>CM024797.1:23098701-24298701 GCA_014281875.1 Nibea albiflora | reverse complement strand
GTTTGTGCAGGCTTTGGTTGCAGCAGTCTGTGTGAAACATATCATCCAAAATACAATGTCAGATCTCATCAGCTTTTTTGAGGGCAAGTTTTTCCTCACTGGAACCGAGGGTCTAAGGACAGAGGGTGTCACTCCCTGTACAGATTGTAAAGCCCTCTGAGGCTAAATGTGTTTTGTGACTTTGGGCTATACAAATAAAATAAAATTTGATTTGATTTACCTTGACTTGTGGCCTAGCTGACCACTGGCACATTTTGTTTTACATTTGCTGACTGCTTATTAAGTTCTCATTAAAACTGTGAACTTTTAAAAAAAGAAGAAAACAAAAAATACACACACGCACAGAAGCTGGAATTCAGTCAAAGCCAGCAGTTTGTTATATTGTATATTGTTATATTGATATATTGTTACACTACAATGAAATATAGTGTAACAATATATCAAAGTTCAATATTTAAACCCTCACTATATATTTATCATTTGCTGCATTTGATATTTCCTCCATCTATTCCATTTTTGCTATTGCATGCATCATTTTAACAGTGACCGTTAAAATGCTGAGCAATGTGCAGGGCTATAATGTGACCCAGCTCTGCCCAGTTTTCAGTATTTCAACACAGGAAATTAGAGTTGTTCTCTGAGCACATTTAATGTCTGGTTACAAATAAATGTGTTCCAGAAAATCGAATCAAACCCTAAACTGCTGAAGCTGGCTGAGCAGAACAGGGAGGTGGCAATTCAGGATTTTTCATGGGAGGAAATGGTTCCTTTAGTCCTTTCAGATGCCAGCATGTATATTTGTCATGTTTCTCCTCTGCTATGACAGCAGCAGACATGCAAAGTTAACACAATCCAAACAGACTGGAGAAATGACTAATGTGCAGGTAATGCATAATGCTATGAGTTAGAATATTATGATCTGAAATTAGCACTCAAAACTGCTGTCTGAACATTTTTGGTCTCATCTTTGGTCTCTTACTATGCCAATAGTACACCTTCACTTAATCTTGTTCTAAGTTATATTTTAGTTTCTAATACAACAGATTATTAAATGAAAAACGTTTGAATGACTCCCCTTTAACACAAAGGCATTTAGACTTATTGTGAGTGAAAAAAAATCTTAATTATTTAGACTCACCCAGTTGGAGTTTCAACTCCTTTTCATCAGTCACCTGCACTTAATGAGACACTTGAGCTCATAAGCCTTGATAGTTCTGGAAGCAGTGTGGCAACAGCTGTTACCAGGCTGTTCTCCACATTCAAATTCACACAGTGTGAGAAGGTCACGTCACACATATAAACAGATCCAAAAGGCAAAAGTTAATTAAATGCATGTTTTCCCAGCTCAGGAGATTCTTTTTTTCAACATCACACCAAAACTCAGTGAGTCTTTAGCATGTGTCATCTTTAGCCCACAGTCAGGACAGGAAGGCTGCTGCACCTTTCATTCACATTAAATGAGTTCCTCACCATCATTTAGGTACTGCTTGAAATCAGTGTCTGGTTCGCACGGACATGCAGACCATTTTCACCACAGGACTTCACATCTCCATCCTCACATTTCCTCTCCTATAATTTGGTCAGATTTATGAATCCATTTACTTTGACGACAGTTTGGATCCAGCAGCAGTGGAGTCAGCAACCCTGATCTTCTGCAAGCTAAAATGACATATTCTTTCAACGAAATCTGGTGGCTTTGTCACGGCTGCTGCACCATCTGCATAAAGGTGGCTGCAGGATTTGCACTCCCGATTGTTGAAAACAAAACAAAATATGCTAATTTATATTGACAAATCTTCAAAAGCCTCCTCTCTAAAATTTCATCCAACTACAAAGAAAACTCACCAGCTTGGTTCATTCTTTCACCACTTGTCTAGTAATGCTTTATTGGACATACCATCGATTGGGCAGGACACTGTTGTCTGACAATTGAACTGTCTTGAGTGCGTCAGCTACTTTGTCAGTCATAGTCGGGAGAATGAGATATTCTTCACTGAATGTGGCTCTTTTGACTTAGCTGCAAGTTATGACACAGCATAAGACAGAGTATTTTAGCGACGGGCTTATGAAATGACTTTTAATATTTGATCATCATTTTGGAAAAGAAGTGTAATTCCCAATCATTCCAAGTGCCCCCTCCAAGCTGCATACCAAGTACTCCTGGGGGTACACGTACCCCTGTTTGGGAACCACTGCTTCAACACAAGGTAGGTCGCTGTGGAGAGTGCAGGCCTTGAAGAGCCTTGATGTCTGAACGATAACATGGTAACTCAAGATGAATGGTTACATTCAAAGCCTGCTTTATGTTTACAAATGTGGTGATTATGTTCCAGAGTAAGAGAGCAAGCTGTTCTTGAACCCTCTAAATAAAGAGCTTCTTTCCATCGATGGCAGCTGAGCTCAAAAACTGTTGAGCACTGATGGTTTTCACTGCAAGCATGGAATTTTTCTCCTGCTTTCCTCGCCGTTAGTTCAAAATCCTTGGTACCTTATAAACATGGAGTGCTTGTAGTCACAGATGGTGTTTTAACAATAACAAACTTTCCTATTAATCAACCTTAATTGGAGCTGTTCAAGTTCACACAGTAGGTTTTAACTCTGAGCAGTTTGGACAACTGAGCTAATAATTAGGATTAATTGTTGTGTGTTAGTTTCTGGAGTAGGAAAGTTTCACCATTCTCATGCCAGTGACAAGTCTATTGTTAATGGGCACTGAAGGCTTCAGGTGGAAATACACTAAAGCATTAAGAAAAACTACAATGTCCTGCTGTTTTGAAATATTACTGAGCCTTTTTTTTTTTCAAAAAAATGAAAGTAGTATTTTCAACCTGTCTTTTTAAAGATTGTATGATGGTGCGGCACTGCCTCAAAAATTTGAAATGTTTTATGCAAAGTAAAGCAAAGGCTACATATTCCTTCACACAAGAACTGTCTGCACAATATATAACTACAGTGGCTCAAGCCTGTTTTTTCATCTGCAGAAGGAAAGTCCCTACAATGTTTTCACTTGAGGTGCAACAAATTATTTAAACTCTTTGCTCCACTCTTTCTGGTTTTTGCTCCACTCAGGCTCAACAGGCTTTTTTTTTAAACAGGCTTAATTTAAATGGGTTGTCCACCAGGTGATTGAGCAGACCACCTTCATTAACACCATTCCCTGAACTGTTTTACTTCTCCTGAGATATTTCATTTTCTGGACAGGACCTAACAAAATCTGGTTTTTGTTTTTTTTGTGCTTTTTTACTTTGTTTAATATTTATGTGTAACACTTTTCAGTAGCTGAGCTCAACAATATCTCTGTGGATGTTTTCCAGGTTTAAAAAGTAGATTTAAACTGCCTTCACATTGTTAGTGGAATTTATTAATAACATAAGCAAATTCTCTCATTACATTATGATGTGGAATAAAGACTATATATTATGAATGTACAGAAAAGTGACTAATATATAACTCACTCTGTCACGTGTAGTTTTGTGATTTGAAAGACAGAAAATATCTCGGAGCGGTTGTAGTAATTTGCTGTTGATAATACAATCTTTCAAAGTGTGTCGTACCAGACAGACTGAAACCAGCAACAAAGCCTCTGCACTATTTGATTTTTTCTGTACATTCTCTGTTAGTAGTTTTAGATAACACTCTTTTGTCCCACAGACAGCACATTGCTGCAGTAATTGTCACAGGTGTAATTTGAGCAGTTCCTTTGTGTCTCTGCAACAGTTACGTCCCCATTGGCAGTCATAGTGTGCATCGAGACTAAAGCGTGAGGGGAACAATGGAAAGCATCATAAAAGCTTTGAAAATAAATCATGTCTTTTTCTTCCTCACTCTCACCACCATTTGTCAGAACACAGATGGATTTTTTTTTTTTATAAAAAAAAAAAAATCAAATCTTTCGGGAGTGTTTGAAAACACTGCAGTGTTGACTGTGAAGCTGCCCTGTGCTCTGTTTAACCTCATTTTAACTGTATCGGGTGATAAAGAATTACAGCAGATTATTCCTGCTGGGAGCTGCAGTGATTAAGTAGTATACAGCTGTTGAACAGTAACCTCTAAGAAGCCAGCACGTTGTGAGTGAGGAACTATTTATTGGCACTGGGCCCCTCGCTCTCCATCTCTTACTCTGTTAAAAAATAATTTCTTTCTATGTCTACACGGGGAGCACACAGAATGAGAGAATAAAATGGTGGTTCTGCAAGGATACAATTTAATTTGGTTGAAACAATTGATACTTATTCCTGTTTAATAATTCAGGTCTACATGCATTAACGTGCATTCATTAAATGATCAGCTCTCAATAGAAGATAAACACAAAATAACCACATTCATTCAAAAGAAAAAAATAGTTGCATCCATTTATTGTATGACAATTTGTTAAGTCAACTCAAGTCTATTTTATTTATGTAGCCACAAATCACATTTTTCTCAAAGGTGCAAATTTACAGTCTGTATAAACACACACACACTCTTTATTCATAGATCTAAATGTTGTGTAGACAGTAACATTATGCTATAGAGGAAAACAATGACAATATTAGGTACTTGTAACTTGCAAACATGTATGAAGAATATCAGAGAAGACATTAAATCAGTCAGGTGCCATCAGGCAAACCTGCTCTCTAGCACAAAGACATGGAAGAAAGGCCGACCACACACAAAAGATTGAAATCATTCAGAACAGACGACAGATGCTGAAAAAAGGATGAAGCACTTAATTGCAGACAATACATGAAAGTGTTATTATTAAGTTAGAAGTATGACAGGAAAAAGGTCAGAAACGTTTTCCTGTTTTCTTCAGAGCCCTCTACTGTTCCATGAAGTCAGAGTGTCGGCCTGTATTCATTGGAGGACTGTTTTATGTAGTAGGCCTATAGTATGTCTCAAGACCATCTACTACACGTCAAGCCAGTGTGTGAGGAGCTGTTATATGACTTAAACAAATACAGCTCCACAGTCAGTGTAAAGGCAGAAACACAATCCAGTGACCTTTGAACACATGCAAACAAATTAAAACACACAGGCACAATTTTACTCTTATGAATTGAAAATTGTGGGCAAGATAAAGAGATACACACATCTTCCAGAGTTAAATTATACTGAGACATCTCCTCACAGACGAACATTCACAACAGTGCACATTCACAACAATTAAAAGAGCTTAGAAGATTTCACAAGTGCATGAAAATATGAGCATATTTTCACCGTCATACAAGCTATGGTCAAACATTTTCTTCAAGATGTTCAAAGCAGGAAAATCGATGTTAGTATACAGCAGCACGTTTTCCCGAAACAAAACAGAGCAGTCACATACAAGCAACAATAAACACCTCGATAAAAGGGAGGCATGAAAACATTTTAGCCCTTCATCTCTTCTGTTTCTGGATTTCTCAGTTGCAGCAACATCTTTGACAAGATGGTTTTCATCAATCAGCGGGACGTTTAAGAACTATCTTTAAGTCAGGTTGCTCGGATCAAAACAAAATAACAGTCTTACTGAGAGATGAAAAGGAATCATACTTGGAGAATAGGTGGAAGCGGTCACAGTCAATGGTTGGAACTGACTTTGGCTGATGGATGAATAAGATATATCACTTTTATAATCCTTTATCCCAGTGCATCATTTACCTAAAAGTATTCACACATTCTCATACATCCCACAGACAAAGGAACGTGATTCAGTCTGGTAATGTCTCATCTAATCAAAACATCCTTTTGATTTCACTTTTGCCACAGAAAAGATGTCCTTGGTGCTTCATTAACTTTCAGTATTTTATTCTCTTTTTTCTTCCTTTTTTTTTGCATGTGATAAACTAAACTTTGTACCTCTATTACACTAAACTGCTGTAAATACATGTTTAATTCAGACTTGCCCACATTCCATGTGTGTATGTTGTTTAAGATGATGATGATGATGAAATTCAGATGAAAGTGTGTATAAAGACCCTGTAATAATACAGCTGATATCATTTGTTCATTAATATCTACGTCCACAAAATTCATCAGCAACACATGAAATTATTTATTAACCATCACAATCAATCGTGTAAACATTCAGAATTTGTTTTTGGTTTTAGCTTCTTAAATGTGTGAATTTAGATTTTTTTTCTCATTTATGTTTTTGTAAATATTCAGACAACACAATTCATTTGAAGTTTTATATTTGATGTTTCATAAGCAAATCTATAGATTAACCAATAATGTTAATAATCAGAATTTGTAGCCCTAATTTCAAAATAACTGCTTATTAATTGAAACCCACCCTATTCACTCTATATGTATAAGTATATTAATTGTAAGAAAACATTTTAAAGCACAACATTGTTATGATCTAGACAATTCTTCCTATCACGTAAAAGCAATGGTCTCTGTATGAGTATGAAAATACACAGGAAATGATGTAACATACTCAGTTTAGTGATTAGTCCGAGTCTCAGAGTCCCTAGGAGAACCTGTTTTTAAAAGCGACGGCACCTCACCGACATTTCTTAGGATGTCAAACATAATGTTTAGATGGTGACAACAATAAAACAAACATTTGTCTGCTCATCAGCACTATCAGTATCTCGTTCTCCTGGCTGACCAGGGCTGTGGGCAGGATTTTAGAAACACTGAGGTCATGAGTTTAGATCACCACCTCATAAACTATTAACTATACTAAAAACACTTTTTCCATTCAGTTATATTTTCTGGAAATATTATCTAATAATATCAAATAGGAAAATAACCCACAACAATAATAATAATTGAATTTGAAAACAATGTAATGTAAAGATATTTTGTCTAAAGAAAATGTGAGATTATTACAGCCCACAAATTCTCAGACACAATGCTGAGGATGTGAAGTCTGTGTTCTCCATTGTAGCCATGGTCCTCACCCTAACAGACCCCCTATGTGTCAGTAAGTTGTTTAAAATGGCCGAGCAGACTCAGACACTATCTTCTCTCCCTGATCACATTTCTCACCTTGAACAAACAAACAAAAGAACTTTGTTCCATGACTAAACCATTGCCCCTGCTCCATTTAATTTGCCGTATCAACGACGGTTGGGCAAATGTTGTTTGATTTACATGTAATCATATTCTGATTTGCTATTCTTCCAGCCCATAATCAAAACGCTATTCACTGCTATAAATCATGATGCTGGAATACATGTCAGTCACAGATTTGCATATGAAGGCAGGATTCCTGGGCTGAGGGCCATCAAATAGAAGTTTGTGGAACACAGAATCAGATCGCTGGTCAGCTCTGAGATATTTCAGTATTAGTTGAGATGTGTGACTATTAAGCCTCTGGGGCCCTCATGTGGCCTTTGAAGGTAATGCTCCCCGAGGCAGTAAGGCCAAAGAGTGACATTTGTCATTGGTTGCATTCGACAGAATGCAGAGTTAATGTCACTCATCAAGATTTTGATTAGCTCTAAACTATGCAGTAAAGACACTAAATATATATGTTACCTCTGATCCTTGCTTAACGAATAGAATGTCCGTTTATTAAGATATTCCACCTATGGATTTGTTTATTTGTAACATTTCAACAGTCTCTGTCTGTCTGTAGATGTGGGACACAAACAGAATCATGAACATGCCTAAATTGAACTAAACCTTAGCCACAGCAGTGCAACATCAGAAAATGGTTTATCTGTGAAAGCAGAAGCTGTCTCCAAACTAGACAATCCAAATGATGTATTACATGTCTCTTTGTTGTACCTGTAAATGAATTTTATTTTATTGTGCTTCAGTGTATGGTTCACTTAAAAGAGTGAAGCTTTGTGGATTGTCCATATAAAAGGCATATAAACTGCTGTAAGTAAAAATGACAGTGAAATAGTGCTACATGATTTTGTCTAACTCAAACGGCAACAGCTCTCAGGATTAGGCTACAGAAAAAGTTGAATTTTGGAAATAAACTGACAGTGAACACACTATCAGTTTATTATATTATTGCTGTGGTTGTTAAGGTTTAGGCCACAAAAACATAATCCATTTTATACTTTAAGACAGGATGCATTTCACACTGTATTCTTTCTATTAGTACTGCTAGCATGTGCTCACTTGCAATGTTAGCATAGTGATGTTTAGCAGGTATAATGGTTATTAGTGTGTTAACATGATGTTAACTACAAGTATAGCTGAGACTGACAGGAATGTTTGTAGAGTAAAAGTTCACAGAATAGAGGGTTTGGCTTTCAATGATCAATAATGAAACATTTTGATTACATTAAAAGTGTAATCACGCATTGAAATTAATTAATATATTCTCATTTAAATATTTGGCTGGAGTGGCTATTGTCTTTCCCTTTGAGTGTGTGCAGGCACCTCACCTCATCTTTCAACATGAGAAAAACATGAAAGGCCCTGAAAGAGCTCAGCATTATTCTGTCAGTTCTGTGTGGGAAAGGCCCTGCCCAGATGGAGTAACAAAGGCACAGCAAAGAAGCTGAATACAAAAGGAGAGAGAGAGAGAGAGAGAGAGAGAGAGAGAGAGAGAGAGAGAGAGAGAGAGAGATAGAGAGAGAGAGAGAGAGAGAGAGAGAGACTACTTTCAGCCCAACTAGAGTAAGACCAACATACACTCCCCGTCCCATTCTGAATACTATGAATCAGAATCCGTAGAGCCAAATACATGGTTGTATAATAACCGGAATTAAGCTGTTGTCTCCTGTATGTACAGTAGGTGGCACTGTGTAATTATCAGAAGCTCCGGTGTAAAGGTAGGAAGTGACCATTGTTGTCAGGTGTTTTGGGGGAGCAGAATGGGGTTTTAAGTTTTCTGTTGATAAAAGTAAAGTGATGTGCTTCTCACATAAGAAATCTGTGAAAATATGAAGCTAAAATCATACAGAAATAGTCTAGAAAGAGTGAGCAGCTTTCGATTCCTGGGAATGATGTTGACTCCAGACTAACATGGAAGAAGCACGTGAAGGGGGATTAGTGGAGAAAGAAAGTCCTGAATGTCATGAGGTGTTTGGTGAGGTAAGAATGGAGAGTGGACTTTACTTCCAGGGTTTATCCAGAAATCCTGAGGTTAAATTTAATAAAAAAATGTGTTTAAACCAATGCAACTTGCTTCTAGTCACATAGCAAAAACAGTATCGATAAATCGCACACGCACTGTTACTGTCAGTCCCTTAGTTACATTTAGTCATGTAGCTGATGCTTTTATCCAAAGCAACTTTCAGAGAAGATGAGAGATGGGAGCCAGAGCTTTCAGCTATCAAGCTCCTCTTCTGTGGAACAAACTACCTTTCTGGGTTTGCGAGGCAGACACGGTCAACACCTTCAAGAGTAGACTTAAGACTTTCCTTTTTGATAGCGCTTATAGTTAGGGCTGACTCATGTACTTTAGTTATGCTGCCATAGGACTAAAGTGCTGGGGGACTCACTGTCATTCATTGTAATTGTACAATATGTTTGTGTTGATTTGTTCTGTACATGTGACATCTATTGCACGTCTGTCCGTCCTGGGAGAGGGATCCCTTCTCTGTGGCTCTTCCTACGGAGCCCCTAAGATCTCACTGATAATCTTTTTGGGAGGGGGGGTGTCAAGAAAGCGTGCACTCACTTTGCAAAGCATGCTCTCATTTAATTAAGTCGCACGCTCATTAAAACAGTGCCCTTGTTTACCTAAATCGTGGACTTGGTTTACTAAAATCGTGTGCTCGCTGTATAAAGTCGTGCCCTTGACTATCTAAAACGTGCTCTTGTTTTTAATTCACTTAAAGTGTGGGTACAATTTCTGTATAAAATGTGTCCTCGTTTTGAGTCAATAATGTAAATTGAGAGCATGTTTTTTTTTTTTTTTAAATAACGAGCATGCAATTACTTATTTGAGTGCTCGTTTTGGTTACTTGTGCCCACGTTTAGTGCCCACAAATCATGGGCTCCTTATTGTCTCCCACTTCACTTCTCCCACGAGGTCATACAGCACAGCAAACTAACACAAGGGACAGAGATTTCTTCCTTTTCATCCTGGTAAGCATTCGTATTTCTTAGGGTAGAGTAATCCTTTGTGAATGTTTGTGTCTGTATGAATCCTATTAACATAATGTCGTTACGTGTTTCAAGACAGTTAGCATTTTCATGGCCGCTGGCAGTCATGGAGCCAACAGCGATGAGACCAGGCAACCTGAGGGACTTCCTCAGTAACAGGGGTGTTACCGACAAATTAATTGATAAATTGGAACATGAAAAGGTAAGCTTTTTTCTCTTGCATCCATTTTTCACACAAGTTAGGGTTAAGTTATAATTTTCTGTAGATTAGATTGCTGTCCTGTTGTTACAGACGTCGCAATGCCCGTAATATGCTGGCCTGTTTGAAGCTGGGCTTTGTTTCAAAATGGAGTCATAACTTTAAGCATATGACGACAGGCATATCCTAATCATGCCCTAAATATGCACATAATGGTCCATCCTATTTCACTTTCAATGCGCCTTACTCCAAAGCAGGCACGTGAAGAAGGGGTCCAGACCAGGCCTGCCCTTTTGTCAAGGTATGTTTTTGCTTGTTTGATGTAGTGTTAGTCAGTGTTTCTAGCCTGTTTGATCCGTGGTCAGGTCTCCACTAGCACTTATTTTAATACATAGTTATAAAAAACTTTGCTTTGGGCTTTTTACTGAAAAATGAAAGACCGCAGTGTTTACTTACCCTGAAAATACTTGGTTCGCCTCTTATAAAGTGGCCGTGTAGCACAGTGCAACCGCAACAGGGTCATCCCTATGTTCCCTGGTTGATATACCAAAAAATTGTCCTATGCTGCCTCCAAGTACATCTTGCTGAAGCCCGCGGGAAGGTGCAGCTTATTGTCTTGCGCCCACATCACCTAGCCTACGTCACCTCTGAGAAATGTGTTCTCCTCGCTTTTAATAAGGTTTATCGGTGTGCTATGCCGTGCAGATGAGGGAGAGAGGAGTGAAATTCCTTGCACTGAGGAGTAATGACCATTGTAAGTTTGTTAACAAAAACACCACTGTGGGAGAAATAAGGGGTATAGCAACTGTACAACAAGAGCAGAGTTTGCATATTAAGACTGTATCTCTGCACTGAGATAAAGGATGAGGAGGTGTCTGAAACAGAGGAAAAAACCTTTCCAGAAACCCATGCTACCTCATCTCCAGCACATGTTGCACAAAGTTCTCCCAAGACAAGACCACACATGCCTCAACCTGTCGATGTCAACCCTCCCACAAACATGGATCACATGGATGGTACGTTTCTGTTGCATGGAGATTTCTCACTGACGATAAGGGTGCCCCACTCACTGTGTCTGTTGTCTTACCATCTGTTCATTCATCTCTGATAGACAATCCTGAACCCTCTCAACCTGAAACCTCTGAAGCTGATAGGGTTGATTTGGAGGAAACTGTGGGATCATCTCCTCAAGCAACTCAGGTCACTGACCTTACTGAAGAGTCACATCATCAGAAAGACAGGAGTTGAGTTTGAATTGGAGACCCACAGTGACAATGTGTCAAATGTCACATTGATAATACGAAGAGGCCACTGTCTTACTGAACTCACCAAAGCATTCAAGGACCCTGATATATTGGGGTCTGACATCTACATCAAAATGCGGTTGCCTAATGGTCAGCTGGAGAAAGGAGAAGGAATCAGTATTAGGGGACTGCATAACAGAATTTTGGACAGATGCACAGTTGGGAGCGACACAAAGGTGCTTTCATAAGGCATGGCTTCCAGCCTGAGGAATGGCAGGCCGTGGCAAGAATCATGACTGTGGGATGAAAACGGGCTGAATACTTCCCTGTTCAGCTGGCAGCCCCTTTCCTTGAAGAAGCACTGTATGGAAGTACAACCAGCAGGTGCAAAGATGCATTCCTACAGTATGCATCAAACCAGGAGAGACAAGTTCTTCTACAAGCTCTAGAGCACTTTGAATCGGTTGAAATGGAAGCCTTTATTGACATCCTTGATGTGCATGAATGCTACCACCTTCCTACTAAAGACAATCTTGTCCCATTACTGTTGCAGCTGGGTCACAAATGCCTAATCCAAGCACCCCAATACATCCACAAATTGGTGGTGGACAGAAAGTCCAAGTCGGTATCGGATCGATACTAGCCTGGTGAGATCGATTCTTTATTTTAAGTTCCACTCTTATTTGCAATGCTGCAGTTTCAGCAAAGAGGAAACAGCCTGGTTCAGCTGCTCATGTGTCAGCGCAGAGCAGGCAGGGAGGCAGGCACGCTTTGCTCAACCCTCCCCCCCTTGTGTTTGGATGTTGCGCCATCACGCGATGCGCAAAGCAAACACGCAAGTTCGGCTCAGGTTCATCAGCACACGGCACATTCAACTAAACAACAGGAGAATGGCAGAGAGGAAGAGGAGCGCCATGTGGCAGTATTTTCAAGGGGAAAAATGACACAACCGCAAAATGTAGGATTTGCAAGAAGCTTGTAAAATATAGTGGAAGCACTACCAATTTATACAAACATCTCAAAAACCACCCCAATCAAAACATGGAGCTAAAATAACAGAGAGGAGGAGGCCCCTCCTGGAGTAGAACGTTTGTTCGTGTTAAACAACAGTGGCAGGGAGGATGCAGGATACAGTCACTTTGTGTATTTGCTTTCCTAGGTTTTCATATGGTTTGAATTGCTTGTGGCATTTTGTTTATTATCTTTGTCAGCTGAAACCATGTTGCCTTCAGTGTTAAGTGTTTGAGAAGCGCAGTCTTTTTTACAATGCCCACACAGCCTGAGCTGCCAGTCACGTGATAAATGAACGATCCAGATGAACGATAATGAACAAGAATGAACCGTTCACCTGCCTGTCACGTGACAGCTGGTAGAGGACAAGGGAATGTAAAACTCTTTTTGACAATTAGTAACACAATTAAGTAAGACAACAAGTAACAATTAATAAGTTCCTTAAAATGTTTACATGGTGCATTTATTGTGTCCAAAGTGTGACATTATTAGTGTGGGAGCCCAGAAGGCGGCCACACTAATAATAAAGTTGAGCAGGTTTTTACTCAAATTCTGCGATTATAATGGGTGTGTATTGCGTCTGCCAGTGTGAGTGATGTCATCACTAGAGTGCAGGGAGGGAGAAAAAATCATTGAAAAATACATTTGTAAACTGCATTTAAGAATAAATGTCAAGCTACAGACATGGTTTACCACTCAAAACGTAGGAAAATTTGTTGCAGTCGCATAGACACAACTATTTTCACTGTTGTTGACGTAATCAATGACTATCAAGGCTACATTTTTAATGTCGGCCATTTTATGCTTCTCTCTCACAGACACAAACAGATAGAGACACAGACACAGTCACACACACATACATACACACACACACATTTAACTACTTCCACAAATTTTGTACTACAGAAATAAAAATTATATCGCTAAATTCAGCTCATTTAGGACATTACTACTACACTAACCTACTACAAACTAACCTTCTACTAACCTTTTACAAACCTTCTACAATTTAAACTACTTCTCTTTCTCCTTACTAATGTCTACTATTTATATTTCACAAATTATTATACTACTACTATTATCTACTAGTTGTTTTCAGCTACTTTCACACAATTTATTATGCTGTTCTACATATTTCAAACTTTATTATACTATTCTACTTTTTTCCAGCTAATTTCACATTTTATTATACTATTCTACTTATTTCAGCTAATTTCACACTTTATTATACTATTATACATATTTCACACTTTATTATACTATTCTAATTACTTCAGCTAATTTCACAATTTATTTTGCTGTTCTTCTTTTTACGCTAATTTCACACTTTCTGATATTATTCTAATATTTTCTACAATTCTACAGAATTACACAACATTGTACCACTTCATACTATTCAACTCATACACACACACCTAACTATTTATTACAATTCTACCTTTTCATACAAATTTCTACAGAAATACACAGCATTGTACCACTTCACATTGTTCTACTCATAGACACACATACCTGGCTACTTTCTAAAATTCTACCTTTTCATACAGATTTCTACAGTATCGCACAACATTGTACCACTTCATACTATTCTACTGTTTTCAGCTCATTTCACATTTTTTAGATATGTATTATTTGGCCTTTATTGTATAGAGACGGCTAAAGAGTGGCAGGAATGTGGGGAGAGAGAGGCAGGGGAACGCCGTGCAACGGCGGGCGGCAGAGGGCAGAGGACCCCCACACCGTATTTCCGCAGGAAATGCAGTTTTCTAATTATTATTATTACATTATTGTTATTGTTATTATCACATTTGTTATCATTATAATTATTATTATCTCTTGTTTTATAGCAGAATATAACACAAAATCAACACGCTGATAGGATTTTCTAAAGTATTTATTTACAAACACACTTGACCTCATAAGACCCCTTAACCCTGGAAGGCAGTCCTCTGTCTTGCTACAATGACAGTGGAGGCTGCATAAAACTACCACTGAGGCCAGAGGTCCTCCAGTGCCAAAGCCAGGACCTCAGGTGCTGGTCGAGGTGCAGGAGTTCCTGCATGCCACAAGCCCCTGAAGCATGCTCTTATCGCTTCCCCTTTCTCTTAGAAAGGCTCCCCGAGGCTTCCTGTGTGCAGCACTGACTCTCCTGAGCCTGCTACAACAGCCCAGCTGCATCTAGTCCAAAACTCAGTGGTGGTGCTTTCTCTTTCTTCCTTTCCACCAGCAACTTCAGCAGGCAGTCCCCTCCTAGCCGGAACTGGAGCTGTTGCTCATGACCGTGAACAATATGCTGATGTCGGGGAGATGCCAAGCCCGTACTTAATGGGGCCCCACCAAGCACGTAAGCATGCAAACTGTGGCCAATACACTGACATCAGGGATCAAGGCTGTTAACAGCAGTCTGGCTGGAGCCGATTTAGGGAGCACCGAGCGTGTAAGATCATGAACCGCAAGCAATACACTAGTACCAGGGATGGCAGCCATTGATAACGGCATAAGCTGGAGGTTTTGTACTGCTGCCAGCCGACCTTGGAAGTCTACAGCTAACAGGGGCCACACCAGACGCATTAACAGGGAGATACTAGCTCATCTGGCTGGGTTATGCTGCAGATTGAAAGGTCCACGTTCAACAGGGGATCCACTGAGCATGTTAGCTCATGATCCATAAGCAATACACCGAAGGCATCACAACCGCTGATATTAGCCTGGCTGGAGTTTTTGCACTGCTGTTAGCCGACTGAAAGGCCTGCGCTCAGCATGGGTCCAACCAACCAGACCCACCTCTCTCTCACCTCTTTTTTTGAGACTATTAGTTTTCTGCCACCAGCAACCCTGCGGAAACTCCTTTTCTTTATTTTTTTCTTCTTTTGACAGCAGACATGCATGTATCATGCTCATCCTCTAAATGACTGGACTCCCCACAACCCACACAAAATCGTCCCTATTGGCCTTTTTATGCCCCTATCATCCCTGCAGGGATGGGGCAGAAGCAACCAGAAAGCTCACTTCCTTGTTTACAACTGGACATGTGGACACTAGCCTGTAGTGTGTTAGCCAATTAACTTTGTGGGAGAATGGCTCATTACAGTGGAGATGTCCGCCGCTAATTCGGACGACTTATTGAGCTGCTTGTGTTTCACACTGGAGGCAGAGAGATGCCAGCTCACCTGTGCTCGTCATGGCTGAGCACGTTAACTCATGAGACCGCGAGCAATACACTGGGGATCAGAAGTGATGACGCCGCCTCACGGAGCCGCAAGCAATACATTGGTTTCGGTGAGACCGGCTGGACTGGCTGGAAAAAAATGCTGCTAATTGCCGACTTAAAGTCAGCACTCAACAGGGGTCCCACCAGGCACATTAACTCGCTGACACACAAGCAATACGCCGGTGTTCCGTATTAACTTGTGACCACGTTAACTGGCGACCGTCAGCCAAATGCGTCTGTGGTTGTCGTAGATACGACAGATGTTGAAAACAGCAAAAAGGGCACGTAGCTGTCCTCGTAGGTGCCTCTTTGTTCACTTTCTTACCCGTTAACGTTGTGATGTCAAAAAAACAGACCTGGCTCGTCCTCGCAGTCTTATCTGTGTGAACACATCATATAGTCCATCTGGTTTGAAACGTCGCTTGTGTTGTAAACAGGAAGGGAGCAAGTTTCTAATTAATCTCTAATAAAAACATCTTGAATACATTCTATAAATGCGTCTATGGAGCCTGTTTCAGTAAACATGTCAGAGGAAATATTCAGCCTTTTGAATGGCCTTATGAAAAAAGAAAAAAATCACGGGAGTCGAACACGCGTCATCATGACAAAATAAATGACAGACATAGAACTAGCACAGCTCACTATCAATACAAGCAAGATTTCTAGTAAAATGACATATACAGCATACAGACAGACTGCCGTCTCTTTTTAATTCGGGACAGATGACCACGTTAACGCTAACCCTCTTTTTAGCATAGGACGGATGGCCAGGTTAACTTGTGACCACACCTGGCTCTGTTACCATATGAGCCCTCTGTGCAAATTGCTGACAGAGTCTCAGAATATTTAACATAAAGATGTATGGTATAGTTGGTGTTGGAAACGCTCTTCCTGTGAATGTTTATTAAATGTCTAATGTATTTTATCAACTTGTGACCACATGGCTCCCTATGAGTAAGTTGCAGGTACGGTATTTAATATTTGGTACAGAGATGTAGTTTCTTTTGTGTTTATGGGTATAATAATTATTGCCAACAATTGTATAAACAACTACAAATACACTTACTATACCATACATCTTTATGTTAAATATTCTGAGACTCTGTCAGCAATTTGCACAGAGGGCTCATATGGTAACAGAGCCAGGTGTGGTCACAAGTTAACCTGGCCATCCGTCCTATGCTAAAAAGAGACGGCAGAATACGGATACTGTATATGGTATTTTATGACAAGGCGTCAACGTGCTCGTGGTGAACCGTGTTAATTATCTGTCATTCGTATGTTTTGTCACAGTGGTACGAGTTCAAATCCCCCACAATGTTTTCTTGTTTTTTTATTTTTTCTGTTCAAAGCACATACATGTAGTGTGGTGACACGTGTACTCAGGCTGGCTCCACAGATGTATATGGACGTATATATTTGTATTAGACATTTATTAGCGACTTTAGCAGGAGCAGAGCCAGGTGTGGTCACAAGTTAACGTGGTCATCTGTCCCGAGTTAAAAAGAGACGGCAGTCTGTCTGTATGCTGTATATGTCATTTTACTAGAAATCTCGGTTGTATTGATAGTCAGCTGTGATAGTTCTCTGTCTTCCATTTATTTTGTCATGATGACACGTGTCGACTCCCGTGAATTTTTTCTTTTTTCATAAGGCCATTCAAAAGGCTGAATATTTCCTCTGACATGTTTACTGAAGCAGGCTCCATAGACGCATTTAGAAAATGTATTCAAGATGTTTTTATTAGAGATTAATTAGAGACTTAGCAGGAAGAGCTAACTTGCTCCCTTCCTGTTTACAAACACAAGCGACGTTTCAAACCAGATGGACTACCTGATGTGTTCACACAGATAAGACTGCGAGGACGAGCCAGGTCTGTTTTTTTTTTTTGACATCACAACGTTCTACGACAACCACAGACGCATTTGGCTGATGGTCGCCAGTTAACGTGGTCACAAGTTAATACGGAACACCGGTATCAACCAGCAACAGTGCAGAGAGGAAAGAGAGAAGAAACGGAGAAGAAAAGAACAGCATCCAGGGAGGCTGCCCATAGACACGCACCCACTTTCTGACAACAGGTAACTGGATTCACGCTGCAACCAAAACACTCATACACACTACTCTGTGTCACGAGTTCTCACAAACTTTGCAACAGCACAGCTCTGTGACGCCAATGCTCCGTGTTTAGACTGTGTGGGTCACACACACGCTTTAAACAATACCATTGGCTGTGTGACCATTGTGTGATCTGCCAATAAAGCCTTGTACTTAGACTTCCTGAGGCTAAATTTAATACCTTTTTAATGCCTTCTAAATATTTTTTAAAACCTTAACTTGCTTCTAGTCATATAGCAAAAACAGGATTGAAACCATAAGAATTAGTGATGTGTCGTTCGTGAACGATTCGTTCAATACGAACTAATCTTCTATATGACTCGGGAGTAATGAGACATTTCAGTGAGTGATTCGTTCATTTTCATGCAGTACCTTTCCTCGCCACATGATGACAGGCAAATGATCAGTTCACGGCTCACTCAACTGTGGTCCTCGTTCATTTGTCACGTGACAGCCAGGTCGCTCAGGCAGTGTGGCGAGCAGTAAGCGTAACAGTTTGTTCATCATCATCACGTTTTGGACACAATAAATGCACCATGTAAACATTTTAAGGAACTTATTAATTGTTACTTTTTGTCTTACTTAATTGTCAAACTGAGTTTTACATTCACTTGTCCTCTACCAGCTGTGAAGGCAGATGAACGGTTCGTTCTCGATTCTTGTTCATCTGGTTTGTTCATTTGTCACGTGACAGGCAAGTGAACGGTTCGTTCTCGTTCTTCTGGTTCGTTCATTTGTCACGTGACAGGCAGATGAACCGTTCGTTCTCGTTCATCTGGTTCGTTCATTTGTAACGTGACAGGCAGATGAACGGTTCGTTCTCGTTCATCTGGTTCGTTCATTTGTCACGTGACAGGCAAGTGAACGGTTCGTTCTCGGTTCTCGTTCATCCGGATCGTTCATTTGGCAAGTGACAGGCAGCTCAGGCTGTGTGATGAGCAGTACGTTCGTGTTAATCAACAATGGCAGGGAGGATACAGGACACACTCACTTTATTGTGGTGTGTATTTGCTTTCCTAGGTTTTCATATGGTTTGAATTGCTTGTGACATTTTGTTTATCTTTGTCAGCTGAAGCAAACCGTGTTACCTTCAGTGTTAAGTGTTTGAGACCAGCGGCCTTTTTTTACACGCCCACAAAAGGGCAAACAGCGCCCCCTGCTGTAAAAATGAACAAAATTACTCAAAAAAAGATTTGTTCACTTTACTGTCCAAGAGTAAAAGATCCGAGTCAGTAAAAAGAATTGAACTTCCCAACACTAATAAGAATGGGAGATGCAGATATAAAATAATCCAGGTAATGTACGTAATTCATTACAAGAGGACCGACAGAGTAGCACTGAAGTCCTGCAGCATTCAAAACTGATGTACTTTCAAGGCGCGCTCAGTGGTCATTGGCCAGTTTCATGGATGACAGCCATATTGACCAATCATACTCAAAGAAACATGGTGAGACAGCCAATAGCAATTGTTTCAGCGGGACAACTCCAAAAAGATGATATCAGAATTAAAATTGTAAATCAAATATTTTAGTGATCCCAAAATTGGGAAATACCTTTTGTAGCAGCAATCTGTTATCAGTCCAATAGCCCTCTTTACCGCCACTTAACCGTCTTAACCTTCGGCAATAAGCTTGACTGGTAATGAATCTTCTGACAAAGTAACTCTTTAAAAAGAAAACTTTACTTTAAAAGCAAAAAACAAAGTTACTTAACTGAACCGTCCATGAACTGTGTTGCTCCTTAGGCTGCTTAATCATGTCACCACATCACCAACAATCAACTTAAAGGAGCATTTCAACATTTTACAGCTAAACTGTTAAACACTCTTAACTCTGTCATTATGGCTCTTACACTCTCTTAAAATTCTCTTAAAATAAGTGAATAAGGATACACAACAACAACAACCATTATTATTATGACTATTCTCTCTGTCTCTGTCTGTCTGTCCCCCCTCTCTGTGTCTCTCCCTTTCTCTGCTGAATGTAAAACTACATATACTGTAACTAATGAGATTTACCTGAAAATTTCAGAAAAAAAGTTGTCAGTATGGAGATAAACCTTTATATAACGACTCTCTCTCTCTCTCTCTCTCTCTCTCTCTCTCTCTCTCTCTCTCTCACTCTCACTCTTATACAAACCGCAGGAACCTTTGCATTAACTGAGCGTTTCCTCTCAACATTGGAAGAACTGTCACTGGGACCACCACAGCCAAAACAGACTAGGTGAGCCGAATGATGTCTGGGTGCAAAACAGTTTTTTCTCCCAGGCGGTAATGTTTATTTCTGCTGTGGATTCTTTTTGGACTTGTTTTAACTTTGTTATCAATGAATTATGTATTTAAGGGCAGAGTTACATTTCCAATTGGAGCAATCTGTATTTTGGCCTGACAGCACTACAGTGTTGAAATATCTTAACAAAGTGTAATGGAATTTTCCAATGTATAACATTTTGATGATTTGACCTATTTGATGTCTAGACAGCAGTAAGAGACATATACCACCCATATACACCCTTAACAGCAGGGGTGCTTTGGCTAATAGGAGCAAGAGCATCACACCCATCCTAGCTGTTTGAAAGTGTGCTCTAATCACAGAGACTTCCTTTTTCATAGGCAGCTCCTATTCCTATGCCTTTAGTATTATACTTTGTCTCAAGATCATTATTTCAACATTCATCAGGCCTTGATGAGACAGATTTCCACTACAAAGGATAAGCACTTTCACACATTTGTGGCCAACAGAATCTCCACCATCAGGGAAACATCTAAACCCTCACAGTGGAGACATATCAGTTTAAAGGACAACCCAGTTGATGATGAACTGAAGGTTGCTGACTGTCTGAAGAACAGCAGGTGGCTTGAGGGACCCACATTTCTTTGGAGGCATAAGGAGGAATTGCTTGGTTCCACAGGTTAAAGACCATGTTGTTGGACCAGAGTAGCCTGAGAAGACAGGATGCTTCTGTGGTTAACCATTCAGAGAAAACCACTCAGGGCAGAAGACAGATGTGTGGTACCTAGAGTCTCTTACTAACAGCATTTCTATATGATGCTTATTGTGGTTTAAGGCCTGTGAATACAAAAAGCATGAAGAGTTCAGCTCAGTACATTGTGACTTAACTTCTGTCTTTGTTTCAGCTGTTTATGGAAATCAAGATATTTTCATGCTACTTCATTTGGATGTAGTTTCCATTTCATATGAAAATTTTTATCTTTATCTTAATATCTTGACAGCCAAGAGTCCAGACAGTAGCAACTCATCAGGACTGCAATACAGCTGCTTTCTTGTTTGAGTGGACAACAGTCTTAATGGATAAGGTGAGTACAATGTATAACTCATCATGATGCTGCTCTAAAGTTGTTTAGTTTGATACTTAAAAATCAGTTTTAGTTGCTGGTATCATTCCAAGGTATTATCTACATTTAGCTTACGTAAGTTGACTGGTCTTAACTATGAATTCCAATCTTGAATTATTATCTTCCAAAGAATGTACAACATAAGCTAAGCATGTTTCCATTTCCCTTTTTCTGGTTATTATAGGAATTCTGTTGGTTGAGTTTAGTGTAGCAAAATACTAAGAGGTAAGTCAATAGACACAGCTTTTACTAATTCAAATTATTTTCAATTTCCACTGAATAGAATTTTAAAAAGCAACATGACACTGTATTATGTGGCTAAGCCATTACATCAAGTTGGAATATTGCTTAAGGTTTATGCATCATTTCTTATATTGCCAAATATTCAATCTGTCTCCAGTGTGAGACATATTGCTTTTGATGAATACTTGGCTTTACAACATACGTTTATGTGAGGAGACAAACATATATTTTATTTGCCATGTATGTTTTTCTGTTATATTCAGTATGGCCTGTTCTGATTATTCACTCTAATGTTTTCTTCCATTTTTTCAAACAAAAAAGCACCTGTTCCCTTGTTCAGACTCAATGTTTGAAAACCTGAGTGTGGGATTAGAATCTTCAGAAAGTTCAGAATCTCTTGTCTTATTACACCTTGCTCAAAATGGACATTTAGAATGACCTGGGTAAGGAAGGGGATATCCCCCATTCAATGGTTACATTTAGAACAACCCTTATGCTGAGAACCATCCAATACTAAATTGCTGTGTTTAGTTAATCATGATAAGGCGCTTTGTATCAGAGCCCACATTTGCATTTTCAGCTGAAAAATGATTGTGTGTGTTTTGAACTTTAAGGCTGGGGTGGAGATGACTCGCAGTGCTAAGGACTCGAGTTAAGAGAGTTGACTTTGATGCTGGCAAGGTTGACATAATTGCTGCTATAGTCTCCTGGTAAAAATGCAGCAGTGCTATCTCCCAGATGGATGTGTAACACTGTCATCTCCTCCTGTTAAAGCTCCGTCTTTATTACATAAAGAAGGAAGAAAGTTATTTCTCAAACTTAAAGAGGAATAAAATAGCAAGAAATCCATTTGTTAAATATTCCAATTTATATTCCAATAGGAGAGAAAGAGTTTTTGAATTGTGTTTGAGAAACAGGTTTCATCTGATACAACAATTATAATGAGCTGTTTCTGTCCAAAGTAGCCTCAGAAAGAGGTTTGAGTAAGAACTGTACATTCATCCCCAGAGGACTTTGAATAAATACATTTTACACATTCTCTACACATACACATTCTTTGTGCTCTTGAAAATGTTTCATAGCCTTGTGATTTCATGTTTTGCTTCATTCAACAGATGAAAACTGTCACCTCCTGGACACTTCATGTCACCATACTAAGAGCAGAAAACATCCTCTCTGCAGATTATTGTATGTACAATATCTCTCAAACATATAGTTTTGCCAGTCTATCTATTTTCCTTTTTTAGCTCTGAGTTGAGAGAGTGGAAAGCATAATGCACATCACAGATAATATGATATTCTTTCAGTTTGTCCCATAAGCTGTCCATGCACAGCCATCTTTTAGTCATCAGCACATACAAAATGATACACGAAGTATTCACACAACCTACAGAGTGTGTTTTTACAAACATAAGCCTCAGTCAGTTAGAATTATTGTTATTGCACGTACAGTATGATGGCTGCTTTCCGTCTGCACTGGTAATATTTACAACCCAAACTGGGTACTGATTTTTTTGTGTACTTTGGGAGGTTCTTCCATATTTAAATTCTGTTTTAAAAAATCTGCATTTTAAAATGCGTTTTGCACATCTACAGTAGGATGACCTGGTTACATGAATCCTGTCCATCACCTATTATCCTTTTCCAGTGTCTGAAGCAGACTGCTATGTGAGTGTATGCCTCCCCTCCATGTCTACACCAGTCCAGACAAAAGTTGTGGCAAACAGCAAAAATCCAGAGTGGAATGAGACTTTTTCTTTCAGCATCAATGATAAGCTCAAGGTGAGACCAGTGAGTAGCATACATATAATTATAATTACTTGACCAGTACTAACAAATGAATGAGCCTCATGACAATCTGTCATGTTGAAACATATTCTGTAGCATTCTGTCTGTGACAGAAATAAGACCTATCTGTTTTTGTTCCATTGATTGCTCATATCAAGCAGCTATGGAGGAATTATCCAATCTTTATTCAAGAGCATAGATTTTCAGTTTGAGAGCATGATTTCTCCTTCTCGTGCTCAGATTTATTCAAAGATTTACTCAAAAACTCAAAAATCACATGCTCACATTTCTTCTTCTTGGTCACAAACATTACGCTCGCACTCAAATATGTCCTGTGCGCCCTCAAACATGTCCTGTGTGCGCTTAAATCTAACATCAAATCTTGTTTTACAAACAGACCATATACCCACCCCTACAGAGTGCTCAAAAAAGCCAAGATTAGGCCACACTATAGCTGTCTCCCTATTGGCTGGTGAAACACACAATTTTAACCCATAAGAACCCAGACTCATTTATCCTTAAAGGAAAATTATGTGGGTTATACCACAGACCAAGTGGACATTTCTAAAGTTTTTTCAGAATAACACCCAAAGATCTGTGTTGTTACATATAGGTCACATTGGGCTTAATAAGGGGCATAAAGCTTTATACAGAAAAGTCTGGGACATTCAAAGTGCTCGTGACACTGGTGTGGTTAAGTGCAAGGAGAGACATCATCCAGTCCGAGCAGACTCCTCAACCTGAGAGGACGTGCTTGTTTTGAGCACGAGCACATTAGATCTGAGCGTGAAGATGTTAGATCTGAGCGTGCGCAGGACATATTTGACTCAGAGGGTTAAAATCATAATATGACATGCAGCCAGGATTCGAGCCGGTGTCCCATGGTTCAAAATACAATAGATAGCAGTGTACTTAACCATTCAACTATCATAGTGCTATGGCAGTAAGAGTATTTATAGTGAAATGTAATGTATGCAATCTTTTTAAAGTCTCATGAAACAAAAAGAAAATTGTGCAACCCTCACAAATTCATAAGCATAATCATGCTTTTATCAACCAAATGTAGCCCTTTGTTTTATGTTGAATATAACAGCAATATGATATGCACAGAAAACTAAAGAAGCATCGTTTACCTTGAAAGTTAAACCCACTGTACATACTGTAAATAAGCATCCACTACCCCAGATCCTGTAAAGGCTTAATTCATGGATGAAAACTCCAAATAAGATTTTAAAAAAAGTTTTCCAAGGTTAAAGAAAAATGTTTTAATTAGGGAACCATGCACTCGTATGTACATAGACCCTTATAACAAGTAGTTTTTGGTAAAGATATGTGCTGCTACAAGACTGTGGTATATTTCCAGAAAACTCTTATGGTGAACCTGTACGATGAGGACATCCTCAGCAGTGACCTGATCTCTACCCTAAAGGTTGATATCAGCAGCCTGACTGCAGGGAAGAAGGAAACCAAGGAATTCATCATAGAGCCTGAGGTAATAACCCCAAGAGGCAGTTCATACATCAGACTGTGCATAGCTGTAAATTCAGAGGTTTGATGGATTGATTTGCATATGATCACTCTTTCTTATCATTTCCTTTATCTTCTCTCTGGTCAAAGGGTAAACTCTGGATGGCTTTTGAGCTGCTGGAAAGGTGTTTCCATCCATGTTTTTTTTTTTCCTTTTACATTTTGGTGTCAAATATTTTGTCTTTAATTAAAAAATAATTTAAAATAATCAGTGTTTTGTTTTTTCAGTGAGAAGAAAGATGATGAGATCAGCCGAGATCACCCCTTAGTGGTAAATTCTCTACATGCACTTTCTACTAAAGTTACAATGATTAAATTGTCTTGTCTTCCAGTAAAGTAAAATGTTTTATTGGCTCAAGAATGCTACAATGATTACTTGCAATATGCAATTTCACATTTAGTTACAAACTTCAGTTGGATACTGCTCTATCACTCAGACAGACTTCACTTCGAGTGAATCCAGTTCTGTTTGTGGACTGCAACAGGTCAGCTTAAAAAACAAAAACAAGCAAACAAGTGTTAAGAAAGCACATTCTCTGATGGACACGAGCACAGTTCTGTTCATGTTTGTGAAGAGATGAACAACCTGAAACATGAAATTCTGACTTTGAGCTTTGTTCTTGACATTGTTGATTTAAAAACTTTCTAATTTTGGTCAGTCTAGTTTATAACAGTTAGAGTCACTGAGTGACTTGATGTGACTCAGGACCAGTAACATAGGTGTTCCTGGTAACACAGGTGTTACTGGTCCTGGTATGACTGTAGACTCTTACTGCCTTGCTGCTCACAAGCATTTAAATACTTGGCAGTTGCTTTTTGGTCCATTTCACTAACTCTGAAAACCAAGTTACAGTAGATGTTCTGATCAGAATACTGTTCTGGGCTCTCCGCCATCAAAAAGGAATAACTTAGCCTGCTCTTGAAGGGGGTGTCTGCCTCTGGAACCCAAAATGGGTGCTGGTTCCACAGGAGAGTAGCTTGATTGCTCCTGTTTTACTTTTGGAGACTATAGGAGCCATAAGGAGCCCTGCATTCTGAAAGTGCAGCATTCTAGTGGGGTAATAGGGTAGTATGAACTCTTTAATATATGATGGTGCCTGACCATGAAGAAACAGTCTACCAAAATAGAAACAAACCAAACAGTTTGTAAGTATTTATTCTTTTGTTTGGTTCATTCAGCAGAGGGAAGCTATCTCCTACTGGACATTGAATGTCACCATACTGAGAGCAAGCAAACATGACTCCAAAGATTACTGTAAGTATCGCTTCTATGTCACATTTTAAATATGCATAGTGCATATTTTGGAATGACATTTAGTCATTCTGAAAATCAACAGCAACCATTAAAAATCAAATTTCACCCGCTTTTTGCATTTGAAAACCATTTGACATGAGCGTGACACATACAGTGGGTAGTTTTTAAACTGATGCATGCTTCCACTTTCTTGTCTTCATTACAGTGTCTGAATCCGACTGCTATGTCATTCTCTTTTTACCCACGGCGTCAGCAAGGACCTTTCGCACAAAAACAGTGCCCAACATTAAGAACCCAGAGTGGAATGAAACATTCACCTTCAGGGTCCCCACCCATGTGAAAGTGAGCCTACTTGATATTGATATCACATCACACATCTGCATCTGACCTGTATAGCTGTTGTTCTGTCCAAACAGCCAGTAGTGACAAAGCAACATGAAATCATCAGCTCCTCTGCTGTTTTCCCAGAACATTTTAGATGTCAAAATATACGATGAGGACCCCATGTCACGTGATGACCTGATTTCTACACTTCTGTTTGACATCAGCAGCCTAACAGTAGGGGAGAAGGAGACCAAGGTCTTCACCATGAACCCAGAGGTAAAGGCAACAAGGAGATTTGGGAGGCAACGAGGAGACTTATTTTGGATCAGATTTTTATTTTATATTCATTCAAACAGAAAACAAATAATGATGTACAGCCACCGAACATACCATTCCCCTCGCAGCTCTTTCAGTAACAATCAGTGGATGTGTAGGCAGCAGGTGCTGCCAAGGTACCACGTGTGCTTTAAGAGCTGCTCTCAGCGGTAAATAAAAAAAGAAGGAAGTGCCTGGCAGAGTGAAGCTATTCTAATGTCCTGAAAGGAGCATAAACCATCTAGGCCGAAAATGTCACCCAAAAACTGTATCCCTCACTTTTTCCACTGAGAATAGGTGACAGGACACTGGTTACAGTAAAGTAGTGATGACACATGAGGCTGCAGTTGGCATACATTTTAACATTGGCAATCAACAGACTAATTACCACATTCTGTTGAGTTTTTATCTTTCTTCAGTAGTAAGGTTATTACAGCTATATGGACATCCCTAGAGAAAGCACCTTTCTCTATTGAGAATGGATCGTACTTAGAAGAGAAATCGGTTTTGCTTTGTCTTTGTCAAGAGATATGTTTGATTTATACAGGCCAGAGTAAAAACCATGAAAAGTGTTGTTGATCTGCATTGGTACAGTGGTGTACCGACCTGACTGTAATTTGACTGAGGAGATCTTAGAACTGCTCATTTGACCTAATCTTCATCGCCAACAGATGGCTGGGCCTTGACCCATCAAAATAATACCATAGCCTGGTCCTGTTGATTAAAAACTGACTGGCATCTGAGGATGATGTTAATATCTTTTTCGATGACCTCACGCTGTGAGGCTATCTGTTCCATTAGCAGACAATGCTAGTTTGCATTCCAATTCATGTAATTTAGAAATCAGGGCCTTGTGCTAGTTAGAGGCAAACAGAGTGGCATTACTCCTGATAAAACCTTTAATTGAATCCCAAAGTATTCTAGGATCATCGACCGAGTCAACATTGAACTCCAAGAATTCCCTAAGCTTTTCTGTAAATCGTGTACGTGAGGGGAAGCGCTGTTGAGCACACCTTTATGATCGGAGAGGGCTATAGAAAGCAAAGATACATTGTGAATATTTTTAAAGAGTTTAGGGGATGCAAATATATAGTCGATTCTTGAACAAGATTTGTGTCGAGCAGAGAAAAAGGAGCAGTCACAGACTGATGGATTCCACACCACAAATCTGTGAGCCCCAGACTGAAAGCCCAAGCCTGTAAAGCTGCAGATACCTGTTTCTGATCCCTTGTCTCAGATTTGCCTGTCCTGTCATTAGCTGCCCTCCAAACTGCGTTAAAGTCTCCCCCCACAATGAACGAATAATCATTTAGCTCCAGCATCCTAAATGTCATTGACATTTGACAATGTCATTTGTCAAATGGTCTTAACAATTGCCAGCCTGCCCTCTGTATCAGACCACGTGTCTTGGATTTTAATACTAAAACTACATCTGGTTACGACAGCCACACCCTTGGTCTCTGTACCAGATGTGGAGGAAGCTATCACATGATGATCCGCTTATCCGCAAGGCGTCGAATATCAGCCGCCAAGAGATGCATCTCCTGTACTAATGCAATGTCAATTCTTCTCCTGCGTAATAAACCCAGTATCAGGCCTGGGACTGAGACTGAGAACTCCTGACATATGACAAACTCACTTGACATACCGGTTTGACACCCAGAGTGCTAATCCTTTTGTGTGGGCTATACAGACAGTCCAGACAGCGTTCCAGATCAAAATATTAAGTTCAGGCATAATTTAGGGTATTGGCCTCTATAGTGAATGCTGACAGAGACATGAAGACAGCACCTGTGACCATCTGAAAAAATGAACATGTACACGTATACAACTTAATACAGTCAAGCCCCTTTCTCTCCATACAAAAAGAAAGTAAACACATGATGTGAGCCACTCCACATTAAAACAAATAGAAAGAAAAAAAAAACAACAAATGATGTTTTAACCTACCACCCTCCCAGCCCAGCCCTCCAAGAGAGCAAAAACATGCCCTAAGCCTCCCCTATTACTTGGCTCTGTGACCAGAGTCGGACATTGGGCGGCAATAGGAAAGCAGTCGCTAGCCTCCCCCCTCCCCCAATTACAAAGCAAAACATTTCAAGTCACCCCTTCAGCGCTTAAAACTAGATGCAGTAAGGGACTGCTTATAAGAATGTACTGAACTATTTAAAATGTCTGAGATATACAACACAAAGTATGGTGTACCTGTGATTTCAAGTATGAGACTAAGGTAGCTGTCTTACCATTATGTGTTTGCTGCACCAGAAGTTTAACTGAAAACTGCCCTATAGTGTGAGGAAAGCTCTCGTGACAAAAGACACCACCTAACAAGAATAACTGCAACTCGTAGGGCGTCCAACTCAGTAGCACAAGTTCCTTTGTTCAACTTTGCGGAGGCTCCACCTGCACTGTTCTTTTTTCCAGAACAGTGCGGGTGTGTGTGTGTGTGTGTGTGTGTGTGTGTGTGTGTGTGTGTGTGTGTGTGTGTGTGTGTGTGTGTGTGTGTGTGTGTGTGTGTGTGTGTGTGTGTGTGTGTGTGTGTGTGTGTGTGTGAGATGTTCTTGTATATTGTAGTAGTGTGAGTGCTTAAAATGTGGCCATTAAGTAAATAATAATGATTGATGTTATTCCCTGTCCACTTTTGTCTAGAGAGAAGACCAAATTCTGATAGAGTTTGAGCTGCTTCAGAGGTAACTGAGTTTCATATATTGCTGTTACAGACATTTGCTTACCTGTTTGTCTTGCAATACACCATGAACCTAGTCAAAATGAATAATGTCTGTGTTTTATAGCGAAGACCCTCCTTGTGAATATCTCACCAATGGCATCCTCATGGTAAGACTTCTGACATGCTTTCAGCTTCTAGATTTTCACTACATGATTTTAAATTTACGTCTTGGAACGTTAGAGGAGCGGGGAAGCTGACTGAACTAAAACAGGTTATTACCAGGCTTAAACAACTTAAGTCTTCAATAGTGTTTCTCCAGGAGACTCATTTACTCAGAGAGGACCTGGTGAAAGTACGTAGGAGATGGCCAGGCAAAGTGTTAGCATCTTGTTTTCTTGTTTCCCGTCTCATTCCAGAGGGGTTATGGTGTTAATCCATAATTTGGTGCCTTTCCAAATAACTAACACTATTTATGATAAAAATGGTAGATTTTTGGTGGTTCAAGGAACTCTCTTAAGAGAAAATATTAATCTGGTTAATGTATATGGCCCTAATGATGATAACCCTTCATTATGGTAAGATACTATTGGCAGGTGACTTAAATTGTGCTTTAGATCCAAAGCTTGATCATTCATCAGGGATAGATACATCCCATTATCAAAGAAGAAAGAAAGTACAGCAATATATGAAAGACCTGAATCTCTGTGATCCGTGGAGGACAAAAGGGAATTCTCATGCTACTCAGCAGTTTTTAAAACCCTCTCCCAAATAGATTATTTTTTAATTTCCACATCTTTGCTACCCAGTATAACTAATTGTATATATGATAGTATCGTGTTGTCTGATCATGCCCCAATCTCACAGGGGTTCCATGCTTATTCTTCTCTACACTGGGAAGAATAAGTGTGGTAAAGTACTACTACTTCTACCTAAATTTTTACACATTTTTCAGTCGATTCCACTTGCTCTTCCTCCTTCCTTTTTTCCCAAAACCAGAAAGCTTCTTTCTAATTTCATCTGGAACAATAGGAAGCCAAGACTCAGGCTCTCCCTCTTATATTTACCTTATGATAGAGGAGGGCTACAGTTGCCAAATCTAGAATGGTATTACTGGGCTGCTCAGTTGAGGACCACTATGTTTTGGTTTTTGGAAGAAGTTTTTATGCCCTTGTTAGAAATTTAAAAACTGTCTTCAAAAGGTTTGTCATTTAATATCTATCTTTACTCGGCATCTTTTAAAACATTAAAGAAACGTAAACGTACTACTAATCCTTTTGTAAAAAACACTATTGTTTTTTGGCATGTAGCACCAAAAAGTTGAGTGTTTCTTCAGGGTTGTCCTGTTTCCCCCAACCTGGGGTAATCAACACTTCACCCCAGCAAAGAACGACATTTGTTTTAAAGCACGGATGAACAAAGGCATAGTAAAACTACAGGATCTATATGAAGATTATACTCTAATGTCATTCAATGAGTTAAAGGCAAAGATTGATATACCACAGAAACATTTTTTAAGTATTTACAACTCAGAAGCTTTATACTGACACACTTAAACAATTCAGCGCAACAACCCCCATTCTCCATTTAAGAAACACAAAAAAAAGCATGTCTCAAAAAAGTGTTTCGGTAAAAGATTGGTCTCCCGGTTTTATAACATGTTTGTTGAAAACCATAAGGAAAACACTGATACTAAAAGACAGGAATGGATACGAGACTTACAAGTAGATATTTCACTCAGTGAATGGAGTAAAATATGCTTGAAAACACACTCAAACCATCAACACTTGTTTGAGGATGATACAATTCAATTGGATAATGTGAACATGCATCTCCCCTGTACAATTAAATGCTTATACTTGATCTATGTTATAAATGTAGCAGTTTCCAGGGTACATTATATCACTGTTTATGGAAATGTGAAGAGATTCAAAAATTCTGGAACTCAGTGATTAGGTATATCTCTGTACCTATCTGTACCTTTATGCCCTAAGTTATGTATTTTAGGCATTTATCCAGATGACTGTACCTTGTCTTGTAAGGAAAGAAAGGTGGTTGACCTCTGTTTACTACAGGCCAAACGCTGTATTGCATTATGTTGGAAGAATGTTGGTGGCCCCTTGTTTAACCTCTGGTTAAATAACTTAACATCAAGTTTGGCTCTTGAGAAACTGAGAAAAAAAGAAGACTACTGAATTTTACAACATAACTGTTGAGGAATGGAGATTTGGAGGAAGTAGTGGGAGAATAAGATAATGTAAATGTCTAATTTGTTGCTGGGAATTAACTTTGTAACCCAATATGCAGTGCGCAGTAACTTGTTGATGAATTAGTAGTGTTTGTTTTGTTATCTAAATTTATTTAATTATCCATTTATTTTTTGACCTTTTCAGCATTATTAATATTTTAATTATTATTTCTATTACTGCCATATGTTTAGGAGGTTGTATCTGTTGAATGTTGTTGTATTAACACAAAAACAATAAATATAAGTTTTTTAAAAATGTAGCATGAGCATGAGGAGAATAAATCTGAGCACGAGAAGGACAAATCATGCTCTCAAACTGAAAATCTACACTCTTGAATAAAGATGGGATAATTTTTCCATAACTTCTCCTAGGGATTTTATCCAAGTCACTTCAAACTTGGTAGGTGTGTTCATATAGACCTGAAGATTAAAATTTATCAAAATTCTGAATTTTGATGAAACTGTGTGGGCATGGCACTCTTGCCAAATTTGACCCTTTGACCCAATTCTGGCTAATGTGTGTGGTCTATTTTAACAAACTCCTCCTAGGGATTTCATCACATCTAACTGAAACTTGTTACAAATTACATTTGTGTTCTTAAGGCCTTGACTATGAAAAGTTATCAAAATTATGAATTTTGATGAAACGGTTTGGGTGGGTGTGTTCTGTTTTAATAAACTCCTCCCAGGGACCTCATCTGATTGACTTAAGACTTGCCCGACATGCACACATGCCAACGTGCGCACATGCGTGAGGGCCCGTTCAACGCCACTTGCGGCTATAATTGAAATGATATTTGAACAACAACAAAAATGGCAGAACACCTAGAGCCATACCTGTTGATGTAGCAAGTGTTTCATGAACAATCAATCTAGCTCAGCGAAAGAAGTATCACAAAATGGCACAGGGAATCAGCTATTGCTGATGCTATGCTATTACAGTAATATATGAACATGAGGCCACCTCACGACACAGAGCAGACAGGTCATGTAGCTTATGCAAACAATATGAATATGAAATGTGACTATATTAACTGATCTCTCTTTGTGTCTTACAGGCTGCCCCTTTCTCTGTACTTGATATAAACGTTGATAAGCTACTAAGCAATGAGGGTATGTAATTAAGAACCAGTAAAGCTATCCACTTTAATACGTTAAGGAAAATAAGCTGTCTTTAAGTTTGCCAGCTTCACAGACATGAATGATGTTGTGTCGTTATAAAAGAATGTAGGGAAAACTACTTAATTGACCCCACAAGGCGGTGAAACCACTGTTATTGCTGTAGATAGTAGTTTATAGGTTTACTGTTTACGATCACCACTACGATCAAATGTTGTTTCCAGGAGCAGCATTTTTTTTTTAGAATAGTTAGTGATTAGCTTGTGAATTTAGTGGACAATTGAGCTACTTAAGAACTAAATGGTTCCCCCAGAATCAGCAGAGGCCAAATGGTATCTAAAAGAGAATGAACATTAGACAGATTTCCATATCTGCTGGATGTGTTTGTCATATCAACTTTAAGGTCTGTTGTGCACCACCACCACATGAAAAAGATTGGGTGGATTGCCATGACATTTTGTACAGGAATTTATTAACCCCAGAGGTTGAATCCTCCTGACTGTTGATTTCCAGATTTTTTATCTCATTGAACAGTGCAGCTGAAGTGTATGCTCTCAAAGCTCAACAGTCTGGTGAAGAAAAATCAAAATCTTTTGAGAAGTCATCTTGAGTACAAATGAATGACAACTATTATTATTGCCTTTTCTCAGATGAACATGTGACATTGTGACACCTTTTTTGCCAGGTAATCGGGGCAATGTGCTGAAACTGAAGGGTGCCTATCAGGAGAGTCAAACGCTTGAAAAAGAAACCCCTAAGATGAGTTTCTACATCAACAGAGACCTGGAAACAGAACTAGGAATGGCAGTGAGTTTCTTGTCTCTTGTCACTTGTCTATTTTAACATACAGAGTGAAAGAAGAGCTTATCCTTAGTTGTTCTTTTTTACACTTCATAGTAGCTTTCTTTTAAGTACCTACACTATCTGCCATAAATATATGCATCAAAATCTTAAAGAATGAATAACTATATTATTACATTGCTATATTTTCTATCTCAGCCCTCTGATTTCTCTGAAGTCTCTGTTGCTCCGATGGAAGCTTCTACAAATCTGCAGCCATTACCAGCCAGACATACTGGCAAAGTGTCCCTTCTTATTGATCAGGTAGGACATTTTTTGTGTAGTTGGGTCCTCTAGTCTATTACCATCATTTTGATGAGTTTATATAGCAAATTAGAATATGCAAATTAAGTATCAAAAACCAAAAACACATTACAGCATAGTTCTACCTTAAAATAATGGCTTCAAAATCATTTTAATTGTACACTGAAAAACCAGGCTCTCATTTCCACTTGGGGCCACAACCACCAACCTCTATTAGTCTTTGATTAGATTAGAGTCTTTATTGTCATTGCACGGTAGTAGACCCGGTGGCTGTTGGTTAAGAAGAAGCTTACTTGATATTCTCAGTATGCATATATGCATTTTTTTCTAATTTGCTCTGAGCTCATGTGGGTCCCACGAAATATACAGCTATAGCAGGCAGCTCTGAAAATAGCAGTAAAGGGGACTGAATTTGATGAATTTATTATTTATCAGACCACCAATGACTAAATAAGAATTAGGTTAGAAATTTGAAATGTGAAGCCAAGTGTTTCTAGGCACCAGGCCTCCCTGGTTTCTGTACAAAGCACAGCTTGATTCACTGATTTTTGTGAAATTTGATCATATTACAGAGGAAAATAACACAAGGACACTTAAATATGCAGGGTCTCTAAATCTTAGTACGGTCAGTGACGCAGACAGGACAAGTTTACAGCTGCCATAAGCAACCACTCAAAAGCAACAATCTCAAAACAGCAATGGAGTTGTGTTGAAGAAAGTCTGTGAGTAGTCAGACCACCAAGGTCCCTGCTTTTGTCTGCAGTCTGGCTTACCAAGCTCCTGACCCAAATGCTTATCCCTGTGGGGAGTGCCAGTGAACTTCCCGTAGGTCTGACTCCAAGAGGGGGCCACATATAAAGACTGGAAATCTGTTGGCCAGCTGACAGCTGAAGGCAGGAAAATGTTAGGCTGGACATCTTTTCTCAACCATCGGGCATGCTAACTGACCTGCCATAGGCCACATTGCTGTGGTCACTTCATTTTTCATGAATGTGATAAATAATGAGTGTCTTGCAGTAGGGCTGGTGATGGTTGGTAATTGTTTCTGTCTCTGTAAATTACTGTATCTTCCAATTCTTTATAATATAAAGTGTAAACATGTCAGTTATGGTTTGGCACTATATGAATAAAATTGAACTGTGTATTTCCCACATCACAGGACACAGTGGATTTGGACATAGAAACACACGAAGGGTAAGGTGCTTCCTACTTCTAGTATACAGTATATCAAGTAGTACATATGTGTACACTAGGACCAACTATAACTCCTCATTTTAAAAAATCAGGATTATTAATTTATTGCTACAAGAGCATCTGCTCTACTGAACACGCCTGATGCCTTAATTTATATAGCTTAAAAAATCTTCAGTGGGAAAATGTGGAAGAAACCCCAAGATTAACACATTGGCTATTTGTATAAATTGGACAGTTACAGGAGTGAGGTCAATCACTGATGTTGGTGCTCCAGTTCATCTCAGTGATGTTGGTGTTGAGGTCAGAGCTCTATACAGGCCAGTTAAGGCTATGTTTACACGTAGCCGGGTATGTTGAGAAACAAATATTTCCCTCCCTCCGTTTTTCAAAATAACAATGTGCGCACAGCGTCGTTTTCAAAAAAGTTTTCGTTTACATCAACCTGCATAAATACACCTGACAGTCATCTCGCCCTCGATGTAAGGACGCAGCAAGTCGGAGAGTACCAACAGTGATGACTGCGACATCCTAAAATTTTCACGCCACTCCTCCGGGACAACCACTTCATTTTCAAAATTATCCCACCAGACAGCAGTCCACCCAGGTCGACCCAAAACCGGCGACGTTGGCGGTGACGGTTCAAATAGGTGGGAGAAGTGGCAAAATTGCTGCTCTCCGAGTCCTCATTTGTCTCTGGTCATTGACATGATACATCAGCTGTGTATGCAAATGCAAACACATGATAAGTCTTTGCACCAGAAGAAATGCGACTGCTACTCTGAATGCTTTCGTGATCATCATCATAGCAACAGGTAAACATTGGTCGCACTTTTGGCGCATCAGCTGCCTAAAACTATTATCTCAATTTACACGCAAACGCAAAACCGTAGTTTTCCAGAATCTCCACTCTAGCCGGAGTTTTTAGAAAGATTCGTTTTCAGAGGCGAATTCACCATTTGCGTGTAAAAGATAGGTACAAACGAAGGGAAATGTCTCTGAGTTTAAAAATACCCGTGTACGTGTAAACGGGCCTAAGTTGCTCCACATCAAACCAGAAAGCCATTTCATGAACCAATGGAAGGACAATATTTCCTAAAACTATTCTTGTATAATTTAGTATAAGAATCCCGTTGAAACTTGGATATATACAATGCCTATGTCCAAATATGGTTGCCCACATACTTTGAGTGCTCAAACTTGTCCACTAATTACTGTTAAGAATTACTGTTAATGTTACACTTGCTTTTACCTTTGGAAATCCACAGCATGGAGAAACGTGTTGCAGTTCGTCTGGGCTCTGACATCCCACCTCAAGAGAAAGAGTTTCTAAAAAAGAGGAAAGCTGTTGTGGCACAGGCTTTGCAGAAGATTTTAGGCCTTGGCTCTCCACCTGAACCTGAAAAGGTATTGCAAGTCTTTTTTATATATATATATAGGACATTTTAGTAATGCAGTAATGACCTTTTGTACAGGAATTTTCCAATACTGGTTGATAAAAACTGATGCCTGATCAAATATCTGAAAAAGACATTCACAGGAGCCTCAGCTTTGTGCTTTGTGGTTTATCCTTATTATGCTCCATAATATAATTTTAAAAAACTGATAAAAGCATTTGGATACTGACAAAAAGGATGTGGTTTAAAGCACCACTTTGCTGAAGCACACCTCTCCATTCCCTGCACAGGTGCCAACTATAGCAATGGTGGCTTCAGGGGGAGGGACCAGAGCAATGACAGGCCTGCTTGGCAGTCTGAGGGCCCTGAAGGATATAGGAGTCCTGGATGCAGTCAGTTACCTCACTGGTGTTTCTGGATCCACATGGTGAGGAACCACTAGACTTTCTACTGAACACGAAAATAATAGACGTCTTCACTTTTTTTTTTCTTATGATTTGATGAAAAACACTTTATTTAGTTCTAAGCCACTGAATTATGTAACTTTCATTGTATTTATCTTTGTTTAATTGATTCGTAAGATTCTGAACTCTCAAAAACTTCTGAAGGAGAAGCCACCCAATATATTTTTATCCAGATGTGAAAGGTGCGGTATGGGTGATGCCTGGCCAAAATACAAAGATACAAGATCAGATACATTCAGTTACACCTACAAAATATTACTGTATTCGCACATCAGTCTAACATGTTTCACATTAATCGCTGTATTTTGATAGACATTTCAGTAGATTATGTTATATTAACAACAACAACAACAACAACAACAACAACACTCTTTTAACACCTGTTTCCCATGTGAACAGGGCTATGTCTACTCTGTATCAGGACACTAACTGGTCACAGCAAGACATAGACAGTATCATCTCAGCAGCAAAGAAACAGATGACCAAGAGCTCCCTGAGTATGTTCTCTCCTGAGAAACTGCAATACTACTATGAAGAAATGGCAGAGAAAGGAAACCAGGGTTACAGTGTGTCACTCATTGATATGATGGGCCTGGTTTTAGAGGATCTTGTTTTTGGGAAAGTAAGCAACACTTTTTGTTGTCACTTTAAATGAAATTAAAATTGAAATTTAGTAGAAATTATATATATATAATATTTATTATATGTGGTTGCAACTACAGAAAGTCACCTGTACCTTGTCTGAGCAGCAGAGAGCAGTGAATGAAGGCCAAAATCCTTTACCCATATACACTGCTGTCAATATGAAGGATGCGTTAGAGGGCTGTGAATCTGAAGCTGGTAAATATCCTGGAATATACTGTATTTTATTTGTTACTGTAATAACTGAAAAAAGAGCAAGTAATCCTGAAGATGTATTGTGCAAAATGGTTGAAGTCAGGAGGATATAAGCAGGATATCAAATGATGACATAATTGACACAGCTGCAGGTTTGTTAGTAAGGAACTGAAGTGAAACAAAATATATTATTGATTTTTCAACTGAAGAGAATATTAAATTGATTCCTACCATAGACGTATGGAGTATTCAGCATGACCAGACTAAATTACAGATTCAGGACACATACATGTTTATCACCTAACTGAACCAGAGAAATCAAAAGGAAATTGTGAAAGAACGATTCAGGTTGTTCTCCTGTCATACATTTTGTCTGCAGAGTGGTGTGAGTTTACCCCCTATGAGGTAGGTTTGCAGAAGTATGGGGCATTTGTCCCAACTGAGGACTTCGGAAGTGAGTTCTTCCTTGGATATATCATCAAGAAACTCCCAGAAGTCCGCATCCCTTATCTGATTGGTGAGAACACTGTTTGTGCTGCAATGTCACTGCACAGTACAATACATTACAATTTTAAAAGGAATTATTTTTCAATCTTTTCAGGAATATGGAGCAGTATCTTTTCCATCAGCCTGACCCAGTTGTGGAAGCATGCTACCGGGTCCCAGCCTTTTTGGAGCCCCTGGCTTGGACCAGATGTCAGCAACATAGGTATCTGATTTTCATTTCGACCAAAACACATAATTAGACCATTGAGTTAATATGTTTTGGCTCCACAACTGGATCAGGAGTTCAGAGAATAGATGGTACACAGAAAGCAAGCCAAGGCAGAAGCAACCAAATCTATGTCAAAGTACATCAAAATGAAGAACTTCTATAACAAAACTGAACAAAGCAAAACAGAACTATCAAACTAACCCGAAGCACATTATCAAGTAGAATTAAATTATGCAGTATGGAATGTGTGTAATGCACTGAAGGAATGAATAGCCAACACTGTCCTTTTTAGAAGCAGATGAAAAATGTCTTACTAATCCAATGGATATAGCTAATTATTGAGTGTACCTGAAAGAGCACACTCTTTACTATCCACCCGGCTTATTCTTATTATTCTTACGTTTCTTCTGTGTTTTTTCGGTTCGCTTCTGCTCCCAGAGTTTTTGTCGCACATACACAAACAAGGAGTCAAAACGACCAGCTCGGCCAGGACACGATCGAATGTTATTTTCAAAACATTTTATCAACGGTTTTGCCAGCCTACACCAAAAACGATGCCAAAAAATTAATGGGTGTGTATTGTGAGAATTTTCGAGAGCTAGAGTGTGTGATGTCATCACTAGAGTGGAGGGAGAGAGAAAGATTTGTCGAAAAATACATTTGTAAACTGCGACTGCGGCTGCAAATGTCAAGCTACAAAAATCATGTATAGCTAGAAACGTAGGAAGTGAGGCCATATCTCTGCAAGAGTTTGATGTTTTGACTTCAAACTTCTAAGACACACTCATTACAACTTCTTTGAGAGAACCAATAATTTTGGTGACCTTTGACCATTAGGGGGCGTTATAAGTAGCCAAAATTTGTAAAACTCTCTCATTAACAGATACAAGACCACACAGACAATGCTGACAGCTATTTAATGCATGGGGGCGACGGGCCAGAGTCAGCCACACTCAAAATTTCTTTAGAAATTTTTCTAGTTAAAATAGTTTTTAAAAAGTTAAAATAAAAGACTTTGTAAAACTCTCTGATTAACAGACTCAAGACCACACACACACACACACACACACACACACACACACACACATACACAAGAGAAAAGGCTTTCAAAATAAGAGCTGGAATCTTTGGATCAAGATGAGATCAACGCACACTATGACATCAATTCTGCCATTTTGAATTTCATCACAAACCTTCAAAAAGTTGTGTGATGTCACCAAACAGGAAGTGAGGCCATATCTCTACAACAGTTTGATGTTAAAGTTATTACTTTAGCAATAAAATTCAGAAACTGTGTGATGGCATGGACATTGGACATGAGAAAGATGGGACATCGAGTGCCAATATTACACTTATGTATAAGAGATATATAGCAAGTGACAAAAGCAAAAGTATTATGCATCACTGTTGACAGTAAAACAGCCACATTTAATCAGATGTATCAATTAGTGCAGACATTAATGTTATTATAGTTCAATTATTATGTGGTCCAACACAACAGGAGGTCGACAAGTTACAGGCAGCTGAAAACAGAGCAGCTCAATTTTTATTGTCAACACTTCCATATATACAGGACATACAGGGAATTTAAATGTCGTTTTCCTCATGGGAGGGAGGGAATTTAGTTTCCCGACAGCCTGTCAGATAAAACTATCTCACTGTCTGCTGGTTGTGGCCCAGAGACTCCTTATTGTCCTCCTGGAGGGCAGGAGACTGAAAAGCAGTGGTTTGAATGGGTGAAATTGCACACAATGCTGAGTGCTTTGCGGCCCAGGCACGTTGTTAATGTCCTGAAGAGAGGGAAGGCGGCACCGATTATCCTCTCAGCTGCTCTCACTATGTGCTGCTCTTCCAGCAGGATGCGGTGCAGTTGCCGTGCCACACGGTGATGCAGCTGGTCAGGATGTTCTCTGTGATAACATGGTGGAGACTGGGTCTCTTGCTCTTCTCAGTCTGCAGAGGAAGTAGAAGTGCTGCTGAGCTTTCTTGGGCAGTGATTCTGTGTTGCTGCTCCAGTAGAGGTCCTTTGTGAGATGCACACCCAGGAACTTGGTGCTGCTCACTGTCTCCACAGCAGCACTGTTGATGGTCAGTGTAGGATGCTGGATGGAGGTTCTCCGGAGGTTTACCACAATCTTCTTCATTTTCTCCACATTAAGAGAGAGATTGTTGTCTCAGCTCTGTATGTCAGACAGCTTTGTATGTGAGCATTAGCGCTTTGAATTCAATGCGGGCTGCAACAAGTAGCCAGTGGAGCTCGATGAGCACTGGGGTGACATGTGACCTTTTGGGCTGGTTGTATATCAGGGGCGCCGCCACGTTCTGGATCATCTGAAGAGGTTTCACTGTGCAGGCTGGGAGGCCTGTCAGGAGTGCATTACAGTGGTCTAGTGTTGAGATGACCACGGCTTGTGTCAGGAGCTGATAATTTACTGATGCATTTACTGATGTAGGCTGTAAACAGTACCTGAATATTCCTGGATGTCGATGTAAGGGTTGTAGGTGGCTGTCTGCTTAAACATGGCCCTGTCTGTGGTGTTAAAGCAGTCCTCAAGTGCTGAGGAGAAACACTCTGGCCACGCCTCTACCTGCTTTTGGACCGGTCTGGTGACTTTGAGTTTTGACCTGTATGCTGGTATTAGCATAACATAACATAACAGTGGTGTGGTCTGAAGTGCCAAGTTGGAGGAGGGGTGACGTGTTGTTTCCCCTTGTCAGAAGTCAATGTGTTGATGTAACTGAGGAAACACTATTTTGAGGTCTGCATGGTTGAAATCACTAGCCACGATGAGAAGTCCCTCTGATCACTGATGGTGTTGTGCAGTTCACTGAGTGACTTGTCTCTATTGTTGGAGCTGGGAGAATGTGACCTGCAGCTAGCAGGATGGCTGAAAACTCCCACTGTAGATAGAAATGCCAGCACTTGATGATTGTTAACTCTGCGAGGTGTGAATAGTGTTTGCAAACCACCACAGCATCCTGACACCAAGCATCCCTTATGTAAACACAGACCCTGCCACCGTGGATCTTACCTCCTTCAATGAGGGCTCTGTCATGCTCGTGCATGTTAGCGATCAAGCTGGATGGCAGCTATGTTGTTGTTGAGCCATGTTTCCACAAAAACAACTCTTTCACAGTCTGCTGGGTAGACTTTAGAAGGTGTAATAGAGTTTGTTCCAAGGAGTGTACACTGGCTAGTATGAACTAATGCAAATCTATACAAACAAACAAAGAACTGTACAGTATATTTAGTGTAGACTAGTTCAAAAATGATTTTGATGTGCTAGTGAGTACTTACAATATGGCACCATGATATTGTATGTGGAAACTAAAATGAAGATGTCCATCATAGTGAAGGAACATGTCTGTTACTCCATGATGCTTGTCAACAGAGGTTTATGCCACAGGGGAATACAAGAAATATGGCTTTGGCTGCACGAAAGTTGTTAGTAGGATAGTAGGATTTATTGTTGCTTTAACAATGTCACCTCAAATAAAATCAAATTTTATTTGTATAGCTCAAATTTACAAAACACATTTTGCCTCAGAGGGCTTCACAATCTGTACAGGGAGTGGCACCCTCTGTCCTTAGACCCTCGGTTCCAGTGACACAAAAAACCCTTTAACAGGGAAAAAATGTGGAAGAAACCTCAGGAAGAGCCACAGAGGAGGGATCCCTCTGCCAGGACGGACAGACATGCAATAGATGTCACATGTAGAGAGCAGATTAAATGACAGTATGACACAATAATGCATCAAACATTTAAAAGGAATTTCACTAATACTTTTAAGTGATTTTGAGAATACTTTGTAGTTTCACTACATGTAGCTGAATAATGTAACAGTAATATAACAGTACTTCTACTTGAGTGCAGATTTTCAGTACTCTTTCCACTCTTTGATGATTAATTACTACTATGCTCTAACAAAGTCTCATGAACGTGTTATTTTGTGTTATTATAAATTGTATTATTGAGATGTGTTCTTTTGACAGAGGTTGACAGTGAACCATCAACTCTGGACACATTCCACGTAAATCCAATCACCAGTATTGCCAGTATGGTGACAGATTTCCTCAAAAATCGTCCCGTCATTGCTGAAATGTACAATTTCATACGTGGTCTCTTCCTGCACTGGAACTACAACAAGCACAGCAACTTTGTTGCCTGGAAAGGTAGGCACTCCCACAATACACTTCCACCCACAATTCAAAATGCCAATGCCAACGCTTCATCTTTAGCAAAGACTTCCAGAGTTTTTTGTTTTTTTTTTTTGGGGGGGGGGGGGGGGGGTCTGATCAATGACCTTTGGATGCCATGATATTGAACTCTGAGGCAGATCCTGATGCTTGATTTCATTATCTTTTTGACCTCCTGCTGATCTGCCTGTACTTGGGAGTCAAAGAATTGTTTGGGAAGACTTAAGACAGGTATTCTTCTTGTCTTGTAAGTTGAAACCCCTACAGATAACGCCACAAATACTATACGCCCAGAAACAGTCAAATGTATTTTGCACTCACCGTCAGCACATTTTAGTCTGGGCCACTGTTGGTTGGCTTGGTTACAAGGCAACATTGAGAGGCTGATGCCTGCCTTCCCCAAGAAAACACAAACAACTACCGAAAATTCCACAACACTCATTGCAATAGCAAATATGGTGGTGTATTTCTTTGTTATTCTCCCACCTAGAGGAGAGTCTGTCAGGGAAGGGAAAGTGTTCCATGTTTTCAAGGTAGGTATTGGCAATGGGTCTTGCTGGTAGAGGTGCAGAATAATGCTGCCCAGTAGTGGGGGTTGGAAATATTTCATCTTCCCCATGGTAACATCATTCTCCACCATGGTCTCCACTTCCACTGTCACGATGCACACTAACTTTTTCAGACTCAACTGTGTCATGATTACTATCAGCCACAAATCCCTCACTAAAACCGCAGTTTCTGCCTCACCTTCGATAATGTTATGGAATTTTCTATTCCTGTAGTGTTCTGAGTGACACATATATACTTTTAAATGGAATATAATAAAAGCACAAACATACAGACACATTACACAAGGTTACACAAAGTCATGTGTGGGCCTTGAGGTCCTCAGCAGCATTAGTTGTTTGTCTTTGACTGGGAACAGTAGGTGCCAGTCTATCTCAACACTGTGGTGGCCAGGGTCGAAGAACTCTGGTGCTGCATGCTTAGACATAATAGATAGCTTGCCATTGACATTCCAATCTGCGTAAACAGACATCTATGTCTCCAGATTGAAATATGTTGACGACATGTTGGCCTCAGAGCGCTCTGAATCGTGACTGGTCGCTATCGTTACCGTTACACCGCGCAAGTAACCCAGACGTCACTGAGAGAATCATTTGTCAAAATAAAAGGTTTTTCAAAATAAAAGATCGTCCATACTCAGATAATACATAAAACAGAAATGATTAATTATTTCTTGTGCGGCCCAGTACCAATTGATCGACGGACCGGTACCAGTCCACGGCCCAGGGGTTGGGGACCACCGCTCTACGGCACACCATCCAAAACTTACAACCCAAAACACGGTGTAAAGCTCACAGGTCTGCTAAAAATATTTCATTTAAATGGCTCACTTCCTGTGTGTGCTCTTGCATAGCTTGCTGAGGCAGAGCTAAAGCCCCACACGTAACGGTTGTCTGAGAACAGACGCAGAATGCAATAGATAATGCGTGGGTCAGTTATTTAATTTTCTGTTTCTTCAGCACATCAGTAATTCTTTCAACCAGCTGAACGTTTATTTGTCATTATCTCCTTTGTCCAGGCACACATCCAGATGCCTTCCCAAACCTCCTGACACCCAGTGACTCCACCCTGCATCTGGTTGATTCTGGTCATGCCATCAATATTGGCTGTGTGCCTGTCCTGCGGCCTGAAAGAGATGTGGATGTCATCGTATCTCTGAGCTATTCATGGGACCCAATGGACATTCTCAAGGTAAACAGAAGGAGGAGAAGTGAAGCAATGGAATGGTTCCTAAATATTTACATCAATCCTTAACATTACTCTATGATCATTGTTAATCAGGTGCTAAAGGAGACAGCTGCTTACTGTAAAGACCATCACATCCCCTTCCCCAATGCTGATTTTGCCAGCCTGGAAAAGGAGCCTCAGAAGGAAGTCTACATTTTTGTGGATAGCGAGAATCCCAAAGCCCCGATAGTGGTTCATTTTCCACTTGTCAATGTCACATACCAACACCACAAACGTCCTGGTAAGCCCATTTGAAGTGAATAAAACTCTACAACAATGTTTTTTCTTATAATATATATAAAATAAAAATGTTCTACATCTGCTGAAGATTTACTCTGAAGCTAGTCTGGTCATCTTGAAAGTGATAGAGCAGAGAGCTCAAAGAAAGACAGGGGCAGACTGGAAATGAAAAATGGCCCTGGACTTTTTGAATCAGTATCCCAGAACAGACGAACTACACATTGGCTCTCATTGGTCCAATGCTATGCTGATTCAAAAGGTCTCACACTTCTACTCTTCTACTCTTTACATTTATTTATACATTACTCACAAAAAGTTAGGGATATTAAAATAAATTTATGGAACATGGAGTTCATGTTACAGTGATATTCTATCATGAAAGTAGGGCATTTAACTAGAAGCATGCAATGGTAATTGAAACAAAGGTGGTGGGGATACACCGAAAGCCAGATATCCCTAACTTCTTGTGAGTAGTGTTATATTTTATTTCAAAAAAATATATAAAGAAACCAAATTGCATTGTCTTGCGCTTTATGAAATATGATTTCACCATCTGTCTCATTATTGTATGACTTCACAGGTGTTAAGCGTGAGACTGAGGAAGAAATAAAAGCTGGGCAGGTGGATGTGAGCAGCAGCAACTCTCCATACAAAACCATAGCCATGACATACTCAGAAGAGGATTATGAGGCTCTGGTGGAGTTGACCACTTATAACATATTAAATAACAAAGACAGCCTCCTTGGAGCCTTTCAGAAGGCCCTGGAAATGAAAGCATCAGAGATAAAGAAATAGGAGGGCTAAGGTGCAACACATCCTTTTAGGTTGCCTTGAAAAATCACTTGGTAATTAAAGGGTTAGGGGTTAGGGGGTGGGACACGTGACACGATATTTGCTTTGTTTAAACGACTGCTTGAAAAATAAACATCATTAAGCCACATTTCAAAACAATAACTTTTTAAAATTTTATTCATATAGCACAAATCACCTCTATATACATACATAGAAAGACAGAGAGAGACACAGATGCACAGCAACAGTAAATCATGAACTAACTATAAATTGTAATGGAGATATGGTAACAATAATGACAGTAATAATATATGTAGTGGGGGTCATGCAGGACCACATCAGCAGCCATGAATCATGACAACCTGCTGTATAACTAGTGTTCAGAGCTTTCATATTAATTGTCATATGGGTCTGATGTGGCTTCTCATGTTACAGCTGTCTCAGAGAAATTCGATTTATATGCAATGAATTTGCAACAGCAAACACAGGACATAGAGGAAAATGTAATGCAAACCCAAATGTTTTCTATGGACATAATAAGGAAAAATTGTTAACACACCTGTTTACAACATCCACTGAACTACTGCGACTACAGCATTATCAAGATTTAACCAAAATCACTGTCTGTCAATAACATTAACTAAAGTGCTTTTGCTGGCTAAACCAAAGATCAGAGTCTAATTACAAACCCAGCACATTTATGTCACAGTTATTGTCATCACTACAGGATAATTATCAAAACAGTTGAGTGACACACATACATATGAATCATCATTTCTATGAGACAGGTTTGTGTTTTAGTATCATGAGTGTAATGGGCTGAATTGGTTTTGCCACAGGGGTCAAATATTTGTCATCTGGAAAACGGCAATTGAGAAAACAGATCTTTTTAATACATCGATCACAATCTTCAGCCTCAGCCAACATATACAAAAAGTCCTCAGAAATAAATTAGAATAACACTAAGAGGAACTACTTTTTTTTTTTTCTTATTTTGTAAAATTGTTTTTTCAGATGCCATTGTGTTTTAGTAAGCTGTCAGGCATAGAATGAGAGACACTGCCAACAGAGTATGAACAGTAAATGTTACAGACTTACAAGACTTCCAAGCACAGGCTGTGAGTGGTAAAAGAGAGAGAACATTATCATTGGAAAGTGTTTGCCTAACAAGAGGGAAGGCACCGCCTTAATACTTGGAATTAGATTGTGTTAATGGCTTTAGGGTGTGACGTAAAGCTTTCTATGCTATCAACGCCCTCTGTGTCCAAATGGGATTAATGGGGATTTAGTTTTTCTTTATAAACTTTCTTTTCCGTTATAAACATGAGCTGTGCTTCTGAAATCTTGGATGGATCATTGTACACCGTGTAGTAATGGGGCTAAAAGTGTGTTAGGGTGGCACTGGGGGAAAAGTAACGTGTATATTCAGATTTGAGTTATATTTGAACTAGAAAAGACTTCTGGTGAATTGGGTGCTATCATGAGGAAATATGTCTAGTCATGCTAATAAATGCATATCTTTAAGCATTCTGTTTTGGTTTAGTTGCTCACAATGTCGTCGACACCCTGCACTGCTCTTTATTTGCTTTATACATGTTACTGCAGCTGCTAGGCCTTTTCATTTTCACACAGACATATTTTGCGACTGCCTGCTTTACGGTAAGCGTATTCTGTCACTTCCGGTTATCGGTGATACTGCCCCAGTGCTCTCTGCTTTGCTCACTTAAACAACTTTTCGTACATTTTTCACATCAGTTATTATCTGCATAACTTACACTACCCTTAGGCTTATTCTGTTTGTGCACGAACAGGTCTCTGAACTTTAGTAACCACAATCCGATAGTTTTACCAGCTTCTGTTTGTCACACTAACTAGCCTAGCTATAGCAATGGCTTCTCTGTCCTCTCCTCCCCTGCCCGGTCTGCCACATGTTTAGCTACTCCTCATCCTCTTTTAGCGACAATGGTACTTGTAATAACTGTAGTTTATTTGTCGCTTTGGAGGCAAGGCTCAGTCATTTAGACACGGTACCGAACAGTCAGTAACTGCTATAGTTAGCAAGTCCCCTATAGCTGGTGCGGTACAGGATGGTTTACAGTAAATAACAGCCTTTATTAATAATTAGCAGAGTTCATAAAACATGTGGGGGCTCCAATCAGACGGGGAGATGCCGGTCGGACCCTTCTTTCTGGAGGGTCACAACAGCAGGTTCACCTCTAATGTAAATCAGTGACAACCCACTACACATCAGGCTAGCTTCGCTAGCTTTTAAGGCACGCTTTAAACACAGCACACAGAATGAAACCCACTACAAATCAGGCTAGGGTCACTAGCTTTTAAGACACGCTTTAACACAGCACGCAGAGCTCAGACACCACCCCACACACGGCGAACCTGCAGCGTTCGGCACCCATGAGACCGCCCACCCTCGAACCCGTCACTTCCGCCCCGGAAACCCTACCACCGGATATCGGATATAAAAATAGGCCGACCTATACACACAAACACTAAATGACAAATACATATAAAAATGTTAAAGTGCACTTAGCTCGCCCGATTGGCGAGACCCTCCCCCGGGGTCTGCGCTTGTGCCGCCGTCCAACTCCCCGGTGCAACGGCTTCGCTGGACGGCGAGGACAGGGACTGACTGGCGATCCGGAGGGCACTGTGGCGGCTGCCCAGGGAGCGATGGCCACACGGCACTCTCTACAGAGGCCCTGATCTAACTACAGGAGGCAGCAGGCCTCCCGTCCTGACATATACACCACTAACTTCCCCTGGCTACCTGTCTTTGTCGCCGGCAGCGCTAACTAGCTGCGAACGACACCCACCCCCGCTGACAGAGTACCGCGTCGCCGAACGTGTTGCTCCTCCCTCCCCACACCACATCTCCGGCCCTTATCACAATTGTCTCTCCTCCACGCCATCCTCACAGCTGCACCGCATCAGTGATTAAAGAGTCCTGGTCCTGACGTCACCCACCAGGTCTCCCTTAATGTCACCACACTTTCCCCCCTCTTGGCAAAAAGGACTCATCCCTGAGTCCCTACGGTGACATCTGATAATCATTGGACCAAACAGGTGGTCTCTGCTGGCGTGCTGGGCATCCCCTTTCACCTGATGACACGCCTCCTGGAAACTGTTGTTTCTGCAGCCCTGGACCAGACTCAGTCACACCGGAGGGAGACTCCATTCCAGCCGCTGATGGGGCCTCCGACGACCCCCTCTGTGTACCCCCAACGTCTTCTGAGGCAGGGTTCAGGGCTTCCTGTCTTCCTCGTGACCCCCTCACTCCAGTGGGGATGCTCTGATTGGGATGACGATAAGAGACCCAACTAGTACCAAGCTGGACTTCTGGGCGCCGTCGTCTCGGAGGTACGGCCGGCTGAAAGTCGGATCGGCCAGCCCTCCGGGACTCTGGGGCACTCGTCCCTGTCAAAGAAGAAGAAACATAAGGCTTAAGTCTGTTGAAATGCACCACACACTCAAGACCTCCCTCCACTAACACTAGCCTATAGAGTACATCTGTCACTCTTTCAATCACCCGAAAAGGGCCCTTATACTTTCTCTGTAATTTGGGGCACAGTCCTCGCTTCCTAGCCCTATTCTGCACCCAGACTAGCTCCCCTACTGAATAATACTGAAAGTTGGCCCTAAAATCATAGGAGTTTTTCTGTCTCTCTGAGGCTCTGGCCTGGTGCATTCTGACTGCAGCCACAACTGTAGATAATGTGTCACAAAGCCTAGACACATAATCATTAACTGAGGAAAACTGTTCCTGAGAGTCCAAGTTCAGCATGATGTCTATAGGCAACACAATTTCCCGCCCAAACAAAACTTTGTAGGGGGTAAATGTCGTGCTAGCATGAACACTGCTCCGGTATGCCAGCATCACATAAGGCAACAGAGTGTCCCAGTTTAACTGATTATCCTCCACAAACAGTGACAACATGGATAACAGTGTACGGTTAAAACGCTCTACCAGACCATCAGACTGAGGATGATAGGGAGATGTACGGGTTTTGTGGATTTGTAGGAGCCTACACAGTTCACTAAATAATGTGGACTCAAAGTTCCGACCTTGATCTGAATGGATGCTCCGAGGGACCCCAAAACGACAAACCCATTCTTCTGTCAGCACCTTAGCAATACTGCTCGCCTCCTGATTAGGAAGGGGAAAAGCCTCAGTCCATTTAGAAAAATAATCCCCCACCACTAGGACATACCTATTTTTTCTAGGGGTTTCTGGGAGGGGGCCCAATATGTCTAACGCCACCCACTCGAAGGGTCTAGATGTAATTGAGGGCTGCAAAGGGGCACACAGGGGTTTACCCTGGGTCTTGCGAGAGGAACAGTCTACACTCATTTACCCACCGCTTTACATCCCCAAACCACCCTGGCCAGTAAAAACGGTCTTTTACCTTCCCCTGCAATTTCTGCACCCCTAAATGGCCCCCAGTGGTACCCCCATGCAGCTGTGCCAACACCTTTGAAACCAAAACACGAGTCTGGCATACGACAATCTCCCTGTTTTTTACAGGCAATAATCTGACGCAAATCATCGTCATCCCTTTGGGCCTGAATTAGTTCATCAACGTCCCAGCTTTCACTGGGGGGAACACGGGGAGTTTAACCGCATGGCGCACACCCTCAGAACACCCTTACTGTCTAGGACCTCCTGACCCAGCCCCACCTCATGAGCGCGTCTGCATTCCCATGGAGCTTGCCTGGCCGATGTACAATTTTGTACTGGAAGTTGGCAAGCTGCTCAACCCAGCGAGCCAACTGCCCCTCCAGCCCTTGAAAATTATGCAACCACCGTAAAGAATTATGATCGGTATGAAGAACGAACTCCTTGCCTAACAGGTAATGTTTGAAATGTTTCGTAAAAGTAACCATGCTCAAAAGCTCCTTCTTAGTGGTAGCATATCGGCGCTCTGATTTTGTAAGCACCCTACTGGCATACGCAACAACTCGTTCATGACCCCTGTCCTCCTGGGACAGGACAGCCCCAACCCCCACATCACTGGCATCAGTGTCAAGAATAAATGTTTTGCTGGGATCTGGATAGGCCAACACAGGGGCAGTAATAAGACAGGCTTTAAGTTGTTCAAATGCTCGCTGACAATCTTCGGTCCACTGAAAACGCTTTCCCTTTTCCACAAGCCGGTGCAACGGACGGGCTATATCTGCAAAGCCTTTCACAAAACGCCTATAATAGGAGGCCAAACCTACAAAACTCTGGACTTCAGTCTGGTTTCTTGGGACAGGCCACTCTCTTACTGCAGCCACCTTGGAAGGGTCCGCCATCACACCCTCAGCAGAAATGACATGACCCAAGTAGTGAACCTGAGTAGAGAACAGATTGCATTTGGAGGGTTTAACTTTCAAATTAGCCTCCTGGAGTCTTCCGAGCACCTCATCAAGACGAGCTAAATGTTCCTGAAATGTCCGCCCGAATACACTGATGTCATCTAAATACACCAGGCAAGTCTTCCACTGTAAGTCTGCTAGGATTAAGTCCATAAGTCTTTGAAATGTGCTGGGTGCATTACACAGACCAAAGCTCAAAACATTGAACTCAAACAGCCCTTGGCATGTTATAAAGGCAGTTTTATGGCGATCTTTAGGATCAACCTCCACCTGCCAGTATCCACTAGCTAAATCAAGCGTGGAGAACCAGCAGGCGTGGCTCAAGCTGTCGAGAGCATCATCTATCCTGGGGAGAGGATATGCATCCTTACAAGTGACATCATTCAATTTTCTATAGTCAACACAAAAACGCAGCCCACCCCCTTTTTTCCGCACCAAGACTACAGGAGCTGCCCATGGACTGCATGAGGGCCTTATGATGCCACCGTCGAGCATTTGTTTCAGGTTATCTGCTACCTCCTGTTGCAAGTGGAGGGGAACCCTTCGTGGAGGTCATTTAATAGGCCTAGCGTCACTTGTATCAATTTCATGCAACGTCAAATGGGTCCTGCCTAAGTCAGTCTCACCTTGGCTAAATACAGGAAGATTTCTAGCCAGTAACTGCTTTGCTGCCTCCTGTTGTTCAGCGGAAAGACCCTTACCTCCCACCCCAAGCAGACCCATAAGACTATCCACTGTCCAAGACTGTGAAATGCTTTCCCCCTCTTCCTTACATCCCCCCACCTCATCTATCTCTATGTCAGTAAAGAGTGTCCCCACTTTCATGCCCCTTTTTAATGTTAAAGCCTCATTAGTCACATTAATGACCCGTATTGGTAATGCACCCTTCTTTACTTTACACACCACCCGGGCTACAAGTAAGTCACAATGCTTAGATAGTGCTGAAGATGGCTCCAGCATTCCCTCTGCGTAGTCCCCCCAAACACTTTGGACCATACCAGAAATGATGGCTTCACTTCGGGGTGGTACGACTGTGTCTGAATGAACCACCACAGTCTGTGGTTCGAGAGTTGGATTAAGATCCACAAGGGGAAATATTTTTCCCATTATCCGGCAGGTCTTATTACCCAGATCAACCACAGCACCGTACTTAGATAAAAAGTCGAAGCCAAGCAAAACGTCTCCTGATGGTACGTCTGACACTAAGAAATCGGCTACCAAAGCCAAGGAATCAAACTGGCACACTGCCTGCCAACTCCCAAGGATCTGCATCACCCCCCATTTGCTGCTCTCGCATCACCGACATACTTTTGTAACTCAGACCCCCCCTTGGTGAACAAAAGCCAAGTCTGCTTAGGTACAATAGAGCGTGTTGCTCCAGTGTCAACCAACACATGGCAGCTTGACCCACCTATCTTGGCTGCAAGGTAGCCAGAACCGGTTTCAGCCTTCTTGGGCCCTCTGTGCACGCCCCCTCTAGTTTCCCTGCAGGTAAGGGCAGTTGCGGCGGATATGCTGGTCACAGCCACACTCCCAACATCCCCCTTTATGCTGCACTGCCTCCCGTTTAGCTACATCGTTACCATGTGTGTTAACTGGCTGACGAGGAGGAACTGAGGCAGATACAGAAGTGGAAGCTGGATATACTGGGTTTGATGTTAACACCTGTACAACAGCCTGCAGAGACTTGACCTCCTGCCTCAACCCTTCCACCACCCCAAGCAAAGTTTCCACCTGCTTGTTCTCTTTAGCTTTATGCTCCGAAATCCCCCGAACTTTAGCATCTTGGACTAAATTATTTTCCAAACCCCTAATAAGCTCAAGCTCTGAGGCCAGATTAATTGCGGTCTCCAAGGTTGCAGGTTTAGCACTACGGAGGCTAATACGTAGATCGCCACTGCCCACATAGGTGATAAAATGATCCTTCGCAAGTAAATCCTGTGTGTGAAGATCTGCTGATGGATAGGCTCTAGCGACCAACCGGCGCAGGGCAATACCAAACTCACAGACACTTTCATTATGAAGCCTCTTCCGGGTGGGAAAAATTAGCTCGATTCCAATCATCACTATCACATGGATCCAAACACCTCCCCATAGCATCTTTCAATGAGGTATAATTAGTTTTAGCCGCCGCTGATAGTCCACTATAAACCTCACGGGCTCGGCCTGACAACAAAAGACCCATAAATTTCAGTCTCAGCGATTCGTCCCAGTTATTTACATCAGCAGCCATTTCAAACTGCTCAGCCCAATCTATCCAGTCCCGCCCAGTACCAGAAAAAGTCTCTGGCATAAACACTGGGCGAGACATTGCTCTAGTTGTGACTGACGATATGGGGGCACCCTGATCTACGACCAGCTCAGGATGTGTGTTGTTCTCGGGTTCTGACATTTTTAACGATCCCACCGCTGCCACCAGTGTAATAAATGTGGGTTTTACCTCTAGCTTTAAAAGCTGATGATGTCAGAACCTCCGAACAAACACACAGACAGGATGGTTTACAGTAAATAACAGCCTTTATTAATAATTAGCAGAGTTCATAAAACATGTGGGGGCTCCAATCAGACGGGGAGATGCCGGTCGGGGGCACAGGCTTCTTTCTGGAGGGTCACAACAGCAGGTTCACCTCTAATGTAAATCAGTGACAACCCACTACACATCAGGCTAGCTTCGCTAGCTTTTAAGGCATGCTTTAAACACAGCACACAGAATGAAACCCACTACAAATCAGGCTAGAGTCACTAGCTTTTAAGACACGCTTTAACACAGCACGCAGAGCTCAGACACCACCCCACACACGGCACGGTTCTGCACCCATGAGACCGCCCACCCTCGAACCCGTCACTTCCGCCCCGGAAACCCTACCACCGGATATCAGATATAAAAATAGGCCGACCTATACACACAAACACTAAATGACAAATACATATAAAAATGTTAAAGTGCACTTAGCTCGCCCGATTGGCGAGACCCTCCCCCGGGGTCTGCGCTTGTGCCGCCGTCCAACTCCCCGGGGCAACAGCTTCGCTGGACGGCGAGGACAGGGACTGACTGGCGATCCGGAGGGCACTGTGGCGGCTGCCCAGGGAGCGATGGCCACACGGCACTCTCTACAGAGGCCCTGGTCTAACTACAGGAGGTAGCAGGCCTCCCCTCCTGACATATACACCACTAACTTCCCCTGGCTACCTGTCTTCGTCGCCGGCAGCGCTAACTAGCTGCGAACGACACCCACCCCCACTGACAGAGTACCGCGTCGCCGAACGTGTTGCTCCTCCTTCCCCACGCCACATCTCCGGCCCTTATCACAGTTGTCTCTCCTCCACGCCCCCCTCACAGCTGCACCGCATCAGTGATTAAAGAGTCCTGATCCTGACGTCACCCACCAGGTCTCCCTTAATGTCACCACAGTATATAGACTGTCTGTCCCCCGTCCACCTACATTGTTTAAAGATACAAGAAACAGAAGAGGAGTTCATCATAAAAACTTAATAAAAATATATATTGATATTATATTGATTTCATTTTGCCTCACTGAAACCTGGCTGCAGGAGGATGAATATGTTAGCTTAAATGAATCCACACCTCCCAGTCATTGTAATACTCATATTGCTCGAAGTAATGGTCGAGGTGGTGGAGTTGGAGCCATATTTGACTCAAGTCTATTAATAATCCTAAACCTAAACTAAATTATAATTCATTTGAAAGTCTTGTTCTTAGCCTCACTCACCCAACCTGGAAAACATTACAGCCAATTCTATTTGTTATAGTATATCGTGCTCCTGGCCCTTACTCTGAATTTTTATCTGATTTTAATATTCATGTGGATAACCACAATGATAGTCTTAGTACTGTGTTTATCTCTTTATTAGATTCAATTGGCTTCTGTCAGTGTGGCGTGGACAGATGCCACTGTGGGTTCTTCACAGGAAGATGCAACCAGGTTTACGTTTCGTAAGCTCTTTTATTTCCTTATTTAGAGTACACACAATAGCTGACTGCGGTCAAACCATCAGTCTCTCGTTTTCGCGTGGTCAAGTCAGCCGCTCCAATATTTTCAAGTGCACCCTTATTGCCGACTTTATGGCAAATACTCAGCGCTAGCTTACTGCAGCGTGTGGACAAAATAAGACGTGGGTGTTGTATGTATTAAACATTTATTTATTTGATTTAATTTGATTTAAAAAAGTGTGTCTCATAAAACAAGTATAATCCTGCACTGCTTCAATGCTCATATTTACATTATGAAATGTATTAAAAATTCATAAAAAATATTACATGTGTTAAAATGCTATAAAAAGAGATGTGTCTCATACAGCAGGTGTAGATAGACTCTTCTAGACTGGTTTTGAGTCCATAGGTCACATGACCTGGGAGCTATTGAGCTTTAAAGCTCATATTTACATTATGAAATGTATTAAAAATTCATTAAAAATATGACGTGTTAAAGTTCTATAAAAAGAGGTGTGTCTCATACAGCAGGTGTAGATAGACTGTTCTAGACTGATTTTGAGTCCATAGGTCACATGACCTGGGAGCTATTGACCTTTAAAGCTCATATTTACATTATGAAATGTATTAAAAATTCATAAAAAATATGACGTGTTAAAGTTCTATAAAAAGAGGTGTGTCTCATACAGCGGGTGTAGATAGACTGTTCTACATTGATTCTGAACCAATAGGTCACATGACCTGGGAGCTATTGACCTTTAAAGCTCATATTTACATTATGAAATGTATTAAAAATTCATCAAAAATATGACATGTGTTAAAAAGGTGATTAAAAAGTCCCATACAGTAAACAGCTATTAAAATAAAATTCTCATATTTGAATAACGATAACCTGTCTAAGTTATACGCCTATTAACCCTTAAATGCGCAAGCTATTGAAACCCCCTATAACGCACAACATGGGTCAAAAATGACCCGCATTCATTTCAATGTAACTCCAAGCACACATGGGTTTTTTTCTGTCAAAATTTCTAAATCTAATATATTCTAACCTCTAATGATTTAAAAGGTAGTTTTGATTTAGGTAGTATTTTATGCACAAAACTATTGTTGTTTATTTATTTATTTATTTATTATCTCATGAATAAACATAGATCTAGAATTCCTCCACTAATGTGCAGACATGGGTCAAAAATTACCCGCATTCATTCCCTATGTAATATTGTATAAGAAAGAGTTTATTTGCAGTATTGTTTAAAAAAGTGTATTTATTTATTTAATCATTTAATATTCCAATAATTTCATTTCTGAATGATGATACTTAAAACATTAAAACAGTATAAAACAATACAGTGAGTGTAACCAGGGCCGGTTCTATATCAATAATACTACTATAATATAATAATATTAATATATTACAGTTCCAGACTGTACTTTTTCACCCTGTTTAACTGGCGTTAACATTAACTACAGGTGTGAAGTGCAATCTAAAACTTGACTTTTCGAGTCTTCTTTCATGCAAAATCATCAATCACATCATCATACGATATCTGTTGTACAACTGTATAATTGATGCTGATAATGGCATCAAGTCCAGAGAGACGCTCCTCTTGTGACATAGTGGACCTCAAGTTTTACGTTTGAATCAGCTTCAGCTTGGAAAAACTCCTCTCTGCTTCAGCTACTGTCACTGGAAGGGTCATGGCATCAGTGGAAGGGTGAGTGAGGGCGCCCACTCCACTAACCTGACATGGAAATGAGCGGTATAGAAAACTGGAGAGTTGGGGGTTTTTTTCTCAGGGCGCTCGTGCGCCCTCACATAGCGCGTGGATGTCTGTGAATAGGTGTGCTCCCCTCTCTCACCTGGCGCTGCTTTCCTGAGCCCTCCCCACACCTCTCCCCCGCAGCTGACGCACCACGCCCCTTCCACAGTCTGTAAATAAACCGACTCATTGTCTGAACCACACTCTTGATCTCGTTCTCTCATATGGCATTGAACTTGATCATCTAATAGTCTATCCACAGAATCATCTTCTTTCTGACCATTTTAATAACCTCTGAGTTCATATTACTGGACTATAATCCTTTTTGCAGAAACTCCTACAGCAGATGTTTATCTGACAGTGCTGTTGCCAAATTCAAGGAAATGATTCCTTCAGTATTGAATTCAATGCAATGTCTCAATATAGCAGACGATTTGTCTGCTTCCTTTAGCCCTTCACAAATAGATTATCTTGTTGATAGTACTACATGCTCATTACAGACAGCTCGCGACTCTATTGCACCTCTGAAAAAGAAGATAATTAAACAGAGGAGGTTAGCACCATGGTATAGCCAGCAGACTCACAAATTTAAGCAGGTGGCACGTAAATCTGAACGCAAGTGGCGTGCCACTAAACTAGAAGAATCTTGCTTAGTCTGGCAAGATAATCTTAAAACCTACAGGAAGGCTCTCCGTAATGCCAGAACAACCTATTACTCTTCATTAATAGAGGAAAACAAGAACAACCCCAGGTTTCTCTTCAGCACTGTAGCCAGGCTAACAGAGAACCACAGCTCTATTGATCCATCTACTACTCTAGGTCTAACTAGTAATGACTCCATGAGCTTCTTTAATGATAAAATTAAGACTATTAGAGACAAAATACATCATGCCTTTCCTTTTTGGAAGTTTGGAATCAGCTGCAAAACCTGATACATATTTAGACTGTTTTTCTCCCATTGACCTTCATCAAATAACTTCATCAAATAACTAACCAGGCTGCTCAAGGATATTTTACCTCTAGTTAGGCCTTCTTTATTGGATATGATTAATCTGTCTTTATTATCAGGATATGTACCACAGTCCTTTAAAGTAGCTGTAATTAAACCTCTTCTTAAAAAGCCCACTCTAGATCCAGAGGTCTTAGCCAATTATATCAAACCTTCCCTTTCTTTCTAAGTTACTTGAGAAAGCTGTGTGAATTTCTTCATAAGAACAGTTTATTCGAGGATCTTCAGTCAGGATTTAGAGTGCATCATAGCACAGAGACCGCACTAGTCAAAGTCACAAACGATCTCCTAATGGCATCAGACAAAGACTCATCTCTGTACTCGTCCTGTTAGATCTTAGTGCTGCCTTTGACACCATAGACCATCAAATTCTTTTACAGAGACTGGAGCATCAGATTAGCATAAAAGGAACCGCCCTTAGCTGGTTTAAGTCATATTTCTTAGAATGATCTCAGTTTGTTCACGTCAATGATGAATCCTCCATGCATACCAAAGTCTGTCACGGAGTCCCACAAGGTTCTGTACTAGGACCACTTCTATTCAGTCTATATATGCTTCCTCTAGGGAACATTATTAGGAATCACTCCATTAATTTTCATTGTTATGCTGACGACACCCAATTATATTTATTGATCAAATCTGATGAAACCAATCAGTTAACTAAACTCCAAGCATGCCTTAGGGATATAAAAAGTTGGATGACCTACAATTTTCTGATGTTGAACTCAGATAAAACTGAAGTTCTTGTAATTGGAACCAAACACCTCAGAAACTCCTGGCTATCCTAGACAGGATCACCCTGGCCTCCACCTCCACCGTAAAGAATCTGGAGTTATTTTTGATCAGGATTTGTCCTTTAATGTCCACATAAAACAAATTTCAAGGGCTGCATTCTTCCACTTAGACAACAATACCAAAATCAAAATTAGATGCATCGTGTCCCAAGTGGATGCAGAAAAACTAGTCCATGCATTTGTTACTTCAAGGCTGGACTTTTGTAAGTCTTTGTTATCAAGCTGCCCCAATAAATCTCTTAGGACTTTGCAGCTAATTCAGAATGCTGCTGCACATGTTCTGACAGGAACCAAAATCAGAGATCACATCTCTCCCATTTTGGCTTCCTTGCACTGGCTACCTGTTAAATCTAGAATAGAATTTAAAATTCTTCTCCTTACATACAAAGCTCTTCATGGCCAGGCACCATCATATCTAAAAGAACTCATAGTACCTTACTACCCCTCTAGACCACTGGTCTCTCAGAATGCTGGGTTCCTTGTGGTTCCTATAGTTTCCAAAAGTAGACTGGGAGCCAGAGCTTTCAGCTATGAAGCTTCTCTTCTGTGGAACAAACTACCTTTTTGGGTTTGGGAGGCAGACACGGTCACCACCTTCAAGAGTAGACTTAAGACTTTCCTTTTTGATAGCGCCTATAGTTAGGGTTGGCTCAGGCCTTCCCTTAGTTATGCTGCCAAAGGACTAGACTGCCGGGGGACCCCCCGTCTCTTTCTGGGTTTTGCCTAGTCAGGCATGGTACTGGTTGAAGATCTCCCTTTACTGAAAACCCCCTCTCTCTCCCTCATTCTCTCTCTCCCTCCCCCTTCCCCCTCTCTCTTTCTCTCTCTCTCTCTCTCTCTCTCTCTCTCTCTCTCTGTCTCTCTCTCTCCAATCATCATTACCATTAATGCATGTTACTAACTAAACTTCTTCCCCAGCATACTACATGTTTCTACTTGAGTTTCTGTGCTTTTTCGTCTAGCAGGTTCTCGTGGATCGTGGCTACTGCTGTGGTCTGCTGCTGACGTCCACCATATATAGCATTACTGTCATTATTGCTACCATATCCCCACTACAGTTTAGTTAGTTAATGATTTGCTGCTGTGCATCTGTGTCTCTCTATCTCTATCACAGGTTCCACTGCTACTGTAATCATTCTACCATTTATTGTAATTCATTATAATTGTACAATATGTTTATGTTGATTTGTTCTGTACATGTGACATCCATTGCACGTCTGTCCGTCCTGGGAGAGGGATCCCTCCTCGCTCTTCCTGAGGTTTCTTCCACTTTTTTTCCCTGTTAAAGGGTTTTTGTGGGCAAGTTTTTCCTCACTGGAACCGAGGGTCTAAGGACAGAGCGTGTCACTCCCTGTACAGATTGTAAAGCCCTCTGAGGCAAAATGTGTTTTCTGACTTTGGGCTATACAAATAAAATTTGATTTGAATTTGATTTGATCTTTTTCAAGCTCACAAACTCTGCTTAGCATGAAACTGGATGTATACTTGAGTAAACAACATTCTTTAGATACTGTACCTACAGCAAGAATTAGATTTATTAGACCCATTACCACCACAGCAACACTAGACAGATGTATTACATACAGTAATCAGGCCATTCTTTTGTTCACTTTGTCAACACTGGAGTACACAAGCACCTACAGAGCCAGAAGTCACCTCTGGTTTTAAAACATGTACAAGGAGCAGTTAACAGTGTCCGATCATCTCTTAAACACACTACATACATTTCAAACTGTCTCCACAAGCACATTCAAGGGTTGTGTGCTCAGCTGCTCTCTGCACAGGCAGACAGGCCAGCTAACTTAATGTTACTTGTTGAATGTTTCACCTCCAAGATCTAAAACTGAAACGTCACGAGGCAGCATACTGCATGTTTCTACTTGAGTTTACATTCAGAACATTTCTGTTTGTATTGTAATGTGAAAAGTTGGCTACTCTTGTACTCATACTTTACTACCATATACACTGTTAAACCACCAGCATGTGGCTCTTAGTACGGTCCATGTGTCATGCTCTAACTATCATATGATGTGTTCTCTAAAAATTAACCTAGATATAAACACAGTCAACAGTGATTTAGTGGGCCTATGTAAGGTTTCCCTGCAAGTTCATCTCAAAATAAGTCACATTAAGACAAACACAGCTGACTAAGTTTGCCTTTAAAAGCTTTGTCTGGGACATCACTGACGACATCACTGTGTTTCTTCTCTAACTATTTGCTTTGGTGTCACTGTTAATGTGATGAGTAGAGGCCAGAGCACCGTGACTTTCTGATGGATGTTTACTTTAACCAGAATGCCAGCCAAAATGTTTAGTCCACTGATGCTGAGCAGACATAAGAGCTGTTCAAGTGGTGCATTTTAGAAAGAAGCCAACATTCCCCACCTCCCGCCCCTGTGCTGTAGTATGCCTGTCTTACACCAATTATGGTCATTATTACATTAAACTGAGAACTACCCTACCCTGTACACTGTAGATTATATCAGCTGTAAATATCTAAGTAAGTTTCTAGCTCCATTAGAAATAATGGATACTCACTAATATGAAACATCAACTGTTTCTTAAATAAAATCATTAAGTTCGGATGTGGCAGAGGGAAGGGGGTATTGCCTGGCAAGCAGCTCCATCTACAAGCAGTAACACTTTTCCTGTAGGATCCACGTTCAGTGTGTTTATCTACTCCTTTTACATTTCATACAAAGACTCACACTCTGTATTTGATTCAACTAGAAAGGCAACCAAGAAATACAAGAGAGAAAGAGTGAACTATATATTTTCTTACTGATGATGTCATATGCACTTTCACACATATATTTTATGTGGCAGTTAAAAGAAGCTGTTAGCCAATGGTTCTGTCTAATGAAGAAGAGATATAAGCTATATACTGATGCATGATGATGAGTTGATTTCGAAATGTGTAGCGTGCTACCCAGGACCACAAACTTTGTAGTGCTCTAGAAAAAGGCCTGATGTTTAGACTTTATCCTGTGTGCTCAGAAAGCCTATTTAACATACAGTATATAATATATAAATATAAATAATTTATAAGTGTATAACATGTAAAATGATGTTCTATTACTAGCCCTGCTGAATTTCACATATATTCATATTGTCACATATATTCCACACACCATAGTTGTTATTTCACACATATAGCACACAACAAGAGATTATAGCAGATTTTAAATTTCTCATAATCAAATATGTATTGACCCACCTACCCTGAGGAGTAGATCTCGAGCCACATTACTGGTTAATCTAATCTAACCTGAATTATCTCCATGACATTAGCTTTTATGAACATTTTATCTTGTCATGAAACTGAAGAGAAAGTGATGCAGAATTCTGCATTAAAGTTTTTTTTAGGTTATTTGCACTCTGTCAACTAAAGCCCCAAACAGTGCTGTGGAAAAAAGTCAGATTCTGTCCTGTTAGCACAGACTTCTCTTATATTCACTCTTATATTCATATTTCATTATATAGTTTCATAAGGAAGTGGCTCTGAGGCTTCCTGTTGTTTGATGTGAAGTTTGTTTGTGTGTTGGTAGCTGCAAAGTCAAAGTTAATGTCAAATAATGTCAGATTGCTAGATTTCTGTACTGAGCTACAATTACACTCATTCAGTTGCATAGGTATACTAACCTAAAAACCTCTTATATGACTCATAAGGAAGTTTCCCCATAAACATAGTAAGTCATTCTCAGGCCTGCCTGTGTGCACACAGCAGAAGAGAGCTGGAGAGCTGCTGTGTAACAGATGTGTTATATTGGATCTTGGCTCCTGTCTCTGCTGCCTCCCAGCTAATCCAAAAGGGCTTAAAGAGGTGGTGCGCAGGTGGGTGGGCTAAATGACACCTGGGTGCTCAATCAAGCCTCCTGTGACAGCACCCACATGTCAATCAAAGCAGCCACACTCTTAATTATGCATAACTTTAAGCCTTAATATAATTCATATTAATAATATAATTCTGAATAATATCAATTGAACAGGTGAGTTGTATATAAATTCACCCTCAGTACAGTTGTCATGAACAAGGAAATTAGCTACAGAGACCAAAACTGTTTTTATACCATCCTCGATACCAGTCCTGGAGAGTATGCTGCTTTCCAGCTCCATGACAACCTACAGGTGAACTGGAACTCAGGAGGATAGTCCAGGCCTCAAACACAGCAGCCACAAATGAAGTCATTCCATTCTATCAGTCACTGCTGTCATGCCTCTCATTTCCTTGCTGTCATTATTTATGACTGTCAATTAGTTTTGAGCTGTTCATCAGCTGGTCACATCTACCCAATAGCACAGTGACACACCTGACTTGTTAGCCAATCATCTTGGAAGATAGTTATTTAGTATTTAGAATTATTTGTTTATGTGAGATGTTATTTGATTAGAATCTTTATTTCTCATTCATGATATGTACAGCAACATAACAGTGTTGTATTTTCAAAATGCTCTGCTTACTTGGTGCCATAATGCCCTCTTGTGTTTCGTCTCTCTGTCCTTTCATCATCAGCAGTGTCAGGTTGCACATCTGGACTGCAAAGGATGGCACACAGCAGCATTTATTAAGCATATAAATGTTATTTTTAAACTTTTATTAGTCCAACAACTTGAAGCTTTGGATGCCACCACAGTGTTTGGAGCACTGCTTCAAGTAAATTGAATGAAACACTCACACATCCCAAGTTGAGTGTGAAAACCATGAACAGTCTAGTGCAGGGGTCGGCAACCTTTTTGGCTGAGAGAGCCGCAAAAGCCACATTTTTGAAAATGTTCTTCCATAAGAGCCATATAATATTGTTTTATACGGGGGGCATTTGACGGTTGCGGCGGCGGGCGCGGTGGACAGCCCAACATACTGACGCTCGGGAGCGGGGTGGATGGCCCACCATACTGCCGGCTGCGGCGGTGGGCGCCTCTGCGATCGACTTGATCACGTCTGGCGATCGACCGGTAGCTCGCGATCGACGTATTGGGCACCCCTGTTTTAGTGGTACGCAGTACCGGACCGTACCGGCTTACTTTCACTCCTCTGCGAGTCATCAAAAGAGCCACATCTGGCTCGCGAGCCATAGGTTGCACTAAAAACAATAACTAACACAAATAAAATACACATAAATACTTTTTTAAAGTAATTTATTTTCCCAAGCCACTCGGAGCCGCAGTGTAAGGATGAAAGAGCCGCATGCGGCTCCGGAGCCTCAGGTTGCCGACCCCTGGTCTAGTGCATCAGTCAACACAAAGTAGAGGTCAGTCAGTGCCTTTGGCTGGAGGAATACCACGTATCACATATGTCCACTGAATGTGACTGACTGAGCAGTTACCTCAACTTTTCCTCATTTGTAAATAGGGTCAGCCTTCAGACTATGGTGGCTAAATAATCTAAATAAGATTTTGTTTGTGGGCCATTCCACTGCAGATGCAGTCATATCAGAAGGGGAGGTAGGAGCGCATGGAGTCTGACGTTTCCTCCCTATAGGTCATCCAGACCTATTCATGAACTGCAAAGAAAATATAGGCTTCTTGCTTTTAGCATGTTCAGGACCAATTTCTTGCTCTCTTTTGGTGTCTGCCTTAATTGGTGTTTGATTGAAAGTGTAGACAAGATTAAATCAAAACCAGTGGATACAATTATACAATCTACTAAGCATCCCTGTAATAAATCAGATGTGAGAGATGTGTTGGTTCAATTATGGTTATTATTGTGGCTGTAGCTGAGGGTGTTGCTGTATTAGCTCACACCTTGTAGTGCTTTGGGACAGGGTCTAGTTTTCCCTTTAGGGGTGGCGTTTAGTTAGTCAGTAGAGCAGCCCCCATGTGCGCGGGCCCAGGTTCGAATCTGACATGTGGCCCTTTCCCACGTGTCGTTCCCCATCTCTCTCTCCACACATTTCCTGTCACTTGGCTGTCTCTTTAAAAAAAAAAGTGCCACCCTTTAGAAAACATCACCAACATCATTACTCTCATAATGTACTATTCAGCGGTTCACCTCCTACAAATGAATATTTGGTAAAGTCACTGTTATTCACTCCACATTAAACTGAGTGACTTTAGTCACTTACAAGTTAAACGTAGTCAGATGCCAAATGTAATGCCTGCATGTTTGAGTCCCGTGGTCTCTACAGAAAAAGGCCCCAGTTGTTCTCTGACCCACAATTAACCCTCACATGGTTCACTAAATATAGAAATCCTGCAGCACCTGTTGCCTCTGGTGTTGGATAGAGGGCAAGAGCGTTTGTTTTAGAGATTAAATAGCCACAGTAATTGATTTTTCAGGAAGTGAGACTTCAGGAGAGCAGATCACAAGCAAAAATTCAATCTAATACACTGATCTGACAGCTGCACTTTCTTTTCAATTAAGATGTTATAAAAATAAATAAATAAAATACAGGGCCAGAGAGGTTTATTTGTAATTATTCATGTTCAGGTTCAGTTCTTTGTTTCAGTATTAACAATACATCCTCATTTTAGATAGCTGGGTTAGAACATGAATACATGGCTGTGGTGTAAATGTTTGTGAAAGCTGGCAGAGCATCTATTAGGCTCAGCCGGGACCCCAGACAGAGAGGGAGTAATAGCCTATAGAGTGAGTAAGGGATATCCCCGGAGGCCTCATTGCAGTGTTTGTAATGCGTGTTCAGATGATGTGGTGTGTTTACTGCCTCAGCAGCCTCCTCGTCCATTGCTGGAGCATAGAGTCGAGCTGACGGGCGCACAGCCGCTGTCCAGAAGGACTGAACATTTGGAACAGCGTGGGTATAAGAAACAGAAGAAGATGTCAGTGGCATTGAAGAAAGGGATAAGCGCTAAGACAGAGTCCAGAAAATGCGCCGCGCGTCTCTGCAGGCTCTTTCCTCACCTTTTGCTGTGCCTGTCTCCGGTGGCTTACGCAGCGCTGGGTGCGCTCCTGTTCCTGTTCATTGAAGGCACCGCCGAGTCCACTACCCAGCAGGATTACCTGGAATTCCTGGGTAAGATTGTCGACACCGTCCACAACCAAAGCGGTAAGTAAGCACAAATGTCTGATATCACCAATCAGACTTCAAGAGCTACTACATTTGAACCTCAGCACGCGCATTTCGTTGAAACTTATCATATTAAAATTACTCCGAGCCCGAACTCCACAATAAAAAATTCCTCCGTGTTTCCAGCCAACGCCTCCTGGACACGAGAACATATAGTGACGCAGGTGCAGACACAGATGGACCAGTTGAAGCCCATATGGTCCCAGAAACCTGAGAAATGGACTTTTTTCGGCTCCATGTTCTTCTGCTGCACTGTACTCACAACAGTTGGTAAGTTTACTACAGAAGTATACACACAATTTCTGGACATGTCAGCTGACTAGCTGTTGGTAGGTTAGTACTTCCTCTGTTTGAAAAGAGGTCGCCCACCACCGAATGATCCTATAAGCATCGCTGGGGTCATTATCTGCAAGTAGAAGAAGCATCCCATCACATACATCATCATCAAGTGACCTTGTATGTCCTCCTTCCAACTGGGTTTATTTGGTCAGTTAGTGAGAGGAGTAGTCCAAAAAACAAGGACCACTGGAAAATAGGAGGAAAGTACTGGCTGGTACTGCAGATGTCATACTGATTCATATTTACAGTGTATAATATTTTATTGAACTTTAAAATTTAGCCAAATGCAAGAAAATGGTTGGAATACAACATTGTGTGTATGCTATGGTAATGATTCATTTATTCTGATAAATTTACAATAGCAGTATGATTCACAAACAATTATTTGGATTAATTGTGTGTATGAGAATATGTGAGGGTGTGAGTGTATGCAGCTCTGGGACATTTGATCTTCATACAAACTGAAGTCCCATATCATATCGTCATATCCACCCCTCCTCCTGCACACCATGAGATACATTTACAGTTATCAGCAGAGAGAGAGATTCTCACCAACTAAGGCTGATTGGAATTCTGAAGTATTTGGTCAAAAACCAAAATAGTGAACAAATAAAATTTTGCTCTGAAGATTGTGCTAAATGAAAAGGAAAAGAATTTCATGGCATGAGTGTAATATCAATTCTTAACCAAATGTCAACCTGCAGCTGGTGGTACAAAAAGGTTTGGAGAAACAGTCAGTTTGTCAGACTCATCAGGACACATACAATTGAATATCATCAGCATAACATATGCATGTGACACCTTTCATTTTTCTAATAATGTGGATGGAAATGGTAAGGGAATTAAATATATGGCAAATATTAATGGGCCCAGGCTAGAATCCTGACACACCCCACGGAAAAGAGCAGACATGTAGGGACCAAGTGGCACAGAAGAGTCAAGGGCATGATCACTTTTTCAGAAGAAGCTGATCAACCGCATGTTGAAATAAGCAGGGACACAATCAGATTGCAAAGAACCATTTATGATCAAGACCAGACATGCAAGAAAAATACCTATAGGGCATGAGGATGTTTTTGTACTGTGCACAACACCAATGAGGTCTTGCAGGGAATCGAGAAGCTGACAATATTTCAGACATATTTCACTATATAAATTAAAATCATGGCCTACAGGTGGTGGCAGAGGAAAAGCCAAAGGATCGCCAAAGTCATTAGGATTCGTCTTCTATGGACAATAAATATCTGTACCAAATTATACAGAAATCCATACAATGTAAAGTTTTGAAGTCATTTGACAACCTAATGGGATTGGTAAAAGAAAAGTCAGGGCATGACCAAAGTCATTTTGATCCATGAATGGCTATACAAAAATATAATTACCAGTAACTGCTGAGATATATCTACTCTGACTGACCCAAGGGCCACAGAGCTATCATAGTTCATAAAAATAAAATGTTTACATGTTCTTAACTTGTTAGTCTCGCTTTGTAAAACACCCTGAGGTCAAGTGCACTGAAATGTCACTTGTCAGACCTTCAGAACCAAGCCTGTGTGACATTGGGTGAAAACTGACTTGTCATTCTGACTTCTGTGTTGGAAGTGTTCTCCGTTGTGGTCTATCTTACTTGTGGTTTGGTGCACTTTCGTGCTAATAACTGTGTGTTCAGCTCCTATTGACGTTGCCAGGCTGTAAAAGTACTGGGTGCATATTACTGTGGCTCAGGCAATGTGTAACAAGCAGTAAGCCGTCTGTGTACATGACAGGGGGTCTGGTTTTGCTCATAATAATATTGTATATAACAACTGTTGGAACAAGGATTTACTTTCCCAGTAAACATGGATCAAACCAGTAACCATTTGATTGGAGGAGGGTAAGGTGAGCTGAGTGAGATTTCATTCTGGACATAATTACAAATCAAATTAAATCACATACAATAATGTCTGTATATATGAACTGCCTCAGCCTCTCCTGCTTGGGTTGCCCTGGTTGAGTGACAGATACCTACATGACGGCAGATTTGTGCCAACAAATTCTAGTGATAGCCAATATTTTTATGATCAATAATCTGAGTTGTTGCTCAGAGAGATGAAACCACAGAGAATTACTGGCAACTATGTAACTCACAGAATTTGTGCATGCTTGAGCTCCTTAATTTCATTTTTATGATCAGCACCTCTGTTGTCAGCTGTTTTTAGCAATGAAGCTCTAATAATCTCATTTTGCATGACCTGCTCAGCACCAAATGGCAGATGACAAAATCTGTGATTAGCTGGTGAACATGGTGGAGCATTTAGGAGCTAAAGAGTTAAATATTTTTCTCTAGAGTTGAGCTGAAAGACTCATCAACATTCATCATACAGCCAGACCTGATCTGAGCCCATATCTATCACATGACTCAAAAAAGAAAATTGGTCTTAACTAGTGCTTACTAATGTTTCATAGAGCACAGAACTGTCACAAACGTGAAGTGTTCTCTGCAGTGGGCAAATGACAGGACAAACATTGGTATGAAAATATATATTGTTTGATGTAGCTTTTTCAACAATAAATGATTCACACTTCCTGCAGCAGGAATTCTTCCACTTTCTGATCTTAATTGTAACAATGCTCAGATGATGTCATCTGTTTTATTCACTATTAGATCCCTGAAACTTTATTAGACCCTTGAGAAAATAATCGAAATCTGCATGATGCATTCTGAGATATCTTGTGTGCACAAGGGAATCTCTCGAAAACTATTTTTGTGGAAATATGATCATTAGATTTAGCTGTACATTGTGGGGGAATAAAGTGATAGCACCAGTCATCAATAAAAATCCATAGAAAATGAACTGATAATGAAGCAAGTTGTTGTTAGATACTTTGTTCTGGACCTAGACCATATTGTGGTCCGCACACACTACTGTCAAATAATTACTGCATTACTTACTGAAAAGCAGTCTAACAAGCTGATCCTAAAAAAAGATTACGACTGCCTTTTTTCTCGTGTGGCTGGTGTGTCTCATTATCAGACGGCAGCTGCTTTTGGATGGTTACAATACCTGAGGACTGACAGGTGTGTGGTGGCCACATGGTAGTCCCTGTGGGGCCCGTGCCCTATTCACAGTTTGTCATAAGAAATGTCAGCTGCTATTGGTTTATGCACTTAGTCTAGTTATCCCAGCCATCTGTAGCTGATCTAAGAATCTGTACTTGTGTAGACAATAGGGAAACAAATCCTGCAAATCATTCAGCAGGGAAGCATTTTAAATGTCCTTAGAAGTGTTTACTTATCCCACATAATCATTTTGTCCAATAAACAAAACAAAAAAAAGATTTTATTATACTAGAAAGAAAGGGAAAAGGGCTCATAGCTGAACTGTTTTGTTTAGATGAGTCATATTTTTTTTATATTTACTGAATATTTAGGCTACTGAAGAGGACAAAGGAAGATCATCTTCTGACACCTTGACAGCTAAATCAAACTATTAACCACTGGTACGTGGTACATAGCAGACGTGTTTTCACGTGTTGGAAATACTCTTGATCAGTGTAGACGAAGAGTGGTGCCTTGGCTACTTGCCTGGCAGTAGACTCTGTCTTGCATACGTTTGGAACCTCAAACCCACTAGCTAAACATATGTTTCAAGATGTTCACTTATTGGTGATAATGTTTAATACATTTTTTAAATTAAACCATATTCTACCTTTTTTCATTATTTGATGTGTAAGAACCTAGTGAAGTGACTGTACATTAGCCAGTCTGTTACTCAGATACATACAGATAAGTGGTTAAAGGATGCCAGCTAATGGCTAATTGCTTAGCAGCAACAGGAAGCCCACAACTCACTGAAGAGGAGGCACTCTCAGAGGAGAAACCTTTTATATCACCACAAAAAGCTTATTAGAGGTTGTTAGGGATTAGAGGCACATTGTCTTCTGTGCTGTCTTCTTAGCTGGAAACACATTCATCACTCCATTCACTTCATCACCACTATAATGAGTGTTTAAGGGAAAGCCTCAAGGTACACTCTATAGATTCACTGTCTGCCAGTTTGCCACTTTACTTTAGGGCCTACGTTGCATGAATGTTTGGGTTTGATTCCATTTATTTTATTGACAATATCAATACTCAATAAATCAATAAACTGTGCCAAATGTGAGCATTCAAGCAGCCAAGCACCCAAGTGCTGATGTTTTGATCTATGATGAAGACCGTGCACTGAGGCAGGCTTGAGGCAGAGGTAATGTGCAGAACAACCAGGTGTTGATTTCACCCACAATAATAATCTTTAACAATACAGACAGACTTAAAGACCACAGGCAAAATGTGGTCCTGACAGTGGAAACTTATATTGGGACTAGCAGCCTATAGCCTTCCACTGGCAGTGGCCTGGACGCCTGCCGCAGTATATGGGACTCTGTACAGTAGATCTACAAACAACAATTATTGATACATGGTAGTGTATGTATGATACATACTAGTAATGAAGCCCTTTATCACTTACACTACAAACCCTACACTGACTCAAACAAAGAGCAGACTCTGCAGCTTTAACCCAATGATATAGCCACATTGTATTTGTTTGGGCTAAACTATCACAGTTGGCACACTTGTTTAGTATAGTGGTGGTTTAGTATAATAGTTACTACAATAAAACTGTAGCATATAAATGGCAATAATTCATTTGGTGTGGCTGAGATTGCACATCCAGGCCAAGGTCAACTTCACAGCAACTTGTATTCATTTTAATGTACATAAATCTGTTGTTAAATCTGTTAATCCGCGGACCTTTCAAATTAAAGGAATAGAAATAATTGAGCCTTTGACACCTTCAAAGAGTCTCCACCTTTTTCCATCGCTACATTACAATACAACACTTGGATGGAGGTGCTAACAGTGCTAACTGTTAACTGAGCCATTGGCACTCACTGCTTGAATATTGGAAAGGTGAACTTAGAGATGTTGGAGTGTCAGTCCTGCCCCTGCCGTGGCTGAGGTCCCCTTGAGCAAGGCTCAGAATCTGATCTTAATAAAGTGAAGGGCAATATATAAGTAAGTGTAAGTAAACATCACTGGCAAATGTGTCCAAACTGTTAAACTATGTTCAGTGAAATACATCCTGGAATCAAACAAAGCAGTGATAATGTAATTATTACTGTGTTTCACATGTTTGTTTGAGCATTGAGTTGAAACCAGTAACCGCTAAAACAAACTTCTATTAAACTTTGTTACACTCTCTTACCCCCCCCCCCGAAAACGAATGATGATGTGAATAACACTCAAGTCATTCAAGTCATCGTGTCTCAAGTCAAGTCCTGAGTCTTAAACTTCCAAGTCCAAGTCAAGTCTCAAGTATTTCATTTTTTGTCAAGTCAAGTCACAAGTCATAAAAATGGCGACGCGAGTCGACTCAAGCACAAGTCACTAAGTCCCAAGTCCCCATGTCTGGTATTAGGCATCTGCCACTGTATGTTGTTCCGAAAGGTGCCAACTGGATGGGATAAATGCATAGAATAATTTAACCAGTCATGTGTGATTAATAAAGTTTCAAATTACATTAATTAAATAAAATTTCAACTTGTGAGAGCAGACAGGTGAAGACAGATAAACATATGCACCAGTTTTTATTTAAACTGAGCTAATTAGGTCACATCTGAAGTATCCTCAGCCACATTAGATAGATAGATAGATAGATAGATAGATAGATAGATAGATAGATAGATAGATAGATAGATAGATAGATAGATAGATAGATAGATAGATAGATAGATAGATAGATAGATAGTTGAGGAAGAAACAAGGATTTAAGTTAAGCTATAGATGTCTCTAAATCCATTTTCTCCACTGTTGTTGCAGGATATGGAGAGATGTATCCGGTTACCCTGTCTGGTAAGGTGGTGTGTGTCTTGTATGCCATGGTGGGCATCCCTCTCATGCTTCTGGTCATCCTTGATGTAGGAGATTTTCTCGCTATGCTGATGACCAGAGCCTATGTACATATTCACACCTTCTGCAAAACACCCCGCTCCCACACCTGGTCACCAAGGAAGGCTCAAAGGAAGGCAAGAGACTCAAGCGACCCAGTCATGGAGGAAGGTACAATTATTTTCAGCCATGATGTTGTGGTTCGTGAACCCCTGGATATCCGGCAGGTGCTTCACAGCCAAGCCGATGTACGGCACAAGTCTATCCAGCTCCAAAACAACAAAGAGATCTTCGAGAAGATTCTTGCCAGGGATAACTTACTTAGAAAGGGTCCACTGCTCAGGACCGTCTCCTGCCCAGAGCTGGACCAGTTACCACGACCACCGAAAGGACAAGCTATATGGGATTTCACAGGGCTAGGGGATGGAATGGAAATGCTGGATGTACCCTTTATACTGATTCTTTTCATTGTGTTTGCCTACATTCTCTTTGGTGGTTTGATTTTGCCATTGTGGGAAGAAGAGTTTGAGGGTTTTGACCCCTTCTACTTCTGCTTCATCACACTCACTACTATTGGTTTTGGTGACATTGTACCCAAGCACCCAAAGTACTTCATGCTTACCTCACTCTTCATCATTGTTGGTATGGCTATCATGTCCATGTCCTTCAAGCTGGGTCAAGCACGAATTGTAATCTTATACCGTCAACTCATCAAGTACACCAGCAGGGGAAATGTGGAGGAAAAGAACACCTAAGTCAGAGGAGTCTTTGCCTCATGTCCAAGAATTGTTTCCTGGTTTTGATACAAATCAAAAAGTCTGTGGGAACTTCTCCATCACGTTGTACTGGTTGTTCAAATATAAGCATGAGCAAATAAAAAATGTGCATGAGCCAAAGCTTTCACCCAGTGAAGCAGGGTGATTCTGCATATTTAACATACAGTATTTTGTCAAGGAATGACTATTTGTTGTACTGTAGACCTATGTGGTACAGTAGTAATTGTATTGCATTAGAGAGAGGTCAATACAAGTGTGTTGCATTTGATTATAAGTCAGATTTCTTCTTTTTGGTAAATCAAATGAAATGCTTTTTGCATTGAGTGTTCATTCATTTAAATTTCACTTATGTCAGATTAAACACTCAGCATGGACAAATATTATTACAAATTTTCAGACTGTAATATTTTTCAGATATAATAATGATGTGATATTAACCCTATGTCTAGATTAGTCCTAGGCCTTGATTCTATATCGTTAAAACAACAAATAATACCTAAGTTCATCAAACCTGTCCATTCAAAGGTTTCCTACGTTCATGTTAGCCAACACTGGGCTGTATATGACTGTCTTTTCTACTTATGTTACTCGTGTACTGTGTTAGAATCACAATCAGCAAACAATAATATGTGTTGGAGATAATAATGCAAGATAATTTAGACCTGCAATACACAGTAGTGTAACATCTGTGTAACAACATAAACACCATCACTGCTAATTTCTTAATCCAGTGGCCAAAATAACAGGAATACCTAATCCTTACCCAAACCTACACCTCATATTGCCACTTCAAACTGTATTTGGAGTGGTTACAGTGCAAGCCACATGGTTGCAACCGTTGCAGATTCAGTTTGAGCTAGTGATCTTTGTGGCACAGCACACCCCCATCAATAACAGTTGAAGTTTCATTTTGTGCACTTACTAAAATGACCTAATTGTAGAACATTAGCACCAACATTTGATCACCAAAATGAAATTACAAAACATTTATACAACTTGTGTTGCAGTGTGCACTGCAACCACTTCAGCACCATTTTCACAAGGTAATACAATATATCTGGAAATGCAAGAACTGAAACACAGCCCTAGTAGTCTTAAGAATGAATGTAGAATTACTTGTAAGAAAAATGACAGACAGGAAGGTTAATATACTGTAGTGTATCATGCAATAAATGTTCCAGGACAACTTATTTATGGAGATAAGTCTCATTTACTGTGAAAGTGATGAGCTGTAGACAAACAAGATCTACCTACCATGCAAAAATGCAGGCTTAGTTTCAATGATGTTGTGCCTGCTTTTACCCTATAAATATACTGTATAATGTCAACCTGCTTGATTTGACTCTTCCACAAATAGTTTATACAAATATAAATAAATACAGATACACTATGGTAAAGGGGGATTGACGCATGATTCATGTAATAATCAAATGAAAAACTCTACAATAAGCATTTGGCACAGCTAGCTAGCTCTTTTTGTTATTGCACTAAATTTTGAGCATGGCAGAAATTCTACCTTTAGATTTAATTAAGAGCACCTAAACAACAACACAGTTCACTGTTAATGCTGATTGATTATTCTTGACTTCTGGTCAAAGCAGCAAATCACCTTGTTCAACTTATTCATCATTCTCTTCACCACTAGATTTTTCTGTCTCCACTTCACTCTGCCATTTGTTTGCCTATTTCAATCTACGGCTAAATTCTAACACACCTGGTCTTACTCACTTAGTTTTCTGTGTGTAATCAACAAGTTATCATAACAATAAAATCACTAGAAAAACACTATTTCCAGCACATCATTCATTTGTGTACTGTTCGGTCAGATGAAGCAGGAAACCTGATGGTTTGAACTTTAGGAAAAAATGCATTTTCTAACTTGACGGTCACTTACCTGGAATGTTCCATTTCAGATAAATACAGAGGGTTTCAAAACCACCTAAACCAAGATCAAGACCAGTCAGTATGTAGCCTGCTTGAGTAGCTAATATGTAACTAATATTTGCCAAATGTCTTTGGGTGAGGTCTGGACATGTATTGCAGGATTTAGAGACTGCTGTGAGTTTTCTCTTGGACGCTGGCTGACACCCGTTAACAGTAACAAAAATGTGAAATTAGAAACAAGTTATTGATTTCATTTAAAGAATTACCTCCAATAACAGCCATGATGTTAAATCAGTCAGATCCCACAGGATTGTGGACCTCAGACCATCATGATATCATCATATTTATTATTCTTAACACATTAAATGTTTAAATGAAGTATTTATAAAGTATCCTGGTGACAGTTTATTTATCAGCAGCCAACATGTATAGCTGTCTCTCAAAGACACCTTAAACCAGAGCATTTAACCAATACACGGTGTGTATACAGAAGGACAGTGTGACAGAGAAGGACAGTGTATTTCTGTCTCAGAGGTTGTTTCTGACTTCACTGTTTTCATTTTGCTTCATTCTCCACCTCGTTTTAGTTTAATGATTATTTCTAAAAAAAATTTTTTAAAAAAAACCTCCCTCCCCAAAAATGAATCAGTTCATGTTAAATTTTTTCATGAGCTGCTTTATAAAATACTGACGTTGATTTGCTGGGGGAACTTTGCAGCTGTTGGCTCATCATCAATATGATATAATATATAATATTAATTATCAGCTTAGTTTATGTAATTCAATTGAGGACATTACTGTTTCTGGAATTTACTGTAATTTTCTATCCTTAGGTTACACAAGGTCACGTGTGGGCCTTGAGGTCCTCTGCAGTATCAGTTGTTTGGCTTTGGTTGGGAACAGTAGGTGCCAGTCTATATCAACACTGTGAGGGCCAGGGTTGAAGGGACCTATTGCTGCCTTCATAGACATAATAGATAGCTTGCCATTGATAGTTCAATCTGCGTAAACAGACATTTGTGTCTCCAGACTAGAATATGCTGACAATAACACCTCCATGGGTAATAACACTCTCTTTGTCTGATTCTGGGCGTATAGTATTTGTGGTGTTATCTTGGGGTTTAACGTCTGATCACCAGGATGAGTTGGGCAGAATGTGAGAGCGACTCAGGCACTTCTGATGTACTTTGAGAGTGTCTCTAATTCTCCTTGGCCAAGCATCAATAATAAGCGTCACAAACAGGATTTCAACAGAACAAATATGTGGTAAGTGCAAAGTTTTATTACTATGCCTTGCCATGTCTGCGTTTGACGAAATCATAAAAAACTATAAACTAAACTGACTAGATTTGCCTGGAATAAAAAAACATCTAAGACCCACCAGTGGGGTCAGGAGCTTCAGGTGTCTTGGGGACATCCTGGGATGTCCTGGCTGAAACCTCTGGTGTTGTTTGGAAAGTATGTGTCATACAGACAACACAGTTAGATGTTCAATTGGCATTTCAATTTAAAGTGAGAAATTAAGAATGCTGACAAAAAAACAAAACAAAACAACTTTTAACTTAACTTAACTAATAAATGGAGCTGTAACAAAAACTGATTACAGAGCAGTGTACAGTGTGTAGATTTGAAGGGGGGCAGGTTAGGTTAATGACCACCCGCGTGGCCACTAGTGGCTGGTGGTTTCTGGGGCAGTTTCGGGCACCTCAGGTGTAAACTATAGAAAAGACGTTTTTGGGGGAGTTTAAACGTACTCTAAGATCGGGGATCATCTGTGTATACATTGGGGGTGAAAAAGAACTGAGTTTTTCATCCTTTCACCTCAGACCAGCACTGCTGTAGTTAGAAGCTGCTGTACTGTGGATTGAAATGTGTTTGTCTCTATGTGTAATGTCTTCATGCGCAAGCGAGCATAGGTAACAATTTGTCCAAAACAGTAGACAAATCTGAAAACGTGCAAACAGACTCAGCAAAAGCTAAGTCAAAGACAAAATAGTTTTCTGTAAAAATCTAACAACTAGTGTGAAATTAGATGGTTAGCCTGTTATTGATAAGCAGTATCCTAAAACAAATACACACACACACATCTAACCAGACATCACAATTTAAGGTGAAGTTTTCTCCACAAATACCAGCTGGAATCGTCGGTAGACTGCAAGGATGAGATTTCATGTTTCCATTCACTCCTTTTTTGTGTGAATGGATGAATGGCATGTGGCCGTATGAGGGGACATTTGAGAAAGACCCTGATGCTGGAAATCCATCCTGGGATTCCAGATGCATCTAAGAATGTATGCAAGTGTGGTTGACTGGCCTGTAAAAAGATGTGGTGTGAAAGTGAATGACAAAAGCTGCGAGTTTGAATCCAGTGATTTAACAAAAGGTAATTGATCTAACTGCCAGATGTGTCAATGCCTGTTATGCTGGAACTAGAAGCTAAGTTACAAAGTAGCGCATTAAAAATCAAACTAGTGTTCAGGTACGAACACCGCAAAAAGAGATAAATTAACACTCGTGGATGCATAAAAAATGTAAAAGTGCTGAAATCAACTCTGGCAGTGTAAATTTGGATACACTGAATTTTCTGAGTATGTTGATGATTTGGAGAAATGTGCAAAAAAGTACAAATCCATTTTTGCAAAGTTAACATAGCCGAGCAAGTGAGCTCGTCACAAGTAACAAATCATGAAGAATCTCTACTAACAGCTACAGTAGTGAATTAGAAAGGAAAGTCAAGATATGCACAGACAGGAGAAGGCAGACAGCAGACAGTCTAATGAGTCAGAGTTAGAAGGAGAAGGAGCCAGACCCAGAAAGGAGGAGCCACACACAGACCTTAGTGACGAGGAAGCGCAGATAGTAAAGCCAAAAACAAAACAAAGCTCTGCTCTCCCTCTTCAAGGATTATATTGTTGTAAGTAAGTTAGCTCCGTTCAACTTATAGGTTCTCTCTACTGTGTTTTAAATAAGTACTTCATCAAACTTGATTAACACAAGTTTCAACTTGATTAATATGTTTCACACACTCTAAATTAACTTCAATCATGGTGCTCATTATGAATTGATTATGTTAAACGATACCATAATTATGCAGTTTGTGCTCAAGTGATAATACCAGTAACCATAAATGTCAAGCTAAAAATCAAACTGGCACTACTTAAAAGCACACTTTGTTTACACTACTACATAAATGCCTAAATTAGATGTTACACTCTGATTTGGTGAGCCAGAAACACAGAGGTACATAGGAAAACTACTTTGCCCCTGCCTCTGAAGTGTTACAAATGTTTTTTTCAATAAATGCTCATAAAAATAATGATAACAACACAGCAATTTGAAAACCATGGACCTCTGAACATGGATTTTTGCTGTGTAGAGTTTCTGTAGAAACTAAAACCAAATGTGGCAGCTGCTTATAAACTGTCACTGACCCAAGACTGGAAGGCAACTATGAACAAAGCAATGGCTTTGCACAGGAATGAGGTTTTCACTCTCTATAAACCTGCCTCCAGCCCAAAACACACACCCTCATTGTTTAATGCTAAAGATTCATACCCACACATCACTGTGGCCACTACTTTTGGCTGCTACATGGTGGCTCAGTGCCAGGCTTTGAGGGAAACTGTACCAGCTTCTCAACACTAAAGAGTAGCACACTTAAGTGAACACATTCAGTTATCCCTATCTACATTTGCTGCTTCTTTCCACACAGTATGGACCTCCTTTTGAGCTGTCTGAGGTTTCATCCATCTGGTCAGCTAAACATGAATTTTATGTGCATTTTGTAAATCTGGCTCCATCACATAAAGTCACATTCAAGCCTAATGCTAAGCTACCAATGATTAAACAATACAATTTGCCTCACAAAGCTGTTGTGTCTACTGGATCAAAATGTGTTTGTTCAAACCTCCAGCCCATGTAACACTCCCATTTTACCAATTCCCAAAGCAAACCGCCCTGGTGAATGGTGGTTCATGCAAAACCTGCAAGCAATTAATAATATTGCAGTTCTAAATTGTGCCTGAACTCAATTCGATGTTAGTTCCTCTACCATCTAACTCCACACACTACACAGTCGTTGATCTAAGTTCTGCATTTTTCTCGATAACCGTTGCTTCTAGATAGCCAGTATCTGTTTGCATTCACAATCAAAGGTAAGCAATACACTTGCCGATGGTTGCCACAGGGTTTTGTCGAGAGGCCCATGGTGTGTGCAGCAGTGGTAAAAAGAGACCTGCATGGGCTCCACCTGCCAGGGGGCTCCACTCTCTTGCAGTACGCTGATGACCTCCCAATAGCTTCTCCATCAAAAGAAGCTAGCCACAAAGACTCTATCTTGCTTCTACACAGACTGGCCAAGTGTGCAAGGTGCAATTCTGCCGACCTGAGGTGACATATTTGGGTCAAGTTTTGAAGGGTGGAGAACGCCCTTTCTCACATGACAGGGTGAAATTGCTAGTTAATATGCCTCCACCCATTGTCTTTTCTGGGGATCGCTAATTACTGCAGACACTGGATTTTTGAATATGCAGCTATGGAGTCTATTTTGCAAACCGCCACAGTGCAATCACCTCCGTCCGTGGTACAATGGACTGAGGAAATGCACAAAGCCTTTCAAGATGAAACATGCTCTCAACATGGCTCCAGCGTTGGGTTTGCCTGACTATCATCAGCCGTTCTACATGTGCATGAGAAAGATGGCTTCTCCACTGGCATTCTGGTACAGAAACATGGTTCTCATTACCAGTTGTGTACTGCTCCTCTCGACTGACCCCTGTGGCTGTTGGTATGCCAAGTTGTCTAAGAGCAGTGGCCGCTGTTGCCATTTTAGTTGACAAATCTTCTCAATTGTACTGGCTCAGTGTTGTACACGTTCCACCTGCAGTATTATACATTTTGAACATCCACAACTCAAAACATGATGGTAGCATGTCGCTCAGGTTATGAGGCCATATTTCTTTCCAGTCCCAACATAACTTTAAAGCATTCACGTCCATTGGTTGAGGAGCATGATTGCATTGCCACTATCGACATATGCACATCCCTAAGGCCAGATCTACTGCAAACACTGATACCAAATTTCGATATGGTTCCTAATACTGGTGGTTCAGCTAGCAGACCATCTGACAACATACACCTGGCTGGTTATGCAGTAGTATATTAAAATATTTTAAATAAACTGGGAAGTTGTAGAAGTAGACTGAAATTTGTCAGAGCTGTAGAAAAGTCATATTCCCCAGTTGCAATTTGTGAAACATGTCACAGGTTATGTTACTTACACCTGCTAAATATAATAATAATAATAATAATAATAATAATAATAATAATAATAATAATAATAATAATAAGAAGAAGAAGAAGAAGAAGAAGAAGAAGAAGAAGAGGAAGGTGATCAGCCACCTAAGAACTTTTCAGTACATTATTTTTCTACTCCTTATTATTATCATTATCAGTTATTATTATTATTATTGATATTGTTTTAAGTGAGCCTCTAATCATTTAATTTTAAAGCATTTTAGAAAAATGCTTACAATACTTTTACACTTACATACAAACAGCACCAGGACTGAATAACAATAAGAGCTAATAGAGTTAGTTAGTAGAGAATGAATGATCAAAGTGAAGCACTGAGGCTTTAGATTTGTCATGTACACTTATTTTATTTCATTAATTTATTTTAAGATTTTCAGCACTGAGGTACAATCATGCTACATTCATGATTTTGTACAGTCAAAAAAGAAAAATAACTAACACACACAAAAAGGTATTGTTTATCATATATTATATAACTAACTATAGTAGCACACGGTGCTAGAGGGGAGGAAGAGATGCTAAATAAAGCCGTTTAGACGGATACAGGCTACTCCACACTATTATTTCACACATGCAGCACATGAAAGCAGAGACTCTAGGTCCTTCGTTACATTTGCAAATAGACTTTGTACACATGCAAAGTTGTTAAGGCAATAAATATTTATCAAAGTCGAGGGTTTCGTGACAAGGAAAGAAGACACTAGAACAGTTCTTGTGTCTGCTAAAAGAGGTAATCCCCATGCTTGGGGTGCCACAGAATATAATCGTGACAAAAAAATCCAATTTTTCTATAAAAAAATCATGCAGGATCTGTCAGAAATTTTAGGGTTCAAGTTGCAGTTACATGTTCCATATCACCCACAAAGTTCTGGTCAAGTTAAAAGAACAAACACAATTATCAAAGAACGGTCTTTTATGATTTTTTCATGTTACTCTTTTATTCAGAGGCACATTTTACAACAATTTAACAAGTTGCATTATTTAGTTGTCAGGATCTCAGCATTTGATACAAGACATAATGTGAGGCTGTTGCAGGAGCATTACCAGAGCACAAGATGGTGCTGCTGTAGAACCACACACACTGCTACGCTGTATTTCTACATTTGGCCGAGCATTTCACTGTTCTGAATGAAAATGCATTTCAAAGGTCTCACTTTCTTTGTTAAAGATGCTTTCTTGTCCTTTTGTTGATTTTTGTTCATATTTTGTCATTTTTATGGCACTATGAATCTATATGCTATGCTGGCAATTTATTGTTTCCTTTGACCATGTCTCAGCCTGATCCTACACCCCTTGGTGTCCCCTGAAACCATCAATCACCCTTCATTTTTAATTTCCTTTCTCGTTTTGCAAGCTTAGAGGAAAACAGCACTTAGATACATTGAATGTCTACTGTATAAGATTTAGTCGTCTAATTGCTGTTTGCAACCCTATCGCTTCAGAAATTACAGTGGCTGTGAAAGCACAACAAAAACATGAAAGGCTCTTTTAGGTAACATGCAGACATGTAGGCAGACAGGTAACAGGCAGTGTTTACACTGTTTACAAGTCATCCATTTTTAATTAGAAGTGTTACTGGACAATAGCTCAATAATGACATCACTAACTCACTCTGTCATCATGGCATTGAATCCTTCTACACAAATAGAATAGAATGGACACAAATGTCATGGCACAGTTTGCCCAGCAGAGGGTACCATTTATTCATTCATTCCCTCAAACCTTCAAACATGGTGTACAGCACAGCTGCACAGCTAATGTTTGTCTCTTCCGCCAGAGATGCTGCTCCCTGTAGTCTGCTATGAACTGAGGTCCATGCCACAAATTAAATCGACTGACTGAAACAAAGAGACAAAAGGCAACACATTTATAACAATGACAATTTATACCAGACGAGGAACACTGGAAGGAGGATGGTACATTCTAATATTCTTAAGTATTGATGCACTGCCTGAGAGCTAAATACTAATGAGAATACTGGACTGAACTTTTTTTTTTTGTACTTACAAAGTAATTATTGGAATTTTGGAACGTGGGAATGTCCTTAAATCCATGAACAGGTAGATGATCAGAAATCAAAGTTTACAGGCCAACTTCCAAATGTGACTCTGACCTACACCATATTTCCCATAGTTGTGCACAAGCACATATTTCCTCTTTACTCTAATGACATCATGGGTATTTACTTCTTCATATTCAAATGTTAAACTGCATTTCAGGATCTCATCTTTACTAAGCATGATGTTGTTGTTGTTGTTGTGACTGAACTGATGACGGGAACCAAACAACCCAAAAACAAATTACTCCACATGAATGCTCATGCTGTTCCTGATGGATGACTATAACTTTGTAGGGATGTGGAACTTATGATGAGTTGATCTAAAAAGAAAAGCAAAAACTTGGATGGACCTTTAACTGAGACTGAAATTAAATTAAGTTTTTTTTTTTGATTGATTAGGATTTTTATTAATCTACAAAAACATCTCTTATTCTAGATTTAGCTTCATTTTTCTGCAACATTAAATATAATTGGTGACTGCACTTAAAAAACTGTTATGTTTTATTCACCTTAGTTATCTGCGGTTCTGTAAAGAAGATTTGCCTTTAGGTGTCTTGTTAATGCTAATGCAGCAGTGAGAAAGCTCAGGCAGGTGGCCAGTCATGAATTAATACCTCTGAGCGCAGACTGATGTTTAATCTCCACTGGTTGAAGCTGTATGAACCTTCATCAGTTGACTCTGTGTTTGCATTAGGTCAGTGTGATCGTAAAAGCAGTTTTAGGTTTAGTCTCTTTCCCTGTTTATCATTTCAGCTCTATTGTTTGCGCTCTTGCGGTTTGAAGGCAGGTCTGACAGGAACCTGCACATAAAGGTTGAATGACGTCAGCAGCGGGTCCAGTCACTAGAAAGACAGCATCTCTCCTCCTCCAGCACTGTTTGCTGGAGCCTCGTGCATTCAAGGTAAGATCACGTCCTGAGCACTTAGTTTCCGATTTCTAACTCTGTCATACAGATTGATTGATTTTAGAAAGTTACTGACCCACCACTGCCACTTGTCTCTGCAGGAGGACTTGTCATCAGGCTGCTTTTTCTTGTCTTGGTCTTTTCGGGACTAACACTATGGGGAAATTAGATGCGTTTCGGCAGTTTAATTTGTTAAAATGGCTCAGAGAGGAGAGACAGTCGAGGAAACTGATTCTATTCATTGTTTTCGTCGCGCTGCTGCTGGATAACATGCTGCTGACTGTGGTCGGTAGGTGCCCTGCTGCTTCTCCTCTTATGCCTCTGCAAACTTCTTTTTCTTTTATTTATTTATTTTCTTGTGCAATAGACAGTTCACACCGCCGTGCATGTCCAAATATTCAAATATGTCTAGTTGTCATACAGTGAAGTCTGTTTCTCCAATCTGCGTGAAGCTTTCCAACTGTGCCCAAGTCCCCCCGTCCAGCCCAGCTCTGTGCCACATTTACTGGACTGATAGACAGAACAGATGATGATGTTAAAGTTCAATATCATGGAGTGTGTGTTCCCAGTTTAGGTGTTTAGGTGTTTTCAATTAAGCATCTACATTGGTCTGTGGAGTTAAAGCAGAAAAAAGAATAATGAATTTAAATTAATCAATTCAATTGTTTTAAAAAATCATTGAAAATAACCTGGAGACAGAACATGAGATTGGTTAGTTTCCCATAGCCTTTAAAATGATCATCAGTGTTCAATTTCATAGATCAGAATCACATTGACTCATGTTATTTACACATATCTCAAATTCAGTATCTGATTATCCATTTCTTATTTGGTATTTACAGACAATATCAAACCATAATCCAAATGTCTTTCTTTCTTTCTTTCTTTCTTTTAGTTTAGCATGTATATTTGTTATTTTAAGCTGTTGATTGAAGGTGCTACATCAGTACTTAATCCTACTGGGTGTGAACATAATGTGCCAGCTCATCATTGATCGTGTTGATTTTCTAATTCATCATCTGTCATGTTAGGAAACACAACATGTTTCTATTACAACTGTTTCTACATAGCATGATTGAAGACATGGATATAATTTCATGGATTTAATCTTTGAGGAAGAGGATTTTTTTTATTCCTGTGCTTCAATCTGTTTTCCTCAATCACTTTGTACAAATGTCGGTATGTATCCTCCTCTTAATTTTCTCTTACCAGCAGCTTCACTTATTATTAACTTATGACTTCCTGCCTGCGTCATGTCATGTGTAGTGCTATATTACTCCCTCCACCCTCCTACACTCTTAATAAAGTTCCACGTAGCCGTATTAGAATAGCAGGGTTTGAGGTCACCCTGCTGGTCATGAACTGTAGCTCCCTGTTCAGGAATTATTGTGACCTTTGTTGCATGTAGTTCTGTCAACTTAAACTCCCCAAACATGATATAGCCCCAAAATTCCAATAACAGCTTTTTGCAGACCATAAAATATTGAAACATTCTGGGATGAAGCACTGAATGATCATTCATTGCATTCATTTCATCAATCTCATCAAATCTTGCCTCTTTATGTCTGCCAGTCCCCATCATTCCCAGTTACCTGTACAACCTGGATGAGTCAACAGCTACAGTGTTGAAGAATAAGACCCTTCCTCAACCAGGTCCTCCAGGAGCTTTCCACAACATCGTGTCCTTATACGACAACACTGTCAGGTCTTTGGGCTCCAACATTACAACCAGGTCTACTGACCTGGTCTCTACAGCCCCTGCTGCCACAGAGCTGCCGCAGAACTCCTCCGACTGCCCACAGTCCACCAGCAAGCTGCTCAATGAGAATGTCAAAGTGGGAATACTGTTTGCCTCCAAGGCCACCGTACAGCTGATTACCAACCCCTTCATAGGGCCACTCACAAACAGGTAGGTTTTTGTCATCTGCATTGTGTTTGTGTGGAAACGTTAGTTAGCATGGAAATGATCTGGTTAAGGGTCTTCACAGACCCTTCAGGACATTGTGCAGCAACAAATTTATAGTTGAATAAAAGCAATCACAATCCATGTTGTTGTCACATAATGAGAGGATATCACTCATTTCCGAAGCTGTCAGGACAACAAAAAGAAAGTTTTTAAGGGATGTGTGACACACAGATGTTTGGAGTAAATATCTCATCATATCATATCCTATTGATTATCCCATCTATGAATCTACTGATTCTTTTCCATCAAACTGATAATTAGTTCACTATCACATAAGACAAAGCATTCTGTCCTAATCCAAAATGATATTGATATTGAATGAATAATCTGTTATTGAAATAATCGAATATATCTAATAATATAATATATATATATATATATATATATATATATATATATATATATATATATATATATATATATATATATATATATTGCTGGATGTATTTTTGCCACTCAATGAATCATTGTTCTACATTACATTACAGTTCTACATTATGTCATAATATTATTTCAACGTTATGAGTGACATTGTATATATTCTGAACTGGCTTGTGTCGGTAGAAGTTGACTGGATACTGTGTTATGTGTCTAGATTTTCAAAGGCTGGACTGGAATTAAAATGAAATGAATATTTTCTGAAATTCAGTACTTTGAAAGCAGTTTAACATTGTGGCCATGAAAAGGGAAAGCAGGAGCTGCAGGTGCATAAGTGGGTTACATTTCACTTATTACTGACTGACCTATGGACTTTAACAAATACAGGGATGACGCTGTTTATGAAGGGACAGTGCTGAGCAGTTCATTGAAGAGAGAATAATCCAAACTGTTTTTCAAATTTCATTGTATTCAAGTGCACTTAAAACTGCATGCACCAGTCAATCTGTCTGAATTAAGAATGGTTCAAATGTTTAATGTGAATGGTGGTGTTGCAACAAATACACACTTCCAATCAATTCTGACATCTCCACAAGTCACCCAGCCTCCTTGGTTGTACATTGGTTGTCTGGTGAACAAACTCTAATCAATCTGTATTGCTGTTTCAGTGAAAGAGACCAAAATGACATAACTACATGTCTAAAAACTCACCTATGAAATATGTTTGGAAGTCCTTACATAACATTTACCTTGTAAAGAATCTGACTTTGCCATCGCTGTATTATATGTATAAAAAATATCTTTAAAAAACATGATCTGTCAACAAAATAGCATATACCAGCATAGCATACCAGCTGATTAAAGCAGAATGACAGTGGAGAAAGCAGACTAAGTAACCAAAGTATGACATGAGTCCTTTCAGGCAACAGAGGTGCCCTGTTTCTGTTGTTGTTCAAATTTCCCTTTTTGTTTGGAAAGCTAGCCACAGGTCAGAACAACGTGACATTTATGGTCTTATCTAAGTCAACATCAAACATCCATTGAAGAGAGAGATCAGCAACAGACTCCATTTTTATGTTCCGTGGTGCTGGAATCAAACTCTGCATATTGTAAACATGTCAGTTTCATGTCATGTCAGCTCCAACAGGTTGAATCCAACTGCATCAAACAGAGCGAAATTCCTGATTATGTGTGTCTGTATGTGTGTGTCTGCATTTTTCTTTTTTTCATGCATGGCTAGCTGCACAATAGATGACTTACTGAGCCTGAACATATGTGAGTGTTACAAGCTGTGACACTTATCAGCACACTGCCTTGTCTTAAACTCCTCCAAGAAAAAACAACTACTGAAGCAAAATGACAGTTGGAGCCAACCAACACATTTTTGGAGCTAACACTTGGTAGTGCTCAGCTTAAAGCCGAGCTTATCAATAAATTTATATTACCAATGGATCAGTTGAATATGGAGGATATAATGTGAAATCGGTCACTTGTAGTGAGTCAAATTTAGCTTGTTTGTCCGTTCTCTGTCTCAGATACTGGACTTCTCCCACTGTTATTGTGACCAGAGATAGTTTTCAGTTCTTTCCAGATGTCTCTAGTGTTGTTAAGTCAAAGGTGCTCCTTCAGCTTTCTCTTGTAGGTGGCCTTGCTCTCCCATAGCTCCCTTTATCTCTGCTTGGCTTAGCTTCGGGTCTTCCACGGCTTGTTGTTGCCGTACATTCCTGGTAGGCACCCTGCATTAAAAACACAATATGAAAAAGGTACTAAAGAAACTAAAATCACAGAGAAGTGTTCAGGGCTTGTGTAACTGGCTGCCAACCACACGGCGCCATGGCAACAGGCAGCCAACCATTGTTCACAATTATAGATGCATTAAAATCTATTTCACTTTGCTTATCACACAATGATAAGCGTTATAGCACACTATGAGTTCAGCTGGTGGTCATAATGTGTTATAAGCCCTCTAGTCAACCTCTAGTTTACCTCTAGTATCCACAAGACACTTGAAGTTATAATTCACCATAAGTCACATCTACAATGTTTTATGACTGCCCAAATAGTGCATCAGAAAGCTTAGTGTTTTCATGAGCGCAGTCATAATGCATTATTTTTTTTATTTGAAATTTGGACTTCATTTTTGCTTTTTGCATTTGACTGGAAGAGAACTTGTAATAAGAAGAGAATAAACAGATAAACACAGATGATTAAAAGCTACCAGAACAGAGCCAGTCTGAAGGTTTTACTAAAAAGAATATGAAATAAATGTTTTGGGTACAGGGAGACGTGTGACTGCTCCAACATCACTGGCTCTCACCACAAAGCCAGTATTTAGTGTCTCAGATGGGCACTCAGATATGCTGTAATTGAAGTGAAGAATACAGTCCCATTACTGGTTCTTAGTCACCTTCCCTCCTGACAGAGGACAATACAAGGCAAGTCAAGCATGTCGGGTATCTACGGTTGGAATACAACAGCTCTGATGTGCATGGCAGCTTTTAGCCTTTTAATGAAAAAAGATGTTTTCATCCTCCTCCAGTGTTCTGGTTAAAATGTCAGGATAACAATTGTAACTGGCAACAATGTGTCATGCAAATGCAGGATTTCTTTCTATTGTTTGTGTTACACTACACTGCTTTTCTACGCAGTTTATTTTTATCATGCTGGCTTTCAGGTGATGATTCTGTTTTACTACATACTGTAGTTGTGCTACTTGCCCTTTTGATACCATATAGTTGGAGACAGTCTACATCCTCCATACTTTTCCTGGTGGCCATACCAACAATACATTCAAACTGACAGATTTCACTCATTTTATTCTTGTTCAACATTACTGCTCTCTGACTGAAGCATTGTCCATTCAAATAATCACCTTTTATTATATTTCACTGCTTTAGGAGACAATATGCTGAAAATGACGCTGTTTATTTTATATATTACACCGTTCACAAAAAGTTAGGGATATCGGTGTATACCCAGCACTTTTATTTCAATAAATTGCTTGAGATGATGAAATTACCATTGCATGTTTCTAGTTAAACGCCCTACTTTCATGATATAATATCACTGTATCATGAACTTTTTCCATGTTCCATAAATTTTACCCAAAAGTTGAATATCCCTAACTTTATATATGTATATGAATATATATTTTTTAGACATCTCAAACTAATTATGTGCTGACTGTATTAAAGTAACTGTCTGTCTTTTTAGGATAGGATACCAACTTCCCATATTCGCTGGCTTCTGTATCATGTTCATCTCTACTATCAGTAAGTTCAGCCAACATAACTTCACTATCAAAAAATTGGAATGCCTTCGTCATACCTGATGTTTTCTTCTGCTTTTCTCACTGTGCAGTGTTTGCCTTCTCATCGAGCTACACTCTACTGTTTCTGGCCAGATCACTTCAAGGTGTGGGCTCCTCCTGCTCATCTGTGGCTGGTAAGTCCACCATCTCTCTATAGTGAATTGTTGCTCATATCCAGTGAGTATATTTAACTATTTGGCTATCTAAATATATTAACATAGAGATAGTGAATGAGCATTGGCCCTTGTGTTACACACTGAGCCTGTTCAGTGTGCTGGTAGCTTCTCCTATTACACTGGGGAACACAATTTTTTTTTGACTTAGGTCTGACAGCTGTTTTTAACTCATTTTTGGGTGCGGAATCCAAAACTGATCTCAGTTTTTCTGTATCACATCAAGTTTTTGAACTATAGGATCCCCATTTTCTTAAAAAATATGAAAAATACTGTACTCAACAGATATGTGCAAATACATGAATATTGACATATAGTGAAATATGAAAGAAACAGACATGACTGCAATTTTATTTAACACTATTATGTTTTTACAAAGGATATGGCTACTATAATTAGCTGATGGTAAATTAGGATGTTCTATTTTAGTTTTTTCTTGTTAAATCCTGATGTTTTCACTAAACAAAACTAACAGTCTGTGCAAATATCTTTTTGCTCTCCCTCAAACCATGGCGATACCAAATGCCAACTTTTCACCTGTTTTCACACTTTGTGAGGGGCCCATGGCTTGTCTTGATCACTGAGTTTTACTTTAAAATATGCAAAATATGCTTGTTTGACAAATGCGCTGATGTTTGCCCTCTGACTTGGAATGGTGAAACTACCACAAATATAGAAAGAGGAGTCAGGTGAGAGGAGAAATAGCAGGAGTAGATGTGATCTGGAACAAAGGAAATCTATACCTGTGTACACCTAACCCTTACAACGGTATGCCCATGGTTACAAGGTTAAGAGAAAAGCCAGCACAGATCCTCTTAATTCCTTCTATGCTAGCTTTCTGTTTGCAGATTTTGATAGTACTGACCTATTGGGAGCTGCACTCACCTCTCACCGCACTGTCTCAATTGTGACTGCACAAACAAGTTGCTACGTAGCTGTAGATGAGTCCAATCGTAATCAGCTGGTAAGTACTACAGCTAATTAGTGGAAATTTGCTTATCTGGAGGGTAAGCTGTGGAGAAAAAACTTAACGTGCTACAAAAAAACTGACTGAAATTTTGGAGTCAGCATGTCAATTTTAGTTTTAATCTGCATAAAAATCTAACTCAACAGAAAAAAAATTTCAGACTTCCCCAGTGTTATTGGGGGCCTTAGCAGCGTAGCCTGCAAAAGCATCCACCCATATCCGCTGCAACTGAAGTCTATGGCAGCACCTAGAACGCCATGGTGAAAATTTTTTAAACTTGGCACACGTATTCAGGACAGTCCCATGGTCAACCTCAACAATTGTCATACATTGAACTGTCTAGTGCCACCAACATGTCAAAGTTTGAAGTGCAGTTTGAAGTGCATTCAGCTTCATAACTTTGGACCCACTCTTTAAAAACCCTTCAACCCTTGTTATCACATGGATTTTTTAATTTCGCTTCCATTTGTCCGTAGCAGCCAATGTCTCTCACACGATGGTGGAGCTTCTACTATGATGGTCTGGATCACATGCCACATATCTTTGGCGTTGTTGGTATTATGTCTCTCTCCAGTCTCGGCTGATTTCTCTGCTTTGTCTCTCTGATGCCAGCTCTCAGTCTCACTCTGGCGGTGTTGTATACTTCCTTGTAGCCAGAAGCTTAATAATAATTTTATTGTTTATTGTGATCATCACATCATGAATATATTTCTTGTTGTCTGTCACTGTTGATGTAAATTTCCTACGAATGATGTAGTTCTCCTTGGTGACAGCATCTCTCATGTGCCAGTTGATGGTTTGACCCTTTAATCAGCTGGAAGTAAGACTGCAGGAGAAGCAGTACAAAATGGTAGGATTGACCAAAATCAGAGATGTGGAGAGCTGTGTAGCTGTCAGGAATGTGACTGATTATGTCTTACAGTTCCTGTTGTCCATTTTTACAAAATCTTGTACGGAGCCTCCACTCTGCCATTGACAAAATTTCATGTAGAGGAATGGCCTTCAGTGGCAACATGTACAGTATCTCCCCCAGGCCTACAAAAAAGTCTCTTGGTGACCCGGGCTACAGCAAAGCATATGGTGTCCATTTTGTGTAATATATGTTTTTGTCTTTTTGGGATCATTTCCAACTCCTCCTAGGGCTTTCATCCTATCTGTTTGAAACCTGGTGTGTGTGTTCTAAGGCCTTGACAATGAAAAGTTATCAAAATCGTGAGTTTTGGATTTACTGTGTGGGAGGGGCGGGGCCACGAAATTTGGCATGTTTTCATGAAATTTTGACCTGCTATAACTTTGCCAAAAATACTCCAATCTTCCCCAAACCTCTGATATATAATGGCAGTCTGGCCTAGAACACATTTCCATGACAACATTTGGTGATTTTCACAGCGCCTCCTAGTGGCGACAGAAAATACTTTTTCAAGATGACGTCCAGCTCGGACAATATTGACTGCACGGTGCTGAAACTGAGTGGAAATATCAGAAACAACCTTGGGAAGAAACCCTCCAAAAATGGACACAGTTTTGGACACAGAGTTATGAAACCTCATCTGAATTGTAGAACATGGCAAGACCTACAAAGAAGTCTCTTGGAGCAATGGACTAAAATGAACAGGAAGTGAGATATTTAAGAATGAAAATCACCATTTTTGGTGTTTCTGGCTGGTTGAGAAGGGGGCATATTTTAACAAACTCCTCCTAGGGATTTTATCCAGTTGACTTCAGACTTGGTAGGTGCATTCATATAGACTTCCTGAGTAAAAGTGGGCCTGGTGCTCTGTCAAATTTGACTCTCTGATCCAAATTTGCCCCCTGCATCTGGTCTAACTCCTCCTAGAGATTTCATCCCATCTAATTGAAACTTGCCATGAGTGTTCTGAAGGCCTTGACTATGAAAGGTTATCAAAATTATGAATTTTGATGGTGTGGCTATTTTGTCAGATTTGACCCTATGAGAAAAAGTGGTTGCTTCTTATGTTCTGTTTTAACAAACTCCTCCCAGGGACTTAATCTGACTGACTTAAAACCTGGCCATGTTCAATGCAGCTTGTGGCTTTAATTTGAATTTGTATCTGGAGGGATGTTAAGCAGTAACAAACACACTATGGACACTAAAACTTTGGGCAGATAATATTGTAGACATCTTACTTACTTAACTTGACAGAACATGGTGTGCCCATTGACTGGAATAGCCCAATGTGGCACAACAGTTGAGTGGTGCTTGAATTGCATAATCTGTGTTTTCAGGAATGGGAATGCTTGCTAGTGTGTACACAGATGATGAAGAGAGAGGTCACGCCATTGGGATCGCCCTGGGAGGTCTGGCATTGGGAGTGTTAGGTATGCGTATATACATAATCCTTTCTTAGCTGTTACATTTTTTAGCAACATTTTTAGTAACAGACTACATAAATAAAAAATAAATGTTATATGCTGCTGCTTAATCTGAATAACAGCCATGACGTTAAATATATAATAATTGTCTAAAGCTGTACTGACAATATTACCAGTTAAATATATCCATATTTGTCTGGAACAAAAAAACCTGTCCAGTCCACCTCTTCATTCTGACACCAGTGTAAGTGAGTGAAAAGTGGTTGGCCCTTAATGGTGCAAACTCATGAAAGTTAGAGGACTGCTACTGTCAATCAAAAATGAATGCAAAAAAACACTGCAAAAGCTGCAATATCTGCAATGATTATAAAGATGATCTTCCTCCACAGTTGGACCCCCATTTGGCAGTGTGATGTATGATTTTGTTGGGAAGACAGCTCCTTTCCTTATTCTGGCTTTCCTGGCTCTGTTTGATGGAGGTACAGTTACAGTTTCTTTCTAAACCAAGAGCATTGAACACTGTAGAGAGAATTGTTCAGCATAACTTCATCTGCTTCTGAAATAAGAGCTTTTCTTTTAATATCAAAGGCTTATAATAAATTGATTGGCTGTGTGTCTTCACAGCTCTGCAGCTCATCGTTCTTCAGCCGACCAAGGTAGAACCAGAGGTGAGTTTGTTTGCCTTGATAACTCATTTCCTGGTGCATATCTCACTTTGTTATGAAGACATTTGCAGCTGCAGAACATTGTAAAGACTGTTTTATTACATTTGTTGTAATTGGATAGTAGATACAGGACATGGGGAGAGAAATAGAGAAGAATGACATGCACCAAAATGCTCATGGCGTTTTGTAAATGGTAAATGAACTGTATTAAATGTAGATAGAACCTTGACAGTGCCTGACATTAACCCAAGCAAACATGGACATTCAAAGAGCATTTAATATTCAGGATCCACCCTTCAGTTCTGAAATGTATTTAGATTTCAGTTACTGTGTACGCACAGAAAACCCAAATTAAATCAATAAAGCAAACTGTAATTTATTAAAGTAATCCTTTATTAGACCACTGACGGGCTCTTTTCTTTGACCTGTGGAGTTGATAGGGTATCATTAACTATGTCTGCTAAGGCAACAGCAAATTCGAAGGCTATTTGAAAAAAAAATGCAAAGAAATGAGTATGTGGAACTTAAAATAAAATGATTCAACAAAAAGCCTACAGCTGTCTTCTGACAATATAAATGTTAGAATAATAAGATCATGATAGTATTTCCGCTCTCATTATCAGTGTCTAGTGGACTTTGACCTGTATTCCTGATTTCTATACATCTCTTCTGTGTACTCATTTTACTTATTTAAAGAAGTAACTTTATTTAAAATAGTCCATTTTATTTGTAATGTGAACCTGTACCTGTCTGTAATTGTGGTAGCAAGATGGAATTTGTATGGGACCATTAGGCTTAAGGAGAGTGAAAAGCGCTAGACAGAGGCTTCAGTGAACACGTTAGACATTTGGGCCATTATAGCACATTTTTAACACTAATTAATGAGTCCTTCAGAAAAGAGATGCTGTCTTTTCCCAGGTAAAGCTGTCATGAGAATCTGTTTCAGGTCGTTAGAAGATTCCTACACTTTTTCAGTCTCCTTTGTCAAAGACATTCAAACTTTTGTCCAGAGGCCTGCTTAGACATTTTAATAAGGCTCCTCTGAAAGGACACAAAAGTCCTTTTCAGTTATAAACCAGCTCTATTATCCTCACATAGGTTTGTGTTTGTGTAATGTGCTACAGAGTACAGAGCATGTCTTCAGAATCTTTTCTTTCTTCTTTCTTAATATATTATTATTCATGATTTATGTAAATAAAGGTGCTGTTGTCAGTCAGTTCCTATACATTTAACAACACTATTGCTACAATAAATATTAGATGGCCAGTGTGTAAAAAGTATAAAGTATAAAAATGCAGCTTCAGCTGAGGTTCTGTGGAGTTTTTGCTGATTGTTACAGTGTATGCTTATTTCCTCCTTCACAGAGTCAGAAGGGGACCCCACTTTTAACACTAATGAAAGATCCATACATTCTAATTGCAGCTGGTAAGAAAATAATATCAGCACTGTAGATGTGATGTCAGGACCATCCAGAGAAGCATCTGTGTGATATTGCCTTTTAGAATGGTGCTGGAAAAAGAGCAGGCAGAGAAATTGACTCAGATCTTATTTTTTGTCAATTGGACATGTCGACCAAACACAAAACCAACGATTGATTTGCTGGAATAGAGCAAGAATATGGCTTGAAATTGTGTTGTGAAGTGAGTGCTGCATGTTAAATGGGTTTACTATTCATTCAGAAGAAAACAGACTGTATTTTGTATGTTTGTCAATATTGTATGTGTGTGTGTGTGTGTGTGTGTGTGTGTGTGTGTGTGTGTGTGTGTGTGTGTGTGTGTGTGTGTGTGTGTGTGTTTTAAATCAACTCATAGCACTGGCTGTTCTTTGTCACAAATATTAGTCACTGCAGTGACATACATCTGTTTATTATTACTTACAGGGACTGAGTAGCACTGTTAGCTCTTAAAGCTTTTCCCAAAACATTCATGGCCAGATGCGATATATAATTGTTCCAAGAATACTTCCAGTTAGGCATCCATGGGGCATTGTAATCAGATGCCTGGAAATGTGAACCCAGTAGATGAGGATTGGTGGGATGTTGAGGTGACGAGTTTTTTGCTTATCTGAAAGTAGTGAATTGTGAATTCTGTTGAAGGCGGAGCTGAAGTCAACAAAAAGGACTGAAGCAAAGTGACCTGGTGGAGGCATGCGCCATTATCTAACATAACATTGACGATGGTACACCATTAACACCAAACAAACCTGTGTTTCCAAAGATGAACTTAGATCACCTGTTGGACATAATCCCAACATTTAAGAGGTGCCATTTTGTGCTATGGCTGGGGATCACTGTACAGTCCTCACAAGTAGGGTAATACAAATGTATGTGACAGGCAAATTGCATCTGCGGTGAGTGAGCCTTTCCCCACCATGTCAATTACTTTGACACCACTGCAACAAGGCGAGCAGGCCATTTTTGCATGAGTGTTTATGTGCAGTCAGTTGGAGGTGGAAGAGTAACAAATAAGGAGCAAAGAACAAAAACAGACCATAATTGACATCATATCCACTTATCCTTAATCTTCCTTCCCAGGTGCTATTTGTTTTGGAAATATGGCCATTGCCATGATGGAGCCAACGCTGCCAATCTGGATGATGGAGACCATGTGTGCCAGGAAATGGCAGCTAGGTATTTACTTTGTTCAGTGCTTACACAGAAAGCACACATTATGCATACAGCGTATGTTCTTACATCTGAACAAAATACAAAATGTCCACAAAACTTCCACTTAAATATCTACACACAAATACAAGGAGACACATACAGTACATGCATACACACACATTGTATGATTGGACTGTCTCGGAACACTTATTGGCTTGATAACAACAAATATTTAGATAGCTAACTGTCATTCATGAATTTTACACCACTGTTGTGCATCAGATCCAATCCACAGTTTTTAGTCTGACTACTAATTACAACTGTTAATATTCACACTAATACTGTACAATGTTTCACAGCTACTACCCAGTTCTCCAATGTGATCTTCAGACAAAAGGATCACATTAATTGACCTAGCGAATATGGTTCTTTATATGTTACATAACACTTTATGTTTGGGGTTCAACTTGAAACATCTTCATGTGATAACTGTAACTAATGCCACGTTCAGCAGTCATACTAGAGTTATGGTCATTAAATTAACAAGTTTCACATATGTAAATAGTGTTTACATCAACATCCATGTTATGATTGCAACAGTTTTTATATTTCTGACCTATGAACATTGACATGTGACTCTCTGTTCCTGAGGATCGACGATCAGTTTCTCTGGTTAATAATTCATCACTTAAATATACCATCAGTCATTGCTCCTCATTTACTCCTGTCCAATTTACATAATATATATGCATTTTTAGTTAACATAGTGCAAAAGCGTCTCTCTCCGATCCTGCTAGAGATTTTCTATACTGGGGCTTCCTGCAGTCTCTGGTGTTATTAGTTTGTTCCTCCAGACTCTGAAGTCTAGGTCAGATAAAAAGGATGAGTGAGGAACAGGATATTAGGGTGTCATATGCTGGCAGGTGGAAAGCACAAGTCTTCATTACAGACAATGGAAGATGTACAGCAGCTCAGTGATGAGGCACTGATAGTGATCTGCTTATCTTGAAAAGGCTGCCCACACCTTCAGTCTCTCATCTCTCTCTCTGTTTGTATGTCTGTGGCACAGGCGTCGCTTTCTTACCAGCGTCCATCTCCTACCTTATTGGAACCAACATCTTCGGCACATTGGCACACAAGATGGGGAGGTAGGGAGGGAAATTATCCTTATCTACTCTCTTGTCTCTCTCTCCCACTGTGGATGTGATATCTGTTTCCTCTCCTCTAAATGAGTTTTCAGTGTTTTTAGCGTGTGAGGCTGGCTTTATTGAAGCCTTGATGATACAGGGCACACAGGGCATCATTTCTGGAATAGTACTTGGTTTGTGCATTCAGAATGTTCTTTTGTTGTGGAGTATTGCTATTAACCTTTTCAGTGCATCTTATCATAAGCCGCATCTCTTTAATGTTAAAACAGGACTTTATTCAACTATTAGTATACTGCTGCTACTGCTGCTTTTGACTACTGCTAGCATTACTCCTTATTTATACTTTTATTTACATGGAGGTGTTAACAGTGTCCTTCTGTTCACACATGACAAACAACAAACCAAACAAATGAACAACAAAGACAACATGTGTGAAAGAACCTCTTCAGAATTAAAGTAGGCTCATAAATATATGATCATATATTTATCATATATAATTGAACACGCACGTGTATTTTACATTCCGTCAAAGAGGGATGGAGGTGGGCTCCAAATTATTTGATACATTTGAGCATTTAAAAAAATTACTTGAAAGTAACACAGTAGTTACTTTCCAAAGTAACTAGTTACTTTTATAATTTGTAATCCAGTAACTACTTTAGTTAGTTTCTGGGAGAAGTAACTAGTTACTGAATCTAGTTACTTTTTTTAGAGTAACTTCCCTAACACTGGCTATAATCGCCCAAAACATTTCATTGAGGGAAAACATTCTGCAGCTTCGGAAACAATGCCAATTCAGAAGCACAACAAAACATCCAAAACAAGCCCAACAACAGAAACATGCTGCAGACATGCTCCATGTTGTTGTGTTAGTGTGGTTTTCTCTTTTCAGGTTGTGAGTTTTGGATTTTGCTTTGTTTCTGTATTTGCAGAGTGTTTGTTTGGCCTCATGTTTTTGTCAGTGTAATTGTACAATATGTTTGTGTTGATTGTTCTGTACACATGACATCCATTGCACGTCTGTCGGTCCTGGCAGAGGGATCCCTCCTCTGTGGCTCTTCCTGAGGTTTCTTCCACATTTTTTCCCTGTTAAAGGGTTTTTTGTGTCACTGGAACCGAGGGTCTAAGGACAGAGGGTGTCACTCCCTGTACAGATTGTAAAGCCCTCTGAGGCAAAATGTGTTTTGTGACTTTGGGCTATACAGATAAAAATGTATTTGATTTGATTTTTTCCCTTTACAGCACATTTCTATTGTTGGATTTGTTTTGGATTTTCATATGTGTTCTTGAAGCTGCAGCATGTTTATCCAGATGGAAATATTTTGGCCTGGCAAATTGGTTTACTTGTCATGAACTGCCATGAGAACAATAAATAATTGTTGCTTGTAGAGATGTGTTACCTAAACTTAATTCCCATCAGTATCTTTGATGTATCATCAAAGAGCGAGGAGAATTTACATAACCAAAAATATGATTCTTTTTTGTCAAGAGTTATGTTTAGCACTAAGTAATAAGGTACTAGACACATTTCAGCCTATAAATATACAGTATGCTATAAACCTGTTAAACAAACTCCCTTAACTTTGTGCAGATTATTGTAACACTGACAATAATGAGATAACACTGACTGCATTTTCTCTGTCTCATAGGTGGCTTTGTGCTCTCATTGGAATAACGGTGGTTGGAATCAGTGTAATATGTGTAAGTAAAAGGGAGACAACTAGACTAATATCAACTGTGAGATATTTGATTAGCACTAAGATTTCAAAATATATCATAAATGTTGCTGGATTCTATAGAATATGTGTGAGTATGCTTTAAATACCATTTACCAGTCTCAAAATATTTAACATTCTTATCCAGTCAAAGCACAACAGTAGAGAAACTACATACAAGTGTTGCAGTATGAACACTCCATAAAATGTTCTCTCATAACCAGGTTATTAATTTAACCACTAACAATAAAATTAATTGAAAACTAGCATAGCAAAGCCACCTCTCTCCCCAATTTCATCCCCATGTGAAAGATAGGAATAAATTCTAATTGAAAAATAACAACAACAAATAAATACTTTTTCTCATATTTGTCGTCTGTTCTAGGTTCCATTTGCAACAAACATCTATGGTCTGATTATTCCAAACTTTGGTGTCGGTTTTGCTATTGGTAAGTGTGCTAAATTTAATACTGTCCTTGTTTTACTGCTGAATGTGTCTTCAATGTTTGTGCTGTGTTACAGGCATGGTGGACTCCTCAATGATGCCTATAATGGGTTACCTTGTGGACCTGCGGCATGTGTCTGTTTATGGAAGCGTGTATGCCATTGCTGATGTGGCTTTCTGTATGGGATTTGCTTTAGGTAAGCAGCAGAAGAAACCAAACTTATAAAACCTTAACATTATAGATGGCACCAGACTCATGACTCTGATCTTGTTTATCAAAATGAAATGTTGGTGTCATTGCAGAGACCCACCTTCATTCTTGGTTATTGCACAGATGCTACCATGTGTGTTTTGGGTTATCTCATTGACTTTCAGAGTTTTTATTTAAATACCTTCATACCATTGAGAAGAATGTAATAAGGCAAGGTCAACGTGGTTACATTGGTTATTACACAGAAACTACCATCTTTCTTTCCAGATAGTCTCTCTGCATGACATTACTCTAAATGTAGCTCATTTATTTTGAACTAGGTTTTGCATTTTGTAGCCTTTCCTACCTGATTATTGTGATGCATCAAATATGTCTGGCTTTTCACTTTTTAAAGTATTATAACCACAGGAAATGTGTTTTTTTGGGGGTTTTTTTTTGCATTTTCCACAGTTATTCAGTTTATACTACCATAGAATGTTGATTTTTAAATTCAATTTTTCACTTTTATTTATACAGCACCAAGTGCATATGGGGTCAAATTTTCATTAAAAACAAACGGGACTAAAATTCATTTTAGAGCCGAATCATAATAAAAGTTATACAGAGTAGGTCTGTAATAACTTTTTATTATTTCTATTAAATCTAAAAATGATAGGTCACTACATCTATTTACCCTGTTGTTACCATTATATCATCTCGTCAGTGCATAGCTGCAATGAAAAGTGCTGCCCTCAGTCATACAAAACCAAGTATGTGGTCTGTCCTCTACTGATCTAGGGCCATCTATTGGAGGATCCATCGCTGAGAGCATTGGCTTTCCCTGGGTGATGACCATAATTGGAATAGTGGATATTTTCTTTGCTCCTCTTTGCATCTTCCTCAGGAATCCACCAGGACAAGAAGAAAAAATTGTAAGATTCGAAATACACATATTAAAAACACAAATACAGTCAACCAAGTCCCATGTAGACACAAAGAAATATGAAAGTCAACAGTCATACCGTCAACAGTGCTATGTTTTCTTACACTGCCTCTTAGGTTGAATGACATTGTGGTGACGTGTAGTTCCATAAAAATGTAAAACAGACACATGAAAAATCTCATGCTCTGCAGCCATGCTATTCTGCTTACACCATGACCATGATTTTTGAAATCTCAGTGTTTTAGATATCAGTTGAGTTCTGTTATTATTATTGCTTACTCTATTTATTTCAAGTTTTTTTGTTCTGAAGGGCTTCTCACAAACACATACAGTCATGTTTTACAAAACAATGTGAATGCTGTTTCCATGATTGGACATCAATGGACTAAATGCAAATCTTCACCTTGCATGCTTAGGGCTGAGCCTCCTTATCCTGCAGCTCCATCCTGGGCAGGTGCCCTTCTATCCATTTGTTCATCTGCATGCAGGTTCTGCTATCATTCATCGCCTCCATCATCATCATCACATCCTTCTCCTTCTCCTCCTTCTCCATCACATTCTATTTGTATTCACATCCATCCAATCATCTCATGTGCCATTTCCCTCCATCAGTGTTTGCTTTATTTTGTCCATTTGACAAAATTTCATTAAGGATGTCTGATCAGGAATGTCAAGGTTCTGGATGTCGGTCAGACCTAACCACATTAAATAGCTTCACTCATTTGCTAATTTGAGCTAATTTCTTGATTCTACCAGTAGTTACTTAATTCCACAAAACTGAAAAGTATTGTTTCAACATGACTTTAACTCAGATAGTAGAATATACAATTATGTATATAACTGAACTTAAAACCTGGAACCTTCTCATAACTGAAACATGGCCTGAAGTTTACTTGGTAATTAAAAGCTCTTTTATTCAACAATTGTCTTTTCAGGCCATTTTGATGGACACCAACTGCTCAATGAAGACAAGGTCCTATTCCACACAGGGGACATACTACCAGGGTGAAAATATGGATCCAGAATATGACAATTATGATTAACAGGACAGCAGTCGTGCAGGTTAAGCCTTCAGAGGATCTATTTTGTTGTATAAAAAAAAGGAACACAGAAGAAAAAAAAAACAACCAAGATATTTCCATGTGAATGTCCCACGTTCGGTCTTCACTGTTCAGTGTCCTCTTAGCAGTTGTATTGGAGCAAACCAAAGTTGTTCTTGATCTGTAATTGCAAACGCATTGCATGAGAGATTTTTTTTTTTAGCCAACAGCCTTATTCAGTAGAGATGTTTCAGAAAGCACTTTTAGACAGCTGGAAGGTGTTACTGGTTTATTTTGAATACAATTATGTCTTCATTTAAGTGTCAGCCATTAAAGTCTCATTTTTATCTACTAGATGTCCATGATACTGTCCAGAGTGTTATCACCAGACCTGTGCAAGTGTGCAAGTTGGTATTGTTGTTGTGAGATATGTCAAGAAACTGTTGTAAAAAAACCAGAAAGATTCTTTTGCCAGGTCTGTGGTCCTTGTTTCCATTGATACAGTTACAGAAGTAAATAGTTAAGACTGACACAGGCCCAGTCCAACTGATGTGACTGAACTGCGTGGGAAAGTCAACACATTTGAGCTGCTTAAGAAAATAATGAGGAATGTATTCTAAAAGACAATATATCCTCCTGATAAGAACAGAAGTCGTGTTTTTGTTTTTTGTTTTTTTACATTTTAGCAACATCAGAGAGAAAGATCATTTAAAGCTGCTGCTCATACTTTCATTTAATAAATCATTAATACTGTAAATTCTCTGTAATTTTTTTTACCTTGATAGCATTGAGAACCAGGCCTAATGGGCTACAGTAGAAACATGCTAAATTCATTTTGTCTCTGTTAATGGAGATTCAGATTCATACTTGATCTTACACTTCATGCTCGTATCCACAGCACAAATCAGCAGACAAACTCAGCACTTCCTGTAGAGATTTCACATTAAAAGTCCTTCAGTCTTACCTTTATTGTTAGATTTGAATGTGAAGTGATACATTTTACTGACAATAGCTAATGTTAATGAGGAACTGGTTGTAGGTAGTAGTGACCAGCTTATATGTTGGCTGTTCTCATGGCTGTTATTTGGGACAAAACCTTATTTGAATATGTGAGAATTAAAAAAAGAGAATTTACAAGTATGTCTGCTGTTGAGCTGGAGTATCATCACAAAACAAACTGTCCCATTTAATGTCACATTTCCCAGAAATGCTGCTGCTGAGAAATATAAAGACCCATCCTGTTTTCATGTAGTTTCAAAATGTACCTAACCCTCTGGAACAAGTTTCACAACATATTACCAGTATTATTACAGCTAATAAATAGACCCTATAATGTTTGGAAGTGGCTGATTTAGATCAACTAAAAGCTTCAACACAATCTTTAACAAATATTCAGTTATTTATGTATTTCAGCTCAACAGTATCAAAAGAAAAGTCAAATCAAAAACATCAAACTTACAAACAAGGTACTGTCTGAAAAATGCCCCAGTAAGCTTGAATTCTTACAGGTTGCAGTATAATTCTTTTTTGTCCTCAAGATCCATGAGAGACTTTGAATTCACTTTCAATCATTTTCAATCACTATTGACGTCAACATTTATTTAACACTCACAAGCAGCTTCTGCATTGATTTGTATTGTGAGCCAAAATAGCAAGAACAGCGGAGGCAGCAGTGAACTGCCTTTTGATTGACAGCACAGTGGATCTACCCAGCAGCGTTTGAGTGGGGGAGGTGTTCCTGGCGACCTCACCATTCTGTGTGCTTCTGCCTTGAGCCATCATTGTGTGACTATGACAAGTCCAAATGATGGCTGAGGAAAAGGCCTGTTGGTTTGTAGTAGATGTCTAATTTTGAATACTACACTGTTGGACATAAAATTGGAATAAAGTATTTTGACCTCTTCTCATGAAATGATTGTGACAATGATTTATTCTCGATAGATAAAGCAAATCTTTAAACTTTATTGATCAGTCTCTTCCAAACAGAATAGGAATAAAAAGAAATGTGTCTTAAAACAAAATTATTCCAACTTCATGGCCAACAGTGTACATATAGTATTTAGTGTATACAGCACTGTAGGTCTGTATATGGTCCATTTTTCACTAACAATACTACATATTGTACAAATCATTGCTAAAATTAAAAATGTAAAAACAAAATGTTTCATAAAAGTGTTCATTGTCCACCACTGATGTGTTCTTGATAGAGCAGAAAAGCTTTTCAAACAATAAGATCTTAATAATATGTTATTAATATGTTGGTCATATTCCAAATCATTCACGTTTTTTCAGAGACAATAATAATTTAATATTACATTCTCTCATGTCTGTCTGTCCATCACAACAATGACTTGATGTTTACTAAAATGCCAATATCCACCTTATAGATGGGTTAAACAGCTGATGCCGTAAATTGTCTGCTGCTCTCAGAGATTACATTTTTTGAGGCCGCAGGTCGATTGGTCTATTTAAAAATGAAGCTTTCTTAACTCCCATCTTCTCGGTGCTCTGGGTTCTCTGTTTCTGTCTTTTGACAATTACATAAAAATATTTGTCATGAAAAATGTGTCTGTCTTAATAATTTCAGTGGCTTAACCTCAATGGACAGGGCATATTAAGAAACAGTAAAAACGTATTAAGCAGTAAAATCAGCATTGTTAACTCCTATTTGCTATAACAGCACCCTACGCTAGGAATTAACAGTAGTAATAGTAATTTAGTCAGGGCCAACATATTGGACATAATGGTGAAACAAGAGGAGGCAAAAATAAACCAAGAAATCTGTTCAAATAATTATTTGATCTGAAATTTCAAGCTAAATTATTGACATTCTTACAGCCCTGCAATATAAAAGCTCAACACTGTATCGTGTGGTTTGCTTTATTTAATGGTAATGTTTGTAGTTTCCCACTAACAACACAATACCTCTGCAGCTAGGAAGATGGAAAGATGACATTTGAGGAGATGGCGGTTGAATAAACCAGAGGAATCAGTGGTTAAGCGTGCTGCCTCTGGTGCAGCTCCACACACATTTTGTTCTTACACTCCTGTGATGTCAATTGTGTTCAGCATGTTGTGTGTTATGGAGCTGTTTAATATTTGACTGGACTGTATTGGATTTTAGTCATCAGCTATTTCTTTATAATTTTCTTCATCTAAAATCTATTGCAAACAGTCAGTGCCCAGATCAGTCCATCATGTCTGTCAATGGTTGGATGTTATCTGATTTTCTTGTCTTACTTGTGGAAACTGAACCAAAATCTAGAGACATCTGGGTTTTCAGCACTGTTACATTTTGATGCATTGAAATAGGTGTTTATACTGCTGTCAGTGTTATTCCAACTGTTGTACATGTACATGTATAGGGTGAAGAATCAACAAGAATCAACATGTTTTTTGGCAACAGAAATACTGAGTTTCTTGCCATTGCTGTGTGCTGGAAGACAGCAGAATGCATTGCCATGTTGGGGAAATGTGGGAGAAGACACTGTAATCAGCCTGTCCATCTCAACACTGGGCTTCAATTACTTTGCAGATGCTCACACAATACCTACCCTCCTAAGAACCCACACAACTGTGCATCATAAAGCCATGCACGCACGCACGCACGCACACACACACACACACACGCACACACACGTTTTTACACCCCTCCAAAGAGAAATATTATTATGTACTTCTGATGCAATGTCAGACTCAAGTATGTAAGAAATAAAGTAGCTCAGTCTGTAAGGATTTGGCTTGAGCACTGGAGAGTGGCCAGTGCACAGATCCACATTTACATGTCTATGAACTCTGTGTGTGTGTGGTTGTGTTCCAGGTAGAAATGCATATAAAATAACTTGAGTGAAAAAAGGATTTCTCCTTGTGGGGTCAATAAAGTATCTATTCTATTCTATATTATATATTCTCTTTTCCACACAAACAATGCTTTTTATTCCACAACACACACACTCCTCTTCTACTGGACCCTCTTCATATCCTTACATCATTATGTCATTAAATGCCTCATTGTAACGTTTTGTTATCCTTGTGTCTACCTCGTATCACAACATTTCGCAAAACAAGTCGGGATTTGGTATTACAGAAAGAGTGAGGAAACACTTTGTTTGTGATTAGAATCCAAGTCAGTTCAGAATTTGTTCAGAGGTATAGGTTCAAGTGTTAAGATGAGTGGATGCTGGATTGGATCAGCCAGAGAAACACAACTCTGCTGCTGTGATTGGTTGTTTCGCTGCCAGGCAACTGCTGATGCTCTGGATGTGACAGGTCAGCTTCATGGAAGTCCCTCAGATGGCTGACTGGCCAATCATTTTAGGCTTTATTGAAACGGCTATACCTTGGAAAGTCATTTTCCTGCTTGTACATCTTCTCTGCAGTGTGTTGTTTGGTATCACTGCATGATTTCCAACTAGGCTGGATAGGTCCTCTGCTGTTATTTTCACCTATTTTGACCCTTAGGGCCACTATAATTGAGAGATGGATGAGGCCTGTTGCAGTTTTCTTCTTAAATATGCGCACACTGCACACAAACCACAAAGCTGTGAATTCATTTGAGCTTGTTTATTTAGGTTATGTACAATAAAGCTTTATCACATGAGCCTTCTCAAAAACTGTGTACAACATCCCTCACATACACAAACAGAAACAAAAACCATCTTGACCTGATGTAAGCTGTGGTGGGCAGTCATATTGTAAGTGCAGTTTCAAAGGTTAGGGCTGGGGGAGGGGGAGGTGGAAGGAGCAGAAGCATGTGATTATGAGTTCTGTGGAAGAGCACATTGTAACAACAACAGCAACAGCAGCAGCAGCAGCAGCAGCAAAAGCAGTGCTTCTCAGGCCAAAATATTCTCAGAGTCAACTGTTCTCAGGTTCTCCTTGGTCCCCAAAAACCCTCAGGTTACATTAGCAGACAGATGGGCACACAGACTGCACAATTCCAAAGAGAAAAGAAGAGAAATCACAGACACAGATTTATTCTTGATAATCAGCTTCATTTCCTACAAAAATATTGCACAAAAAATCTGGAGACACAGACTGGGGGGAGAATGACAAGTACAGCAGCCAGTAAGCCATCTACATGAGCAACATATCTACCACAGAGAAAAGAACTGGAAGTCTGCTTAATTTCTTCTGCCACATGAGCTTGAATAAGTCGTTCTGGAGTTAAGTTACATTAAAAATCTACTATCTCCTAACTCACACTAAGCTGTTGTTCAGTGCATCTTGGCTGATTTGTTAAATCTACCATCAGCTTGTTTAATGTACTTTATGCAAGAAAATCTAAAGATGTGTTGAGAAAAAAATGAATCTTAGGCTCCCAATCCCCAGTACTGGTACCAGACCATGGACAAGTCTATCAGGCCATGAGGAAGCAATGTGACAGAGCAAAAACAAATGATATTTCTTTAACTTTATATGCTAGTTTCCAAGGACCAGGAACTAAACCCCAACGCCAACTATCATAGGTAGCTGTGTCTCCAAGACCTCAGTGTCAGTATAGGGCTCATATAACAAAGTCTCCTTCTAATGCTGTTGTAATTATACATGTTCACACAAAAGAATGAGAATGATGAAGTAATTGGTTCTGCATGTCCTTCTCTGTTGGCTACCGTTGGCTTTCAGATGCTCTTAGTATGAAGCATATTGAGGATTTAACCTTACTTTCCCCACAGAGAATGTATATAAAGGTGCCGGGCTGCATTCAGACCACCATCAGCACAGCATGAAAATGAATGAGGCTACTATGATGCCAAGGCAGTCTCTCTGGCAGGAATCACATAGTTATCCATGAAAAAAGTTAAAACTGGCTCAACTTGCAAAGTGCTAGAGTGGACAATCAAATACCTGCGAGCACACATTATTGGTAGATTACTTTGTAGCATGAAACATTTCAACTGTTTACATCATGATAGTCAGGACAAAAGATAACTGCTGCTGTGATAACTGTCAGATCCTTCACATCCATGCAGTGTTTCGGTGTCTGCTAAGCTTCCGTCACTCTATTACTCCGACTGGATTCTGGATCATGTTTCATCATGTAATTTTTGAAAGCAAGGCAGTTTTTATGTGCCCATGCACTTTCTACTGAGCATCAGCTCTACTCGCTGAATGTTGAATGTCACAATTCTGATTCACTGAATCGATTGACTAACCTGCTCACTGCTGTTAATATTTTTAGAATACTATCAAAGTCAATCTTACTGAGTATGTACTAACAAACAATTGTATTTGTGCTGGAAATGTGTAATGTGAGCCACTGGAATAAAGGTCAGATAGTTCCTCTTCACAAAAGTCATTTCCAGTGATTCTCTAAGGGTGTAAAGCACTTTGGAGCTGTAGCTGGGTACATGTGATGTCAATGTAACCGTAGGCTACATGAATGATACAAGAAAATGGTGGAGGCTGTGCCAAACAGCTGTATATACACAAAACACAATAAGGACTAAACCAGTCTTTTGGGTAAGAAAACAACTCATGAAGGCAAATGATGTGCACTAAATCATGTTTTGAAGCATGTACATCATCTTCATTCACACATGCGCACACACACACACATTAAACCAAATAAATAAATGTCAAAGATCATAAGAGCTTCTGGGTAACATTCATTCACAGATCAATCAAAAAAGTCAATTATGTGGCTTTCCTATATTGCCCCCATGAAAGTTATCAATTAGTTATCAATGTGCTACAGTTGGGTTTGAAAATATCTGAACAAAACATGATAAACAAACAAAAAGAACTGGTTCAAAATTATAACCCAGGACAGTTACCTTCTTACACCCTCCCACAAAAAAATGTGTGTTATATGCTCAAATATATTTGGCCTAACCAATACAAACAAATACACCAAAAGAATAAGGAAAGTTTTATAAAAGATTGCACTAATAATTATGCAGCTGCTGAAGTCTGAAACATCATTGTGAACAAGCTAAGTTCTTCTAAAATCCAAATATATTATGGTAAAAAAGTGCTAAAAAAGATTTGTATGACTGATTAGACTCATATTCACTTTCATATGGGACTGATCCTCACAGCAAACAAATTCTTAACAACTATTTTCCTTCTCCAAAGTTAAGGTGATTCAGACCAATGCACCACAGAAATGTGTACATTTTCTTAAGAACTTATGTCAAAGCAGTTAGAGACAATAAAGCAAACTAAATTAAATGCTAACAATGACATTTTGAAGCCACAGAAAAACAAAACTCAAGAATACACATGCAGCACTACTGAGGACAGATAATAGTCTAGCTCTGAAGCTTCCCTTTAAAAACCAAGAGCATGGAAACAGGATCACATTGTGCAAATCAAAACATCAGTAACAGGTTTACCATGACTCCTTAGGAAGGATATTCCTTAACCCATCCTTTCTGTTTCACATAAAATTAAAAAAAAGCATGTGAATCAAAAACTGGACCCCAACACCCAAATATTTAAAACAGACTTCTGAAATTTCCCAATCTCAAAAAGACAGAAATTTGCTGGGAGGCCAGAGCCTAAAGCACTTATTCCTCCTCCTTCTCTTTTCTAGTCCTACTTAGTGGAGTGCCTCAACACAGATTTGCTCCTCAGTAATGTCATCCAGCAGCTGCACCTCCACAGGGCTGCATATGTCACTGTCATAGACCTCTGTCCCCATCAGGGCCTCTTCCTCCAGGGTTTCTCCTTTGCCCTTAAAGCCTTGCTGCTCTGACGGAGAGGTGCTCTCCACTGACTCCAGGTCCTCAATGCCTGCCCGGTAATGGATCATTAGCAGGGTGAGGGCCTGGAGTCTCTCCCCAGACTTGGCCAGGGCTGTGCTAATTAGGGCCTTGCGTCGGGCATCTGTGGCCTCCCTCTCCTCCAACAGAAGAGCATTATTGTGCTCCAGCTCCTGGTCAATTTCCTGCTGCAGTTTGTCTAGCATCAACTCAAGCTTCTGAGAACGTTCATCTGTGGGTAGTCCCCGGTACAGGTCACGACCGATCTCCTTCACAGCAATGAACACACTGTCATCCAACCCACCTTCCTTGCGTACAAGTTTACTGCTGCCACCACTGCTAGAAGGCTGCTTTGAGGGGCTGGCGCCACTGGTGTAGGTCTCAGTATCACTGCTCTCATTATCTGAAGTGTTGGGTGTATGCTTGGGTGACGGCTCCACCACTCCAGGCACCACATCAGCCACCTGCTCAACCAGCCGAGTCTTGGGCACCTGGCGGAGATTAAGCAAGCGGGAGCTGGTGTTGATGATATGCCGAGTTAAGCCAGTGGTGGCCCGGTTTATGGTGGATTTGGCTTCAGGGTCAGCTCCACGACGCTCAGTCGCTGCCACACAGAAGGGATTCTCAGTGAGGCACTTGTCCTGGCACTTTTTGTGGCAAACATAGGCGCAGACCATACACTGAGAGGCTGCCTTGGTCCAAACCTTCTTCTTGCAGTATTCACACCAGGTGGGATTCTGGAACTGCGTGTCCTGGAAATTGTGACGCACCTCCACCAACTGCATGGTGCTGTAGGCCAAGTCATCACGTGGCGCTGAGGGGATATGCTCCCGCTCTCTCTCTCTTAGATCCTCATCATGGAGACTTCCCTCTCGCTCCCGTTCTGCCAGCCCTCCTGGATACTCTAATTCACCCTCAGCTAAGTAACAGAAGTTCAGAGTAACATCTCCGTAACACAGCTTCTCATTGAAGCCCTTATGGGTGCTCAGGCTGCGTAGTGCAGTACGGCTGACGTTAGCTCTGGGTTCTGGAGGGCCCAACCTAAAGGTGCTCTGGTACTCTGCGGAAGATGTGGCCATACATTCCATGGCTATATGCTCCAGCTGGAGACTGGCATGACCCAGGCACAACAAACTACCAAGCTTAAAGGGATCTTTGCACCACAGTGCGACATTAAGGTACTGATGGTTGCTCTCCACCTCAAACACCATAGAGGCCTTGGGCCAGCGTGCTGCCTGGTTACGAAACATGGTTTCTGGAGACTCCCAGAGGGAGTGGTCCTCTAGAATATCCCGTGTGCTGCAGGAACTCTCTGATGTTTTGTCCTTTGCTTGGTCGGCCTTGCTGCTGCTGGTCACAGTGGAAGGGACTGGCAGCTCATCACTGGATTCTCCTGGCCTGGACTGTTTCATCTCAGCCTGTTTGACGCATATCTTTTCAGCTCCAGTCTTGTCCTCACTGGCTCCAGCGAGAGGAGCTTTTTCTGGAGATTTTTCAGAAGTGCTGGTAGTTATGGTAGGAGCAACAGTAGCATTTGTAGTTGTAACAGAATCAACGCCTTCCAAAAGACTGGTTTCTGAGGAGGCTGATGTCAACCTTATCTGAGGTCTTGGTGGCACTGGGGGTCGAGAAGGAGGAGGTGGGGGAGGGACAGTAGGGCGTTGCACACCCTCCCCTGGATCACAACTTGTCTTATGCGGTGATGGCTTCGGTGATTCTTTGGGCTGGGGCTTTAGTGGTGACTGGAGGCCCACCAGGTTTAACTTGCGGTTGAGGATAGGTGATATGGTACCAAGGGGTTTAGAGGCCAAATTGGCCACAGTTCTTTTGGGGCTTTGGTTTACTGTAAGTAAGGAATCATCCTTAGTGTCACTGGTATTTGTGATACTGCTGTTAGGGCCACCTGTCTGGCTAGGTTTCACACTAGAGTCCACAATCAACTCTTCAAACTCAGAGTCCATGTCTTTGCTGTCGGATATGTCAGAAAGGGTGGTGATAGGGGCTGGGTCTTCTTCATAACCCCCTGGCTGGGAAATAAAACCTGTTTCCTCAAGCTGCCCAAACCCTTCTTGAAGAGTTCCCAGGCTTCCAAAAGAGGGAGGCTGGTGACGAACAGGTCTCTCATAAAGTACCACCACCCTGTCTCCAGCCTGCTTCAGTAGTTTGGGCACTTGAACTGAGGATGTCACTTTGACACCTGTCAACAGAAACAATAAGAAGAAGTTTTTTGTGCAAACAACAGTTTAAAAAATGTTCAATTCAATAAGGTACAGTTATACATTTATAAATAACAACAACAACAACAATAATAATAATAATAATAATAATAATAATTATTATTATTATTATTATTGTTATTGTTATTGTTGTTATTGTTGTTGTTGTTGTTATTATTATTAAATACCTCCAATGGCGATTAGGCGATCACCCCTTTGCAATTCTGCCAAGGCTGCAGGAGAGTTGGGCATGACTGTCTCGATGCTGACGTGCACTGCATCCCCCTCACTGGCAGGGACGTGTCTGAACGTCATCCCCACACTGCCACATGGCCCCTTGATAACCTCCGTCTGATGCAAACATATAACAACAAGAGAAAACTGAACAAGACTGCACTGATTGAGAGCTTATGGTCCACATATCTACTGTAGACTAGACTGTAGTGTCCAATTACATGCCTTTTCAGTACAAACCTAATTTATCTATTTTTATAGATATTAATGAATGTGTATTGAAAGATGTGTATTGACTATTTGAAAAAAGTGGTACAAATATTACAGGATTTGTATTTATGATTTTTATAGTACGGACATTTCAGTATCCACCAGGAGTAAATAATGAATTTTGTAAGACCTGTTCTGAAAGGATTGATAATGTTTGTAAAATTAGTGTCTATGATGATCTACATTTTATTCAGGATTATGAGTTGATATGGTATTATTACTAATTGCATATAATTTACTTGTTTGAGATGTTAAAAGTCCAAATATCTAAAGTGTGTGTAAATATTAACACATGGGTGGGTACTGCATTAGCCAACAAGAATGGATTTTTTAAAAAAAAGATCCCTAATAACCTAACACCATAGCTCAATAAAATCATTACATCAACATAATGAACAAAGACTTAAAAAGTGATAAACGTGGGGAAAAGTACAGCTTGACACATACACACCACGGGTCATTCTACAGTCAGAGCTTTAGGGGTGATGAGCACCCAATGAGCCCCACTGCCACCCACCCTTTTTCACACTAAAACAAAAAATATAGGCCATGGATTGAAAAATAACTTAGGGTTAGTTGTTGAAAGAATATAGCTCAAATTTGCAAGAAGATATTCATTTCAATTCTTTTTTAAAAAATTGTCAGTACTTTAATTAAGCCTAAAATGGCTAAGCTAATAAAAAAACAGCATTAATATTGTATGTGTGTGACCAACTTCAAAAGTATTTTCTCTTTGAAGGTCACCTGCTGCGCTATAAACTAATTCAATAATAAAATAGAGGGGTATGGAGAACCAAAATAATCTTCATTTTGGTTCCCATTCAAGATTGTTTGTGGTGGTGCACTGCAGCCAGGGTTGTAGCATGTGTGGGAATAGTCATTTTGGAGATGGCAAGACATTACAGACAGAGGTCATTATGGACTGTCCCTAGTCTCTCGCCTGAAGCTGTCTTTTTTTTTTTTCTTTTAAAGAACTGTCGTATATCCGTTGGTCACTGGCAGGCCACACACACAAACACATAGAGTGTAAAGTTATCTTTCACACATCTGATACCACACCCATTTCATAGACCACTTTTATTCAGTTTATATATGCTTCCTCTAGGGATTATTAGGAATCACTCCATTCATTAACACCCAATTATATTTATTGATCAAGCCTGATGAAACCAATCAGTTAACTAAACTCCAAGCATGCCTTAAGGATATAAAAAGTTGGATGACAATTTTCTGATGTTACAAGTTTCTGGTGATGCCAAACACCTGTACTCCCTTAGTTATGCTGCCATAGGAAGATTGATCTAGGAATAAATAACAATCCATTTAAAGCCACAGTGAGTGTTTTCACGCATACACGTTTTTCACGCTGGTGATATGTTGTTTCGTTTTTTAGCTTGTGCACATATTTGTTTTCACTCTGGTCCAAACGGCACAGCACTGACAGGGCTTCATGTTGCCATGACGACTGACCAGAAAAAAACGCGTGACATCCTGACTTCTGATGTTAAATCAGTCTCTAAAGTAACTTATTTAGTTGATTCACAACACTACAACTAAACAGATTTTCGCTAGACGACGGTCGGGCTGTGGAGCAGTACAGCCAGGTACAGAGGAGAAGGGAGGGTTCATTTCATCCTGAACATATACATTTTAAACGACAAACTACATAGTTTAGTTTGGACATTATTTAAACTTGTCAAAAGACGAACATAAATTTTAGAATAACAACATTTCTGTGTTATTCAGGTTTAGGGGTGCTGAAGCACTAGCCTCGCCCATGCAGTACAGTGTTTGTCTATATTGATACAGGTGCCAATGAGAACAAAAACAGATACTACACAGACCTGTTTTAAGGTTACAATAAATGTGTGTTACAATGTTTCTGAAATTGAACTGACTCTTAGTTGGAAATCAATGAATATAAGAAATAATACAGAAATAATAATACAAAATATATAACAAATAATGGTTCAGCTGTGTGTATTTCACAGTAAGGTTTGCAACCAACAACTGGCAAAATGTAAAACTGGAAGATGACAAAAACACATCTGCTTCCAGCACTTTGATGACAGACTCAAACTGAAAGTGGCAATTCTGTGGCAAAAGAGAGAGCTACAATTAAACCCCCACCCCCGACTGACTTAATGACAGCCACTGCACACAGACTAAGTCACATATCTCACAACACACCTGTTGCGATGCAGAGGTGACCAGCTTTATACCTGACAGGTCCTCTATCAAATTGCAGTGCATGTACAGTAGCAACACATTTGCACCTTCTATGATGATGGTGTACATAAACCCATGCAATCTTAAATGTGAGATAGAGATCATCAGCGTACTGCAAACATATATGGTAGGATCTTTCCAGGTTCAGAGAAAGAGCTAAATGCAGTGGAGGAGAGGAGAGAGGATGAAAATGTTACAGGTGTCTTGGTTTAAATGACAGAAAAGGAAGGCTGACAGGATGTGGGTAGACAGAGACAAATCACTGTAATTTCCCCTGCTATCATTTGTTACAGTTCTGGTGGAAGGCAGTGATTGAGTTAGGGCTGGCCATGAATAAGCAGATGATCTATATAAGCTGGCAATGATGGTGGGTGGGTGGGGGGTTGAGGTGGGCAGGTTCACTAAAGGCTGAGAGATAGTCCTGATCCACTGTAATGGTAACTAGCAGACAACCAAGCCACTATGTGTGGTGGCTATTGGCTTAGGTTAGTTTATAGGTTACAATGCATGTATATGCACTTAGAGTTCCTCCATCAAATCAAACATTGCAAATTTTGTAAAGTGAAAAAAAAATCCAATGGTGAATTAGAGAGAGTGGAATACATTGCACATTGCCTACTGATTAACAGTTCATTTCATGATACTTTATCACATCTTGATGCTTAACATGTCGCTAAGAACAGTAAAATAAAGAATTCTACATGATAAATAGAAGTGATCTCTGATCAGTAGTGAATCATACTGTTTTCTGAGCCCTTCCTGGTATTAAGCCAAGAATAATATTTTATATTTATATACACTTTTTTGTGTTATACAACCAATGTAACATCCAAAATATATATATTTTGGATGTTACATTGGTTGTTGATTAAAGATGGTCATGGGGATGTACCAGTCATGGAGATGGATGGGAGAATATTATGACCTGCTGTGGATGATGTTACACTGTTGGTGAAACAAATGACACTGGTAGCAAACCTGTGTAAAGTCCAGCTGCCAGAGTAAGCATTTTCTTAACAGGTTGCCATGCCAAAACATACCAAACGGCAGGCCACAGTGATTTTTTTTTTTTTTTTTATGATCTTGGTACCATTTATGCTCCAGACTTATTCAGCATGGTAAATTGACTTCTTTCTGATACCAGACATTAACATGAAAACTAATAGATATAACAAGTTCTCCGAAATCACTTGGATGTGCCCCTTGATAACAAATCTGTTTAATGGATCCAGTTCATAATTAATTGATGACTAATTTACAAGGCTTCATAAGTGATGCTATCATGTCAAAAGCTTCTGCCTCACAATTTTATGTGAGTGTGTTTATGTGGTTTGAGGTTTAATCTGATCTCGCCATGTTACAGCTCTTCCATGAAGACTAACGACATTGCAGAGGCAACAGGTTGCTATGGAAGAGAATGTGGAGGCTAAAGGCCCATTCAGCTTCACATCACACAATGATCATTACTTAGTGTCCAGGTAGGTTCTGTTAAGCAGCGCTATCAAGGCTGTCTGGCTGGTGATTTGTCCAGAGTGATTTGTCCCGCCTCTCACCCAAAGTCAACTGGGACAGGCTCCAGCCCACTGTGACCCTGATGAGGAGAAGCTGTTACAGGTTGGATGGATGTTTCTCTCAGTGTAAGAACCATATATCTAAGTGTTCGAAATGGGAGAATCTGAAGTTAGGTTAAATTAATCGTAGATTGAGTAATAAATAAAACTAGAAACATTTCAAAAGAAATTTTGAGAGAAAAACAGCTGAAAGTGCCCCTCGAACAGGAAGGCTTTTTGTCCAAACCATACTTTCTATCATTGAACTGGCTGAGTTCTTCCAGAATGTCTACATATATATTTAATGTGGCTAAATTTAGAAAATGGGATTGCTAGAGCGATGGAAAGATACTGGGATCTTGGCTTTCCTCCAGAAATGTCCTCTCTTATTAACATGGGAGAAGATCGGGCCATGGTTTGATGTTGCTGGTGCATCAGTTTGTTTCCCGCCAAAACTGTATGTCCGACAGCTTTAGCAGATCAATGTGAGAGAGATGACAAATTTTCCTATGTTGCTATATATAAATTATTCCTGTAGAGTGACATTTGTGGCCATGACAGCAGTTTCCAAATTTATTTAGTGTGCTCTTTCAGGCACACTAAATAAGCCTGGTGAATAGTATATAGTGTGCTCTTTCAGGCAGAGGTGTTCACAAATCATTTTTAACAAGTCCAAGTCATGTCTCAAGTCTCTCACCAACACTAAATCACATATATCAAATGTGATTTTGAATAATTAGTAGCTGAGCCACTTAGTTAGTGGCATTAACTAACTGAGTCGCTGTGGTTTCCTGTCTGAGCTTTCAAAATAAAACCTTTGCTATTATGTGCTTCTTATATTAGTATTATTACAAAGTAATTTCCGGCTTGTCAATAACGGGAGAAATGACAACACGGGAGGGCAGCAGGAGATGGGATCAAAATATAGGAGAACCAGGGAAACACCAGGGTATTGGCAGTTATTTTATTAGCAAAAAATCTCCCGGATTTTACTGCTCAGTTGTTGGCTGGTATGACATTGACTAATCTTCTGACACATTGTAGACCTGGTAAGATGTTAACCCAAAGTCTGTCACATGGCCAGCTACAACAACAAATATGCAATTTGCCTGTTCACAGCATTAGCACACAGTTTGTTGTGCTAGTTTGATGGCTTTCATGTTAATAAGTGACTAACCGTTAGGGTGCGTTTTCAGATGCCGGATGAAGTTTGATGTAGTTGAACCACTATCATGAATTTTTTTGCCGTACTCTTTGCACACTGATGTTTGCTTGTTGGCTGTCTGTGTGAAGGCATTGTATCCAAATGTAATGATCCGAGGCACTCCTGGTGAACTTTTCACACTCACCATTGTCAATGTGTGATACTGAGGTAATGTATCAAATGTATGATCCTGAAGATACGTGCTTCATGCATATCCATGACGTGACATTGGCATTTACATCTAGCTCAGAGTCAGAGATCACACAAAAAGATGAATGACAGATAAATAATGATAATAATAATAACAACATGCAATAAAGGTTGTTCGTGAGTCTCAAGCCTCAAGTTGAACTCAAGTCTGAAGTCTTTTGAGGTTGAGTCCAAGTTGAGTCTGAAGTCACAGTTAAGTGCAACTCGAGTCCAAGTCCCCAGCTCTGCTTTCAGGCACACTCAATAATAGACATGGGGAATAATATATAGTGTGCTCTTTCAGGCACACTCAATAATAGACATGGGGAATATTATATAATGTGCTCTTTCAGGCACACTCAATAATAGACATGGAGAACACTGAATTGAAAAAAAATAATCCAGTTTTAACATGTCGGCTGATTGTCCTACTTATTTATCCACCACATGTTTCTCTGGGATTTGGTACATGGCAGGTTGCAACTTCTGTGAGTCAGCTTCTGTTTGGCCATTTAAGATCCACATGCAGGCTTTCAAAGAAGTGATATTCTGAGGAAGCTTAAAGCTGAGTGTAGGTGCTGAACATTACAAATTGGAGTTGCTGTGTGTATACAGCTGCACCACCGGCGGCAATGTGGCCATAATAGATTTACAAAGGAGAGCACATGAGCCCATTCTGCTGAAGTGCAAATAGTGGCAATCTCCATTTTACACACACTTACACCACCAATATATGCACAGTCACAGACACTCACATGTGCGTAATTACATGTCCGTGCACACAAAACTCCAGTGATAAGACTACTGCTGCCCGACAGCAGCAGCTGCTCTAGTTTTGACCATCCTTCCTAACAGTAAAAACATTCATTCAATGAAACGTGAGATAAAGCTGGTTTCAGAAAAAAATAAAAATGATAAATGATTATTATAAAAATGATGTATTCTATCTATCATTTCAGAAGCACTGTTAATGGTGGAAACTGTTTCCAGTGAATCATCCACAGCACCACAGGCTAATCATTTCTAAAAACCAGAGAGAAGATGAAATGGAGAACAGAACATGAAGTCTTAAACCATTAAAAATACTCCTTATTTTTGCAGTCTCTTAATTTGAAAGATTATCTTCACTGGTACCAAGCACCAGTGAACTCATGGATTAAGGAAACTACGGTGGCCGTGAAGTACTAATCATAACGGCAAAAAGAAAACACAACAGCAAATCAGAAAACACAACAACAAATCAGAAAGGTAGGTACCCTCGGGCAACATCAATTATCACTGATTGGACTGGTCCGTCCTTTGAACCGGAAGGACATGGTTTACATGTTTTCAAAATATGAGCGCAGCCAGTGACAACGAGAAAGTGTTGATTTGAATGATTAAAAATAACAATATGTTTATGAAATTAGGTGTCAAAATCAGGTAAAAATGGGCAGTACTCTCAGCTCCAGGACTGTGGGGGGCATGTCACAGTATCACCAGCAGCATGGCACACCTGGCAGGTGGTCACACCCAGGCAGATGTCTCTCATCCATGTGTACGTGATTATGTTAATACACAATGTAAAATCATGTTACTGTGCACTAAGTCACCTAATGTTACTATAATTACTGTAGTATTTTCAGGTCTCTATTAATATGGTCCTTCACAATCCATTTCTTAATTTTTACCTGATTTTGACACCTAATTTCTCTTTTGTTGTTGTGTTTTCTGATTTGCCGTTGTCATTTCTGACTTGTTGTTGTGTTTTCTGATTTGCCGTTGTCATTTCTGACTTGTTGTTGTGTTTTCTGATTTGTTGTTGTTTTCTCTTTTGTTGTTGTGTTTTCTGATTTGCTGTTGTGTTTTCTGATTTGCCGTTGTGTTTTCTGATTTGCCAACGTAGGAAACATATGTATGTGGTACAGATTTTAAAGTCCTGAAAGATAAAATTCCATACACACTTTAATATACAGTGAGCTATGAATCCTTTCCTGAGAAAGTAGCTGTTTGGTGCATCTCCAAATTGCAGAGTTTAATTGTTGTGTAGTGGAGCCTTCTCTCAGGGCTGAGTGCAGTGACTGGACTAACCTTGTTAACATCGACTAAGACAACAAGCAGCTCTTGGTTCTTTGTCTCTGAGCAGTAAAGACAAACAAAGAACATAGCAACCACGAACTGGCCAGATGTAAATGGAGCAATTCACCATCTATTTCAGCAAATCCAGCCCGTCTTTTATCTGCGCTGCTACAGAGAACAAATGAAAGGTTAATATGTTTAAATAGCAGCTACCACTGCTTTAAATTTCTCTTGTTTACCTCCAGGAAGAACACACACATCTTCCTTTGTTTTCCTGAGTGAAAACACTCCTTGTGATAAAGAAAAAGAAAGAAACATTTTACACTCTTCTGTTATTCTTGGCCACATCATGGGTTTCATCTGTGTTTTCACAATTGATGCAATTTTTTTCCACAAAACTGGACAACTTGAAATTTTTCTAGCTGTATATTTAATGCAACTTTAGTCTTTTGGATGTAGATTGCTAATTACAAGTCTGACATTCTATATTCTATATGTAAGTGGTGAATGGACTGTACTTGTATATCTCTTCTCTAGTCTTCCGACCACTCAAAGCTCTTTTACAGTACATATCTCATTCACCCATTCACACACATTCATACACTGATGGCATAGGCTGCCATGCAAGGTGCCAGTTTGAGGAGCTAACCATTCACACACATTCACACACTGATGGCACAGCCTTCGGGAGCAATTTGGGGTTCAGTTTCTTGCCCAAGGACACTTCGACACGCAGACTGGAGGAGATCGAGCTGCCGATCATCTGATTAGTGGAAGCTCCACTCTACCTCCAAGCTGCAGCCGCCCCTTAATGAACGTAATGTGTAATAATCTCAGTTGGGTTTAGGGTGGCTGATTTTAGAGGCCAGGTCATTCAATAGCTCACTCCATCAGTCTCCTTCTAGGTCAAAAGGTTCTTACAGAGTCTGAGAGGCTGTAGAGTGCCATAAATGAAACCAAAACATTAAAAAGTACAATCAAATGAATTCATTTTGTGGTAAAAAAGAAACAAACTATGATGGAACAAATTATTCACTTTTGTAGTAAATCTGCATCTGTAATCAAGATAGACCACTTGCTGTGGAATGTTGATGGACTGGCATAAGCTCACACTGGTCAGAAACTCCCACTGTGTGAACGCAAATTGTTGTAATATACAATTAAATACTAGAGGGGGCAATTACACATCATCCAGCATGACTATTGTGAACTGTCAGAGGTCTCAGCGGCCTGATGAGCTAATCGACTTCATAAATTCCTTGTTCTGCAGTCTTGTTGTATGTAGCCTGTATACAGATGTTGGCAGCAGGGCTGGAATGGTGCTGATGTGTAAAATTTCCAGCACATTTGCAGGCTGCAGTGCCTGAAAATGTCTAATGTTCATTACATTATAACATTCTGAACATCACACCACCCCGTTCATGACAACTGTACTGAGGGTGAATTTACAACTCACCTGTTCAAATTATATTAAGGTTTAATGTTATGGATAATTAACAGCGTGGGTGCTCTGATTGACAAGTGGGTGCCATCACAAGTGGCTTGTTTGAGCCATGAACATACTCTGAGGAGACATCACAGAGACTACATTTTTGGGGGGGATTAGAGGAAGGTTATGTGTATACCGAAAGCAGTCTACAGCAAGAGGTGGCTAGCTGCGGGGTAGTCTGAAATGCTGGCTTGATGAATAACTCAGATGGAGCAGCATCTCCTGTTGCTTGGCTGAACATCCCTCTGCAGGTCTGGGAGGGTGCGTGTGAGAAAGAGAGGTGGGGGTTGAACAAATCCTTTTCCCTGTCACTGCGCTGCTTGGTAATTTAATCTAATACCACATGTCAGATCGATTTGTGTATGGTTATAGGGTACAAGTCGCTGTGAGGCAAGTGCGCAGCAATTCCCTGCCACATCCAATTAGCAGCCCCAGTCGTGAAGGGGTGGAGTAGGCTGAGGGGTGGGGTGCATGGCCAGTAGCTGTTCAGGTGTTTATGTGGCGCTTATTAACAGTGGTTAACAATGACATATTCTATAGTACATGGACAGCAGTGTGCATGGTAGATATTTAATATTTTAAAGGGTCATTGTTGCATTGCACACTCTGAACGATACACTGAATACTAGCCTACAATAGGCAGCCTGCTAAGTCAATATATTATAAAGACGGCAATGCATTTAAAAAGATGCAAGGTGACTCGAGGCACTTTTGTGACACCGTCATCATTCACAGGTGCTCTGTTCTCATTCCATTTATGATTAACTCAATAATACCGTGACAATTTTCATATCCACTGAAAACCTCTCCCCACCACACATCCCTTACTCAAATGCAATGGTGAATTCACATCTATCTACACTATGTCAATACAGAAAATATTACAACCTGAACCTGAAACACAAGCACACAGTATAATGGGCCAATATTAATGATTCAATACTTTTAGAGTGGCAGCTCAATTACGTTGTACAAAAACAGATGGATGAAGAATACAGCAATAAATGACCATGAAGTTTACTTTTACACTTGTTACACGTGTCTGCTGCGTGGATCAATCTGAATTTTCAAGTTGCCTTTTATCATAGGAAACAGGATTCAAAAGCACAAAGAACAAAAGGAGTTGTTATGGAGACTCGGGCAAACAAAAAGGTGCTTCGCCTCATTTGCACTTGTATGGACAGCAACAGTGGTTTGGTCGCCCACACGGCCCCTTTTTGTAACACGGTCATTGTCCTGCCATTAAAAAATAATGATCTGTTATGACTGTTGCATCATCCTAATTTATCCCGACAACTAAATTCTAAACTACTAGCACTGGTTCAGCAAGGAGTAAGACATCATTTTCCTTGTTATCAAGTTGGCATTTCAGTCCCTCTCTTTTGAACATGAACGAGTGTCTGTCACAAACACTATGCCTATCTCCTCCACTGCCAGCTCACCACACCACATGCTTTAGATGCTGTGTTTGCCTATTTATAGGCTCCAAGAAAAAAACACCTTATAAGGTTTACCCACACACACACTTCACATTTACTTATCATTCATTTAACATTTGCACTCGGTATAGGTACAAAGGAACCTCTGTTTGCACAAGGTAAACATGCTGCAGGTCTCTGCATGAACATCTTGTCTCTGCTGGTCCTTTCAACTCCTGTTACAATAACAATAATAATCAGAACAGTCAACTTGTACACACCGTTATCCCTCGGTGAGTCGGAGAGGAAGAGCACGACAAAAATAAAAGCTTTTATTTCATTTGGCTCTGCTGCTGCACAATACATCGTATATAATATCATTTTTGTTGAGGAGAAGTAGAAACAACAAATATACTCAGTGGTTACCATCACGCTAAATAACACTGACAAAGCAGAAGAAAAACAGACAAGCCTACGTCATGTCAGCTGTCAGATCATTCTAGATGGAAAGAAAGGCCATTCGGCGTAATTTCATAAATAAAGAGTCTGTATTATCTCTGACTTACAAAACCACTATAAGGCGTTTGTTAAACCAACATGAAAATACAATCTGGCCCACACAGCTGGTAGTAAAGTACAAACCTTTGATTAATGATAAAGTTATACTGAAATACATGGTAATGCTTTAATTTCCTGTGAAATATTCCAGAAAGATGACGTACTTTTTACTAATTGGGACAGTATGTAAAAATAATGGAGCGAAATAATCAAAATTAAATCTGATTTCCTATACTGTCATTTGTACCAAATTATGTGATTGTCAGTCTTTTCTGGAAATTTCAAGGTAAATTGTTAAAAGAATTTTTTATGTTCAGGGGCGGCGTTTCCCATGCATCTCACACACACACATTCCTGTCACTCTTCAACTGTCTCTGTCAAATTAAGCTTGAAAAGAAGAAAAAAAGAATATTTATGTTCAGACCCATAATATACAGTTTTACCTTTTTTTTAAAAAATAAATAAATAAATAAATATTTGTTATATTAACTTAATTCACGAAGTATTATTAGTCTGAAAATTATTTACAGCATTTCCAGTGGGACTCCAGTGGGCATTATTTGGAAGTATGAGCATCATTTTAGACACTGCAACAAGTTACAGGTCATTTCTTTTCTAATGAGAGGCCGTGCCTTTAGGATGAGAAAAAAATAAAATAAACATTCTAAATGAAAATAGCAAGAAAACTGTAATATGGCTCTGGCTCTCTCTGTCATGCACATAGCGACTGATCTATTGAGTTTCCTCTGAGATGAATTGATCCGTAGAAGAAGCGATTAGAAATAAACAGCTTGTGAGACAAACTGCTCATGTCTTTAATCTACTTCTCAATGTACGGCCAGCTGTTGTCAAGCAGAATTACAACGGGCTATTTAATTGGTATGGCAAGGTGGAAATGGATGATGAATGTGTCACCAACCATAAGTCAATGTCTGCATTAGGAAAAATGACAAAGGTGATATGCTCCCTTAGGTGCTATTTGATTATGTGCTGGATCTGCAAGTTGACATGATGAGCAATGCTGGTGTTTGTTTTGAAGGAGTGACTAGGCATAATCACATTGTATTGAATAATAATAATAATAAAACAAACTGAAACATTTATTTGATATATTTTGTTGAATGGAAATTTAGAGTCAGAATATCTTTATGTATTTGAAAGGTTATAAAAAATTCTGAAAACATGTCAATCCTTGTCAATCAGCAGTTTCAGTCCCATCGGTACATATACTGCCTGATAGGTTTACAAAATAAGGTACACTGTGAGAAATGATTTTTTCCATACTACCTACTCTAACTTGTACGCCACAACATTTGGATTGGAATGTGAACCTGTGGTCTGTCTGACACTTCATGCCATAGATGACTCATTGCTGTTTAGTGTGTGTGTGCGTGCGCATGTGTGTGTAAGCCTCCTCATCAACCAACGGTCTTTCATCAGTTGTCTGGGGCAGATTAAAGACACAAAGACACCCTGAGTGGAAGATCAAACAACCCAGGATGGGGAGGAGTGTGTGTGCATGATCGTCATGTGTGTTTGTATGCCATGCGTCAGTGATGCTAAAATCACCTGCATAGAACTGGCTGCTCTCCCTCTCTGAGCCCGACTGGTTCTGTGTGTGTGTGTCTGAAGTGAATATTGACTACAGCGTGAGAGGCTAATAAATAGAAACTGAGAGAGGATAAGAGATGGTGTCATGCTGATCCCGAGGACTTGGGTGACAGCTGTGGACATGTTTTCAAGATATGACTGAACAATAAAACCTGAACAACAGCAGCAGTCAGTCCCTTTAGAATAACAATACTTACAGTATTGTACAATTGCTTTGGCTCGGTTTCATTGTCATCAAACTTTTAATGCTCAAACAGCCAAGACTTGAGAAATTATGACTATTCCACACAAATGCCGTCCTGTCTATTTCATCACATACCCAGACTACAACCATGTTGTACAGACATACATTTCAATGATCACTTAATCAATGTAGCCAGAACAATGTTTCTGTGTTAACAACAGGGATATGGTAAAACCACACATCACTATATTTGTGCCCTTCTCGTCAGGTGTGCATAAAATACAAACTTTTAATGTGCGTGTGATCTTTCCGTCATGTCAGTCATGAGAAGCGGGTAATTATCATCATATCATCAAAACGTCTTCATTCATTTTCACAAATTAAACTGTTGTCTATATTTCCTGCACGTTGCTGTGGATGAAACTTTCATACTTCTTTGAAGTCTTTGAAAACTAGATGAAAACTGGAGGCTCTGGGCCCACACACCATACCCAGTGTCCATTCAGCCACATGCAGCCATGAATACACACGTTCTTATCATACAACATAAAGGCACCCACCAAATACAACAACATGTTGAGCTGTAGTGTGTTGTGTACGCGCACATACACACATGTCATACGTCCCTTCGGTCAAGCTGTCAGCAAGCATCAGCACTCAGGGCCGACGATGGAATCGACAGGGCAGATGTGCAAACACGCCTGACAGAATACCCACCCCCCCAACATCAACACAACAGAAATGAAAACACACACACACACACACACACACACACACACACACACACACACACACACACACACACACACACACACACACACACACACACACACACACACACACACACACACACACACACACACACACACACACACACACACACACACACACACACAATCTCACTCTGTAATGGAACAAGGCTTCTTCTACCCAGTTCACAGGTGGTCTGTGTATTGTGCAGATCCAAGCACACACAGCACAATGAAGTGGCTGAAGTAAACATCGACCAATGGGAGGCAGCAGAAACAAAGGAACCTCTGTATCATACATATGACAAAGGGGAATCTATTCTGAGCTATTAGTATGGTGTCGGCCAATGTTCAGCCTCCTTAACTGATTAAGGACTTATTAACCATCGGCAAATAAAGATGCATTCACTGATGGCAGTGGCCATGATTATATGTTGACTGGTAACTGCTCCATTGCAGATCGGAAGGTGCTGCCGAGGGTGGTGAAAACTGCCCCGCGTATCACCGGCTTTATCTGCTTACACAGTACATTCTGTACAATCATATACTGTATATATTTTATAACATATTCATTCAGTGTATATATATATATATCTTATAGCATATTCAATTCATACCTGCACTGTATTTATATATCCTGTTCATATGTACATACTTTTGCACTTTACTACTCTATATTGGAGATGCATTTGAAAGCTGGAGACTGCTTAGGACCCAAAAGGATTTTCAGACTGATGCTGAGTTGGCCAATTTTCTTCTGAACAGGAAAACATTATATTCTAATGTAAGATGGGGGTCTGAACGAGGGCAAATGTGGCTGATGTTTAGGGTTATCTGATCTTTCCGCGATATACTGTAGGACATAAAAACTGGGCCGTAAGTTCATTATAAGTAGCATATACATTTGTCTGTGATCCGTGTGCAGCTGGGTTATCAAGGAAGATAGTAGATGAAAGATAGAGCTGGTGAAGTGATGGGAGTAGAGCTACCTGGCATGCTAACACAACTGTAGACCAAGACTAAACTTCAGACCAACCGGGCGTTTGGCCACTGTGAAACAATGAAGAAAAAATATCTCTGAGAGACACAAACAGGCGTAGAGGTTAGGTACACACACACACACAAAAAAAACAAGTGACGTTACACAAAGTCTGTCTTGATAGCGCTCACTTTGAGTGGTATTTGACGGCTATCAGTCACCAGAGGAGATGGGGTTTGGGGGTGCATTGGTTTTTGTGGAAGGTTTTGATGGTGTGTTTAGTTCAGCTGCCCCACCCAGTGGCAGCCGAGAGATTAGTTAAGAAAACCTAAAACCAAATTAATGCAAAAATCACATAATGGAAATGCTACTGCCAGCGAGCCTAATGCAACACTGACAACTGTTTTATACAATAAAAACAAATGCCCATAACAGCAGCTGCTGGTGTCTGAGGCTGGCGCTGGAGACCTGAAAATACTACAGTAATTGCAGTAAGTGAGTGTGTCAGTAACGGTGCACAAGTACGAGAGACACCTGCCTGGGTGTGACCACCTGCTGGGTGCATCGTGCCGCCTCAGACACCAGCAGGTCAGTGGCGAAGTGCCACTACTAGCTCCCACTGCCACAGAATGTGCCAGCCCTTTCTCTTGTGTGCCGGAAGTAACCACTATGAAACCGTCTCCCTCGCTCTGATTTACCGCATATGTATCTCGACCAGTGCTCGCTCTTTCTCTGTCTGATTACAAACCAAACTAAACTTCTTTGTGCCACTATTCTACAGCATAAATTGCGAGTCAGACTCCAATTTAGAAACAGATTCATGAAATAAGCAAGAACACAACAGGTAGAGTATCGGAGTTTAGATAGTAACGTTTACGTTACGTTTTGTTTGTCCTGCACTAGCTTGACGCCAACCTGGCACCCTGTGTGAGCATTGTTAGTATAATACGAGCTTGAAATTCAATCTTACATATTGTACCTTTAAATAAGAGAGGTGCATTAATAATACTTGGCAAATGAAAACAGCACTGCACAAACAGAGTGCCTGGGAATTTGTCTGGGTGTTTTTCAGGATCATTCAGAACTGTATTATGACTTTCTATTGGATGTGGAACAAGAAACTAAACAGCGATATCCACCTGGAAAAGAGAGATTTTCAACCACTCTGGAAAACCATGTTAACATGTATGTGGAGTCCAAGGGACCTTTACTGCTGACAATAGGTCTCTCTTTGGGAAGACAGACACATGGTAGGTGAAAAGAAGGAGCAAGTGGCTCACACAGGTTCAAATGAAGGAATATTCAAATGGCATGAAAAGAATTAACATACATGAGACAAGCGGCTGTTTTCATAAGGGAAGCGAGGGAAGCTCCTATCTGGCAATCACCAGGGGAAAAGGGAGTGAGAGTGAGTGAAAGATGGCAAATTGACCTTTTCCAGATGGTATAGCCTTTAATCCTTACTACAGAGTCCTGCTGTGGACATGCAGACTGGTAAAGTCTGATAATCAGGCTCAAATGCCACTGTGAATCTGCATTTCTATGCGAATATTAACAAAAAAGGGATACAAGTGCTTTGAAGTGGGTCCACTCAGAGAGGGCTGTGCTGATGACTATATTGGTAGAGTATTGTGGTGGTACGCTTCACGTATTCATTACTTACTGGATTGGCGCTGCACCTTCAACTGACCATGAGGCCAGTTCTGGAGTACGGTTTGTATATGTTTTTGTGTAAATGTAATGTGTGCATGTGCCACAGCTGCATTGTTTGTTACCTAATGCTAACAAGCTATATATATTTACACAGTGAATATACACACATACGTATGTGTACGCTGTATACTATCTGGATTTCTGCTCCTGCACCATTGAGAACATCCTGACAGGCAACATCACTGTTTGGTATGGCAACCATAAACCACAAGGCCCTGCAAAGAGTGGTTTATTCTTCTTACGATGAGTGGTGCTCTTTCTCAACTAAAAAGACATCTATGCCCAGTTGCTGCCAAACTGAGGCGAGGAGAATTTTTAAGATCACCCATCCGGACAACAGCCTTTTCTCTCTGCTGTGATCACATAATGTTCTGGGCAGACGAGATGAGCACTGAGAGGTTCAGGAAGAGCTGTCAGAAAGATCCTGAATGAAAACTTAAGACTGCATAAGACTATTCATTCATCCATTCATGTTTTTGTTATTATTGCTATTATACAATACCAATGATTATTTTTACTTATTTAGTTCCATTAAGATCAGTTTATACTTACTCGTTTACTCATATTACTTCTACAACAGCCATACATAAACACATTTTACAAAAGTAAAATGAACAGTGTCTCCATCTTCAATGTAAAACCAGATAATGTCTCTCTAACAAAGTGTGTGTCAGCAGACAACCCTAGAGGGTGAGGAGATTATCCACTAGTTAATCAACCACAGATGGTGTTGTTCTGACTATAGATCTGCTTTTTAATGACACTGGTACTTTAGATACTATGAATGTGTAACCAATGGAGATCATATAGATTAAGTTAAGCTAGCCTGACTAGCAAGTTAGCTTAACACAAAGCTAGTCTAATTTCTGAGCAGGCTAACTACTGAAATATGTTTTTACCCATGTTACAGCAGTACAATACACTTAACATTTATTTATTATACTTCATAAACCTTATAGCTGTTATATTACAAATAGATAGCAAGATCATTTTCAGTCTTGTTTTTTCCTCAAAACTAACCAAGCTGTAAAATTTCATCAACAGAAAGTCGTTAGCTGTCGTCATTTTTTTTTTCATTTAGTTTCCAAATCTCAACACACAAAACTGTAAATATTAAACCTCTGTGGGCACCTACTTTTATGAAGAGGAAGACCTGATATTTCACTGCCTCCTTCTGGACAAAGATTCAACTCCCAAACCCATTATGTATTATTAAACATTATATGAAAGCAGGACAGGTTACTGTTCAGTGGAATACAAATAATCTTTGAGCCACTGGAAATGTCATTTGGTGTGTGGCAAGGATAGCAGAATCAGACTTTGCTGGAGCCAGAGCCAGTAATTAGAGCTGACATTTCACTCTAAAACAGTCATTAGTCACCTCCAAACAAGCCTGATGTGATAACTGTAATATCTCTAAATTGCAGCAATTAGAAAAGGTTTGCCGGAGGGGCATGGAAATTTTCTTTGCTGCTCAAATGTCAACAATAGGACAAGCTGATCAGTGCAAAGAAGATGAAAATAAGATTGTATCAATGTGTCAATAAGACAATGTGTCCAGTATGCAGCATTTACAGAGGAACAGTTTGTGTTAGTGGTTGAAAATTCTGCAACTCCACAGCTGGAAACTGGTAGCATTCAGCAACAGGTTAATGTAAATCAATCAGTTCTGAATACACACACAAAAACAAAGAGAGAGGGGGGGGGGGTTGTTGAATTAAAATATCCATAAAACAAATTAAATGAAATACAGTATTTACAATGTCATCATTATGCTCTACAAAGCATAGAATAGAGCCATCATAAGGAGATTTAGGTCATTTTCCTTAAAAGAAAAAACAAGCTAGGCCTGTGGTGTCTTGAAATGCAGTCCAAGTACTGTAAAGTCACTGCCATGATGCCACCAATTCACACCAGAACCAAAAGAGGAGAGGTAGAAAAAAGAAACATTCAGACAGACGAGTGAAGAGTTGCAAAATTCTCAGTCTTAAGGACTAAAGAAAGACCAAGACAACTGTGTGACAAGGTCAACGCCACAATAACTAATGGTGCAACAGTGTATTCAAGAAGTGTGTGTCAGAAACTGGGTTGGCATTATAGCAGCAGAGAAAACATTACTGAATCTGCAAAAGAACACCAGAAATGGACAAAGGAAGACTGGCATGAAGTGTTGAATATTGAACAGGAATCTGCTGAAACATTGAAAATGATGGACCGGCTCACTCAAAGTCCAGACCTCAAGCCCATAGAGCAATTAAACTGGATAGATCTACTGTACATCCAAAAGGAAAGCCTTTGGCTTGAGTTGCAGAAGGCATGGGGTAATATTAGTGTTGAAGTTCTCAGGAAATATATTGACACAATTCCAGAGAGATGTGCTGCTTTGCTGCAAAAGGACATACTAAATATTCAAGGTCAAAATGGATAAAATCAGTATGGCTCACTTCACCTATTTGTTGTGCTCAGAATAACCAACTGCATGTTTCATGATCTTTATGGAATGAAATCGTGTTTTGGAGGCAAAAAAGGTCAATATTTTCAGATCTGCCAGGTGTTCTAATCATCTAAATCCTTGCAATTGTCTACACCTCCCAGTGATCCAAACTTCTCACCGCTTACAAAACCACCAGACCCTTCTGATCCTCCCACTGTAGCAGGTCTGGTGTGTTTTCAACGGGGAAAACACTTTTTCTGTAGTGACTCCTCTGCCGGACGCCATTAAACAGGCTGATTCGGTCAATGCATTTTAGATGCACCTTACACCTGACTTTTACTCTGGCTTTTTTATATATACACATCTTTTATTTACATCCCTCCTGTATAACATACAGTAACAATACAATTTTACTCTCTGGCTTTTAATTGAGTATGCCTGAAAGAGCACACTATTATCCCCCATACTTATTGAGTGTGCCTGAAAGAGCACAGTATATATTATTCTATGGGCTAATTCTTATTGAGTGTTCCTGAAAGCACACTCTTTACTATTTGCCATGTTTATTGAGTGTGCCTCAAAGCAAACTCTTTATTATTTACCGGACTTATTGATTATATGTTATTCCTTGCACTTATTGAGTGTGACTGCACGGCACACTATATACTCTCCACCCAGGAAAAGTTTAGTTATACTATTGAGTGTGCCTGAAAACACTCTTTAATATTCACTGGGCTTATTAAGTATGCTTGACAAAGCACATAATCACACATAAGCACATAATATGCTATTCACTATGTTTAGTGAGTGTGCCTGAAAGAGCACACTATATGTTATTCATTGTGCTTATTATTGGGTGTGCCTGCCAGGCACCATGTTTATTATATATTTATGTATGTATATTACTATGTATATTATATTTTTGAGGGACTAAACACGCTTGAAAACATGCAAAATGAAAAACTCAAGCAGTAAAGTATGCTGAAATTTTTGGAATCCGGAAGATTCATGGGCACCTACAAAATCTTGTACGGGGCCTCCACCCTTGACAAAATTTCACATACAGACATAGCCTTTGGTGACAACATGTACCTCCCCCAGGCCCCTATCTCCCCCGAAGCGTACGGTGTCCATTTTGGTCATATTTGAACAAATTCCTCCTAAGGCCTTCATCCTACTTGTTTGAAACTTGGCATGTGTGTTCTTAAGGCCTTGGCCAAACCAAGTTTTGTTAGTTTTGTATTTAGTGTTGGGCTTTCATATACTGTCAAAGCTGTCTGAAACTTCTTGTGGTTAAGACCAATATTATGCAAAGTTCGGTTGCATAATTAATCATGCCCACCGTACAAGTCCATGGGGGCCGGTTTTATGACCTGGGGTTGCTGCAGTTGGTCAGGTCTAGCTTTTGCAACGTTATGCCCCCAAACAATGAGGTCAGCTGACTACCTGAATATAGTGCATGACCAGGTCGTTATTCACTGATGGCACAGGCATATTACAAGATGACAATGCCAGGATTTGTCTGGCTCATAATGTAAATGATTGGTTATATATGAGTGGAGTATGAGACACCCTTTTAACATGTGGATTGACAACTACAGAATCCAGACCTGACCTCATCCCCATTGAGAATCTTTGGGATGTGCTGGAGAAGACTTTACTCAGCAGTGCAACTCTCTATCATTAATATAAGATCTTGGCAGAAAATTTAAGCTGTGGATGGAAATAAATGTTATTACATTGCAGAAGCTTATCAAAACAATGCCACAACAAATGCATGCCATACTCAAAGCTAAACGAAAGGAAATATCAGAGTGCAACTTTTAGACACAGAGTTATGAAACGTCAGACGAATTGTAGAACATAGCAAGACCTACAAAAAAGTCTTTTGGAGTAATGGGCTAAAATTAACAGGAAGCGAGATATTTAAGAATGAATATCACAATTTTTGGTGTTTCAGGCTGGTTGAGAAGGGATCATAATTGAACTAGAAAAATTTCTAAAGAAATTTTGAGTGTGCCTGACTCTGGCCCCGTCACTCCCATGCATTAAACAGTTGTCAACGTGTTTGTGCGTACTTGTGTGGTCTTGTGTCGGTTAATGAGAGTTTTACAAAGTCCTTTCTTTTGAAGGGACTTTTATTTTGAAAGACTTTTGTCGTGTGTTTGTGTTTACGTGTGTGTGTGTGTGTGTGTGCGCATGTGTGTTTGTCTTGTCTGTCTGTGTGTGTGTGCTTATGTGTCTGCCCTGCCTGTCTGTGTGTGTGTGTGTGTGTGTGTGTGTGTGTGTGTGTGTGTGTGTGTGTGTGTGTGTGTTGTGTGTGTGTCTGTCTGTGTCTCTCTATGTCTTTATGTCTCTATGTCTCTCTCTATGTGTCTGTGTTTGTGTCTGTGAGAGAGAAGGATAAAATGGCCGACATAAAAAATGTAGTCTTGATAGTCATTGATATTATACAGAGACTTCAACAGTCTAGTTAGTCAGTTAGTCAAAGGCAGGCTTGAGGTTGCCAAGCAATCAGGGTCAGCTGCAGGTCAGAGTAATTAGTCGCAGTGTGCCGCAAACCAAAAACCGAAATTACAGTGGGCTTCCTCGTCCTTTGGACCAGTTCCTTGCCAATTTTCAGGCAAAAATTCTGTAAACTTTGGCCTGGGTCATCAGGTAAAGAGAAGGTGCTCACTGCACTTCTGGAAATTTCTCCTCTCAAATAAACATGAGAGTAGATTGGGCAGAAGATGGGTTTTGTTGCTGCATATTTGCATCTCCCACCAAAACTATAATACTGACAGCTTTATCACAGGCGAATATGAATGAGGCGACAAATTTTCCTACATTTCTAGCTATAAATGATTACTATAGCATTTGTGGCCACAATCGCAGTTTACAAATTTATTTTTTGACAAATTTTCCCCCCTCTCTCCACTCTAGCAATGACATCAGTCACTGTAGCTGCGAACATTCTCACAATACAACCGTTCAGTGAAACGCTTAGAAAAGTCAGCAGTCCATTCCCATTTTGACACCTGTTTTGTGTACGTGCGACAAAAAAAGAAGAAGCGAACCAGAAAATGGGCAGAAGAATAATAAGCGCAGTGGATAAAATATAGTGTGCGCTTTCAGGCACACTCAGTGAACCCTCCTAGGGATTTTATCCAATCAACTTCAACCTTGGTAGGTGCATTCATATAGACCTGAAGATGAAAATGTATCAAAATTATATAATTAAATTATGAATATTGATTAAACGTTGTAGGTGTGGCTATTTTGTCAAATTTGACCCTATGAGAAAAAAAGTGGTTGATTCTTATGTTCTGTTTTAATAAATTCCTCCCAAAGACTTCTGACTGACTTAAAACTTGGCCAACGTGCCCATGCCAACGCACGTTCAACGCACGGGCCCGTTCAACACTGCTTGCAGCATTAATTATTCTTATTGAGTGTATATACCCAGGAAAAGTTTAATTTTATTGAGTGTGCTTGACAAAGCACACTATCTATTATTCCTCAGGCTTATTATTAGTGTGGATGCCCAGAGGGTAGCCTTAATAGCACCATCTACTCCATGCAGCAGCCCTATTAATCCCATATTAAAAAGGAGAGATTTTTCTGCAGGGAAGCAGACAAACCAGTTTCTCTCCCTAATGCTGGAAGTGCTTTCCATACCGAAAGTCACATAAAACAAATACCGACTCAATCAGGAAGGCCTCATGCTACTAGCAATAAAGTCGTTTCAGTGATAATTACAATGGTCTGGCCACTACACAACTTTATCTGTCGGGTATGTTCTGCAGTTTGCAGCACTAACTTTTTTTTCTCACCTCCACTAAGAGTTTCGCCAAACTGTTTGCCTAAATCGCAGTGGGTGAATGGGTGTGTATAGGTAGAATGTTCACAAGCTAGAGTACGTGATGTAATAGCTAGAGTGGAAAGGGAGAGAAAAATGTGTCAAAAAATAAATTTGGAAACTGCTGCTGAGGCCACAAATTTCACTCTACAGAAATAGTTTATACATAGAAACATAGGAAAATTTGTCATCTCACTCACATTCACCTGCTAAAGCTGTCAGACATATAGTTTTGGCGGGAAACAAACTGTGTGCCAGCAACACCAAGCCACAGCCCCATCTTCTCCCATGTTAAAAGGGCGGGAAGATTTCTGGAGGAAAGCAGAGGTAACGATTTCTTCCAATCACTCCAGAAATCCCATTTTCTAACTTTAGCCATATAAAATATATGTGTAGACATTCAGGAAGAACTCAGGATGCTCACAGCGAAGTCAGTTCAATGATAGTAAGTACAGTTTGACCAGAAATCCTTATCAGCTGCAGTTGACTGCTCTGATTGGTGGCCTCCACCTGGCCCTCTCACAGACACACAGACAGACAAGACAAAAGTCTTTCAAAATAAGAGCCCCTTCAAAATAAACGATTTTGTAAAACTCTCTCAATAACAGACACAAGACCAGAAATTTTTCTAGTGTTGTGTTTAACGTTTTTATACCAAATAGATTTAAATTTATTTAAATTTTTTAAGCGTGATTCAGTACAGCCCAGAGAAATGAGAAGGAGAATGGGGAAAGAGAAAGAGAAGTAAAGTCAGACGCAGAAACACACCTGTTTGATGGAGCTGCGAGTCTTCTCCTTCCACTGGTGGCTGCTCAGCTCCAAGGTGCAGTGAACATAGGTTTCTCTGTCATAGGAGCCCAGGATGAAGAGTCTGCAGAGACATAAAGACATGCAGTGAGAAAACTACAGCAATTGTGAGCTTCCATGACTACAACATTTAGAAGCACTAATGTCCACTCAACGTTCTTAGTCATCGCTCACTGTCAGCCATATCAAATCAAGATCATACCCACACAGCTGTGATCAAGCAGTTGATCTTGTTAAAGTTTTCATACATCACTGATTCTTTTTTAGTTATTTTATACCTGTTCATTGACAGCAACTAATTGTCATTTTAATTTTAGTTCTGATGCATTGATAATTGAGTTTATTAAAACAGAGCAAAACAGCAAATGAAGCACAAAAGAGTTCATCACAAGTTCTACTCCAGTGTGGCCACTCCACATGTGGAGAACTTTATTCCTCCATTAATAGTACTTTTCTTCATACGTTAGTGGCACCTCATCCATCCTAATAGTGTTTTTCTGCCTGTGAAAACAGCTAGAACATACATCTGTATCTTTCAAGTGTCCAACTCCATGAAAGTGTTATAATATTTAATATTTAATCACAAACAATTACTCTGTATGCAAAACCAACAGCTAAGGGCTATTTTCATCTGCTGAATCTGAATCTTTCTTAATTTATCAATAACATGTTTGGTAGATAGTAAAAAAAAAAAAAAATCGGTATTGTCCAGAGACATCTTCAAATTTATCTCATGTTCTAACAGATTTAATTTACTAGGGGGAAAAAGCCACTGATTTTTTGGGTAGCCTTCTGCTGCCCTCTGCTGTGCTGAGGAGATTAATGCATTAGACAGAGACTTGATGAAGTTCCTGGACTTCCCCACTCTGAATACAACATAACAGCAGTGAAACTGTTTCAGGGATAGTGACTGATGACCATTTCCTTTGCAAGATTTCACAGAACATGCTAAATGGGTGGAAACTTCCCTTGCCTGAACATTTACTACAACAACAATCAACTTTAATGTCTGGATCGAAGGAGAAGGAAGAGGAGAGACTACGATTGTAATGGCCACCACGTGAATTATTAATGACTGAGCCTGATATGATCATCCTTTGGTCTATCAAACACACCCAACCATATCCAAGCACGGTCTCTCACACTCACACACATATTAAAGAGCACAAATAACTCGTCTGTCTCTCCAAGGCAACAAAGGATAGTCTGGGCTAGCCTCCACTAATTGATTTGACTCTTTGGCCAATTAAAATTTAAACTTGGCAGCTTTGGACAAAAATGTGTGTGTTTGTCTGTGAGAGGAGAGCCTGGTCAGAGTGTGGTCTGTCAAATATAATGGTCCTGTTACATACTGCATAACAGCAGCTGACACTGTTGCGATGAGGGAACAGTTTAAATTCAGATTCAGTGTTCCTCTCATGCCGTCTTTATATGAGCAGCTGATTCAGTCAGACGTTGTTTGTATTTTGTCCTTTTCTTTTTGGAAAGTCTGCATGGAGGTGCATTTTGAAATGCTGACTGGTCAAAAAGGCAAATGAGCATGTGAGTGTAATGCTGTGTAGCAGCTGACTATGAATAAATTCTCACCCTGTGGGAAACACTGCTATCACTAAGTTCTCACAATATGTTCTTTAATATAGAGGCCTGGGGTGGCCATGCAGAGAAAAATAGATATACATTGAATGCTACTGCGTGGAAACAAGATACGGTTCATTCCAACATTTGATTAATCATTCAACAACAGCATTGTTGCTAAGTTACCAAAGCTGTCATGCCAAGCACAACCACCATACCAAGAACTAGTGCTGTGTCGGCTAGTTGTCCTTAAGCAGGCTTTCCCAAAGTTGGCCAATCAGAAGAGGTGTTTTGGGGTTTCAGAAGGAGGAGGAGGATGGGCTGACCAGTAAAGACCATTATAGGACAGATAAGCAGGCTACTTTAGTAGTCTCAGAATGAGAACATGGAGCTGGGAATGAGCCAGTCCCACTCCCCAGAGATGGAAACATTAGTAGGAGTGCATGAGTCACAACTAAAACTCCTAATTCCAGGATAACTGAAACAATCACTTGCTTCAGCTCATAAATTCAATCTCTACCTGTCACTACAGCACTATCTTCAACAACAACAGAGATGAGAAGGAAAGTGTGATGTCTCACTTCTCACCTCCAGTAAAAAGTTGAATTCTTCTTTTTTTTTTTGCTTCACTTTCCCAATCAGGCAAGTAAGTTGTTACAGATACATTAAGTGTATGGGGAAGTACAGGAGTAAATCGTCTCACCTGCTACATTCAATGAGGGTAACTCTGAGTCGGCCTTCCACCAGCCTGCTGTCTTGGACTGACAGGTCCAAATCACAAGCCGAACTGAGCGGAGCCTGCACTTGGAATGGGAAGAAGGGCTTGTATCTGAAAGAGAGACAGAGAAAACAGCAGTCCATTTTATTTCAAGAATCCACCACTGTACTGATCAGTAAAGTCACTGAACGATCTCTTTAAACAAGCAACTAATGCAACTAATGTGCTCGCAACAATGAGTACATTTACTATGACTGTTGTTTTATTATTATATGTGACAAATAATGCATTCAATTATATTGAACTCAGCATGATCAATGTCTCAGTCAAACTTTAAGACTGAATCAGATCTGTAGCTTTAAATATTTGACCTGACACACTGAAGAATGGAACCAGTAGGCACAGTCACAATGAATGCTGGCTACATTGTGATGACCTCTGTTGGGTGTGGTGCTTGGTGGAGAACTGGCTCTCTGAGTTTTAATAAAGGAGTGCTTGTAATGTATAAACATGATGTCTGAGTGCACACACTCCTGCTGCTACTGTTGCTGGCCTATGGTCTATTCATGTTCTCACTCAGACAAAGTCTGAGCATGTATACTGTTGAAGGTTATTTTGCAACAATAGTGAAACTGCTTTGCGCGGGGCTCGAGCCAAGCTTCCTGTTTCTTCTCTGGCAGAGTGACAGGCAATAAGCCCTTAAACAAGACATTTGACCAATGTATGTCTGAAGCAGGGTGGGACATACAAAGAAGTCACTCCTGAATGGGGGCTAGGCTTCAATTGTGAAATGTGACCAGTGAACAGACAAGAGTTCATTAGAATGAAGTGCAGGTGAAAATACAATCATTTATTTGTCCTTAAAAGTAGCTTCTTAGTGCAATATGCGTGCTCAAGGTTAATTTAAGAGGGTTGAACTACATCCCAAAAATATAGTTTGTGGTACATGGACACATGTAAAATCAAATGATACATCTTATTTAAAAGTTATATTAAAAATATAAGATAGAAGTTACGGTTAATATGTAACTGAGATTGAATTGCAAGCAGTAGATAGCTGACTATGTTTGTACGTTTTCTTGGCCTCAAACAGCCTTGCATTAAAATCACTCCGGACAGACAACAGCAACTGCAAATGAAAAATGTCTGGTGCCATCTGCAACACTGGCGTTGTCACAAGTTTATTAACCGTGGGAAAATGGCCTCAGTGTGGCTCCAAGTGAGACTATGACACTGCTCCAGCTCCTCCATGTGGCACCTTTTAGAAAACCTAAATCAATAAGACAAGGACTCCACCCATCTGCAGTGGACTGTTAGACAGAATATTGCTGGTGGACAGTCACAGTATCACAGTATTAGTACTGTTAGCACCTATTGTAAGTCAAAAGAGCACACTGTGTTCTTGTTCAAAGTGAGAACCACACAGAGACTGAAGACTGAAACAGTGGCACAGGCTGTGATCTTTTGCAGTGGACACGCAGTTTCAAATTCAGTCCATCAGCTTACTTGACAGCCGAGCTAATGAGAAGTCAGAATGCTTTAGAGCTTACACAAAAGACAGAAATTCCTTACAAGATGGAAACTTGACTCTAATCAAAAAAGCTCTTATTAGATTACCCTCCCCCTCTGGCCCACTGAAAAGGTCCACACACATATTGACCAAGAATGCTGTAGCTGTGTCCGTGGCATGTTAAACTGGTACGTCCTAAAAACCATGGGAGCATGACAGTAACAATGTTGTCCTCTAGCTGCTCTGTCTGTAAGCTAATGTTAGTTCTGTTTGTTCGCCGGGCTGCCTGGACTGTGAGCTCAGAGCACCGAGGGAGTGTTAGTGTTTGTACCACAAGAGTTTTAGACCAGCAAGAAGAGGAGGTTTTCAGGCCCAGGGCACGGGGGATGGCCAAGTAGACAATGTCATCATTACGATTAGTTAATAATAAGGAATTACTAATATATTAGTTAGTGAGACATTACAGATCCAGCATGTAAAGGAATATCTATTACCCAAGTATAAGAATTATACGTTTTTGTTGTCTCGATATGAACCCTTTATATCTACAGTAAGAGCAATCTGCAACTTCACTGCTAGGTTCCTTTAAGTACACCCCTAATCCAACACCTCTACTCATTAAATGAGTAGGGGCATTAGTCATGGGGATAAGCAATCTCTGTCGCCTACAGTCAACAACACACTAGTGATGTACGAATTGCAATTCATGCACTAGTTCACCATTCAAATCAAATCAAATTTTATTTATATAGCCAAAAGTCACAAAACACATTTTGCCTCTGAGGGCTTTACAATCTGTACAGGGAGTGACACCCTCTGTCCTTAGACCCTTGGTTCCAGTGACACAAAAAACCCTTTAAAAAATGTGGAAGAAACTAGAGATGCACGATATATATCGGGCCGATGGTCATATTTTTCCGATAAAAAGCCAATAATTTAATGAAAACGCAGGAACTGCGTTCAAGCCGAGTGGCGACTTTTATTTTTTCATCTAGGCCGAGTTGGCTAAACAAGACATGACGCGGAGTGCAACGTCACATCCGATGCCTTACTGGCAAGCCTGGGCATGTGTCTGGACTGCAAAGTTACAGTGAGTAAACAACAGAAACATGTCTTCACCTTCACCAGTATGGTCGTTCTTCGCGGTGGCAGAAGATGACAATGCTGTCGCTATATGCAAAGCCTGTTCAGCGCGGATTTCGAGAGGAGGAAAGAAGTCGTCAAGCTTCAACACGACTAATCTTATTGCTCACCTGAAAAGCCAGCATCGCGGCGAAGAGGTATTTAAGGAGTATGAGGCAGCGGTTGCAGCCGCTAGCACTAGCACTACCAGTGTCAAAACTAAAGCAACAACAGCACGAAAGTTCGATGTGCCTATTCTGCACTTTCTCTGACTTTTTTGTTAAAATCAAGATGCACTTTTGATGCATATTTTTGTTAGAGTTGTCTTGCTACATGTTTATTTATAGCAAATGACCACATTTTGTGATGAAAGGAAAAGAATAAACATTTGAAGAGTCAGAAAGTTGTTGTTTCTTGTTATAGATATGTCAGAACAACTAACATATGAGTTTTCTATCCTGCACAAACAAGATTATATCAATATATTATATTAAATATGAAAATGTGAACATATCGGGTATTGGTATCGGCCCTGAGAAGCAGGAAATTATCGGTTATCGGTATCGGTTGAAATTTTTAATATCGTGCATCACTAGAAGAAACCTCAGGAAGAGCCACAGAGGAGGGATCCCTCTGCCAGGACGGACAGACAATGGATGCCACATGTACAGAACAATCAACACAAACATATTGTACAATTACAGTGAATGATAAAATGACAGTGAATTTCTGAATGATTACAGTAGCAGTGGAACCTGTGATAGAGACAGAGAGACACAGGTCTGTTTTCTCCCTTTACTGAAAACATGTGTTTTCAGTAAAGGGAGATGTGACTGCATCTTCAACCAATAACGTCCCTGACTAGGCATAACCCTGAACGAGACAGACCGTTAGCAATAGCTTTGAGATTTGGGACAGATGAGCTGACACAGTGGATCAGCATCACTTCCTGCAGACTCAGAATTAGTATCACAGATCACAGGTCCATCCTGCTTGAGTGAAACAGAGCAGGAAACATCAGGGACTCCAGAGACTCAAGAAACCCACTGAATATTTGAATATTCAAATGAAAAAGAGGTATTTGGGATTTCATTAAATTTCTAGCAATAAGGTTTCATATTCCCAACCAACTGAATACTGCTTGCCTTCCAAGCATGTAGGAGAAACTACAGTAACACTCAAAATTCATGAAGAACACAAAAGTCCCTATCTAGAACCTGGATTTAGTTTGTCTGCTCTGGGCTACTGTAGAAACATGGCATCCTCCATGGACGAGGACATCCACAGATATAAAAGCCTATTTCCAGGTCATTATACAATAAGGAAACATACACTGGACTTTAAAATTTTGCCTGTGTACCTTGCTCAGGAACTTGTAAATTAAAAGGTTAAATACAAAGGTTTAGGTTTTTACTGTGCACTCACCACTGGAGGCAAATATCACAAAGCTCCCAACAAAAAGTATTTTCACAATCAAATGGCTCTGAAGAACTGGGTCAGCCTCAGATCAGAAGTGCTTTCACTGACTGATTCTATCTTTAAAAATGGTTGTGCATCGGGCTGACTTCGGACCAGCTTATGTTATGTTGTGACAGCATGACGTGGCAAAATGTTAGAAATGTTTAGACTAAATTTATGTGTGTTACTGTGACCATAAATAAATGTTTTTAATAACCTTGATAAAGAAAACAGAACAAAAATCACTATATGTGTATGTGTAACACTGCTTTAAAGATTAGAATGTTTATGCTTTATCTGCAGACTGTCAACTCTAACCCATCCACACTAGAACAGACCCTATCCAACTTAGTCAATCATCACACCTAAATCATATAGCTCAATAATCATAATTTGTGTCCCCACCATAACAGAATAGCACATGGAACAGAGCGATTTTTAATCTTATTAGTAACGTGTGTATGAACTGTGTGTATGAAGTGTCTGCTGTCTACTCCAAGGTCATTGCTCTAGAAATACTATTTTAGTAAGGGCTCTCGGGTTTGCTGACTTAGTTTCTCATTTGGACAGCTGTCCAGGCTTTCTTCATTCTGATTGTCAGTTTCAAGGGGGTAAACTTACTGCAAGGACATAGCCAGGCCGTCAGACTTCAGTAACTTCAAAGCTTAAAAGATGATCAAGAATGTTGATCTCATCAATTCCTTCAACTACAGAGGATTGAAGATCGTTCTAAACAGCAGTGATGTTGATATGTAGTGAGTCCTTGGAGCCACATTGAGGAGTTAAACTTGTGTCTTTGGTATAGCTCAGCTAAAAACACAAAACACCACCCTGACTGTGAGCTAAATGATGATGTTTGAATGATATCTGGGGGCCTTGCCATGGAAACCCTGTTCTAGACTACTGCACTCATATCAACAGGTTCAGCTTCATGACAAATGAGACACCTCCATCTATTGTTGAAGGCCAATGTGTGCAGTTGAAATCTCAGGAAGAAGCTTATAAGGAGACCATGATTTGGGATTGTTCAAACTATTTTCAAGGACAAGAATGAACTTGGATGCTCAACTTTGAAACGGAAGAACAGAAAAGTGGAATGATGACAGCACATCCATCTCCATAGCAACTATATCCATGATTCCAACAATTGACAAAGGAAAGCTACCATCAGCAACAAAATTGTAATTAATTGTATTTTTATATTACTATTTAATATTACTATATATCTCATTCACCCATTCACGCACATTCATACACTGATGGCACTAGCTGCCATGCAAGGTGCCAACTGCTCATCAGTTTGAGGAGCTGACCATTCACACACTGATGGCACAGCCTTCAGGAGCAATTTGGGGTTCATTCCTATATGAATGATGAGTGGGGCAAATCATCACTGATTTGGCTTTGAACAAAGTATTCCCCTCATAATTTGAGTTGTGACACTACATTGGTGCTGTAATGCCTGGATTACCTCCAGTGGGCCATGGTCCCAACCCTCCCCTCCACAGAACTACCATCTGTGCCACTCAGCAAATCCCAAGGTCCAGCTTTCAATCTCTGAGGCTGCTCTTCATTACATCATCTCATCACACACACTCACTCTGCATGACTGGGTAATACACACACACACACACACACATTCTTCTCTTAGCTGTGGAACTCTCCCACACAAGTCCAAAGGCAGCAAGTCTGTAGCAGTAAATGAGTGCAATGCTTATTTAACATCATTCTTACAATTCATTGTTTGGGACATACAATCATGAAAGAACAACATAGTGAAATATATTTCTGTAAGCTCCAACAGTTCAACAAGTCCAATAAATCATATTGGAATGAAAAGAGTGTTAATAATAATAATAAGAAGAAGAAGAAGAAGAAGAAGAAAAAGAAGAATTAGATTTACAACACTTAAAATAACTAGAAAATAAACAGAAAGGCATTAATAATACAACCCCATAACCACTGTATAAAACAGGGGTCATCTATCCATGAGAGCCATATGCTTCAAAGGCCCAAAAAAGATGGAGGTATGGAAGAAAAAGAAAAAAGAAAAAGAACATATCCTACTTCTCTCACATTCATGATTAATTTTTTATCAACCAGTGCAAATCGTCACACATTTGTACCGATTTTTAAATCGTGTCACAATGTTTGTTACATCCCTGTTAATAATACATTTTTAAATTGTTTTTCAAGCCCTGATGAAACATCTTTGGATTTTGGAATGATCGTTGAAGAGGTCATCATGGGCTCTGGGAAATGTGCACTTGGACTGTTTTTTGAAGTTTTATGGGCCACACAATTAAACAAACCAGGTCAGATTTGACAAAATGCCCTTAAGGAGCTACAGGGAGTGCACACAGCAACTGTTGTCTGGGAGCTTCACCAATCCTAACTTTATGGCGTAGATGCAAAGAGAAAGCCACTGTTGAAAAATCTCATGACATCTGAACTAGTGTTTGCTAGGAGGCATGTGGAAGACTGGGAAACAAAGTGGAAGTCAGCTCTCTGATCTGTGGAGACCAAATAATTATTATTATAGAAGTGAAACAATAAATGGGCATTTCCCACATTTTTCTATCAAAACAGGATCACCCTGGCCTCCAGCTCAACCGTAAAGAATCTTGGAGTTATTTTTGATCAGGATTTGTCCTTTAATGTCCACATAAAACAAATTTCGAGGACTACATTCTTCCACTTATGCAACATTACCAAAATCAGACGCATCCTGTCCCAAGCAGATGCAGAAAAACTAGTCCACACATTTGTTACTTCTAGGCTGGACTACTGTAACTCTCTGTTATCAGGCTGCTCCAATAAGTCTCTTAGGACTTTGCAGCTAATTCAGAATGCTGCTGCATGTGTTCTGACAGGAACCAAGATCAGAGATCACATCTCTCCCATTTTGGCTTCCTTGCACTGGCTACCTGTTAAATCTAGAATAGAATTTAAAATTCTTCTCCTTACATACAAAGCTCTTCATGGCTAGGCACCATCATATCTAAAAGAACTCATAGTACCTTACTACCCCTCTAGAACACTGCACTCTCAGAATGCTGGGTTCCTTGTGGTTCCTATAGTTTCAAAAAGTAGACTGGGAGCCAGAGCTTTCAGCTATCAAGCTCCTCTTCTGTAGAACAAACTACCTTTCTGGGTTCGGGAGGCAGACACGGTCACCACCTTCAAGAGTAGACTCTCTCTCTCTAAACTTCTTCCCTGGAGTTTCTGTGCTCTCTCGTCCAGCAGGTTCTCATGGATCGTGGCTGCTGCTGTGGTCCTGCATGACGTCCACTACATATATAATTACTGTCATTATTGTTACCATATCTCCATTACAGTTTAGTTAGTTAATGATTTACTGCTGCTGTGCATCTGTGTCTCTCTATCTCTATCACAGGTTCCACTGCTACTGTAATCATTCTACCATTTATTGTAATTCATTGTAATTGTACAATATGTTTGTGTTGATTGTTCTGTACATATGACATCCATTGCACGTCTGTCCGTCCTGGGAGAGGGATCCCTCCTCTGTGGCTCTTCCTGAGGTTTCTTCCACATTTTTTCCCTGTTAAAGGGTTTTTTGTGTCACTGGAACCGAGGGTCTAAGGACAGAGGGTGTCACTCCCTGTACAGATTGTAAAGCCCTCTGAGGCTAAATGTGTTTTGTGACTTTGGGCTATACAAAGAAAATTTGATTCGATTTGATCAGAAAACAAACACACTGAGTTATGTTGAAGATACCCAGTGAGGTGAATAACAGGTAATGTGTGAACACACTGCATTTGGTTCAAACATGTCGTTTCTGAAGGTGACTCCCGTACATCTGATGAAGGATTACTCACTACTGAAGTGAAATTCAACTACTACTACTTCAACCTCAAATAACTCAGAGCACTATTTTCAGGATCACATGGTCTTTGGGTGGATGACTTTACTGATGGCCCAAGGTTCATAAACCTAATGGTGGCTTTTTCTCCACACTGCCATTATTATAAACCATAGACATGCAGCATGGTTTATGAATAATGACAGACTGAAAACAAACGTGACATCTAAAAAATGACTAGCAGCTGCAAGTGGGAGGGAAAGTATCAAATCTTATGACTCATGGAGTGGGAGATTTTATTTTAGATTATGGAGGAGAGTTTGGTTTCCCAAAAACAGAGCTGTGGCAGTGAGGCAGTACGACCAGGTACCATGGCTAAAACATGTTAGAAAACCTGCTCAGAGGAACCTGAAGATATGCATGAAGAGAATCTCTGAGACAACTACACAACCTACAGCTGCTCAGTAGTCAATAAGTGGACCTCAAACCTTTAAATCTCAGCCTTTAAGCCATGCTCAGTAAAAAACAAGAAAGAGAAAAGAAAAAAAGAAATTTGATCGACAGGTTCCATGACACCTGGATGAAGGAAGACTGTAAAAATATAAAGATGTAGTTAAAAGCTCCAGATGAGCTTCTGGTTAGACGCTGTGGTTTAATCAGGTTCAGTGTGAATTCTATCACCCACAAGTCCCAGTACCAAGTGAATCCATGGACACAGAACAGGGATGTTGTCTGCTATGTCTAACTCCATGCTATACAGCAACCCTGACTAAGTGTATTGACAGGATCAACATCAGGTATGTTTGAATGTATGCATGTAGACTGAGATGTTGATATGACTGTACGATAGCACAGATGGAGATGAAGGACCCACACACTGCTGGACAGAATGTGGGAGGTGGAGCAGCAGCGAGTCAAAGAAACAAAGATTCACATTCAGACTTGGTTTGTTTTGTTTTTTTTGCTTTCAAATGATGCAGATGAGCTCTCAGTGGGAATAGTGAATCTAAGCTAAATACAGCTGTTTGTTTCAGAGACACCGACTCAGTCAGTCTATGAGATGAAGAATATTCTACTCATATGTCAGCATGTGACTGCCAGTGCTACAGGTTTACAGGAGCAGTAAGCAGATTCAGTGTGTGGTGCCCTGGATCTTCTCTCTCTGTTGTATGCCAACACAGCACATATCAGTATGGACTGTTCACTCCTCTGTCACATGTAGGCCAACATGTTTTCCACATCACTCTGTTTGAACAGCGGCAGGTCAGGCAGGGAGTCTGAAGCCTGCAGTTGGGTGTTGTAAGTCATAAGGTAAACAGTGTTTTCACCAAGCTTACCTGATTTTGTAGTTCGGTAAGGTGTGTTTCTTTTTGATGACGCGCTTCAGCTGGTTGACTATGATGGAGGTGAGCTGAGGCAGCGGCCTTCCTTCAAACTGGGACTTCGCCTCAAAATCCACCAGCGGGTCCTCGAGGAAGGAGAAGGACCAATGGGAGAAGGGCAGGCGCGTGAACTGCAGCCTCAGCCTACCCACCACGCGCCTCATTTTAACGAACAGGTAGGCAGACTTCCCGAACACCAGGTCGACGTCGATGGCCAGATGGAAGCCGCCATTGTATTCGATGTCCACCTCGAAGTTGAGCTCCTCGGGCATGCCGTCCTCGTTCAGGTGCACCGGCTTCATAAGTTTGGCCGTCTTAAAGACCGGCAGAGAATTGCCCAGGGAAATATCCCTGAGACTGAGTCCCTCCAGGAGCCGTCCGGCTGTCTTGGTCTGCAGCAGCTCCTCAAACTCCACCTTGATCTTCTTGGTGAGCCAGTGTCTGACCACAGGGGTGTCCCGGAGCTCTCTGAACAGGAACAAAAAGATCGCGTTTAGGAAATTGCACGTCTCGGGCTTGGCCGCATCAGCGGGCTCGCTGTGAGGAGGCGGCGACTGTTTGGGGCTGCCGCCGCTGACAGCCGCTTCCTGCTGCCGTGTCGAGCCGGCCTCTGGCTGTTTGGATGAGGTGGATGCCGTGCTGTCCTGCTGGTGCTGGCCTGGTTCGGCATGTTGGGTATTAAAGTAATCCTTCAGTGCGTTATCAGGCACTACTTTGACATACTGCACTGTCCTGCCTATGGGCTCGATGTTTCTCCGGTAGATGAGCAAGAACTGTAATAGCAACGTAACGACCGCTCCGGAGAACGCGGAGATTAATATTAAGTAAATCATTTCGCGCAGCTGCCGCCTCTGACTCCCAGTGCTCTCAGAATCAGAGGTTTATCCGTGTTAACAAAGCAAGTTCCACCTGGTCGCTCTCAAAGCTGCCATATCATCTGCTTCTTTCCTGAGCTTCAGGCTCTTCACCTGATTGGACAAACGGGTTACGTCGCTGTGCGTAATGACGGCAGCAGAATGTTTCTTTTGATGCGTTCAGTGTATGTCGGATATAATGTGGTTTGAAGACTGTTCGACCTGCCAGCAGTGACTCAATTCGCGCGTAGATCTGTGAGGATTGTGGTTGACAGCACACACTCAATGAATTTGATGATTAAAGCTGATCTGACTGCACCTCTTTAATTTGTTACTTGTCTGACTTATTTTGCTGTATTTAATGCCAGTGTAAGTATCATATTTGGAGTAGCATAAGCATAAGACTTATTCAGTGGATCATGGCTGGTGTACCCTGTTTCTAATCAGGCCTAGTATCTTGTGTCCAAATATATCAGTGTCAACTCACATCATCTGGACGAAACAACGCCCCTGAACAGCAGTTATCTTAAAAGTGAATGAGACATTTGAAAACCTGAATTTTAAGGTTTAAGGTGGGACCTGTTCACAAAATGCATTCATCTGTCTTATATAATCTTGCATCCAATGTTTTATTATTGGTCATTTGGGATCTTTTGAGGCCTCTTTAACGTCTGAGCATGACCCCTGCACTGGCAACAATTTTACAGCCAGGAGGCAGTGCACATCTACTATGTACAAGCTGCATAATTCAGAGCTTTAAACTATGACTTATCACTTCAAAGTATGTTCAGTTGATCTTCTGTTCTTCCAGTAGAGCTAACCCTTAAACTAATCTTATTAATATTACTGTACAATGAAACTTGGAACCGCACAGATTTTGATGCAAAGCATCCATTTTCTTTTTTCAGTGACTGCTGCAAAGAACTTCTGAGTTCAGTAAGAATATAGGGAATATTCTTATTGAACTCAGAGTTTCTTTGTCTCTTTCCATCCTTTGAGTTGTCCGTCTGGTTGAACCATAGTATAGAGTTTTATTCTCCACATGCAAAATGTTCTCTTTTTGCAAACCCTTCATACAAAATTATATTTATTTGTAAAGAGGACATTCTTCTATCTAAAACAATGAATGACCATTCAAAAATATAGAGTAGTCCTTCTGTGTGTACTGAATCTAGTTTTTATGGCAGATGAGCCCAAACTTTTGAGCAGTAGTGTACATGCACATACTTTTCGGGCCTAATTTTACAGCTGAAGACCAACATTTTTTACTACTTGCAGGCAACAAGTTCTTATGGTGAACATTTACACATCCAGCAAACACTTCCTTTGTTACCAGGTCAAAGAGTGACATTGTCTCTTGACCTATTTTAATATTCTGGTTCTGGCCCAGTAAAATTATCAAAGATCAGAGAACCAAAACAATAAGATCAAATGCTTCATAGAGCTAAGGGGAACACAGCTAGGGATCATTCTTTTGTGGTGTATCATTATAAGTGACACAGTTAATGTTACCATTTGATCCATCGTACATATAAAACTACTAATACGATTAGTGCAGCTTTAAATAATGATTTCCTCTGCGATTGTTCCCTATTCAGGGAGAAGAACAGTATCATAGATTTTGTACAGGCTGTATCTCCAGTATCAACAGATTATGACTGATCTGACTGTGACCTGCTTTCTGGCTGTGTATCGTGTTTTCTCAGGCCTTGTGTTTCCCTGACGGTCCAGCAGAGGTCCCTACTGTAATCTTGTTTGCTCTTATTGCAGCTGTTGGCAGCGGGTGGTCACAGGTACGACTATAAATGATACCCTTGAAATGAACCCTTAAAGCAACACTGTTGAACTTTTCTACCATTAAATAACAGATTTTTAGAAACTCATGTTGATGCTTCATTGACTACTGAATTCACCAGGTGAATGGTGTCTGATGAGAAGTACGTAACACTTAACAGCACTAAGTCACACACCACCAACTATTTGACCGATTTCATTGAAACTGGATGATATTTTATGGAGAAAATGTTTTCTGGTGTTCCCTCTGATGTCCTCCGGCTGCTCCACCTCAGAGTTTATGATGGACAGTCAAGTGAAGTGCTAACTGTAGCTGCTGTTAGCTAATGTTAGCTTAGTTTGTTAGCTGGGCTGCCTGGACTGTGAGCTCAGAGCACCGGGGGAGTGTTAGTGTTTGTACCACAGCTGTTTTGGACCACCGGGAAGAAGAGGAGGACAAGAGTAAATGTGGGACTGACTTTTAGTGGATGGTGAGAGCGTTGCTGCTGCTGTGTCTGCTGTTGGTGACCTGGTGTTATCAACGTTGTCGCTAGTTTTTGATCATAAGTAATGTGATCAGAACAAATACTCGAGTACAGCTGAACATATTTACCACATCGCAAAATGATCCATTTTTGCTCAATGTTTTAACGTTGCTGTGTTTGCTGTCATTTAATTTTACAAGGTGAAGACTATGTCATGTTTACAGCTCGTCCAGCTCTCCTTATGCATCCAGAAATAAAAAAAAAAGCAGTGAATGTTGCTCTAAGTTCAAGCTTTTATTTCTTTAATATGCTTTTGTGTATATTTTATTACCGTTTTTATGCCTTTCACCTTCTGTCTCACTCCTTTAGCTTATAGTCACGCCATCATAATCATTTAATTATCTATCAGACTTCAGATTTACGGGTATTGGCCTGTTAACGTAGAGTTTTGTATGTACGAGGAGACAGTGAAGGCAGCACTGATCCTGGTCCTCTGCGTGACGGTAAGGTGTTTCATTTATGTGAGCGGCCGCCGCTGGGCTGGCGTTAAAGCTTCCTGTTCCGTGCGGGATTACTGCGTTTTGAACCTCTGCGTGTTTTACAGACTTTCTGTTGTCCTGATACATTTCACTGCATGAGACACGTCACTGTTTCAAACATGAAAAAAGGCAGTTTGAGGTCGTTTAAGGAGCCGTTCGGTAAGTACACTCAATATTCCAGTCTTCATAGAGAGTGTGTAGACAGCCTGTCAGCTCATCTCCTCTTTGTCTACAGTAAGAACTTGAATCAAAGTATGAACATGTCTCTGGCATTCTCTCCATGGATCAGTGTCAGACCTCCTCACTGTGTTGGCTTGCTTATTGTTTTAGTCTGAACAAGCAAAATCTACTTTTATTTCAAATGTGACTCTTTGATCTGATCAGCCTCATAGATCCATTCACAATATTCTAAATTTAAACTGTTCCTACAATTCACTTTACAACTTTTTCACTTTCAGTTAAAACAAGTTGGTTGGCCTTCTGCAACTTCTGTCTACAACCACAAACAAGAAAGTTTCCATTTAAAAAGTCCCCTCAGTCTGTTCATGGAAAGAAGCCGTGATGTCTGCTCATTCTGACGTGAATGTTCACAGGGTCATGACCTGCAGTGGTCCTAGACTTTATCTGGCATGAGACAATTTAGAAAGAGTGATGAGAACATTTGGTGGTTGGTCTGCTGTTGGTGCTTCTATTGTATTCATATGAATGCAGAGGTACATCTGCATGGTGTGGTTTATGAGCTCCAATTTATCTTTATTAATAAATAATTACAGTGTTTAGTCATCACCAAGAAGAACTGTGTTTTTAACTGGTACCTTCAGACTTCGGTGTAACCGTGGTGAAAAATTCAAAGCTTCATCTCAGAGTTCAGTTTTTGCCTAAAAATAGAGGAGCACTCTCACACACTTCCTGTTTGACACAGGATAATGAACATTTGCTCAGTCACACTGTGGGCTAATGGCTGTTTGTGCCCAATCCTATATGATCCACGTATACACTGCAGCTCCTTTCAGCATTTCTAAACTGTAATTTATTACAGGTCTTGAGTACGTGCTCGTCCAAGCTAAACCAGGATGTGGAGTCTTACTTCAGCTAAAAGCGTTTCAGTTGAGATGGCTCGGTTCTTTGTTTGGACACCATATGAACAGCAGATTATATTATTGATTTTAAGTAACTAACATTGAGAACTGTAGAATTAGTGGTGCAGTAGGCCAACTTAACCCCAATATTGGAATAAAGGTGTAGACAGTCTTTACTAATGCTACAGTAGACTTGTTGCTTGCTGCTTCACACCAACACAGCTGTAAAGTCAAGTCAAGTCAGATAAGACACACTGACGCATGTATGGCAAATGTGGGTTTGCAGCTGTGATGGGGAAAGAGTGAACCACTCAGAATGTCACATCTGTGGATTTCAGATCGCTGCGATAAGTTTATATAGTAAGATTGATCATTAACTAATTAACATTAACTGAACATCACATACATCCTGGCTGCTTGTGACGTTGGAAAGAAAAGGACAAGCACATTCATTATCCATCCATCTTTAAGTCAAAGCTCCTGTTTCCCACTCGATCTTTGCAGCACAGTGGCTGGAAACTCTTGAACTTGACGTAGGGTTTTGTTTCTGGATGTCTAGAGTGTGACTAATATGGATTTTTATTGGCTATTAATAGCTACATTTCATTTTAAAGTTGATCTCGTCACTGAAACTTGAACAAACCTTTTGCTATAGGCTTTGGAGGCTTTCAGGAGGTCTGGTTTTAGTTTTTTCTTTTTCTTTTTTAGATTTTGAGAACTCAGCTCCCAAAGAATTGACAAAATTCCATTTATATTTGCAACACCTTCGTGTGCCCACTCTGATTCCTTGGGGACTATTTCTTTGGGAGAAAATAGTTGTAATGAAACCTGTTCACACTTTGCTCTGGGGATTATTGCTATGGGAGTGTTGCTGAAACAGATACAAAAATGTAAAAATGACTTCTAGTTTTAGGGAGTTTCATGAAGCAACTATGTCCTGACTAACAACAGTTTAACTATCAGCTCAGAACTTCTATGTAACATCTTTGACTGTAGTGTAGGATGCCAAGTCTGATGTATGATCAGGGAACAGAAGTTTTGGTCTGGTCTCCTGGTCAACCTCACTGTTAGAGCAAGTGCCAATGTACTCAGCAACAGTTTGTCAAGAAATAGTTTCAGATCGTAACTCCACCTAAAACCACAAAAGAGACTCTGGACAAAGCCAGGCTAGCAGTGTTTATGCTGAGCTAACTCCATGTCCCTACTTTAAACAAAGATTTAAGATTTGTATCAAAGTTGTCATCTAACTCTGAGAAGTCAATAAGAATTCCTTATGTCACACCCATCAGTGTGAAACTTCCATTCTTGATTGATGTTTTTAATGAGGCAGTATAAACATTAATATACAAGTTTATTGCAGCTCAGACACACACAGTGTACCACCTCACTCATGTTCCACATGCAGCAGAGAGTTTGTACAAGATCTGTGTTAACCCCAATAATGGTTTCTACAGTAACTGTAGAGTAAAGGTGTAGACAGTTTCTAGTAATGCTACAGTAGACTAGCAACACAGCTAGTCAAATCAAATAAAAAATGTGGGTTTGCAGCTGTGACGGGGAAAGAGGGAACCACTCAGATGTCACATCTATAGATCTTAGATTACTGCAATATAGTAAGATTGATCATTAACTAATTAACGTTAACTAATTAACATTAACTGAACATCACGCACATCCTGGCTGGTTGTAACGTTGAAAAGAAAAGGACAAATGCACTCAGTATCCATCCATCTTTAACTCAAAGCTCCATGTGTGCTCGGTGCTCTGTGTGTGCAGCTACTGTCAGTGGCATTCACCTCCATTCATGTGTGGAAGCAAACATCATGATAAAGCAAACAGCCCGGGACACAGACTGCTTAGAAACTGTGCTTTATCCTTTCATAGGAGACATGGGTGGTCAAAGAAGAGAAAAGCTGGGTTCACCTGCATGGAATTATGGCCCTAAGCAATGTATTATGATGTGGTTTATATTTCATCTCTTGAACTTTATCCAGAGCGTGCAGTTACATGCCTCTGCATTCCCAGAGAGGGAGAAACAATGTTCAACTGATCTGAGGTTCGACTTACACTTCATAATTGGGTGACTGGCTGCAGGTCCTAATACTTAATGTACTATATTTAAAGAGATATACCGCCCATATGCCCACATGAACTATATTTACTAGTAGTTTTGTATGTATTTGTATTGAGCATGTTAACTAGAAATGTAGTACTGCAGCTTAATGTGGTAATGTTATTGCAAGTTTGGATGGTTTTTGAGAAATCTCCTCTTTAGTGTGCTTGGAGACTTTTCAGTCTGATTCACACAGCCATATGTTGGTGCTGAATAGTATTTTCATTTTGTTTTCTAGCTTCATTAATGAATGCATTAATTAATTAATTACTTAATTTTGTTTTTTAATAACCAGAAGATCAGTTTACAATGGATTCTCATTTACAGTGATGACATGGCCAAGTTGAAGCAAGTATGGTGAAATGTAGGGACAGTTTTTAGAGGTCAAATGATAAGTTCACTGATTGATTTGTTAGTCATCAGGAAATTAAAAGGTAACTATTTTGAATTAAGTAATCTAAAAGTAATTCTTCAAGGATTCTCCTTGAAGAATTACTTTACTTTTAATCCTGTGTTAGTTAAATTAATATCTTTGGGTGTTTGTCTCTTGTTCAGACAAAACAAGATATTTGGAGACATCACCTCTGGGATCTAATAGTGGCAGTTTTTCTGACCAAACAATGAATTGATGAATGGAGCAAACAAATTCTGAAAATATTCCTTATGTGCAGCCTTGCTTCAATGTAATAATAATCAATCACTGTTTTGTCCTGATTCAGTGTTACTGAAATCAGACTTTATGTTTTTAAAGTAACAAAAGGGGCTCAGTTCATCCAAGCCAATGTCCCTAGAAATTCCACAAGGAAGTCCACATCAGACAAGTAAGCAAGAGCAAGTTTGAAACTGTTGCCATTAGACATAATTTGAAGCATTGCAGAATCTTTGAGGGGTTAGTCATCGGGATGAACAGTTATAGAGCTGGGTGTCATCTGCATAGCAATGAAAATCAATATAGTGCTTAACAATGAGGACCCTTAGTAACATCTACAAACCTGCAAAGTAGTAGACCCTGGAAAGAGCCCTGTGGCACTCCATATGGACTGTTACTGTTACTACGAAGTGAGACAAACAGCTTCTATCCCATAAGTAGGACTGAAAACAGCAGTAGGATCTGCTGAAGTCCAGAAGCAAGACGGACAGAAAAATAATTTCTGTTACAACCGATTCTGAGCTTTACAACATTCCCCAGAGCAGTGCTTTGGAAAGTGCCAAGTAACATCACAAAAAGACAATTTATGGCACTGACGCACAGTACAAGGTTTGTAGTGTGAAATTCTTTAGATCTAGATGCAGAGGTTATATTGTGCAAAAATAAAAATATAATAAAGAGGGTGGTTTGCATGAATTATATAACATGTTGAAACATAAATGGAAAAGGAAAGCATGTGTAGTATGTCCAGCACGTCAGTCTTCTCCATGGATTATTGATTCCACACTCAAATAAACAATAACTTTCTAGAAACAGAGAGACGAAGCAACATGAAAGCAAAGTGCGACATGTCAACATTTCCTAGTTGACTTGCGTGGGCAAGCAGACTAAAGCAGTGGTGAAGGGGCTTTACCTTTCTTTCCCCTCAGATGTATTGCACTGCCTGCCATCTCCTGAGAAATCCATTGTCACTGCATGTGATAAATCATGTTAATATCAGTCAGAAAATGTAGCACCATCACACTAAAAATACCACTGAGACACATTAGACCTACACCTACACACACCTACAGCATATAGAGTTCACAAGCCTCTCATTTTAGACTTATGATAATATGCTCTTAAGGTGTTTTTGCTTTAATGTCAGATCTTATACAGAGGAGTCAATATTTTATTTGTGTGCGTGCGCGTGTGTGCCTGTGTGTATGTATTTGAAGAGGCACTGTAATTATGCACATGTACCTACAATGACAAAGTTCAGAGTCTGTGTCATGACAAGTGCTCATGTCTATGTGTTGAGGCTTGTGGTAGACTGAAATCATCATCTTCATCTGAAGGAATTTTACCTTTTTAGGGGTACATTTTGGACATTTCTTTGTGGATTTGGTTGCATTTGAGTAACCAAAAAAAACAAAATCCCTGCTTGACTGAAATAAAGATCTTTGTTTGTTCTGAGGATAGACATTCCCACACAGAAAGAACCTATAGAAACATAAGTTTAAATATAGGTTTTGATATAGGTTTCAAATATATGCTACATATATAAAATTGGCACACATTATATTTACATATAGGCACCTATATGTACATATATGTACACATACACATAGGGTCATATATGCTCACCTATATATGTACCCATATATGTGCTTATATGTTCACCTATATATGCACCTATTTAATTTATTTATTATAAAACTTTATTAATCACATTTACACGTAAAATTATTCTTCACAAGTTTAAACAATCCAGTTGGCCCCTGTTGGAACACACCTCAGCTGTACCTAGGTAACACTTTACAATAACCATTTATATAGGAGACATACCTTGTACTGTATGTACATATAGGGCTTGTATGTGGATATAAATATGTTTCATATATGCGCATATATCCTCATGTAGGTTCTTTCCGTGTGGGTTTGTATAGGAACATGTTGTATTTTACTTTTCTCACTAATTTTTAACAAAAGTTCTCAAATGTACATTTTTACTATACTGCAGCTTCACATGAGACAGTAAAAATTGTACTCATGTCCCCTTAAAACGTTGTGCAGCAGAACGAGTAAATATCCAATAACCTCATCGGGAGGTGTTCTCTTTTCGGTTGTGCCAAAGAGGGAAAATCAAATGGAAACTGAATGTCGTCCATTATGTCTTGCCACATTTATTGTTTCAGACTGGAAGTAGTTTTGCATCATGTATATTCGACCTTAACTCTTTTTGTCAGACCAGACATTTGTAGTATATTGTACAATACAGAAACAGCAGCTAGTTTGAATCACAACTAAAAGAGACATCTCAGTTCCTACAAGAGCACACAGGCTCTGTGTGTGACCTACATCCATGACTGCTCTCTCTCAGGTGAACACACACACACACACCTTGGAAGCTGCATGTAGGAAACAGCCTGCTTACACCCGATCATCCTAATTCTAGCTTCCCATGCAAATTAAAGTTTCATCGTCATAGAGTGTAACCCAAGAAAGGCCAAAGTAGTTCTTTATTTAGAGCCCTTTGGATACAATGGCTTTACAGTGACGTAGCCTGATGAAGGCCCACATAGCCCCGTCAAGGTATTTTCTGGAGCTGAAAAGCCGCCTTTGTGCTGCTCTCTCAACTCATCCGTGAATGTGCTCGTTAGAAATATTCCTTATCGGTGCAGAGGTATTTGATTTAAGAGTTCATGTTAGTGCTGAACAGTATTTTCTTTGTTTCTGAGAAGCTTTCATGAACTATTACAAGCTGCTTTGTTTTATTCAGCAATGACATGGAGGGTAAACACACCTAAACTCACACTTCTTTATGTGGCAAAGCTGAGGTAGCGTAAAGGTGGGGTCAGTCATACTTGAGGAAGACGGTTGAGTCTCATTAATACTGATGTTTTGACTGACTTGAAGCAAGTAACGCAACACAAAGCAACGCAACACAACACAGGTGGTGACAGTATTTGACACCCTGCTTATGAGCCACAACTATCAACTTTTCTTTTTCTCTAGTGCATCTGACACCACCGTGAATGAAAAAAGGGTCTTCACCTTCAGAATTACCAGAAAGGATCATAATGTGTCATCACAGTGTTACTGTTAACATTGGCGTTCAAAGTACACCACACTCACTCAATCCTCCCATCGACCAGAATGTGCCGGTCGATGGGAGGATGTGGTTTTTCTCTGCATCTTTGTCAGTGACAGTGGTGATATGTAGGAAGGAGATGAAATGAGTAAAGGACACAGTACACATTTCACAACATTGAAGCCTCTTCCTTCTTTCTAACAGACAGAATCAGCTCTGAACCCGTGGAGGACACAGACACCACCAGCTTTGTGGCAGAAATTGTGAGTACCTTTTTTTTTATATGTATGTTTAACTGTCTCATTGTCTTGATGTGTCTCCTACCCAGTTTGCTTGGTGCTGATTTATCCTTGTTCTGCCTTAGAACGCAGAGTCTTACAGTAATCTGCTAAGAAATGTACCATAACTGAACACACTGTGCTATGATTGCTAGCGCCTGAGGGCTCATTGAAGAACAGGTTGCAGCAGGCTGATCCCTGTCTTTGCACACAAGAGAGTCATTTTCTTCCACAGTTACAGACTTCTTGAATGCTCCCTCAGTCTCATGAGCAGACTTCATATAAGGCTCCCAAGAAGAGGATTAACAGAGCAGACAAACTTGTGTTTCTTTCTCAGGTTCAATCATTTGACTTTCTGATATTATCTTGTCTCCCACAGTCCTTGGAGGCCAATTACCCAGTGCAGGTGACAGATCCCCATGGTAAGAGAGGCAAAACTCAATGGTCCATTTTACAAAGCATGCAAGTAAAGATCTTTAGTTTACTTCTTTTTCTCAAGGGCCTTCAGCTGTTTTTTGGTTAGTTTGGGTAACTCTCAATACTCTATATGGATAAGATAATGCTTTGAGTTGAAATATGAAGTCAACATTGACCTTTGGTTTACCACGAGTTACCAACAGCAGCCCTGAAAGCAAACGTACAAAACCTGAGTCTCTTGTCGTCATCTAGAAACAACAGTGATCCCCCAAAAATTTAATTGGCAAATTGGCAAAATTGAAACAGACAGGCATATCATGACTCAACATGCAGAATATAGTAAGAGGAAATGAGAATAGAGCCTAAAAATAGGTATGACCTGTACCTATATATGACGTGCTGAGTTAGTGTCAACAGCCAATTAAACAGGAAGAGAAAAGTTTTATATCCGAATCGACTGATGTCTGTAACATGTCTCCAGCAGAGGCTGTGACACTCCACCTGAGCTCCATGCCGTCTGGATACCTGAGCCCCTCCTCAGACAGAATACGACAGGTCAGTATAACCATCTTTGATGCATGTGTGCACATATGACCTGCATTTGAAACATTATGTATTTATCATCATCCCTCACAGAGACTGAATTTTTCAAGTTTCATGAACGTCACTAAAAATGTAGATTGGAGATTATAAAATGTAGATTTCTGACACTTTAGTTTAGTTTGGTTTAGTTCCATTGCATGCGCTCTTATCACTGTCGGATCTGTCTTTATCGCTGTCTCTCTGTCTTTCTGCTGTGGAACATTTAAGAATCTGTTTCAGCTGTGGGATGCAAGCGTAATGTAGAACTTTACCAAAAGCATGAAAAGAGCATGTAATATATGCATCAATAGAATTTTAGGCTCTTTCTTTGTCTTAAATTTGAACAAGAATGCTATACTCTAAAATGAATGGAGGTTCAACTTTTTATTTGCTCATGAAAATGATCCTAAAAGTCAATACAATCAAATTGTCGACATTAATTGATAGTTTAATGAAAAAGTTCTATCATTATAATGTAGATAATTCTATTCTCCCTTGGCACAGGTACACACTGGGTATACTTTCTAATTTAGGCTGTGAACACACAGGATGTGGTTTGCTCCCCCTGAACTCAAAGGTGCAGCTGTGTATAGCTAATAACAGAGCAGGAACACAGACAGCAGAAAGAGTGTTAACATCAGTCAGCCAGGCAGCTCTCTAAAGCAGAGAGCATTGTTGAAAATAAACAGACAAGAAGAGTAATCAGTGAGACTTGCGTCTGTCCAATCAGCACTGCTAAGGTGGATACATGCCCTCCAGGTGGAGGGTCTGGATTCTCTGTCTGGCCTTGATGTACTGTTGTGTGCAGTGTGGCTTTTGTTGAGACATGTTTAACTTGTATAAGCTAGTAAAAAATGCATCATGTTTACACTTCAGGCACGTAACCTGCAGAAGACGAGACATGCACCTGCTGCATCCAAACTATCGAACAAAAACTGTGTTTGAAAACATGTCCAATGTATTGTGACCTCCAGCCTCCTACTGCAGAGAGTAAAATGAGTGCTGTGTGGAAAAACAGCTGATTTGTGCAGCTGATTGATCGCATTCAAAATGTGACCAGTAAGTAATCAGTTTTGTGGAGCTCTCTTGCATAGAGAATCTGGTTGATGTTCAAAATAAAAGACCCTATGCAAACTTCTGATTGTAAAAACAGACAAAAGAAAAACAATTTTTAACAATAAAACATTATTGAAAAGACTAATCAACAGAAAGGCCCTCTGTCCTATGCCAACAACTATTGGAAAGATTTAACCAAACCAAACCAGACATTTACTATATTGTGATACAGCAGTGGTTCCCAAACTTTTTTAGCCGCGCACCCCCTTCTATGTTCCAACCAGGTTGACGCACCCCCAATCCCCCAGAGAGAGGAGAGAGAGAGAGAGAGAAGAGGAGCGAGAGGAGAGAAGGATTCTCTTCTTGGAGCGAGACGAGAGAGAAGAGACGAGAGAGAGCGAGATGAGAGAGGAGAGAGAGAGAAGAGAGATGGGGAGAGGAGATAGAGAGGAGAGAGGACTGAGAGAGAGAGTCCCCCCCCCGATAGACGATGAGAGAGAGAGAGAGACGAGAGAGAGGAGAGAGAGAGTATTTACAGTATATTGTAGCAATAATAATGCATCTTGGCACAAAGCTTTCGTAGAGGCCACAAGCTAGGTGCACAAATATGTGTAGAAGACGTTATCTTTTTCTACGTGCAGTGCACAGTAATATTATTGCTTCATTTTAAGATTAAGTGCATTTTGAATAGCCTGCATTTATTTATTAATTAAAATTACAGTTTTTGTTTAATGTTTATTTACACGTCTTTATTGTGTGGGGAAAACACTGTAACTGTGTAATTATCAGACCCTCATTACATTTTTCATCTCGCGCACCCCCCAGCAGCAGCTCACGCACGCACCATACTTTGGGAATCCCTGTGATACAGTATTTACAGTGAAATGATATTATTATTATTATTATTATTATTATTATTATTAGTGAGAAGTGTGAGACCCGAATATGACTATGATTTCTTATGTGTCCATATAGCAGGCATGTTTTAAATCAAGTTTGTGCATTTGAATGAAAATGACCAGAACATAACTAACAGTCATCATGCTTTATTTCTCTGTTGCAGCCAGTTGAAGATGTTGAAGAATGCACCTGCCCAACATCTTTTTCACCAGGTATATCAACTCTCATGATAGGAACGTCACTAAATCATTCCATGTGAAAATGGCTTTCATTTTTGGAGAATTGCTTAACCTGAAATATTGCCAAAAATGTAGATGTCATAATGAACTCAATGTACATATACAAAAATACACATCTTGAGCTAACTCTATCTTCTTTGTCCTCTGAGCTCAGACTACCCCAAAGAACTGCAGTTACTAAACAGCCCCTGTGAAAAGTGCTGCTGCCCAGCACCTCCTCCCAAGATCAGCGACCTCATGAACGACAAAGATCTCCTGGACTTACTGCGGCTCAAATTGGATCCAAACCACTGCACCATCAAAAACTGGAAGAACTTTGCGAGTCGCTGGGGGATGAGCTATGATGAACTGACCCTGCTGGAGCACCGGACGCAGGGGTCCTTGTCCCACAGCCCCACTCAGGAGTTCCTGCTGCGCTACAACCAGAAGACGGTCACTGAGCTCACCGAACTTTGCCGCATCTACCAGCGCATTGATGTGCTGCGGCTGCTGCAGAGCTGGATAGAGAAGGACTGGCCATCACGCTGGCAACAGGCTCTTTAACCAGTTTGACTCTATATATTTATCCTGCATTTCTTTTTTCTTCTATCAGGGTTGTATTTGTAAGGGATTTCTTCTTCTTCATAAGACTGGATAGATTTTACCAATGTTTTATCATTAGTAACTATAGAAGTGATCCTCCGAAAAAGATAAACAATGACCAATAAGTGAAAGTCCTTTAGAGAATGTCAGCACTCTGGGTGCTTCATGTAAGCACAGGATCTTACACACAGACTTACTACTGATAAAAAGTTTGGCTAAGTTAGTCCAGACTACTGAAATGAAATATCTAAACTGGGGGATAGATTGCCCTGTAATTTTGTACAGACATTCTTGATTTATGGTGCCCAGAGGATGAATCCTATGGCTTTGGTGATCCTCTGAATTTTCCTTTCATTATCTCAACATCTACTTGTCAGATTGGTACAACTTTTTCTAAAAACATTCATGTTTCCCCAATGATGTGTCCCAATGATTCTGGTGATCCCCTGACTTTTAACTATTGGATGGATTGTAAAGAAATTAGTAGACATTCATGTTCCCCTCAGGTTGAATTGTAATACATGTTTTCTTAAATGCCATCATGCAGTCAAAAATTTAATTTATACAATATTTTGTGATTATGGTTTATAACGAAATACCCGGAACAATCATCCCCAGTACTCCTTTGTGTTTAGTGTGAATTGACAAATGTTAGAATGCTAAACAACTGTTAACAAACACAAAGGGAATGCTACAATATTTATTTTTTTATAAAATGTTATGTTTTATTTTCGGACATAATGCAGCAGGATGTGTGTCAGCCTCTCACATTAAGAGGAATGTAGAATCCATGTCCATGTAGAATGGGAAATAACTAATTTGTTACATTTGTAAACCAAAAGATTTCAGCAGTTTGAAACAGTTCAAATGTTTAAATTTGTTTAAATTCATGTTCATTTTCTTATTTTTGAAGAAGCAAGTGGATTATATTTTTTTATTGTGCTTTTATTCTCAGTATGAAATAAACACATGCCAAACTCTGTAAACGCTTTTGTCATATTGAAGGAAAATTAAGGAACAGCATCAAACGTGAAGCCACATTTTACTTTTATTACAGCAGGCCTTTTTTTCTCTCCACGCAAATATCTGACATTTGTTTAGGCAAATGAATTTAAATTGAGCTATGATTTCAAGGAAAATTTCTTTCCCAGTACCTTTATAGGAATGTGTTAAATAAATATGGATCTGTGAAATAAAGCAGAGTAAAGCCTCGTCCATTTTCATAGATGCCTTTACTTTGTATACAAACCAAGTCATCAGTTTTATTATTTTCCTTCTTTAATATTAGTAAATGATCACAAGCATATTGATTATATTGAGTTATTTATTGAACAAAAAATTAACAAATACATTCGCTCACACTTTTTTACACTTAAAAATGTTATGGTAAAGTAATGCACGGTTCAAAAACTTAAACAGCTCAATGTGATCGCATGCAATACTGAAGCAGGCATGAATAAGAATAATAACATACTTCCAAATCAATGTTTAGAAAAAGCTAATATAAATAACAGGGATATACACATTATAAAAACAAGTTTGTTTATTAGGCTACCTAAAATTATTACACAAGAAGGATACTGCAGTGTGAACTAAAGGATACTACACTGTTTCCTGCAGAAAATAGAGGAAGTTAAGCAGTTAACTTCTCTCTGTATAATCACAAAATGAGGCATTGAATTGGTTTAGTTACATGTATTTACAATGTTTTGTACTGAAGCTTAATTCATCAGGTGGGACTAGCAGCAATCAGTCAGCATCTGAATCCTTGATATTGAGGCCGAGCATATTGGAGAGGCTCAATGACAATTTGTCATTTTCATCTGATGTGGAAATTTCTGGGGTTACCAGGCCCAGTACAGACTCTGGCTTTTCTACTTTGAAAGTACTCCCTCTCACCAAAGAGGAATCCCCTGCATCTGTAGAGGCAATGACATCAAGTCTTGGGGTGGCAAGCTTCAGATCAATATCAGTTTTTGCTTCAGTTGGTGAGACAGTAGCTGAGGGCGCTTTTTCTTTAGCTATCTTTAATCTCTCCATAATGTCAATCTTTTCTCCTGTATTTGATGTTGCATTCACTATTGGCAAGCGGATCCCTTTGCTGACAACATAATCCTTTTCCTGTGTGTCAAGTTTTGATGAGCCTAAGTAATCAGCAATTCCTCCTATGCCGTCAAGGCTGTTCCTTGGCAATCTGTGGAATTTGAATGCAGGAACCTCCACTTCAGCATTAGACACATCGGTTTCAGAGTCAACACCACTTCCCTCTTCATCCGTACCTGAACCAGACTTTAATCCCCATTTGAATGGCCATCTCAGCTTACTTTTTGGTGAATCTTTGATTTCAGCATTTGCTTCAGCTTTTATATCCACTTCAGGTGTGTTTAGGCTTGTCTTCACTTCAGGAGTAGAGATTTCTCCTTCAGCCTCTGGAGTTTTTATGTTAGACCCTGAAAAGTTAAACTTTGGAAGCTTGAAATGTGGCAGTTTGGGCTTTTCAAGATTGGCATCAACATTTGGTGCTTTCACATCTAGTTCAGGTCCTTTGATATCTCCCTTTACCTTTGGTGCGCTCAAGTCTACTGCAGGAACAGACATGTTGGCATCTGCTGTAGTACCTATGTTGACCTCTGGTGCTTCTATTCCAGACTCAAATGAAGGATGATTGCTAGGAACTTCTACTTCAGGGCTTGAAAGACCAAGTTTTGGAAGCTTGAAATGAGGCAATTTAAAGTCACCCAGATGGGGGTCAAAATCTACATCTGGTGTTTTTAATTGTGCATCAGGTCCTTTGAGGTCTGCTTTAGGCAAATTGATATCCACATTTGGTGCCTCCAGTTCAGCTTTTGGCAACTTAGCATCTATGTTTGGTGCTGAGAGGTTTCCATCCATTTTTGGTGAAGACAGGTTGAGATGTGGTGCTTTCATGTTGACATCAGGTGCCTGGAGGTCTGGTTTTGGTAAATCCAGACTTGCATCAGCCTTGGGCAAATTAAGGTCCACATCTGGACCCTTAATCGTTGGGGTAGAAAGACTGAAGTCTGGTAAACTGATGTTAGTTTTGGGCTGCGAAACATCAATATCTGTCTTAAGATCTAAATCTGGAGTGCTGATATCCAGATCTGGACTCTTGAGGTCAGCATCAACATCGAGATTAGGTGCTTTTACCCTTGGTGCAGATAAACCAAACTTTGGCAGTTTCATTTTGGGTAGCTTGAATTTTCCAGCTGAGGCATCAACATCTGGTGCTTGAAGGTCTACTTCAGGGCCTTTGAGATCAGTTGTTGGTAAATTAACATCAAGATCTGGTGCATCAAAGCCACCTTCAATTTTTGGTGCAGACAAAGACAGATCTGGTGCTTTCAGGTCTAGATTAGGATTGGCATCAATGTCAGGTGCTTTTAAATCAGCATCAAATTCAGGACCCTTGACTTTTGGCCCTTTAAATTTTGGTAGTTTAAATTTCGGAAAATTCAGTTTACCATCAGGTGGGTCAAGGTCAAGATTTGGACCATTAAGATTAACATCTGGAGCTTTTACATCAGCGTTAGGCATGCTGATACTGAGGTCTGGTGTCTCAATCCCACCTTCAATTTTTGGTGCTGAAAGATTAACATCTGGTGCACTCAAATCCACATCAGGTGCTTTGAGGTCTACATCTGGTACCTTCACATCAGCATCAATGTCAGCCTTTGGACCTTTCAATGTGCCAAATTTGGGTTTCTTGAAGTTCAACCATTTGAATTTTCCAGATGGACCTTCAACATCTGGAGAATTAACATCTAACTTGGGGCCTTCCAGATCAGCTTTTGGTAAGTTTAAGTTTGCATCTGGTGCATTTATCTCACCATCAATCTTTGGAGCTGAGACACTCAAGTCGGGGACAGAAACATTAGCATCTAGATCAACATCTGGACCATTAACATTAGGACCTGAGAGTGACCATTTTGGCTTTTTAAGAGTGGGCCATTTGATTTTCCCAGATGGAGGCTCAATGTCTACATTTGGTGTTTGAACATCAACATCAGCTTTGGGCATATTGAGATCAACTTCAGGCTGGTCCAGTGATGCTTGAGGTGCTTTTACATCAGCATCAAGGTCAACATCAGGGGACTTAAGCCAAAGCTTAGGCTTTTTGAGTGTTGGGAATTTGATTTTGCCAGCATTTTTAACATCAACATCAGCTCTGGGTAAATTCAGATCAGCATCTGGTGTGCTAATCTCACCATCGATTTTTGGAACAGAAAGATCAACATCTGGTGTGCTCAGATCTGCATTAAGGTCCATGTCCGTTTTGGGGCCATGAAGTTTGAGTTTCTTCCACTTCAAATGAGGCCAGTTGATTTTCCCTGATGGACCATCAATGTCGAGATCTGGGCCCTGAACATCTACATCAGGGCATTTAAGATCAGCTTTTGGGACATTGAGCTCTGCATTAGGTACATCAATGTCACCCTCAATCTTTGGAGTTGAGAGATTTATATCAGGTGTGTTTAGGTCTGCATTTATGTCTAAGTCTGCTTTTGGGCCTTTGGGCTTCTTCCATTTCAGGTGAGGCCAGTTAATTTTACCAGATGGAGCCTCTACATCAAAATCTGGGGTTTGCATGTCTAGATCAGCACTTGCCTTTGGCAAATTTATGTCTACATCTGGGGCATTTATTCCACCCTCCACTTTCGGTACAGAGAGATCAACATCTGGTGTATTTAGGTTTGCATCTAGATCCAGATCAGCTTTTGGGCCATGAAGTTTGTTTTTTTTCCACTTCAGATGAGGCCAGTTAATTCTACCAGATGGGGCATCAATGTCTACATCAGGGCCTTTGATGTCAGTTTTGGGTAAGTTAACGTCAACATCTGGGACACTTAGATCAGCATCAATCTTTGGTGTGGAGAGGCTGGCATCGGGTGCTGACAGGTCGGCATTTAAGTCAACACCTGGTTCTTTAACTTTGGGACCTTTCCATTTCAGATTGGGCCACTTGATTTTGCCTGATGGTGCCTCAATATCAGCATTTGGGGTTTCTAAATTTACATCAGGACCATTCAGATCAACTTTTGGCCCATTCAGGTCCAAATCTGGGCTTTTAAGATCTAATTTTAGGGCTGACAGATTAAGGTCTGGTGTCTCTAGGTTTCCACTGACAGAAGGAATATTGGCATCACCAGAAACATCCATCCCTCCTTTTGGTGTTTTGATCTGAGGTAGATTGAAGTGTGGCATTGTGAATTTTGGGCTCTTATATTTCAGGTTGTCTGTTTTTATTTCTGGCTTCTCAATGTCAAGCGAGGCACTAGGTGCATTGATTGTGGGAGGAGAGACACTTACATCAGGTGCTTTAAGAGTGCCATCTAGATCTCCTTTTATATCTGACCCAGTTAGTCCAAGGGAGGGCATTGTGAAATTAGCACCAGCATCAGCCGAGGGCTTATTCAGACTGAGATTTGGAAGGTCTCCATTGAGAGTGGGGCCACCTATTTCACCCTTGAACCCCGCAGCAGCATTTCCATCTAGGCCATTAAGGGAGACAGCTGGTGCCTCAGCTGCATCCAGGGACAGACCTCTGGTTTGGTTGAGCAACTGCTGGTGATAAGGTGAAACAAAGTAGGTTAAAACCAGTTAAAGTAGCTCTTGTGTTATCAGTCAATTACATGATGCTAAAATTGTTCAGGTATTATTGGCACCGTGTCAGAGAGCTGCTGTTACTATATCTGTTTCTGACAGTTAAATGTATTAACAAAATGTTCAAAGAAAGCTCACATCAGACTGGGTCATTTGACCTGAATTACAAAAAAAAATTATATTATTTCTGCCTGCAGATAGTAAATAAGTAAATATTATTTTTCAGTGCTGTGAGCACCATAAATCCCATTTACCTCCATCGTAGTGGAGTGGAGACAGGAATCTTAAAACCAATCAGAAAATAAATTGCATAGATAGTTAGTAGTTTTTTAATTGGTTAAACCAACCCTGTGATGTTTACCTGTGCAGGGTAAAGTTCAGAACTGGTGGTCAGTTCCTTCTTTGTCAGAACTTTCATGTTGTTATCATATGGCTCCAGGACCCTCAGGATGTTAAGCACTTCATTTTTGTTCAGATGATCAAGGTGTATAGTGGCTGCGACAATTTCATCGCCTGAAACATGAAACAACTCCTCAAAACCAACATATTTATCTCTTTTCTTCTAATCGTTTATCTACACTGACACTGTTAAACTGATCTAAACAAGGACAACACACATTTCAATAATTACTTCACTTCAATTCAGTTTTTTTATATGTCACCAAATCATAATAGGTTATCTCAGGACACTTTTCATCCTCTATGTATTTTCTCTTACCTGCTTGCAGGCCACTCTCTGCAGCGATTATATCATCTGTGATTCCAGTGATGACGACTCCTTTCTCAGAGTCATCCAGGACCAAACTTTCTGAAACACTTCTACTCTTGCTGTCTGCACTCTGTTTGAAAAATGCATGACACAAAATAAGAGAGAGAAAAGCAACTTGGTAGCATTTTCACACATTTGTACCATGTCTTTTGTTGTACGACATGTTGTTTTTTCATACTTACCATCTTACTCTTAGGAGTATTTACATCCACATTTGATTTATACTTAAATACAAAAAAACATGGAAACTCCAAACGACAGCCAAGTTATCTGCAAAAGACCAGACAAAAGGCAATTTTAGCTGTTAGTTTATTTGAACATAATATCACATAACTTTACTATGCACCATATGGAAATATGATGCAGGGAAGCAAAGAATTCTAACTAAATTACCATTGTTACAGTCTTTGAATTATGCATAATATCTTTATACCTTGTATGATACAGACATTATCATTGTTCAGGTCTCTTTCATTAGCTGCCATCATCTCTCGCTGGGTATCAGATTATTCCCCATATCCTTGCCTGTGCCCAGATTTCTTCACCTGCCTTGAGTGGCTCTTTAATTTTCTGACAGAGAAACAACGCCCACATGCAGTAAAACCTCATACTTCAGGAATTCAAAGCCTCTGCCAGGTTTGTTCAGGGAAATGTATGCATCTAAACCAGTTGGTTTGGATGCATTCTGACATGCCACGCCGCTCAGTGCACGCACACACATACGCAGCACTCCCTTCAACCACACCCCTATACCTTCACATGTAAACACTAATGCAACTCAGATACATTGAGACAAAGCAGGCTTTAAGTTCAGCAATGCTGGTTTGTGGCACAAGCCCTCAAGAAAAGGCAACCATCGATACTTTCTAAGATCTGAGCTTCACAAATTCTCCAAAAACATGTGATGTTAAAACAGTCAGCCCCCATCAGTGTTGTAACTGTCATGAACAGATGTTCCTATGCACGTAGTTATGACTGAAAAACCAATACCTTTGCTGTGTGCAATGACAGACATGGGTATGCTTAATGCATCTTTTCAAAATTGCACTCGAGAAGGTGTTCTTGATTTTCACATAAAAAATAAAAATCAGAAGAAATCATAACTGCATGGTGCCTACCTCCCCAAATCAGAAATTCCAAATTGAATTCAAATTCAATAAAAGATAGAGAGAGATTAATCACACTGAAATAATCAGTGTGATAATAGGCCTAACCCCAAAAACAGTTGGCTACATCAACAATGATACCAACAAAACAGTGCAAAACAGCAGGGTGTGAGTCAGATGACAGCATGTCTACATCAGGAAGACACGTTGAAAGAAGTACTTTTTATACAGAATACAAAGGTTTTTTTTATATAGATCTATATATTTTATCTAGAGTTTAGCATTTTATTTTGAATGTGTCTCACTTGTTGTCAATGCCAGAAAAATCATGACATTACAGTTGGTCCATGACCTATTAAAGTCAACTTGTGAACAAATTTGAAGACAATGTATGAGAAGATAATAATATTAATAATATCTCCAATATATGTCAAGAGAGTGGACATTAAATGTGTGTATATTTGGACCACACCTCATTGACAAGTCATACAATTATTTTCAACAACACAGATTTCCTCCAAGATCAACCTGAAATGACTGATCCAGAGAAGAGCCGCAAGGTTTAAAAGGCACCAAAGATAATATAAATATTCATAATATATGCCAGTTTAATTCTCTAAATGCGATAACATCCTACTTTTAACAATATGTCTTTAAATGATTAAATTATCATAATAAATAATCTCATCATGCACTCACCGTATGCTGCAAAAACGAGTCCACGTCAGGGAGAGATGTCTTCTCCACACTGTATCGCTGCTGCTCTGTCAGGCACAGCGGGATGGATCTGCCAGTTAAACCTCAAACCCAGCCTGGAGAACAGGTTAGTCTGCATCAGTACCGCCTCTCATAGTGCCCCCCTTTTCCCCTTGCAACACACACACATACACACGCCTTGACTTCAAACTATGTCACAGAGAGCGACTTGCAGGCCTTTCGGCAGCCGAAACCTGACTAGAAAGCACAAGAGATACCACTCCTTAAACAGGACTAACCAGGTTTACCAAGACACAGGCACATAGCTACAATGTCTCACACAGCAACACTTGACTCACACATTTCATTTGGTTTCCAAATGAAATGTCTGATATCTGATATTTTAATATTGAATTTATTTTAACAATATTTTTACATCTTTCATCACTTCTTGGCACTTTTTACTGTTCATAAGACTCAAATATTAATATTTAGCATTTCTGCTGCTGTAGTTACAAGTTTATAACACATATATTATTGCACATGCCTTGGCATGCTTTTGAGTTACTGTTTTTTTTCTATGACAAAAAAAAATGTTTTTAGGATGGGTAAAGAATATTACTTATACCCCATGACTCTACTACCATAATGACATGAATGTAACCCAGTGGTTGGTATGAGTGAAGGAAAGTTATATTTAAAAATCAAAAACACTGTAGTTCACACAAAATGGTTCAAAATTCCCCAAACTGGCAGATTAAACATTTACTTATCAGTACATTATTGTTGGTGATTGAATAATTTGATTTGATTTGATTTGATTTGAAAAGTAACTAGTGTACATTAGTATAATGTGTAATGAGGTACAGCTACATGATTTGAGTATTTTTATTTTATAGGACTTGATGCTAAGGAAATATTTGCACTACATTTACCAGCAGTAGATGCTAGTTACTTTTCAGGTTAAGATTTTATACACAAAACATAAACTCAGTTTAAACTATTGTTATTATGGATTATACTACACAGTTTATAAAGTAGTTCAAATGGCCTCCACCTCGATCAACAGCGCTACTTACAAGGTTCAATGAGTCACATATTAGTCATGCATAACACAGGGTTGCACAGTTGTCATCCCTTTATGTAACACAACACTTTTTTCACTGTTTTTGGACCTGGGGTTAGTGTTTTTGCTTCCTTTTTCTGAAGTCATCCATCAGCTCCCTGGTTTTGTAGATGTTGAGCAGTAGGTTGTTCTCTGTGCACCACCCTGCAAGATTGTTAAATTTAACCCTGATATGAATTCTGGTTGACAGATAGCTTCTTTTTTTTTAACATAGAGCTGTCACTTCTCTGTTCATTCTGAATTCCGTTTGGGGAATTATTTTATGGTTCTTGTGTTCATCACATCATGGACATATTTCTTGTTGAATGGTGTTACTATTGATGTAAAATCCCCAAGAGTGACCTGGATGAACTCTAAACAGGTGGCAGTTGTGCACTGTAAACAGTCCTGTAGAGTTTAGCTTTATCAGTAGATATTGTTTCTTCTGATGGTTTGACCCTTTAAATCATTTAAAAGTAAGACTTCAGGAGAAACAGGGCAATAAGGTAGGACTGAAAATGGGGCTCGGGAAGGACTTTGTAGCTGCCAAGACTAGCTTGTAATGGACCATTTTATAGTGCGGTATTGTTACACCAATACTGATACCGCCGTCATGTCTGTCTGATAAATAAGCTCCACCAGCATCAGCCTGTTGATTGTAGTTTCATGTTATTGAACTGACATCAGTGTGGTATAATTTTTCTCAGCTCTCATTATTTGATCTGACACCTGTAGTTTTTTGCAGATTAAGATGTTAATAACATATAGTGAGGTACGATCTGTAGTTTTGCAGAGATCCACTTCCACCAACCACATTATTAAAAGAATACATAATGATGTTCACCCATCTATCCATTATCTTTAACCGCTTATCCTCATCAGAGTCGTGGTGGGGCTGGAGCCTATCCCAGCTGACTTAGGGTGAGAGGCGGGGTACAGCACATTGATAACAATTAATAATAATACTTTTACTTTAATACTTTAAATACACTAAGCTGATTATAATGTACTTCACGTTTGATTTTTTTATATTACGGTATCATGACTTTGTTGATCTAATTTGTGTGCTCTGTTTCAGGTAGTTGAAGGTAGTAGAATATACAGGGGAGGACAAAATACTACAGCCACATGTCAGTCTAATTAAATAAATATGATAATAATGATAATGAAATAAATTACACCTCTGTGATGTTAATGAGTAACCAAAATGTGTTGCTTTATCCAAGTGGTAAATTGTCTGTCCATAATTTGTAGCGCTGCAGAACTTGACTGTTGTAAGGCGTTTAGGTTATTTCGAAGGAAATGTCGCTTCATTATTCTCCTAACTAAGATGCATACCAAGCTATGCAGCATTAGTCACTACCCAACCCAACAAATCATTTAATACAATGTGATGACTGTGCTGGACAGATTGAGAAGGGCGTGTTGATCTTAGACGATAGCTGAACGATGAGCAATAGAAACTAGAATAAAAACAATGGCATGAGAGAGTTAACATGGGAGAGTCCTGCTTCAGTGTTAAACACTTTTTCTCACACAATAGGTTCCCTAACGAAGTGTGTGCTTTGTAAATAAAAAAAAACTATGCATGTCTATGTGAAAGTTGCAGAACACTGCCTGCAGTTCATCGCTTCACTCTCAGCTGAAATAAGCATGATGAGACATTGAAACTTTTCAACAGTCAATAAAGACATGGAAACTGGATATTATTGGTCCTACTGTTTCCATAATTGCATAATACAAAGAACATTTAAAACTACCTATCAAAACATTGCGCCATAGCACAACTAGTGGTCAAAAACATTACAGGGAATCTTTAAGCAACCAGGTTACAGTCAGCTTTTTCTAATCTAATTTCTTAAATGTCATGTGAAATAATTTGGTTTCATTTGCCTTGTTTAATCTACCAGCAGTTCTGTCACAGACTGGTCTTGCTGATTCCGTGCTAAAAATTAAATTTCTAGTGTTTCAGGCAGCAGACATCTTTTTAGCTTCTCCTCCTAAAATGAGTTACTCATTTTATTTTTAAATGATGAACTTTGCTAGATATTAATATATGTTGTATGGCATAAAAGATAAAAGGCAGCTAATATTAAAGTCTATCTCACTGAACCTTCATTCAGTTACCTTAGGTAGCTAAGGTAACTGGCCTAGTTGGACTTTCATTCAAACTGGCCCTTCTACATTTCCCTCCTTTAAACAAATGAAATGGATCCATGGTCAACGCTTGAAATATATAGTATGAAGATTTAATTTAACCTTTGGCAGGTTTTATTGATTTGAAATGTTGACTTTTATAACTTTTTAAGATTAAAAGGTAAATTAAAACTTTAAAATGATAATAATAATTCTATTCAAAATGTTTTCTTATGTTTAATTTCTCTGATTATTTTTTTCATATGTACGTGTATGTGAGCCTTATTATCAATATATAGTTCTGTAGTTCACAATATTTGAACTTGACTCAACTCTTGACTGACTTGGGATAGTGTAAGACACACCTATGCTAGAAATGACCATGCTGTAGATGCTGTTAAATTGTTTTTTCTTCAGTTTAAAATCCACCACGATCCTTATCTTATCCAACAAAGCTCCCTGTTATTCAGCAGATGAGTTCAATTGCTAAGTTGCATTCTGAAAACTGGCAGTGGGTTCAGCCAATGAGCTTTGTACAAATCCTATTTGCATTTGTATGACCACATGGCCTTTGACAGGTAAATGAATTTAAGCAGTTGGTGTCTTCAGTTTCTGTCCTTCCTGTCCCCCAGGCACATGACTTCAGTTCAGAAAGGAAGAATGTAGCATCACTGCTCAGCATGCAGATTGTCAGGACTGATTGTATGTTAAAACTAACATGATATTTGACTGCTCCACTTTAAAAGGGAAGCTTCCAGATGTATCTCACATAAATAAATCTGCATGACATTTCTCAAGACACTGTATAGTGCATCTCTGTAATTACAGCATTTGAAACAGAGAATCAAACTTCACTTTCTACATTTGTGAGAGGAAAGCTCCAGTAAATGGAGGTGCTGACGTACTACGGTAACAAAGCTGCCAACTCTCACGCATTGGCCGTGAGACTCACGCTGTAATGGCAGATATTGGCTAGCAGGTATTGTTGTCTTACACATGTCAAAAACACTGTTGTCCTTAAAAATCCACTTGAAGTCCAGGTAATGTTAGAAAAAAGATAGGAATTTATTCCAAAAGTGTCACTCAAGTATTCATAAACTTGGCTTTCAAAACAATACAGGACAGGACATGGCAAAAAACATGTCTCCACTGCTAGCCTGGCGTACACTACCCCGTGAAATTACCATTAAATTATCTTTAAGAGGCAGCCTGATGAGAGTGTCAGCGTGTGAGGCTGCCTCTTAAAGATAATTTAACGGTTTCTGTTACCTAGTAACCCCCGGTCCAGTACCTCAAAGAAGTTTATTTGAGGATTTTCAGTCAGGATTTAGAGTGCATCATAGCACAGGGGCCGCACTAGTCAAAGACAAACGATCTCCTAATGGCATCAGACAAAGGACTCATCTCTGTACTTGTCCTGTTAGATCTTAGTGCTGCATTTGATACCATTGCCCATCAAATTCTTTTACAGAGACTGGAGCATCAGATTGGCATCAAAGGAACCGCCCTAAGCTGGTTTAAGTCATATTTCTTAGATCAGTCAATGATGACTGTCAATGATGAATCCTCCATGTATACCAAAGTTTGTCACGGAGTCCCACAAGGTTCTGTACTAGGACCACTTCTATTCAGTTAATATATGCTTCCTCTAGGGAACATCATTAGGAATCACTCTATTCATTTTCATTGTTATGCCGATGACATCAAATTATATCAAATCTGATGAAACCAATCAGTTAGCTAAACTTCAAGCATGCCTTAGGGATATAAAAAGTTGGATGGCCTATAATTTTCTGATGTTGAATTCATACAAAACTGAAGTTCTTGTAATTGGACTCAAATACCTCAGAAACTGTCTTAGAGTAGAAACTTAGTTACTTTAGACAAGATCACCCTGGCTTCCAGCTCCACCATAAAGAATCTTGGAGTTATTTTTGATCAGGATTTGTCTTTCAATGTCCACATAAAACAAATTTTGAGGACCACATTCTTCCACTTGCATAACATTAATTAACTAGTCCATGCATTTGTTACTTCTAGGCTGGACTATTGTAAATCAGGCTGCCCCAATAAGTCTCTTAGGACTTTGCAGCTAATTCAGAATGCTGCTGCACGTGTTCTGACAGGAAACAAGATCAGAGATCACATCTATTTTGGCTTCCTTGCACTGGCTACCTGTTAAATCTAGAATAGAATTTAAAATTCTTCTACTTACATACAAAGCTCTTCATGGCCAGGCACCATCATATCTAAAAGAACTCATAGTACCTTACTACCCCTCTAGAACACTGCGCTCTCAGAATGCTGGGTTCCTTGTGGTTCCTATAGTTTCCAAAAGTAGACTGGGAGCCAGAGCTTTCAGCTATCAAGCTCCTCTTCTGTGGAACAAACTACCATTCTGGGTTCAGGAGGCAGACATGGTCACCACCTTCAAGAGTAGATTTTCCTTTTTGATAGAGCTTATAGTTAGGGCTCAACTCGTTGCAATCCTGCATTTACACCTGCTTCATGCGGTGATAGGCCAGCTGTACAGACATGACAAAGTTATCTATTTCTGGTTCATGTGAACCACCAAGTCCATCACTATGACTGTCTTTCAGGACAGACTGTCTGAAAATGTGCACCTCCACTCCATATTTAAACAATATTATGTCCCTCTGTCTATGATGGCTAGGGTTTTTTTTTTGGTTTGTTTTTTACCAAGACTTTGGGCAACACTGCAACACTGTTCTTTTTTTGTGGGCAAGTGCTGCTTTTTAAACTCAGGACTATCCACATGTCACTTTTCATATCAGTTATAATCATGGATGTGGTGAAATACATCAGTTTTACTGTAAAATGACAGAGAATGACAGCACATTGAGAGTGAGGGGTTGATGATGATTTTGTTGGTACACGTCTGTTAGCTGAGGGCTGCTTTTTCTCAACTCGGAGAGAAAGAAGAAGAAACGTGTCCCCGATTCATGTTTCATTCACTGCCTGCACGTCAGGTCTAAACTTGTGCCTTTTAATGAATACCTGTGGAACTGTGCAGAGCAGGCTGGGGTCTGTAATACACACAGACATAGAAAGACACACACCTCCTCTACTGTTACAACAGCACAACTGTTATGTTTGTATCAGTCAACTTAACTAGTTTGTTGAAGGCTTTGCAGCAGAGAATTTTGTTGTCCAGCCAGTCAGTTGCATTCTCCTCATAGCTGGCCTTCTTCTCAGTTCAAAGCACATACGTGACTATGTTGATAGGTGAGTGTTCAGACATTGTCATTCTGGTTATTGCATAGCAGTGTTATCTGCTAAGTGGTACCCATCTTGAGGAAAGGAATGTGGAGCATGTAGAGGAAAAGTGAGCTTTTTACAGACACAAGCTCATTCATTCAAACATGAAGTGTGCCAAGGGTTACATACCTTGTGTTTGGTTCATTAGCTGTTAATTCTGAACTGACTGAGCTGAAAGAGGCACCACATCTATTAGCTCCATAAACTGTCCTAACCACTGGGATTGTTTGATTTGTCAACAGAGTTGCAAAGTGGTAACTTTAAAGGGGTAAAGAGGTTGAGCATGGGTGGAGCTGAGGCGGGCTGAGTGAAACACCTGTGACGGCACAGACCTGTCAGTCAAATCAGCCATGCTGTTAATTCTGCATAACTTTAAGTCTTAATATCATGTGAATAGATGAGCTGTACATAAATTCACCCTCAGTTCAGTTGTCATGAACGGGGGAAATTAGCTATAGAGACCAAAACTGTTTTTTGTACCAGCCTGTAAACATGTTTATTTCTGCTGTGAAGTTGGACATTTGAACATAGGGACTTATGGAGACTGACTCACTTCTGGAGCCAGTTTCATTTTACTATCACAAATTACTGCTTGATTCGGGTCAAAACTGTAAGATCACTAACTGTAACTGTCACTAACTGTTTACAGTCTGTACAGGGAGTGACACCCTCTGCCCCTCAGTTCGAGTGAGGAAAACTTTTAATCTGTGGATGACTTCACGGGTGACGTCCTTATTTATACTGTCTATGGTTTACACCTAGCAGAGGAGCTGTGGACCACCAGGAAGAGGTTTTCAGGCCTGGGGTGGGAGGACCAGGAAGCTAGTAGTGAAGGCACCACCACCACAGTTAACACAGCTAACTGAGCACTAACACACCTACTGCTGCCTGTGAGCACAGTGAGAGGAGAGGCAGAGCGTTTATTATTATAATATATTTCTCATATTTTCCTTCATAGTCTGAATAAGTAACTACATTTGGATGCACTTGTTGGTCTTGCTGTTCTGTGAAATAACCACACAAAACAAGAATGTGACATAATGAAATATGAATACTGTGAAAAAAATAAATACATATTTTATTACCCATTTATTTTTATTCATTTTTTATTTCAAGATTTATTTAAAGGGCTATATACAATAAATGATGTATTTATTTGTTCATTTATTTAAAATGGAATTAAGTTTTATATAAAATAGAATGAAGAATTCCATGGAGGAGTCATGGTTAGTACTAACAGCAGGACAGTGAGTGTTTTCCAACTGATGCTGCTGATGAGTTTGATGGACAAAGTACTGACAGTGCTGAATGAACAGTTTTGTCTTATTATTTGACTTCAAGTCATTTGTTAGTGAAACTGCTGTAGTGGAGCTGATCTGTCTGAGAGCCTGGACAGTAAACAGACTTCAGTCTTCAGTCAACAGAAACAGCTCTGAGTTACACAGATACAGAGGCTAGACAGGAAGTGATGTAATGACTCAGACTTTCAGGACAGGGGGGTTAACAACATAGATATTTTTTAGAGCTAAACGGTGAGAAAGATAACATGAGAAGAGAATGCAGGTGTGTATCAAACAGCAGTTGTTATATGCTCAGTATATGTGGGAGTCCTTCCAGGTGACATCATGAAGCTGATAAGCTGTCATAAAAGCAAAAGGTGACTGCTTCCTGGTAAAACCATTTGATTTCCTCCAAAACTTTTTGAAGCATGTTCAGTGAAGACTTTTCTTATTGGAAATTAAGTGATAGACATCAAGGCAACAGGAGAAGTTTGTAGTGTAGAAGTTTGTATTAATACTTTCACATTTGGAGAATTTGTTTTAGTTCAAAAGGTAGTTTCCCAAGACCTGTCCCTAAGGTGTGAGAGGTGTGTGTGGGTGTAGAGCTGTGGGGGTAATTCGCTGTGGGTATTTCTCAGTGTGCTGTGACATTTAATCTGTCTTTATTCAGTCAGTACTGATCATATCATAACAGTAATATGTAATACCTAAAAATAAACCCACGAATAAGAAACACTAACACACGTGAGATCAATTTTGTTTTATTACAAGCATCTTGTTCAGTAAAGGAATGAAGAATATATATATATATTATATATATATAAATAATAAAAAATGTTTATGTGTCACATCCACAAGTATATATATATATATATATATATATATATATATATATATATATATATATATATATATATATATATATATATATATATATATATATATATATATATATATATAAACATTGAGAAGGTGTCACTGTGGACTTGTGGATACTTGTGGATGTGACACATAAACATTTTTTATTATTTTTTAAACACAAATAGTCAGTAAGGAAGGAAACAATCAGCAGATGAATCCATCATCATCATCATTAGTTTCAGTCCATTACAAAACAACAGCAAAATGCTGCTTTTACATGAATACACGGGTCACGATCATCCAATGAGATCATAGAGAACAGAACAACAGTCACGATCATGCAATGAGATCATAGAGAACAGAACAACAGTCACGATCATGCCAAGGATCATGTCAAGCTTAAAGACTCAACTCTGTTACATGAAATAGAGATAGAAAACTATAACTTAAAAATATTCTTTGTTATTTCAACAATATATTGGATTGCTCAATCTTATACACACCATGTGAGCTGCTGTTACTCACCACACGTGAAGCAGATCTTGAAAAGCAACCCCATCATCCTCAACCCTGTTACACACTTGGTCATAATGGGGATGGGTTTTGGCTTTGATTATTGTTTTATTACCCTCCACAAAACAGACTTAGTGACCTTGACCGTGACCTAATCATCACATGTGTCTTTATGAAATTCATATAGTTAAATAGTTTATAGGTGCAGCAGTTTTAATCTGAACCATGGATTGGACATGCGTAACAGCACTCTTTGTGCTGGTTCCTCCCAGCATACAGTGGGTGCCTTGAGTGATTACTGTTATCATGAATAATTTTTTATGACAAATATCATTTTCACTAGTTACTAGTTGTATTTGAGACATCTGAAATTCCAACAGTTCCAGGGCTAGACAACAATAATTTAGTCCAAATTGAATTTTAGACAAATAGAATTCAATCCATGATATCTGCAGTATAAGAACAGTTATAAAAACAGTGTCACTAGTGAGAGGTTATAGTACAATGTTTGAATGCTGTTGTTATCCTTACAGTTAATAAAACTCTGTTCAATCACAATTTAGATTTGTTGTTTTTAATTACAAATACAGTGTTTCTACACTAGTCTCAACCCAGTCACAGCCACATTTTTATGATTTTTTTAAGAAGTTCATGAGAAAGGATTTGAACATTTAGAGCAATCAGAAGAATACTGATTCAGAAGTTTTCTATTTACAAATATGATTAAATAGGATTCAATTAGTATTAAAAGGAAAATGATGATTTCATTTCAGACACATTTTGACAGTGAATCATTTTTTTTACATTTACATGTCTAAATGTACAGGTGTACACCCCAGCACATGTAAATGTAAAAAAATGATTCACTGTCAAAATGTGTCTGAAATCATAATTTTCCTTTTAATACCAATTTAATCCTATTTATGCAGTCTTATGCAGTATGTGCCAGTACAGACACATACTGCATAAGACTGGGTGACAATGTCAACTTCGCCTCTCCTCCACCCTTACATTGAGGATGTGGTAACTCGGTGGTAAAATAAACTTCCTTCCAAACAAGGTGTCATCAGATGATGGAAAATACATCATAATTTCACTCTTGCACTTCAGAGTAACTTCCATTGCCAGTTGTAGCAACAGTAATAAGCCAGACTTTAAGCCAGACCCACTCTGGTCCAAGACAGACTGCCGCTGACATGAATATGGGAGGTGTGTGTCATATACAACGGCCTGTACTTTTGACCATTTGCTGTTTGTGTGAGTAACAGCAATAAGCCTACATACTTCAGCATGTTTAGGAACCTCACTAGATATTATATAAATATGATCCCATGTGAGTGGAAGAGGTTGCTTCCAGATATGCATGACAGCACCATGTTAGTCAGAAAGACAAGTCTTGGTACAGTCTCTGCTATGTAATATGTTCAAAGGGGAATGCTGTGGAACTGCATTCTTAGCACACTGTTGAGCAAAGCAGAGACACAGTAAAACCTGACGTCTTACTGTTGAAACCTTCAGACTGTTTTTACATGTAACTTCTGCAGTACTGTGTATGGTTTGAAGTGTTTTAAGAAGTGATTCCAAACAGGCTGTGACCTACACGGCACAATGTTTACTTTCATAGGTAACTAGGTAATCTATCTTCATCACATTCCAGCATGAAGTAGGAAAAAAAACATGAAGAATTACAAGAAATGTAATCAGTGTCTTTGTCCTCGTCTCTTTTATGTAACACGTCTGTAACAGTCAAACCTAATTGTAGATTTCTGTGCCCTAAATACTACATGTTCCTATTTGAATTTTCCAGCTATGGCCTTATAACATCTCATCCCCATATTGAGCAACAAATTTTCACTCCTCTTTTAATTGCAGCCAAACAATTCTAGGTGGAGTTCAGCAAGTGTAATTTTGCCAAAAATACAGTTGGACCAAATTTCTCAGGAGCTGTGAATTGTTTAACTCCACTCAAAGTGTTTCATGTCCTCATGATTAGTGTTTTTCAGACTTTTGTTAGACAAATGTTTCACAAGTACGGTAAGTGAAAGAAAATGGCAAAGTGGATAACAAAAGCATATGTCAAGGTTAAAGCAGTCAGTGAGGCCACTGGCCCCTTGTGCAATAAATCGGGCTGGTTGAACAGCACCTGAAGCATGCCTGGTATCTGGATTAGCTCAGGTATTTCAGCCCCACAGCAACACTGTGGAATGACAAATGTAATAAAATTTACTTGGTACAGTAGTATTATACTTTTATTTTATTTTATCTATTTATTTTACCATTATGCATTTTTAATGGCTTTTGTTTTATTTCTTATTTTTATTCTATTCTATTCTATTTAATTTTAGTTTAGTTTAGCGTGTTTTTTTAACCTGCCTCTGGTGTTTCCTCACTGCCAGATGTTAAGATGGAGCTTCCCAGCATCCTCCAGAGCTGGTTTATTAAAGGGGGGTGGGAAGGCATTTCAGTGGGAATGCCAGGGGGTGGGATTGGATTTTTCATAACATCAGGAGAGTTTTAAATATACTGTTTGAGAAAAATAATGCCAAAGACACTGCAATGTTGTCAGTGGACGCTAGCCAAGCATTCGACAGAATAAATGGAAGTACCTTTTGATCTACTTCCCTAGATATGGTCTAGGAGAAGAACATTTCTCAATGGATTAAATTATTGTATACAACCCAACAGCAGAAATATTGACCAACAATACAATTTCTAGACCTTTTAATTTACACGTTCAACAGGCAGGGCTGCCCATTTCTCCCCTTTGCTTTTTTCACCTTAGCAGTAGAACCCTCTAGCGATCGCAGTAAGAAGCACACGTAGGTAATATATCTGGCATTAGGATTGGGTGGGCATAGAGCATCATATAGCACTATATGCTGATGACATAATCTTTTTCCTAACGAACCTGAGGAACAGTATCGGAATTTGATTACTTTACTTGAGAGCTTTGGCGAGTTTTCCGGATATAGGAATAAATAAATCTAAGTCAGTATTGCTATTCCTAAATGAAGAAGAAAGACACAATCCCAAAATAAATACACCATTTATGACCACGCAAGATGGATTTAAATATCTGGTTTATTAAGATAGCCCCAAAACTTGGCGACATTGTCTCTATAAATTACAACCCTCTCGTAGACGAAGTGACGGAAAAGTTGGACTGGTGGTCTAAATTGCCGATATCAGTGATCGGTCGTATAAATCTTATTAAAATGTCTATTATACCCAAATTTATATATCTCTTCCAAGCACTCCCGCTTCCACTACCAAATAACTTCTATAAAAAAACTCATAGTATATTTAGCCAGTTCATTTGGAACAATAGAAAAGGTAGAATCCGGCTCAGGTTATTATTTTTACCCTATGAAAGGGGAGGACTTCGAGTCCCAAACCTGAAATGGTACTATTGGGCTACTCAATTAACTTCTGCAATGTACTATTTTTCTTTATCCACACCACCTGCTTGGGTGAATATTGAACGAAAATCAGTGTCAGATCTGCCCATAAGGCAGTACTTATATTCCTCAGATATCAAGACACTATAAAAACAGACAAGAAACCCTTTTGTTAGGAATACAATATCAGTGTGGTATGCAGCGCATAACTTTATTGATGAAACACAACTTTCTCACAATTTACTCCAATCTGGGGCAACAGACAATTCAAACCTGGTAGATTGGATAAGGGATTCAAGTCATGGGCAGAGAAGGGAATCAGGACCGTTTCAGATCTTTATTTAGAAGGTACCTTTCTCAGATTTGATCAACTTTGCCATAAATATGGAATTCCTCAAAAACACTTTTTCAAATATTTGCAATTAAGAAGTTTTATAGAATCAAAATCTAAGACATTCATGGCCATACCCCCGCTATCGATTATTGAGGAAATGGTGATTAACAACTTGAACGGTAAAAAACATATACTGTATCTAGATTCTATAACCTTTTGGTGGAGTACTCAACAGAATCAGCACTAGATAAATTAAATGCATGGAGAGCAGACACACAAGAAAATATTAGTGAAGAAGATTGGGGAAGAGCATGTTTAAAAGCGCAAAAGAATTCAATTAACACAAGGTTAAAACTGATTCAGTATAAGTGGTTAATGAGGGTTTATATAACCCCTGCAAAACTTCACCATATCTCCCCTAACATTGTTGTTGTTAAATGTTTGTGTTAAATGCTTGACTGAAAAGGGAACTTTGATCCACTGCCTATGAGAATGCTCTAAGATTTTGGTATTTTGGGGAAATGTAGTTAAATGTTTATCACAAATGGTTAAGTGTAATATTCCTTTGACGTCAACAATCTGTATACTTGGAATATACCCCAAAGACTCCATTAGAACAACAAAACAATCAAAAATGATTGACTTTGGACTTCTCCATGCAAGGAGATTGATTGCACTATACTGGAAAAATATAGAACCACCATCACTGGCAATATGGAAGAAGGAGTTGATGACTTGTCTTGGACCGGAGAGATTGACATACATTGTTAAAGGCAAACAGGAGGAGTTTGCTTGTATTTGGGAATCATGAAACGGATAACACTGTCTGAATAATAGATTATGAAATGATCCTGCCTTTTTTTTTTAAAATTTATTTTACTCTACTAGTTTGATGTCCTTATATTATATTTACTTAGTTTTTTTTTAAATTATTTATTTTATTTTTTCATTTAATTTTACTTTATTTATTTATTTACTTATTGTCTGTGTGAATGAGTGACTGTTCGAGGGGTTATGTTAAAAATTAAAATGTTTGTAAATTTGTCATAAAGCTTGATGTACACTTGAAGCTTCAATAAAAATATTGTTAAAAAAAAGAAAAGAAAAAAAAGATGGAGCTTCCTCAGTTTGCTCAATCCTAAAATTTCATCCTTCACTCTTGGTGTACACTCTAGCAATGATGTTACGCACTCTACCTCGTGAACATTCTGCCAATACACACTTATTCATTCTTGGTGCGTTTTTTTTTTTTTTGGCAAACCGGCAAAACTCATGGCCCGCATTGCCTGGCCAAGCCAGTCGTTTTGATGCCTTTTTGTGTATGTACAACCAAAACTGTGGGAGGGGTAGCGAGCCAAAAAAAAAGGCTTAAGAATAAAATACTTAAAATTAAGTACGGGAACTATAGATAGTGTGCTCTTTCAGGCACACTCAATGATGTAGTTTTTAGGTCAGTAATATAATTTACTAAAGCTACGAGACTAACTATGAGCCCGCTTTTTAAGAGGTCAGCAGTAAAGGCCGACATTTATGTTTTCAAAGTGATTCAGATGTCACCGAGAGGAAAGGGAGAAGCTTGTGCTCAGGCTCTCAACACTCTTATGAAGACAGGAAGCAAGCAGCTGCCACATTCCTCAGCTTGCATGCAGGTAGGGCATTGTGCATTTTACAGCAAGGTAATACATTCTTTCACTGCTGCGTTGAAGCAACAATAGCAATAATATGTGATGCAATCTCACTTCATGCACCTCGGTTGTGAAACTCAACACCAGACACTTGGATCAGAAGATCAGAACAGTTTATTAAAACTATACATCAAGAAATACAGAAGAAATCATGAACATACATGGTATGTTTAAAAGCTTCACTCCCACACAGTCTGCACAACACTGCATGAAACATTCAAAGAATCCATCAGAAGCTGGTGATTAAGTTCATGTCTGTCTGAGATGAGCTGGCCAGCAGGTTGTCTTTGACTGGGGGACATGGGCTCTCCATTCTTACAGAGTCATCTTCTGAGCATCTCTGAAAAAAAAAACACAAGTTGTTTTAATGCTGTTCCATTACAATTTATTAAAGTTAATGTTGTCAATGTGTGTCTACAGAACGTTCCATATTTTAGTTGGAGTGAGACTGCAACCTAAAACTGTTTGTTTCTTTCCTACTTTGACAATGAGATCATGAATAGGTTGAATGTAGTACAAAACACATCGCCCTGTAAACTGACACATGAAATAAAATTCCATTTCCATCTCATTTCTCTGATTCTCACTCATTCTTGCGATCAGCAAACAGCCCAAATATGACATTTTGAAGGAAAGCTGACATTAAATGAAAATGTTTGGTACCTCACGGCATCTTTAGGGGGTTTAAATACTGTAAATGATGCTTTGGATCAGCTGACCTAAAAACACAGTGCTACTGTCTGTAATGGCAGGGAGAATTTTACAGCTGGTTTCTCATTAAAGCTCTATAACTGCTCTATGAAGCATGAATAAATTGTTCATTAAAAATGTCACTAATCAAAAACCTAAACCTATCGTAAAAAAACATGACTGGTTTTATGACTCCCCTAACCTGCTTGGTTCAGAACTTTAAAAAGAAAGTTTCAGCAACAGTTGTCAAATCATGTTAGAGTGCTAAATATATGGAAATGTTCGTTTCATTTCAGGCATTTAGTCTATATCTGACAGCACATAAGGAACATGCTCATTGAAATCTCTTCTAGTGACTGTTTGGAGTGCAGTGACACTAACAGGAAAGACCTGACTCAGGATCAACAGATAGGTGTGCACAGATGTCATTTCATGAATAGCAATCAGTATGTTATATTATCCAATATGCCGTGCACCACCAAGAGTCAGCCTGATGAAAATGATTTATGAATGATTCATTTGAAAAGTAGCAGAGTCTTTCTTTTACTTTTTGAAGCTGAAGTTCTTCCAGAGGCTGCTGATGGTGGCCTGGACAACAGGACTGTTCTCATTGTTGTGTGAGGAAGTCTTCCTTCCGGAACCCGCAGACTTTTTACTCAGTCCGCTTGCCCTGGCTGGACCCAGCGTTCGCACCTTTGTTGCTTGACCATGGCTGCTGGACTTTGGCTTCGACAAACCTGAAACCTGGAAGAAAGATGTAGAGGAGACAAGATTAAAACACACTTATCTTATCTCCATTATTTCTAAATTGTGAATCAAATAATTAATCCAAAAGAGTAACTGTTCTGTGTCAAACAAGCGTTGGTTACAGTGACCGTGTAGTACAGCTCCCTGAGGTCATCACAGAGGTTGTGGTACTTAGCTATGAAAACCTGTGCTAACCAACTGTATCTGGAAACCTGCACTATAACTGGAGCTATAAAAGTGTTGTTTGTTATAATATAGATCTGCTTCGTGCTGGCTGATGTCTACAGCATAGGCAGTGTCACATTCCACCTCCATCAGTCTGTCATTCTAGCACATTTGTCCACCGGCTCTGTCACCAGACCATCTGACTCAGAACTCTTACATGCCAGGTCTTTTTCTTAGAGCACTTCCATCTTTTCAATTCACTTGTAAATATGTATAATATACATATTGGCAGTTGAGATAAAATTAATATTTATTGAGGTGTCTTGATTAGGGATGCAGTGATGGATCTATTTCATTGTTAATTGTGTCTTGAAACATCAGTGTTTTTGCACTTAAAATGAATGAATGTCAGTTCAGAGCTGAGCTGAGCTTTCAGCTTTTTAAACTAAAAGCAACAACGCAGGGAAGGACTGCACCACAGCATTATGTAGAAATTGATCTTTAAGTGATTAAGTGCTTCCAACATGTAAAACAACCTTTGATCTCAGCATGCAGTGTTTCTTATCCGCTTCTGTTGAATTGGTAGAAGTCTGGTCTTGTTCTGAATCGTTGCTTAAATTCATTTCCTGAAAAAGCACATGAAAGATAACATAAGAACACAACACATGCTACCAAAATAGCTTTCTGCACGCCCCCCGTGAGCCATGAGATTTTGATGATGTATGTGTGAAGGCGGACCCAACCACAAAGGATGTAGGACATTTATAAGTTGGTGAAGATTTGTAGGAACGTACAGACGCAGCATCCTCGTGGTAGGAGGGAGGGGAGCTGTAGGCAGGGACTTCCTCATTGTGGCAGGAAGTGAGGGAAGGCTGGGACTGGGAGAAGTAGGCACTGTCTTGGGATGGAGGAGAATCTGGGAGGTCGGCCTTGTAGTCTGTGTTTCCGTCAGTGCAGGGTTGACACAGGGGTGAAGTATCTTCTGGGGATCTGTGGGTCTTTGAGGAAGAGGAAGAAGTCTCTTTCTTGTACTTATACAGCTGCAAGGCAGCAAGACCTGACGTGTTCTCAGGTTTTCTTGATCGTTCAGTCAAGGTGGAGCTGCCTGACCAGTGGAACAGCTTGAGGCCCTGACTGGCTGGACTGGGGGATGTGGTGCTTGGTGATGGAGGTGGGCTAGGGGTATCCACAGATGCAGCATCAGGACTATCAGTGTCACTGGTCTGGGTGTTTAGAGAGTTGTTTTGAGTAGGACTCACAGCTCTGAGCGCCACATGCTGCGCAGACTTAGTGCTCAGACTGGCTGCTGAACTGGAACTGCTGAAAAATCTACAAGTGGAAAAAAGCAAGCGGATCAGATTAAGACAGTGTCACAATGTGATTATTTCAGTTTCTTGTTTTAAAAGAACACTTCAACATTCTGGAAATGTTCTTATTTGCTTTGTTTTAAAGAGTGAAAGAAAAAGACGACTAACACTAGAATCTGACATCTGAAACAGCATGGTCACTGCACTCGGCTGTTGTTTCACTTTTCATTGTTGAGCCAGTGTATTTTCGTCATCCAGTTAAACAAGCACAGTAATCATTTTTGCTGCCAGCATGGTAAATGGGTTTACTCAGACAAGGTGGGTAAACAAGGCAGTCGTTCAGCTAATAAAGTTAGATAGACTATGCCTGTGTATAATATCTAGAGAGATAACAATTATGTAGATGCAATTAATGTGATTGCATTAATGATTTTACTTTACTTCACTGCAGAGGGTACCAGGCTTTTATTTGGAGCAGGCCCTTATTTTTAATTCCCTCCGTTAGTATGAGGTCTTCTTGTTTTCTGCTCTGCTCCAACAGCCCATTTTATGGTGTTATGCTGTTAATACAAGCTCAGCTCTTTCTGTATCCAATGGAAGGGACCAAAGGAAGGAACACACAGAAGAGAGAAGGCAAGGAGAAGAAAGTGAGAGGAGAGAAAAGAGGAAAGAGAGAGGTATGAGACAAGATTCCAAAACACATGGTCTAAATGAAAGCCAATATGGAATATTATTGTAAGAAAATAAGTTATGTAAGTTAGGATCCCTAACCCTTATATGTAGTTGATAATGACTAATAAAATAATCAGACTAGGTTTGATCTTCTGTGTTGTTACCTGCTGCATGTGGCCTGGCCGTCCTCCTCAGTCGCCTGATTCCTCCTCTGCAACAGGGTGGCAAAGCGATTGCGTGAGCAGGGCTCCCTCGTTAATGTTGGTTTGTCTGGCTGCTGAGCCAACCTGGATCGCTTCTGAGTGGAGGCCGAATACTGCTCCAGCACATCCTGGTCTGATATACTAGAGTCTATAGGAAGCAAATGAATAATCTGAAAAATCTGTTTAGATTGGTGTTGTACTTTCACATTTAAATAAACAACAGTTTTCATGTTGAAATCTTTGTATCAAAATAAATTCTTATTTTTTTTCCTTATGCACAGTGCATCCCCTTAAAGGAAAATGTAAATTCAAGTGTACCAAAATTTGTTACCCAAAGTTAAATTAAGAGAGCACTGATCTCACCTTCACTGTGACACATAACCTTGTACAGCATTGTGATTATCATCATGTACCAGGTTATCATTAGCAGCATTATTCTTTTTGACCTTCATGTGTTCATCGCTCTGCAGTTTGTCAAGGTGATTAAAACAAACAAACAAAAAAAAACAAAAAACAGATGTGCCGTTTTGTGTGCTAATTTATTTTTACTCAACATCACTTGCCCTAAATCCCAAATACTTCCAAACAACAGATGATGATCTTGGCTTCACCTCCAGACTTTTGATTTTGGTTTTGCCTGTCTGTTCTTTGTGGAATATTAATATATAGATATATCCAGACTGTAGCTGTAACATGTTTTGTACATGCTGTGGCTGCAGGGTGCATGTGCTGCCAAAATCGTGGTTATGAATAATATTCCATCATCTGTGCAGCCTAGCTGAACAACGTTGATGGAAACGAAGAGTTAGTGAACCCTTAATGAGCTAAACTTCACAGCAGTCTTTTATCAGCACAAACAAAAACCTTCTCATAATTCATGTTTTGAAGGTTTCATTGACTTAATGAGGTTTAACCTTTCACCTGTCAATGCACAGGCAGATTAAAAGCAGGAAAACATCTATACTGAAATTACAGACAAAAACACTGACAACAACAAAATAACACATTTTTCATAAGTCATACTTGAAACTGAAAAATGAATGTGCAGTCATAATCCAACTCTATCGTGAAGCCATGCCTCTTTTAGTATTTTATTTTTTTTTTTTTTTCTTTTTAACTCACACACTAATTTTTATATTAAAAGGCAGTAGACTCCTGAACCCTGCATGTTCACAGCTCACCTTCACGTGGTCTCTTAACCTGTAGCTCTCTGCAGGGTAGCCTCAGACTATCCAGGCTGATGACTCTCTCCTTCCCCCTGGTGGAGGGAGGTCTGTCTTGGGAGGCAGCAGATTGGGTTGGGGCAGCAGACGATGGCTTGAAGTCTCTGCTCCAAATGCTGGGCCCCATGGGTGCTGCTGATTCGTTCCAGCTGTGACTGCGGGGTTTAGAAGGCTGAAAAGAGATTTGCAAAGTTGTTCTAAATGAAATGTGATAATTCACTTTGGTCACCAGGAATCTATATTGTGATCTGATACCTGTGGAAGAGGTTTGTCTGGACTAAAGTCATCTACCCTCTTCATGGTGTTAATGTCGAGGTTTCCCAAGGCCATCTGAAAACCTTTATCATCTCCTACATTACTGGATTCAACATAATCAAGGATTAAATAGTATGCAAGTGATGGAGCCAAGAGTGACCAATCATTTCCATTATTTACAAAGTCAGGAGTGATTCAATACACAAGGATACAGTCCAGCGTAGCTGAGGGCGGCCTGGTCAATGTGCTCTGGGTACGAGTTGAGTGGTACAACCTTCCTCCTGATAGGATCAAACACCAGCTGATAAAGGAAGGTGTTATTAGCTCTGGTGAATCCCTCAATGTACTGTTCAGGGACGACGAGATTCATCTTCAGGTACTGGCCCATCTTCCTGATCACCTAACAAGACAACAAGAACTCTCAACAGTCACTGCAGCTCTGTTACAAGCTTGACTAACAGAAGTTGTTCTACTTTTTCCGAATTCTGACAGTAAGTCTCACCTTCAGGATATCAGGGTCCTTGGCCAGACGCAGCAGCTTGCAGGCCTTGCCCAAGCCGATGCCATGCAGGGAGGGGAGATAATCGCAACCAGAGAGAATGCACATGTGCCGAAACTTCTCCTCTGTGAAAACGGTCCCCAGAGAGCGACAGCGACCCAGGTTACTTTGGTCTATCTCCAGACCATTACCCTGTTTATCCATTTTGAGGATCACCTGCATGGTTGTGAAAGAGGATTAATTATTGAGTATCAGCAGTGATTCCTGTGGAAGAAGAGACACAGCACGTTGCTCTAAGAATGCATGGACTTCTTCAGGGAAGAACAGAAGACGAAGGGCTGTTTGCTTTGATCCAAGTTTGCTGGAAGCAGGATTAACACTGAATTAATTAATTAATTATGCATGGTCTAAACTATTTGTTTGGTATGTAGTCTGTCATTTTACTCTCATGCAGGTTCCTTGTTGTTTTTACCATGGCAAGAAAGTCAGTCCCTTCTAGTCCAATGTAAAACTAGTTTCTAGTTTCGATGACAACGACAATAACAACCAAAAACATCACTGATATAATAATATGTCAGGCTTCCTGATGGTTGCATATACACCGTTCACACAAAGTTAATGATATCCAGCTTTCTGTGGGTATACCCACCACTTTTATTTCAATAAAAAAAAAAAAAGACAAAATTACCATTGCATGCTTCTAGTTAAATACCCTACTTTCATGATATAATATTACTGTAGCATGAACTTTTTCCATGTTCCATAAATTTCCCCAAAAGCTGAATATCCCTAACTTTTTGTGAACGGTGTATATGCAGCTGCAAAGGCAGCACCTGGGTACAAGATACCTTTTTGCAGCCAAATGCCAGCAGGTCAGAGTCTTCTGTGATGACAGCCTGGGCCAAACCAGATTTTGTGAGGTAAGCCAGCTGAGCATCAGCTTCATATGGAGCCACAATGCAGTCGACCCCTCTTGCCCTTGCAGCCTGGTTTAAAAAACAAGGCAAAAGCATGTCAGACATAACTTCTCAACTGATGACTTGAATCACTGACAAGGGAGGGTGCGTTATGAAGTCTTCACCTTAATAAGGTTGTGGGCCATGGATGGAGTGATGTTAACACAGCGGCTAAAACAGTCTCTGGCCTCAGACACTTTTCCTTCACGTAGCAGCTTTCTGCCTTTCTGAAGGTTGGCTTCTCGGCGCCTGAGATGGACATAAAAGAAAGCTGAAATTGGCAATAAAATAAAATCTAAATGTAACTTTGAAACAAAATGAAAACTGAAACTGAAGCCTAAAAATGTTTTGTTGATTGTGATGTTTTGGCCACAAACAGAAAAGTAGGACAGTCATGCTCAGCTTCCATGTCAAGGAGGACCGTGAGGTTTTGGATGTCTTTCAGTACTTCATTTTTGTTTGTGGGGAGGTTGTTTGGTGTCACCTGTCTGCAGGTCTGTACATTCCTCTCTGCACCGTCACACACAAACAATGTTGCACTGTTTTGGAATGCTGTTCTTCAGATAAAGCAACCTTTGTCTGAATGTTTGTTACCAGGTATGAAAAAACTGGAATGTTTGCCAAAGTGCTTCAGAGAAACTCTGGACGATAGTGTAACACACGTCCACGTTCTGTTCTTTCATTCTTCTTACAGTGTCCTCAGTGTAGTCCGTTTCTGTTTGAATGAGGTGCAAGTCCTATCTGCTATACTCCTTCTCCTAACTCAGTATTTCTTGGCACTCACTGGCTTTCCAGCCACATCTTCACATATCTGACATGGGGGTAGGAATTATATTTGATTAATCTGTTGATTACTTTTTAGATTTGGCATCTAAATTAAATTTTAAAAAATAAAGATTACAGTGCACCAGTTTCAAAGGTGATATCTTTTTTGTTTTTTTTTGTTGTGCCTCACCAACAATCCAGATATACAGTTTACAATGATATAAAAACGGAGGAAAGCTGTGAATACTCTTGTTTGAGAAGAGGCTGCTTTATGAATGACTAAAATTATTAAACAAAAGAAATGTCTGTCAACAGGCTAATTGATAATGATTGATAATGGACACTAATCTGATCCAGTGGCTTGGCTAAACCCAGGAGAAGCTATCCGGTGCCTTCCACTGCACTTCCACTTCAATAAACCGTGTTATAATAAAAAGCACTAGTTTGCACTCTGAGTTGAGCTCTGCTACATTTTCCAGCGTTTCTTCTGTGCTTTTGTCAACACCATGTAAAAAGTGGCATTACTTTGTATGGCACTAATTACAGTTTCATTTCTCAATGTTGTTGACAAAACATTTGAATTCCTTGTGTGGTGTGCAGTGTTGCCAAGTAGTGTTAGGAGTGTTTTGTGTTATGTGACTGAACTAATGCTGCTGTTTTTTGGGGGAGCTTGTAGAGACTTGGAGCAGTCTCTCCTCTGTAGAAGCCGTTAAGATCACAATGAATAACCCTCTATCATTTTCAGAGCTCAGACAAATGGCAAAACATCCTCAACAATTTGGTTTGAGATATTCTAACTAGTGACATTTATTTATTTTATGTGCTGGTGTTATAGCTCAGTGTCCCCCACATAGGAGATGGAAAGCAAACCAGAATGACTGAGTTTATGAAAGGGATTAACATGAGGAGTTGTTTTTCTCCTAAAAGCAAAATCTTAACAAATAAATAGTCTCAAAACTTAAATGAATTAAAATCCAATACAAATCCTGTTTTTAAATTAATTAAAAACATCCCCAAAAACAGTGACGAGGATTCAGTTAAATAACTTTAGCAGCATTATTCTTCAATATCACAGTCACACGTGTTCATTTAATTGTTTCATCACTTTCATACGTGTTTAGGTGCAGACTGAGTTTATCTTAGTGAAAATATTTTTGAAATGTAAAAGCAATTAGGACTTGTGAATGTGTCGATGTAGGCTGCATCCATACACAATCAAGGTAAACACTCACTCTCTGCGAGCCTTTTCCACCTCTTGTTTTGAAGGTAGGTTGCGTCCATCAAACACCAGAATTGGTTTGACTCTGAAGTTCAGCAGCATGTCCACAAATTTCATGCAATACCACACATACCTGGGATTGGACAAATTAAAATGGAAAGTTTCAGTTCCGAACATGCAGACAGCATTAAAAAGGAACCTACAAAATAAATACTTTTCACGTTTACACGTTTTCTTTTTTAAGTCAGTTAGAATAATAAAAATTGCTCACTGATCAGTTGGTTCTCCTTTAGCAAGCTTCTCAGCACATGAAAATGCTCCTTTATGCAGCCAACAGTATGTGTCCACAGCTACAGTCTGGCCTTTGTATTTTTTCACATTGATGGGCTCTGCTGCATCTTTGATGAACTGGAGCAGTCCAGAGATTCCCATTTTCAGCAGTTTCGCTACAAGGATTCTGAAACCCTGAAAGGTGAAAAGAAACACTCAGAGTGTGCCAACAACTGCTTCATTTAAAGAGATGCAGTATGAGCCAAGTACTGACTGACAAGGTTCCAGTAAATGGAATGTGACAAAACATTAGTGGGCAGATGTCATTCTGGTGTTATTCCAGTCTAAACACACATGAATAACATCGTCCTCCATTAACACACCTATGGATCAGTTACCGCTTTCCCTTCACATGTGCATATGTAACAACACTAACAGCTACATCACTTCCACACACGCTAGGAGTGTTGACGTTCTTATGTGGAAGAACACAGCTACCAACATTTCTCTTAATGGCTGATTAGATAAGCACTGTTTGAAACCAGTCCATACATCTCTGGAACTATACTTGTTATACTGTAACAAACTCATTTGCATATGTTAATGCGTATTTTATGTGCTCTTTTTAATCATTCATCAATCGAAGTTCATGTTCTTGTATTCATCCACAGAGCTAAGGCTAACGTGAGCTAAGTGCAGAGCTGCTTTTCAACGTCTGCCCATCGAGTTTAATCTCCACGTCACAGTACATGGTGTGTGACACTATCGTTTGTTTGGGGCACGCTTTCTTGGGCCTCTACTTTTCTTGTTCGTACAAATGTTGCTAAAATCTGTGGCAGAATTCTGAAGTCGTGTTTTGTTTGAAAGAGAAACGTTAATGTTAACAGTCAGCTAGTCGTTGACGGAAAGCTAAGTAACTAACCGTGACTTTAACGGCTGTCCATGAAGAGAAACACACACTGACCAAGAGCACGCAATACGCAGGCCAATATAATGTTCGGCTGAACGAATGTTGAATTCAAACTTACTTCTCTCTTGACTTTTATCACACACAGGCAGCTGGTCCGGACACAAACTACAGCGTGTTTAATTTTAGCGGCAAACGAAGCGACACAGTATACGCTGCTGCTATTGGTCAGCTGGACAGAGAGGGCGGGCCAACGGAAGTAAGAGGCGTGCACTCCATGGTCGCAACGTTACAAGACGTTCGCATATTTACGGTGATGCTGATGAGCAGCTTCGTGTTTACTCTGGCACGGCTCACTCTCAACATTACTATCCTCCACCATCTGCCGCTGTTTCATTAGCTCAGCTGACACAATCATCGATATACATGCTGCCTCATTTGCCACATACACAGCTAGTTGCCCCGCCCTCCCCTCTTCTATGTAAAACGAGGCACGCCGGTGTTCATGACGAGCGCCTGCGTCGCAGGGCAAAGATTTCTCATGCACGTCAGTGCTGCTAATATTTCAAGACTCTTTCTTTCTTTCTTTCTTTCTTTCTTTCTTTCTTTCTTTCTTTCTTTCTCTGATTAGGGTGGTGGAGGCTCTAAAATAAAAAGGGTGCACAGTGGCAGATTTGTAAATATGGAGTTATGGATTTTATCTTTTGTTTGAATAATGACTTGGTCCCAGTTCTACCTGTCCTAAATCCATGCTGATAGTTTGATTCATGTCCTTTCATTTCCACATAATATGTCAACAGTTTATTTAGCATTTTCTACATTCATTATACAATGCCATACAAACAGTGGATGCTAAAGCAGTTGGTCTGTATTTCCCTGGATCACTGCACTCATTCACTGGTTTACTGCAGCCTCTTTCCAGTTTTATGCCAACTTTCCTTCTTCCCACACTTTATTACACATGTCTGATGTCTGAAGATGAGGTGAATTACAGCCATTGAGAATGGAATATTTAATGAATTATTTCTCACTGCAATAATCATTCTCGGCTATTGCAGCATCTCTGCTCATTCAATCATTCCTCTATTATATTATCTGAGCTATTGAACAATGTTTGTGCCTACAGTATTGTGAGAATCTGAGCTTGTTTCACCATTAACATTAAATATCCACATTCTGTAATCACATTCATTCTTCTTATCATTTGCAATATTCCACGAATTGTCTTTCGTTCCACCAAATTACAAAAGTTTCTCCAAACCTCCGTTGCATTTTTTGTAACCTTTGAATTTTTGCACTCCTTGGCTCCCGTGGTACAATTTCTTTTTAAAGGTCCAGTGTGTTGGATTTAGTTGCATTTAGTGGTGTAATCTTTGCACTGCAATCTCCTCACAACACCTTAGCCTACCTAGTAAAGGAGAAACAACACTTGAAAGGCCCTGTCTAGAGTCAGTATTCAGTTTATTCTCGGTTGACTGCCTCCATGGAAGAGGACCTGCTCCCAATATGAACATTAAAGGCTCATTCTAACATATATCAACATATAACATATATAACATATAACAATAACAAAAAAATTTATTTACAAAAGACCAAAGACCAAGACCTTTCCGCTCTCTTTCTTGGAATAGTTTCACAGCACCTGGAATTTTGATTTCATTCATATTTTTAAATGCATTCCAATCATCTAAGCCTACCACAATTATAATAATCTGCCAACTCAATGGTATAAGGTTCATTTGACATCCATCATATCTGTGTTGAACTGCGTTTTCTAGTGAGATTGTGCCATATCCCAGCTTTATGTCGGGTCCTGAATGCATCATAAGACGTGTCTCATTTCCCAGCTTCCTCTGCACTTCCGGCTCTCCCGCTCTGAGTGACAGACGGAAGGAAAACAAGATGCGAGAATAACTTCAGTGACATGCTGTGATCAATGACAGACAGCGTCATTAACGTCATTCACCGCTCTGTTTCACTAACCATTATTTAAATGTCATTTGTTTGTAGCGGAGGTGTGTGAATCAACGAGAATCAGCATGCAGTTCTCTCCCACCAACGGAGACTTCACGTTCGTCTCCTCCACAGAGGCTGAAGGTAGGCTAATGTCAATGCTAATCCCAGCGCAGCTCCGCGGCCAACAGGCCTGAACGGAGCAAACATTCACTCCTTGTGTACGAGCTGTATTTACTGTCAGGAAGCAGCTAAACATGTACACAATGAAGGAAAGTGCTGCCGTGTGGACACGACACTGCGCTATTTAAAATGGCTAACATTACTGTACGTTAGTAAATGAGCGAGCTATCGTTAGCTAGTTAACTCCTTACAGGGCGATACGTGTCGTTCATGAACGTAGGTAACTTATGAAAACAGAGAAACACTGGAGGCCTTTATCTAGAAAAGATTCCAAAAGGCTCAAGTCAAGTTATTTCTCTGTATGACGAAGCACAACCTTCAGTTATCTTGACTCTTGTTTACACTGCTCACTCAATGCGGATGAAGGGAGCAGCAGCACAAGTAACTCACTCATGAAGTAACGTTCATCTGAATAAAGCCCAGACGATTGTCATTACAGCGATTCTAACATGATGAGCTAGTGCTTCAATTCAAGTAGAAATCCGGCTGAACACGTATACATGTTTCTGGCTTGTTTAACAGATCAAAAACAAATGAGGTATGTGACAAGTGAAAGGCCAAAGAATATAGAAAAAAAAACATTTGATATTGATTTACTATTAATTTTTAAAATCTTTTTTTGTGGCTCATTAGGAGTAATTTTTAATGCAGCAGTTTCCTACCAACTGTTCTATCTTTGTACAATGACTCCCTCTGTGCAGAGAGAGTTGAGCTGATGGACATAAGGGATTCACATTTGCTATACAAGTTATTGCACATATGTATATTTTTTAGAGGTATATTGTTTGCAGCTGCAATGAAAGAATTTTTATCTATCTATCTATCTATCTATCTATCTATCTATCTATCTATCTATCTATCTATCTATCTAATGCACCCAGCTGTTGTTGTCAGTTAGAAGACAACACAGAGGAGATGTTACCTGGGAGCAATGACCCCCCTGATGAAGTGAGATTTGTGATTAGAGTAGAGCTGGATTACGCTATGTATTGCCACAGTGATCAAACAAACATTTGCTCCACAGAGCTCAGCGGCACCATCAGCGCTCCGGACATTAAACTAAACATGGGCACTGACAGTGTTAAAGATCCGTATGCCACCACCTTCTTGAGGCAGCGAGGCTATGGCTGGCTGCTGGAGGTGGAAGAGGATGACACTGAAGAGAGCAAACCTCTTCTGTGAGTACATGTTGTTTGTTTTCTATGAAAGCACCGCATTTATCAAATATCACCTGTGCCCAGCTACGTGGCTCTGTCCACATGGGACAGTTCACACATTCCAAAAGGTCTCCAAAGGAACAGGAAAGACCCTCATACATTCAAACGGATCATTTATCTCTATACAGTAGCATTGTACACTAGTGTACTGTGGACATGCTGAGCAGCTTTAATTACGAGTGTTGTGGTGATGTTACTCACATCCACTTTGTCTATCTTCACTGCCAGCTTCACTCACACGTTAAAGCTGCATTGTTTCTGTGGAAAGGTGGTGCTGGGCAATTAATGGAAAAGTTATGAAAGCCAACATCATCTCTCAAACAGTCATCATGTTTTATGAATTCATTTCAACATACAGGTTGTCATGAACAACTGTAAGACACCAGAAAGTAAAACAACAAATCTAACTCTGTAAGCCTGAGTACACAGCTGGAGTGTGTGCATGCAGTCAATCAACATGAACATTTACAACATGGCTGCGTTCAGGACGGGCGGGTGTGTTGCCCTGTCCTGAACAGGGTGTCGAAAAGCTGTGGAGAAAGGGCCTGCTCAACTTGTGGCAGCGGCAGCTAGTAGTGGCACTTCTGGTGGCAGCCTGAGCTGCTCCTGACATGCCGCGGCAGCTGCCAGTATCTGAGGCAGCGGCCTCTAACCTGTCAAGGCAGCTGCCGGTGTGCGTTAACTTGAGCTTGCAATGTCAAAGAAAGCTACGCTGTTAAATGTCCCAAGGGCTACTCTGACTGACAAGTAGGTGGGCAGTCACTCCCTTTCAGTATCTGAGTTGACGCCCCAATGGGTTATCAGGTATGGAAGCTAATTTAAATATCCCATCTTAATATCAACCTAAAATGTTCTAGCATAAAAGGTAATGTTATAACATTTAAAGCATTCAGTTTATACCACTTGTGTCATAAAGTGTCATATTCTATGATAGGTGTTGTTTCTGAACACTTTGAATACATTGAGTCTAATACAATGACCTTTTTATAAAATAAAAACAAATGCCCATAACAGCAGTAGTTGCCGTGGCAGGTTAGTGGCAACTGCCGCAGACACAGCTAAGGCAGTGGCAGTTGCCTCGACACCAGCAGGTTGACAGGTTAATGCAGCTGCCTCAGACACCGGCAGGTTGAGAGGTTAATGCAGCTGCCTCAGATATTGGCAGGTCAGTGGTAGCTCAGGCTGCCACCGAAAGTGCCAGTACTAGCTGTCGCTGCTACGAATTGAGCCAGCTCCCAACTACTACTACTACTACTACTACTACTACTAGTTACTACTTATTGTTGTTATTATTATCGTTATAAATGGCCAAGAGCTCTAAACGTGAAACCTGGCCCAGTAACAGGAAATTAATTCCCAAGAAACATGATCCCAGTCATCCAGATGCTAGTGCTGAAAATAACGAAAATGAGTGAAAATGGACACACAGGTCCAGTAAAACATCGTGAAGTGATGTCTACTGGTTTTGAGATCCACTTGAAGTACAGCGTGGGGTACAGCCTTGAGAGGCACGCTGTACTTATAGCTCTTCTGTGTTTGTCTGACTATTTAACAGCTAAAGCAGCGTCAAACCTGCTCTCACACAGAGCCACTCTGATTATCCTGTGTATGATACATGCTCTGCAGGACATATGACTCCATGCAGTCCTAATAATTAGTTATGATGAATGGGATTATTGACAAGGTTAATGTGATATTGATTTTGGGTAAAGGTGTGTTATTCAAGTGGCACTGTTATGCCCCGGCCTAGGGGTGCCTAGAGCATAACGTGAAATGGTGTCATCTTCCCCAAGTCCCAAATAGCCACTTGCACCAAGGTGGTAGTGAATTAGAAAAAAAAGGATTTATTTACAAAAACTCTATTTACAACAATGTTCAAACAACTATAACTTAGAAATCAGCTTCAGGGTGGACAAAGGCCAAAACAACAACCAAAACAGCTCTATCTAGAAAATAAATCATCTATCTCAGAAAACAAAATCACAATCGAAGATAGAAAACAAGTCAACTCAAATGGCAGTCCACCCCTACTAATCAAACGAAAAATACTCTCTATTCTAGCGATCATGTGGCTTGTTGGAAAACGAGGAGGATGACGAAAACGCCAGTTGTGTGCCCTGCCGGTCGCCATCTTGGCTCCTTATATACCGGGTGTGCTCAGTTGCAGCCAATCACGGGCTAGGCTATGGAAATTGCTGCACCAATCGACTCTTGGGGATGGCACAGCCCTATTTGAATAAAAGAAGACAGGGAACACAAGCAGACACAGAACACACAATACACAAAATATGACCACAGTCATAACAGGCACGCAGATTGAATGAGCTGGCACAGATCTGAGTTCAGTGTATGGTTAACATCAGACTTGTTGATGAAGTCCCACATGTTGCTATTTAATGTATCTCTTCAATAAGCAGATTTAACCTCGTGTCTCTCATCAGTCTCAGTTTAAAGCTTCTGTCGTCTTCACTGTGTGAGCAGGGAGGAGTTGGACATTGACCTCAAGGACATCTACTACAAGATTCGATGTGTGTTGATGCCAATGCCATCGCTGGGTTACAATCGGCAGGTGGTGAGAGACAACCCGGACTTCTGGGGCCCTCTAGCTGTGGTGCTGCTCTTCTCCATGATCTCCATCTATGGACAGTTCAGGGTGAGCAGGACATGCTGAACATCACTGTTCCAGGATTGATTTCCACTGCAGGACTATAACTACCTGTAACTTGAACTGGGTTAGGGTTAGGGTTAGGGAGACTTAGGCAGACTCTATGATAATGGCTCACATTATGTTGGCCCAGTGGAAAAGGATTATACTCTGTGTAGTCTCAGGGGTTCTTACATCACTCACAGTCTAGATTTAAAAATAAAGGAGAAAGCAACAGGCCTGTTTAAAATGTCAAGAAATTCAAAATCAGCACCTTCAACTTTAAGACAACATAATTCATTTAAAGTGTTGTGCAGCTGTTCTTTAGTATACAGCATATGCTTAATTATGTAGATAGTATAGATGTAGTGTTGTAATGGTGTGGTAGTTTTCATTGACAGTTGAAAGTCAGCTTTTGTTCCGCAGGTTGTGTCTTGGATCATCACCATCTGGATATTTGGATCACTAACAATCTTCCTGCTGGCTCGTGTTCTCGGCGGTGAGGTAAGATCAGTTGATACAGAGTCGGGACTTGAACTTGTTCTTGTATAACATAGGTAAAATGGTGCCCTGTTGTTCTTTTGTACAGGTTTCCTTCGGCCAGGTTCTTGGAGTGATTGGATATTCCCTTCTTCCTCTCATCGTTATAGCCCCTCTGCTCTTGGTGATTGGAGGGTTCGAGGTGGTCTCTACAATAGCCAAAGTGAGTCAGAAACCACACATTAACACTATTTTTCATGTTGTGTAAAAACAAAACTTTAAAAAAACTGGATACATAATGTGTCTGATAACAGTTAATGGGGAGGATGGAATCCTACTGTCCCTCTGTTAAGTGAGTGGAGCCAACAGTATGAGTTGAATCAATGAAATTTTCTGATCTACACCCCCCTGCACAGCCATGCAGCTGATGATCAGCTGCATGGCTGAGCAAGAGAAAGGGGCACAGGGCTGAGCAGCAACAATAAGCCCTTGAAATCTCCTTACAGGCAGAACAAATGATGAGGTCTGCAGGTATATTCGTAGTTACGTAGATATGTAAGATATTATACGGTTTTATATTATAAAGGTGCCAAATGCTCTCCTTTAAGGAGCCAGAAACAACCCCTTGGCTTGAGTGTACACAAGTCTACATAAAACCCAATACACATTACCTGCTTAATCAACTGCCTGAAAGGTAAAGGTAGTTAATTAATGCAGTCCATTTACTGTTTACCATATAGATCACTATGCTTCTCAGATGATGAATACATGTAATGATACTTTACTGTCTGTTCTGATTTTTCAGCTGTGTGGAGTCTTCTGGGCTGCTTACAGTGCAGCTTCGCTGCTTGTCGGAGATGAACTTAAAACGAAGAAGCCCCTTCTCATATATCCCATTTTACTTTTGTATATCTACTTCCTGTCACTATATACTGGTGTGTAACTGAATCAGTTGAAACTGTGGACCTTTTCATGGACAGTGACTCTGGAGCATGGGAAAAAGGCAAACAATGAAACCAGGATTTTTTAAAAGGTGTTTATTTCTTTTTTAACTCATGTTCAAGTACATGATTGTGGGGATGTCGGGAATATATATCATTGTATATAGTTTTGTTCTTTATCTCTTTAGTCAATAAAAAATGCAGACGGTTTTACAGCTTAAAATTCTGTATGCAGACTTGTTCACCAGTGGATTTGGAACTTGGAAGTCTTGAAGTTAAACAGGAAATAGTCAAATGTTTGATTTAATTTAAGAATTGTTTTTTCTTTTGTACTCTTTATCCAATTGAACATTGTGGTGCCAAATATTTGTGTGTATATGATTAAGGGAACACACAGAAAGAAAGAGATTGAGCCTAACTCTATTGTTCTTTATTGTTACATACTGAATGTACTGAGTGTCCATTTCTGCTTTTCATTTTCACACACTTGTTTTCTTAATTTATGGGTTTCAGCAGCAGGAGCAGGTTGACTGGGGCAGTTAGAGTGATATAAAATCAATGTCTACTAAATGTGGTGCCTTGTTTTCACACTTCCTGTGTTCTGGCAACAGCTTAATGCAGGAATATGATCATTTGATCAATAATCAGAGTACATTAATAGTAATTTGTCACTGCTGTTTCCTGGCTGATTCTTGCATTGCAGTTAACACAGCTGGTCACATTAATATATTAAACAGTGATGTATATTGTAACACCCTTAAGGCGGTCTCAACAGGTTCTATCTGCCTACAAAACTTCATTCAAAGCATTAGTTTGTAATTCTGTCATTTAGTATGAAGGTATAAATATGTAACATAATGTCAGGGATTTGAGGGTTATAGGACAGATTCCAATTTTGTCAAAATGATCATTTGAATTGGATTCATTTTATTCCAATAATGAGAGAGGGAGCATGTTTCCAAAGACCACTATTGTGCTCTCTGAAAGAGGAGCAAAATTAAGCTTAAAGAGGTCAGATCTTCTGTGCTACAGCTACATGCAAGTAAGTCAAATTGGCAAAGGTCACCATAAAAGATAGAAATGAAAGGAAAATGATTGTGCAGCAGAATTGGCAGGAAAAATCTCACGCCCAGAAAGTTTGTATAGTTCAGTGTATAACAACAATAACAATAACTTGTGTTCCTGTCCCACTCCTGATATGCCATGATACTGAGGTGAGGAATGTAGTGGCTTGACTAATAATATGTTATGAATATATGAAAATTATTAAAATACAGACTTGGTCCGAAGAAATAATATAGGTTAGAGTGTTCTATACAGTGAACCAAGAATTTACCATCCACATGAAGGAGTCATATGAACAAAATGATTTCCTTTGTAGGCAGTCCTTCTTCCAATTGTTCCATGAATGGACAAAGTTCATTTTTGACTTGATGATGGTGCTAGATGAGGATAGTTATAGGAATGCCAAAGTTATTACAATTTGTCCTTTTGGTTTATTTTAGTCATCTGTTGGCTCAGGTTTATTTCTTAGATGCTTATGTTATAATTTATGCGGTGACTGTAATAGGTGAATAAAAGAGGGAATTTTATAGGCAATATTGATAGTGTGGCCATACACCTGCATAAACAGTCATGGGAAATCTGCAAATTCTATCATAAATATCAGATATCGATATCATTATCAACATTAAATTAAATTTCAGTGAGAGGAAGTGCAAATGCTGTTGTCGCTTATATAATAAACCACAATTGAGCTTTATGTTGTTTTACAGAGGAGAGAAGCAGGTGAACAGAACCTTCTTTGTTGGTGGTTCAATTTAAAATTGAAGTTACAATTGAGAAGAAATACAAATTAAAATACACATTAATGTTGATAGTTGTATTGGAAAATGAAAACATACTGTATCTATCTATAAAATGTAGTAGTAAATGGCTGAAAATGGGTAAGACTAAGCCTAATATTGGTACACAGGACTCAAAACACTGAAATAATAATTAACCAAAGAAAACAAAGGCCCCATATACCAGCAACTTTTGAGGTTGGCTGCATAGCTAATTAAAAACTCCACTGTCAAACAGCAAATGTTAACATGAGCCAGTCTAGATGGCAAAAAAAAAATATGTTCATGAATTTGACTGAGGAGGGATAGAAGTCATTGATATTGAGTACTGTTTGAAAAAATGAAATCAACCTCCTTCTTAGTTGTATTCATGACCTAAAAGACACCCACAAACATAATTTTAGTCCCCAAAAGAGCCAATGTGGAATTACAGGTATGTTAATTAGGAACATTATTAATTAGGAACAAATCATTAATACAAACTGAACGAAAGGAAAAGAATGTAGTCTGTGATGCCTTTATTTCAAATAGCTGAAACATTAAACCTGATGAGATTTCTTGTTCAAATTGTAACTTAGATGACTGATGATAATGTTATCATTTCTCTCATGAACGTTATTTCTTATCACTGTCTTTATGTAAGTGTATTTTAATTTGATTTCATTCATCTGTTTCCCCTCTTTTGTTTTATGAGTGGTGATGGTCGAGTGTCTATCAAAAAGTGCTTTGTTGCACCATGCTAGTTATATTTGTAAAAACTTTTCATATACCCGAATAAAGGTTCTATGTAAAAAAAACAACTATTACCTTGTCTATCCGCTGTTCTCGTTTGCACTCGGTGTTATCGCGGGAACACAGAGAAACACAGAGATACGCTAGCTCCGTTTACCTACCGTGGAAGTGACAGAGAGCCCTGCCTGGAGTTCCTCAGAGCTGATGGTGAATAGCCACTGCTGCGGTAACGGGCGGAGGAGAAGAAGCCGCAGAAGGAGTCAGCAGTGGCAGGGGACTAATAGTTCGGAGTTAGTCTTCTAGCTTTAGCAGTATTACGTGTATCATCGGATCCTCACAGACCCAAGAAGGGAAGGGAAGGGAAAATAAGGAAAGATGGCGGCCGCGGCCTCGCCGGGCTCCGGCTCGTCCACCTCCTCAGACTGGATTGTGCTGAGAGACGGTTGCCTGCGTTGCGACGAGGAGGGCCTGCGAAGCCTGTCCTACCACCCGGCCCTCAACGCTATCCTGGCCGTCACCAGCCGCGGCAGTATTAAAGTCATTGACGGCACTTCGGGGGCGATTCTTCAGGCTTCGGCATTGCACGGTAAGCTCCGGTGCCCTCTATCAGGCCCTCACACCAACAGTTTGAATTTTGACAAACCAGCCTCGGATTGTCAACAGACACTGAACACGACACGGAACGAGCCGGGACTCAACCAGCTAACGTTAGCTGTTCCTAGCAGTTATCTTCAGGCCTACTTGGATTATTTGGTACATTGCGTTTATCCTGCTGTGCTTTTGCAAAACGCAATGTTTGAACATGAATGTGTTTGTGGTCCAGGTTTAACTAGTGCCTCCTAAACGCCACTGTTTGCCACTGATTGGGACATTTGCGACATATTTACCATACAGGCTAACCGCTGCCTAGTTAAGTTAGCACAGTGCTAGTTAGCCGGTCATCGGTCCCTGTCAGCCTCTGTCATTCTAGAGGTTAGTCACGAAATGCCGTTAAAAGTACAGTTTGTACTCGTGACAGGTGAGCGAGCACACTCACCTCTGCCTAGTTAAAGTGAGTACACTGTGTTAATGTGTATTTCTGTTAGAACTGCTGAGCCAGTTAGCGCCTTCTTAGCTGCTTAACTTTGGAAGCTGTCGTGCGCTCTGTCAGTCATTTGGTGTGATGCTGAACGTAAACTGACTTGATGCTGCAGTGTCTCTAATGGCTCATGTTCACTTGCTTGGCTAATCCAGTCGAATGACCAACAGCACTTGTCTTGTCGGTGTTGCATGTCGGCACACAATGTCCTGTCATAATGCACTGACAGGACGTTGCAGGCAAAGTTTCCGCAAGAATTACAAAGAGTTTCACCAGCTGTGCTCCAGGCTCACCTGGTACCTGCAACGCTGATCACTGTCAGATCAGAGCACGTGAGCACCACAAGACAAATACAGGGATGTAGCCATTAGAGATGTATTAGAGAGTTATCGTGTGAGGAAAAACCCCGCTCTCACCATTTATTTCACACCAACACTGAGGATGCATAAGTGTAACTGAGGATGTTTTAAGTTATAAAAGTGCCATTTCAAACAATCATTAATCGTTAAATCAGCTCATCGCTGCATCTCCTGTCCTGAAGACGGTGATCTATTCTTACCATCTGTTTACGTCTTAAATCACACTGATCTGCTGGAGGGTGTCAGTATTTCAGTAATCAAAGTGTTATAGTGAAACAAACTGGGAAATACAATTATTTATCAGCACCTGTTTCCATAGAAAGCATTTACTGTGGATTAAGTCATTCTTTTCCTTCCCACTGGAGCCAGTACTCCAGTTTTTGTAAATGCGACTGTTGAGTGTAAACAGTATTACGGCTCACATTACTGCATTGTGTTTGTTGTTTCAGATGACCTCAGGATGATTTCTTTTTGGGAAATAAGACTTTTAGGAGATGGACATCTTACAAATAACCATCTTCAACATCCACTTGTGTTTTTGTTTTCATTCATTCTGTGTCTGTATGTTCGTAGTCTACATAGAAATGAACTCTGAAAGCAAGAGGTCACACTTGCACACATGCAATCTCACTGACATGAGGGATGTTTTGAGTGGCTAAAGACGGCCATACTCTGTGCTGTTGGTAGGTTGTCAGTGCAGTGAATTGTCATGGATGGTCATTTGAGTGGGTCAATAATGATCTCCTAATCTCTTCTTTGTCTGAGGACTGACTGTTTCCAGTTCGTACACCACTAGGCCAATTTCTGATCTCAAGTTGAACGCACAAAGTTTCTTTGCTTACCTGCCAACGAAGACTCTGCATCCAATATTTCTCAGTCATTTTTTAGAATTCACACAAACCTCTCCATGTCCCTCTGCACACATTTACTTATTTACAAGGAAAATATGTCAGTTTAATGCCGGTGTGCCTGTTACTCCAGTTATGTCCTTCTTCAGCACAATGAGGAAGAACACCAGGAGCAAAGCCAGGAGCTGAGTGTTCATTCAGATATCAAGATGCCAGATTAATCAGAGCATACCAGGACAAAATGGCCATAAAATAGTATCTAAAGGCAGTTTTTCTTAAACAGAGGGAGTGTTCACACAGGAGTAGAAGGAGGAAATAACGGCATCAGTGATCTGTTTGAGCTGCATATTCTCTGGTGTTGCTAAAAACACTGAATCCATCGGCACGTTAACATGTTGTTCACTACTGAGCCTGTTTGTAACCGGTGCGGACACCTGTGTCTGCTCCGCTGGCCTGCGTGCGACCTCGCTCACATTGAAACACAGAGTTACGAAAAGAGGCCCAAAACGAGTGCACATAAACAAGGAAAATAATGTCCCCTGAACACATCGTTGGTGAGTGAAAGTGTCCTTTGGGATTTGAATGCATCACAGACATGGGACACGTGCCTGGAACATCACTGCATGATGTTTTTGTTGAATTTACATTGTTTACCTTTTCCTTGTAAAAATCCAACATGATGATCATCAGAGTCCTCTTGGCATATATACTCTTCACTGCATTTCTGCTCCACCCACCAACTTCATGTTCTAAATAACCCAACAGACAGAAAGAAATCTGTCAGACAGAGAAGGTTTGCTGTCCACTGAATGTGACTGCTGTAGCTTCTCCACTAACTATGCAGAGAAACTCATGCAGTAAATCAGTATTCAACTGAGTCCAGCAGCTCCAGGCTGGGCAAAGTGTAATTGAAAAAGACTGCATTAGTGCACTTTATTATTTTACCCTAACACTTTACATGTACTCGTAATACATAAGCTTCTAGTTTAGATGTAGTCGTACTTTATAGTCCTGTGACTGGATGCTGATTTGAAGATGCTGACTAATTTAGCTCTCGTACAAATTATAATAAGATGACTCTGCTAGCACACACACCCTCCAGCACAGGGCTCCATCCAGCTCAGTGTCTTTGAATCAGCATATGGAATGTAGACAGATCTGGACCTGGTTTTGATCATTTTCTTCATATTTTCTCTCTTGAAACAAACAAACAAACAAAAAAGACATCCTGATAATTGCAGTGTCACAGTGTGAATGCAGTGTGAGGTCATCTCAGGATGTATTTTTATTTGACGGGGAGGTTTTGTGTAGTTTAGAACTGGCACTTAAAGAATGATTTTTAATGGTCCTGAAAATTCTTTCATTTATTTTTGGGAAAGCAACTACTTTTTTACACTGCTCACAGACTTCAGCATACTCATATGTTGGACATAACTGTTTAATTTGATTTAAAAAATTAAATAAAATGTTTAGGCCTAGAATCTTTGATCAGTACTGAGGTCATTTCGGCCCACACTGATACTAGTGTTGTCCGTGTTTAATTGCAGTAGCTGAAAGTGAAAGTGAAACACATGATGGTCATGATGATCATCATCACTAAGTGTAAACCAGATGTTGTAAATATTCAGAAAGAGAAACATTCATCTGTTCAATAAGCAATAATTGTCACATTTGAATTAGTAATTATTTTTTGGAAAGTATTACATTGTGCTCCATACATGCAGTGACTGAATGTGATAGAAGACACATTTAATAATTGTGAAACACAAAGGCAGAACTTGCAAAGTCAAAGTGTCATTGAGCAGGGTCCACAGACAACCTTCACAGACACATGAGAACTGTGCATCCCACGGGAAACCTGTCTTTAACAAAAAGTATTTCTGTGCTTCAGTTTTTTAGGTATTTCTATCTGCTCTGTGTAGCAGTGATTCTACAAGAAAGTTAGTGCATCCATTGGGTGGTTTCAGACATACACCGTGAACACAACTTGTTTCTAAAGTGCACAGTTTCTAGTTCACTGTAGTCAGTCAGATCCAGAAATGGTTTATTTTGAGTACATTCCTCTTATGTGTGTATTCATCATGAAGTGAATTCAGCTTCATATAGTCTGTCCAGTATCCACACAGTAGAAGAACTGATGCTATCAGCGTGGCCTGTCAGACTTCTTTGTCAGAACAAATGTTTGGCTTTGATTTGTGTCGAGCACAATGAATGTGAATAACTAAGTTACCCTGTATTATTACCACACACTCCACCAAAGATAAGTGTGTATTTCAGGTTGTAACTTTGGACCTTGCTTCTAGCCTCCTCTTCCTCTTCTCTCTTCTCCTTCAAACCTTCTGACACTGTGTGCTGTCCTTTGTTCTATCACAGCTAAACCTGGTGGTCGTGTCAGGTGTCAGTACTTTCCCGCAGTGGACAAGGTGCTTTTTGTGGATGACTATGCAGTGGGGTGCAGGAAGGACCTGAACGGCATCCTGCTCCTGGACACAGCTCTCCAGCCTCCAGTGGCCAAGCCAGAGGATATGGTCCAGCTGGAGCTGCCAGTCACAGAGGTAAGAAAGGACTGCATAATTAACACCAGAAACACCAGGTAAGTGAGTTGGTGGAATGATTCATCAGCTTACCTGTGGACGGGGTAGATTTCTATTATTTCTTATTTAGATTCTACTTCATTCTTTAAGATCATTTTAGTGTTTGCTCACAAGCCATCTGCTCATCCTACTTTTTTTGAACTGAGGTGATTTTAGTTTTGGCTGATCTGAACTCTGTTGCAGCCTAAAGGTGAAGCTGAAACATCTCCATCACCTCTGGTGGCTAGCTGTTAGTCTAAGAAGAGCTTAATTTGGTATGCAGCAGAGTTTTCTATGTGTGGAGCAAACATCTGAAACATCAAAATCAATGTCCATCATGTTCATTCAATTGTGGGAAGCCAAAATCACGATCCCAATCAATATTTAGTTAATTGTGCATCCCTACTGGGAATACATTAGTTCTCTTGGGTTACAGTACCTTAACGTTGGATAGATGGCAGATACGGTGTACTGATTCAGTCAGCCGTTTTTTGATGTTTGTTGATTCATCATTGAGCTTGAACAGTTAGCCCTTGTTAAAAAAGTAGCCCAAAGTAAAACATCCACACTGTCACAAAAATAAATGTAATCTTTAGACTTCATTTGAAGTTAGGCCGAGCAGTCTCCACAAGGGTCCTCAAGTTCAGACGTTTTGACTTCCTGACTTGTAAATGTCATTACACGACTACTAAAACACTTTGGGGTGGGTTGGGGGGTAAAACATGTGTAAATATTATTTTTATTCATAATCAATCAATTATTTCTAACATAATACAGCCAATACAATATGTCAAGTCTGCATGTGTCGTTTTTGCCCACTGAAAATCCGGTTTAAGATGCCCTTTCTCCTGCAGACAGTGACTGTCCGACCAATGAGAAGTGAAATGAACCAAACAGCTAGCTGTAGTGTCAGGGGCTCGTCCAGCACTTGTCCTTTTGTTTGTTGGTGTCTGGGCTAGTCCAGGGGTCGGCAACCTTTTTGGCTGAGAGAGCCGCGAAAGCCACGGGCGCGGTAGACAGCCCAACATACTGGCGCACGGGAGCCGGGTGGATGGCCCACCATACTGCCGGCTGTAGTACTGGACCGTACCAGCTTACTTTCACCCCTCTGCGAGCCACATGCAGTCATCAAAAGAGCCACATCTGGCTCGCGAGCCATAGGTTGCCGACCCCTGGTCTAGTCATTCTTTTTACTCGTGTCTAGCATCCAATTAATACAAGGACAGTTCATTATGAAATTGATGATAACTTCAATGTAATAGACAGGTTTCATGCAGGTACACTTGAATATCTGCTATTCTTCAATTATATGCACATAGCACACTGCTTACTGCAGTTGAGGCCACGCCCCTTACCTGCACAGGTGATTTCTGTGCCTAGACCACACTTAAGAGCCCAGAGCACACAGAGACTGTTGAAGACACACATTTGAGCACGTGGACTACATAATCTTGTTCAATAAAATAATTCAAACTTGAATAAGTTCTACTTACAAATAAATCTGTTGAGATGTTTTTAATTGTTTTATTTTGCTTATGACAAAACAAAATGTTTAGATTTATGTAAGGATATGATACAGTTTGTTTAAATGACCTCCAATTTACAGTTAATTCCTACAAATTCCCATTAATTCCCATAACTCCTATGGAGTACCCAATTTTGAATGTCAAGAATTCCCCAGTTTATCATTCCATGGAAGGTTCTTGGAAAGTTTCTGTAAATTGACCAGAAACTTTCTGGCCCTTTGCCATCCTAATCAGAACACACATAGGTGGGTTTGTTTGCTTGCTACCCAAACTGCCCTGTTAGCCACAAAAAGCGTTGCCTCATAAAACAGGTTCCAACCAAGCATTAATTAATGCACAAGTATTTATCAACAAAAGCAACAAGTCGTAAACACTTCGTGTAGTGTATCTACAGACTGAGGTGGGACTGAAGTCACATGATCCTACTTCAGCCATCATGAAGGCGGCACCAATGGGTGACTCAGGCATTTCCAGTTCTAAGTCAGATGTATGTGTGTGTCTCTTCAGGCCCAGCAGCTGCTGTCAGCCTGTCAGGAAAAGATTGATGTGTCCAACACAGAGGGCTACGAACTCTTTCTCACCCAGCTCAAAGAAGGCCTGAAGAATACCTCACACGAGACAGCAGCCAATCATAAAGTGGCCAAGGTATGTCTGCCAGCCTTTCATAATGTGCTGTTCTGTTTTATTGTTTCCTCTTGTGGGAATCGAAATTTACTTGTGATATTAACCACATGATCGAATGTGGTCATGAGATATCTACTGTGGGGTACCTCCTTATGCTCATCACCAAAATGTGTTTCTGTGGGATCAGGTCATGTGAAAGGCATTGTCACACACGGCATCCAGTGAAGGCCCGACCTACTCTTGCCTTTTACTCGTCAGCCAATCAGAAACACAGCCTCTGATTGGCCAACAAACGTGACCTAGCGACTCAGAAAGTTTCTGATTTTGAACGTCTAAATGCCTCAAAGCATTGCAATACTTTACTGCGCTATCATGTAAAGAGCTTTGGTATGGTAAATGGACTGTACTTATATCTTCTTTCTAGTCTTCTGACCACTCAAAGCTCTTTTACACTACATATCTCATTCACCCATTCACACACTGATGACATTAGCTGCCATGCAAGGTGCAATTTTAATGCATTTATGCTTATGGAGCTAATTCTGACACATGAGCAAAAAAAAGTGCTGTGTGATAATGTAGTTTTAATTTGAAGTTTGACTGTTCGTTAATGCACAGAAATGTAGAGCTGACAATATTGAAGGATGCAGTGCTGCCTTCAGACAGCAGCACTGTGTCAGAGAGAGCTTTGAATGAACATGGTTCCCTCTGTAAGCTGCCATACTTTGTCATAATAACACTGACATCATGTGATGAAGTGAACTTGTACTGGCGTCTGCTTCAGGATTTGATCTACTTTCTTTCATCCGTCTCTTTTCTCTCTGTGACCTCTTACTTTCCTTCCTTCAGTGGGCGACAGTGACCTTCCATCTTCCCCACCACGTGCTGAAGCTGGTGGCCAGTGCCATTGTCAATGAGCTGAAGAAGATCAACCAGAATGTAGCTGCCTTGTCTGTGGCCTCATCCATCATGGACAGGCTCTCCTACCTCTTGTCAAGCGCCAGACCTGAACTCGGGGTGGGCCCTGGGCGCCCTGTAGATAGGTGAGCAAGCAGTACAACAAATGATCCTTTGATGTTTGAAGAACCAAACAACTTAACAGTTTCCTTTGGTATGGTATCACTGTGTCACTATGGAAAATATTCCAAAACATTTGAATGTGCTTGTGAGGCCATGCAGAACAACATGGCCTCACAAGCACATTCAAATGTTACCTCTTGCCACTCTTCTCTGCTCTTATCATTGGTTTTAATGAAGTAGATGAAATGTTGAAAGAGATTTTCACAAGAATCATTATTATCACTGGTAATGCAAATGAAAAGCATGAAAGCAGTGATGATAATGATTTGACCAACAGGCTGTTTGAACATTGTGATCTGTATATTCATGTGCACAATTTAAATAATTAAGGAGAACAAATTAGCAGTTTGGATGTGAGAGCACATTTATTCATTTATGCACACAGTTTTTTATCATTATTATTTTCTCCGTGACACCAGCAGGGCCTGGTCCAGCTGAGTCCAACCGTGTCAATCCAACTATTTTTCATTACGGTTCATGAGGGGTATATGGATGTGTGTCTGATACACAACATGACAAAGATTTCACACAGACACATTCTAGACCTGCATACAGAATACTGCACATTCTTCTAAAATGTGTTGTTCCCTACAGATCTCTGATGTACAGTGAGGCCAACAGGAGGGAGACATTTACGTCGTGGCCACATGCTGGGTACCGGTGGGCTCAGCCTGATCCAATGGCTCAAGCAGGGTTTTACCACCAGGTGGGTTCTTAGAGAACACAGAGGACCACATAAGTCTGTAGGCATATACTCCGTAGTTTATATCTCTTTGTATGCATTCAAAGGGTTATTTGCCTGCACAGTAGTGCTTTTAGGTGTTTCAGTTCAGATGAAGAGACGTCACTGCGTTGGACAGAATCTAATCATGGAGACAAGTCCTGTTAAAACTTGTTGTTGTGCTAAGGAGCAATAAATGTCAGTGTCACCGTTGGCTTTTTTACACCTGCAGTTCAAACTCTTAATTCTCCAGAATAAAAGCAGACAGATGGAATTGTAGCTGTGTAAGTGTTTGTGAGCTTTACTGGTCCCGTGTCTTTCCACAGCCTGCCTCAACAGGGGACGACAGAGCCATGTGTTTCACGTGCAGTGTGTGCCTGGTTTGTTGGGAACCTACAGATGAGCCATGGTGAGTGGAGATCATTAACATTAATTTAGGGTGTCCTGTCTATCATTGTTCATCAAAGGCATACAAAGCTAGAAAAAAACAAAATTTAAAGCTTCAGACTGTTTTTGTTTTGTTGTCTGAGGACGTTGACGTGGTTCTGAATTTTCAGGTGTTTCATACATACATACTAATTTTAATATCAACAATTTCCATCATTTTCCCCAGGTCAGAACACGAGCGACATTCACCCAATTGTCCGTTTGTGAAGGGTGAGCACACACAGAATGTGCCACTATCAGTGACACTGGCAACCAGTCCTGCCCAGTTTCCCAACAGCCCAGACAGCTCCGACAAGATCGCCTGCTACGGCTTCGGCAGCTGCCCACAGTTTCTGGCTGCTGCCACCAAGAGAGGCAAGATCTGCATCTGGGATGTCTCAAAAATGATGAAGGTCAGAGTGGCAAACTGAACGTTTGTTTGGGTGTCTTGTGTTTTACATCTATTCATTTACAGTGAATGAGTGTGTGTCTGTGTGATGTTGTGCCAAACAGGTGCACTTGAAGTTTGACATCAATCCATATGACCCGGCCATCCTGAGGCAGCTGATCCTGTGTGGTGGTGAGCAGAGCCAGCAGACACTGACCGAGTCTCGAAGACCAACTCTAGCTTGGCTCGAGGAGTCCTCATCCTGCTCTGACCTACCCAAGCTAGAGGGAGACAGGTGACCCACACACACACACACACACACACACACTTCAGACGCGTATCCCCTGCAGTGTTTCCCCTAGAATCTTTTTCAGCAGCAGCGCTGCTGTGTCTATGTCCATGACGATGTGACCTGAAATCCTTATAGACAAGATTATACATGTTTGTATTTTGTCTCAATTTATAGCTTTTAACTTTTGATTTATCTGTAGAAAATTTATATATTTAAAAAACAAAACAACTTAATGTCATAACAACAACAAGACTTAATGGCACAGCCTACATCCAGTTTGTGAGCATTTGATTTGTCTGGGCTTTTTGTAGAAAAGCTCCAGAGCTCTTCTGTAGTAGAGCTCAGCAGTGGGGCAGCCATTGCTGCTCACACACATGCAGGTGACCAGACGCTCTCCATGTAGCCTGTTCTCAGGTCAGTCTCATAGAAATACAGAAAATAAAACAGGACTTTTGGAAATGATGAGGGTGAGGCCAGAAATTCATTAATAATTAATTTTATTAAAAAGACCATATTCAGTGTGGAAAAGTCTCTAGATCCTCCCACCCCTCCTTGCATCGTTCCTTGCTTCTTTCATCGCTCCTCTGGACACGCTGGTAGTAATGACAAGCAGCTAATTAATGTAGGTAATGCTGCTTAGCAGCTAACAAACATACTGCTAACATTAGCTTGAGAAGCACTAGCATTTATTAACGGACAAACTACATTTTCTGCCAACTTCATGCTAATCTTTCCCACTGTGATGTTGCTGCTCTGCTCGCTTTTACCGCTTCACTGTCACTTTCTCTGCCCGCTCGCTTGTTGCACACTGCCATAATGAGTTAGGCTACTCTGTTACGTTAACGTTATACTTAACACATAGACTGTGTGTAAACTTGAGCGTTACTTTAGTACCGTAGACGTAGTGTGAAGAATGAAAAGTGGGTCCAAGAGGATTTGATGCTCTAGTTGCCCCAAAAGAAGTTCAAAATAACGCTGTGCTTTAGTAAAAATCATCAGTAGTGCAGCAGCGCAAGTAATCTTGCAGCGGTGCTGCGCCGCTGCTGAATAAATATAGGGGAAACACAGCCCTGTGATAGTTGTTCAAAGCTGTTGGTTTGTCACTGTTTGTCACCCTAACTAACTGATGAATGACCACACATACCACGTTATTTGAATAATCCTCCACATTCTGTGACACAGTCACAGTGTCTTACTTACCTCATCTGTCTCATCATCTCTTCCAGTGATGACCAGTTGGAGGATTCAGACAGTGATGAGCATTCCCGATCAGAGTCAGTAACAGGTATGAAAACATGAAGGCACTGTTTGTTATTCTGAGGATTGGTGGTTCTCTCGATGAACCATATCTTAAGTCATGCTGTAGCCTCATTAAAACAGCATTTTCCATTCTTGGAAAGTTAAAACTTCTGAGCCTTTCTTTTTGCTTCTGTTTCAGGCCAACAGTCCCAGTGGGAGAGCATGGATGTGAGCCTAGGGGTGACGGCGCTGAGTGTGCTTCAACAGCCAGAGAAGCTCCAGTGGGAGGTGGTAGCCAGTGTGCTGGAGGACACAGTCAAGGACCTGGAGGAGCTGGGTGCCAACCCCTCATTGAACCAAGCCAAGGCTCACAGCCAGGCCAAATCAAAAGACAAGGTCCCTGACCACCACAGCATTCCCTTTCCCTGCCTTCTAGCTGGAGGCCTGCTTAGCTACCGCTCAGCGTCCAGCACCCCCATGGCTGGACCCCCAGCCCCATCCACAACCCCAGCCACAACACGCAGGACCACAGATGGTCCCCTTAGGACTCAGGGCCCTGAGCCTTTCCACACTGGGCCTCTGCAGGACCAAGGCCCCATGGAGATAGAGACCTGCAACGCCCAGACTGCGGCCCAGGAACAGGGGTTCTCTAACCTTGCAGGTTCCCAACCTCCAAGCCCGTCTTCTTTGCAGGCTGTGCGCAGGACTATACCTGTGCTTCTGCTGTACAGTATCCGAGAGGTAGATGAAAAGTCCTCAGGGCAGGTTTTTGCTCAAATGAACAATCTAATGAGCAAGGGGCTCCACGAGGAAGGCTTCACTGTGCCACAGATTATAGAGATGGAGTTTGACACACATGAGCAACTTCTTCTTCAGGATCCTCCCATCACTTACATTCAGCAGTTTGCTGATGCAGCAACTAATCTGGCAGGGTTAGATGGTCATGTGGACAAATGGAGTACGCTGGCTGCTGCGACTGTCTCCACCCCACCTCGCCCTGGAGCACTGGTGCAGTGCTTAAGGCTGCCCAAGCAGCTAGAAGAGGAGAATCTTTATGTGGACTCTATCACGCCCTGCTGGGATGGTGTGCACCTTCTGGTTGGCCTGCAGCCCTGCGGTGCTGAATCTCTGAGCGCTACAAACCAAGTGGAGGCCCTGAACAATCTCAACCGCCTGCACTCTGCCCTATGCAGCCAGCGCAAAGGAGACCCTCTACACCCAGTGGCCAATGGGGTGGAAGGCCACCACCCAGGGGGGTCACCGCCTCAGACACCTCTCATTCTTCCCCCAGGAGACCAGCAGCAGCAACAGAGGTCCCTGGGTGGTGGTAGTGGAGGCTATCTTGCACTCTACAAGCTCAATTACTCCACCCGTATTGTCACGTTGGACGAGGAACCCATCAAGGTACAGCAGATCTGGGACCCTTGTGATACCATCACCTCTCTTATATTGCTTCCTCCAGATGTGCTTGATAGCAGGGAGGATGACAGTGAAGAGGCCCCTGAGGAGGCTGTCCCCTCTGGGTCAAAAACTGCCTCAACTGGGTTTGGAATGGGCCCAGCAGGCTCTGGAACTGCATATGGAGCAGCCACAACGAGCAGCAGCACTACTGTCACCAATCCCTCCACCTCTGCTTCCAGCCACAAAGAGTGCAAGCGGTCAGAGGTGACAGGCCTCGGCCACTTGGTGGTGACCACACGGGCTGGGAACATTATGATACTGGACTTGTCCACGTTGGAAGTCTTGGCCAAGGTGGAGCCGCCTAAGAAGGAGGGGTCACCAGAGGAAACTGACCCCTTTGTCTCAGTTACCTATTGCTCTGGGACCGACCGCCTTTGTGCCTGCACCAAAGGTGAGTGTTTCCTTCCTGGACGATTATCTGTCCTGACTACTGGGATGGGTATGCTGGCTTTAACTCCCCCCTGCTGTAGGAGTTTTCTTTTATTTGGTCTGTGTTTATTCATGTGTACATTTTTACTTGTATTTAACATATTGTGTTTAGGGGTTCACCAATAGTAAGGCCTTTTCTTTGACAAACTTCTGTGTTTTATATTTTCAATATTTATTTATTTGAAGGATATGACTGCTGTTATTCTATATTTTTCTCACTGTCAGTAATCTTTAGAAAAGGCCAAACCTCATCCATCTCGTTACTCTCCCTGTCTCACTCTGTTCCAAATTTGTTCATTTCTACTTAAATGAGTCTGAAAAATTTCCAAAGCAGTTGACCATTGTGGGTTTTAACAAAAGTGAGACAGGAGACAATGGTGAATTGTTCCAGACTATTTTCAGCAGCAGCATTTTAATCTACATCTGATGCTCTAGTGCGTATTTGGGCCAACAGTGTATGGAACATGTCCGTTCAGCAGGTCCTTGATGTGTTTTTAATGCTTTATGGATAACAGTAGAGCTCTACACCACATGGAGGTCCCATCATTATTTAATAAAAAACACTATTATTATTTGCTTTTATTGCATAATTGATATCCTTGCTAAACACTATTTTAAAGCAAAGAAATTGTAAGAGCTCACAGATTATTGTTCTTTTATGGTTACATGTGACACGCACCTTGCGTGTCAGTATGATCAATTGTTTTCATGTGTTTTGTTGACAAAATTGAAGTACAGAAATGGTACAAGATTAAGAATGAGTTTATCTTTCAGCTGTAAAATGTTTTCCTCAGTACATTTCTCAATCACAATTTTAAGCAAACCCTACTTAACCCAAAAACTGTATCGTGTATGCAACCAGTGAAATGAGAGTTTGTCGATGAGTTTTTGGTGGAAATATCAGTCTCTTGTATTTTCAGTGTTTCGAGTCAGTTTAACTTGATGTGGATCGATCTTCAAAACAGTTCACCTCATTCCTGCGGTGGTCCCTCACAAAAATAGTGCAGCTAACCAACTGACAAAATCCAAAATGTGAAGTTTGTACAGAAATCTTGTGTTTCATAATGAATTATTCAGATATCAGATTTCTTAAATGGGGTTTGGTGTCAGATTTTCCATGGACAGCTTAGGCAGCTTTAGTCCACTTCAAACTGCAAATATGTTTATTTCTGAATGTTTTTCCAAAGCCACAGAAATACTGAGTAAGTGTTAGTATGATAAGCTTGCCGGATGTTGACTGCTGTTAGTTATTGTTGTGATTAATAGTTGTGTATTGATTAGTGGCTGTGGCTGATCAGGTTTATTATCAGTTAATTGTATTCAGTTCCTCACGACAGAATCAATAAGTGGTTTACATTGTGTTTTTAAACTACTTGTAGAAATCTAACTTTGACCATCTAAGACAGATTGTAATTAATGTCATTTTATTGTAGCACTCACTACAATACCTGTAAAGTGAATGATACATGGAATGCCACTTGTCCAGTCAACATACTGAGTGTGGTGTATATACTGAATACTTTTTATCTGGTACACACAAATGATGATGGCATTTGATTACTTTGTTTTTACTCTTTCAGCGTTTCTCTGGCTGAATATGTTTCTATCATTCACAGTGTGCATACATTGTAGTGGCTCCGTGTCTGCAGGAAGATATTAAGATGCTGTGTGGATGAATGAACTAAAGGCACTCATTTTGTTTTTGCTCTCATCTGAAGGTGGAGAACTTCATTTCCTTCAAATTGGAGGTGTGTGTGACGATATAGATGATGGAGACATGTTTATTGATGGCCCCCTTTCTAAAGGGGCTGAACTGCTGCTTGAGGGGGCCAAGCCCTCCTCCAACCCCTCTAGCCCTGGGATCACAGGTAAAACTGAGACAAGACACCATTAACTGACTAACCGTGTCAGTGTTCCTTCCTTTGGCCTCTCCGTAATGCTGTTGATCTGGTGTCCCACAACTGTCCCCCAACTTACCTTTTGTGCAGGAGTGGACCTCCTGGTGGACCAACCGCTCACCACAGAGAGCCTGATGTCACTGGTGGAGCTGACACGCTTTGAGACGTTGACTCCCCGCTTCTCAGCCACAGTGCCACCATGCTGGGTGGAGGTGCAGCAAGAGCAGCAGCAGCGACGCCACCCACAGCACCTTCATCAGCAGCACCATGGAGATGCAGCCCAACACACCCGCACCTGGAAGCTTCAGAGTGACAGGTAGCTCCTTGTAACTTGTAAAGGTGTATTCCTTAGATAGATAACCATAAATATCAATATTTGGATGGCTGACGTGATGGGAAGTAATAGAAGGGCTCCTTCAGTAATGATCCATCTACAGTGCTTTAGTTGAATAGTTTCAAAGTAGTTGGTGACCTATGTTTTCTCTGCAGCTCCAGCTGGGACGAGCATGTGTTTGAGCTGGTGCTGCCCAAAGCCTGCATGGTGGGCCATGTGGACTTCAAGTTTGTCCTGAATGCCAACATCGTCAACATTCCTCAGATCCAGGTCACTTTACTGAAGAACAAAGCACCGGGGCTGGGCAAAGTCAGCGGTGAGGACCCTTGATCTCTTCTTCATGAAAGCTTTGAATTAGAGCTGTAATCAACTCAGAATGTTTAGTCAAATAGGATTTGGTTGTTCAACAACTTTTTTTCTTTTCATGTGACTCTGACAATCAAAATAAATTCTTGAGTTCACTGATGACATTGACCACAAAATCAAATGCAGCAAACTTGTGTATGACTGCCTTTCCTCATTGTCCATCATGAGAAAACATCAGCTTTAAATACAGTGAGAGGAAGTCAAAGTGAATGGCATGTTCATAGTTCAGTTATAAAATCCCAGTTCACCTCGGAGTGTCTCTCCTGCCAGACTACAGACAGCGCTGTCAGCCCAAGAGTCAATCACAGTGAAAGGCCGTAGAGGAGGTTGGACCAGAGTCTGATTCAGAGTCTTCTGTCTCCTCTGGTAGAGTGCATGCCCCATTCACTAAAACGGAGTCCTGACCGCAACAGCCCAGGTTCAATTCCAGCCTGTGGTCATTTGCTGTATGTCTCTCCTAAGTTTCCAGTCTATCTTCCGTGATAGTAGGTTTGCAGCCATCATGACAGTCGGAGCAGAGGACTGTTTCTTTGTGTCAGAAACAAATGAGAAGATTTGAGTATGGAAGCTCTAACTTTGTCCAAATCTTGCTTCTCTTGTCTTTTAACAGAGACGGCAGTTGACAGACAGATCTCCTTCCCTCTCTCCAATGTCCTCCATGCCAATGGGGAGAGGAACGGCCAGCCTCTGCTGCATGACTTCACAGAGGACATCCAGTTCATGGACATAGAGGAGACATCAGGTGAAGAAACGACCTGTTTAGTTTGTGATTAGTTTTTATTTATTTTTGTTGTATACAATAGTTAGACACACCTTCTCATTCAATGCTTTTTGATTATTTTTATTCTTTATATTATTTTCTACTGTAGATGAACATTGGAGGGGGAGGGTGGTGACTGTAGTGGTGATTGATTTTAAATAAATAAAATCAAGCACTCTTAACAGATGAATTGACAATAGAGAAGGTCCTTTCTTATTTACTGTCTAATTGCGTTGATGTCTTAAAATTCCGACTTGTGCTAATCTTTCAGGGCTGAAGATTGTTGTTGGTTGTTTACAGGCAAATTCTCTGACCAGCTCACTCCCAACCTGACTCATAACACTGTGACATGTAGCAGTCCCACTACATGTCTCTCTCCAGCCCAGCTGGGCAGCACTGAATCAGCTGCTGCACTTTCCGCAACCCAACACAGTTGCTTGCACATCTTTTTTTTTTACATCCCTCTCTGAGAGTGAGGTATCCAATCTGCTGACATGTACCGTCCTACTACATGCTTGTTGGACCCTATACCAACAAACCTTCTTCAATCCATTAGCCCAGCCATCACGCCAGCTATCACACATGTGATAAACGCGTCACTGACCTCCGGCACTCAAAGCAGCTCGAGTAACGCCTCTGCTCAAGAAAGCTTCACTCAACCCTGCTCAGGTCGAGAACTACCGTCCTGTCTCACTTCTTCCTCCTTTTTATCCAAAACTATTGAACGGGTGGTCGCTAAGCAACTCTCAGAACTCCTCCTACAGAACAATCTTCTTGATCCGAATCAATCTGGTTTCAAGAGTGGTCACTCGACTGAAACTGCTCATTCCATGTTTAACATGTGTTGACATGACAATTAAAACTCCTTGAATCCTTGAACATGTCACCCCATAGCTCAAGCTCCACTGGCTACCAGTTGCCGCCCGCATTAAATTCAAAGCGCTAATCCACGACACCTGGCTCTGCCACCTGTTCTCTCAAGGCAATCCAAACTTTTTTCATTTGTTGCAGTTCCAGTTCCTACCAGAGCAGGAGCCTCCCTCTCTACCTTTTAAAAGCCTCCTGAAGACCTCCAGCTCTTCAGAGATCAACTGGACATAAGAAAGCTAGCCCTTTTAAGAATTGTCAAAGCACTTATTGTTGCACTAACACTTTCTTATCGCACTGGACCTTGGTTGTTCCCTTCTCTGTAAATTGCTTTGAATAAAAGCATCAGCTTAAATGACTAGATGGTTGTCCATCAACTGATGTGAACTGTGTGATATCAACTGAAATAGTGACTCATCTGTTTGCTGTAGGCTCTGTGCTGTGTCCATTCCTTGAGGACCACAAGGAGGACATCCTGTGTGGTCCAGTGTGGCTGGCCAGTGGGCTAGACCTCTCTGGCCATGCGGGTATGCTCAGCCTCACCAGCCCCAAGCTGGTCAAAGGTAACAACAGTCACATTTACCTGGATGTGTGAAGTCACTCACTGATTCGTGATGATTCACATGATATGATATTATGATGATATTAAGAATCATCTATACAGTTGTGAGTGTGTCTGAGTTGTCCTGTTCCTCCCTTCACTGCAGGCATGGCAGGAGGAAAGTACCGCTCCTTCCTGGTTCACATAAAAGCAGTGAGTGACAGGGGCATGGAGGAGAACCCTCGGCCTGTGTTGAGAATGCCCAGTGCCAAGCCTCAGGGCACCAAAGCCCACTCATTGTCTACCCTGCTTCAACGGGCTCAGGCCTCCAAGGTACAATTTCACATCTCACAATAAAATATAATTAAAAAATTGCTTAATCGCATTTAATCATTTCTCCATTTCATCCTGATCATGAGTTTTCCTCCTAATGTGTTTCTAATGTACGTGATCCACAGTCCACAGTCCTTATTTGGTCCACAATGTATATATTAGGTTAATATGGAGGTTTTATCGTCAGAGGTTTTTTTTATGGGAGAATTGGGAGATATGGGAGAACTTTTTGTATGTCCCCAGTGTTTCACATTATTATTATTATTATTATAACGCTTTGGGGATTGAGGGAAATTCTTAAAGTAACGGATTACTAATTTTGGAAAATAACGGAGTTACTGATTACTGAATTCGCAAAACTAACACGTTAGATGACACGTTAATGAAAAAAACAAATTACTCTTACAAAGTAAGAAAACAAAGTACTCTTACCCACAACACTGGTCATAATCAGTCCCAAGTCAAGTCCAAGTGCGGAAGTAGAGCAAAGTGCTGCTGTGGACAAACTCGGCAGAAAAATGTGTTTTACCCAGGTTACCTGGAAACAAAATCAATCTTTTAAAGTGTATGCTGTGGTGAGCATATTCTCATCACTTTACCTTACAGGACGGCTCTTTTATTTTTACATTGTCTCAGAGGTAACTTTTACATATTCCTGCACCTAATCCCAACGGTGTCAAGCACACTGTTATTACATCAATGATGTGTGTCAATCACACACACAGTCACATTCATTTATTCCCTGTGTGTGTCTGTGTGTGCATGTGCAGGAGAAGGTTTCTGCAGTGAAAACCGAGAGCTCGGTACCATCGAAGAAAGTAGAAAATCTGCGAGGCTGTGACCTTCTGCAGGAAGTGTCTGTCACAATCAGAAGGTTTAAGAAGACGTCGATACCCAAAGAAAGGTCAGATCACTGTTGAGATGGAGCATCGGGTTCTGTTTTCACTGTTGTCAAAATGTTGTCATCCTGAACACAAAGCAGTAAGAGGACACATGCAGCAGAAGGTCACTTGTGAAGTGTTTGTAGCAACACACATTCAAGCAGCAGAGTGTTGTTAACTTTAAAGTGGACTGCTGTTTTTCTCTATGCTTTTCAGGGTCCAGCGCTGTGCTATGCTACAGTTCCTAGACTTCCATGAGAAGCTGCTAGATGCACTGTGCCGGTGGACAGAGGGCAGCCCAGCCACAGAGCACGCCCAAAGCCTCATCCTGGACATTCTGTGCTGGTTGGCCGGGGTTTTCTCCAATGGGCCCTGCAGGTAGGACAAAAGCTCCAGCACATGAAATCAGACAGTATCATCTCAGATATCGAAGTCACACAGTACTTCCACTGTGACAGTTTTCATAGACAAGTGATATATGCAACTATATGTAACTGCTCCTTAGTTTGCGAGAAGGAAAGGAGGGCCTGCTGGTGAAAACCCGGACGCGGCTAACGGATATTGTACGGATGTGTTTCTTTGATGCCGGCAGGAGCATAGCGCACAAATGTGCTCGCTTTCTTGCACTTTGTATCAGGTAAGAAACATGGTTGATTTCAGTGATGATGTTTTAGGCACTTTTGTAGTAAAGGGACACTACAACTTCCAATTATGATAACAGGAATATATTGTATATTGTATATACCTACGTATTAACTGTCATGTCGTAGTTCAGTGTTGAGTACAGTGTTGTACATGTTAAGGCACAAAACACACCTTGAACATGAGACACACAGGAGTATACAGGGACCCCAACAGGACTCCAGCCAGCATGTTGCATGTGCTGATTTTTAAACCTTGTCATTTGGCTCCACCTTATGTTCAGGGTTGTTCAGTTCCTGTAGTGATGAATGGATCATTTGTGCTTTTTGGTTTATATGGAGACAATAATGCTGTTTGATTTCTTACTGTAGCAATGGGAAAGGGGACCCAAGTCAACAGGGTTTTGGTGTAAGTCTTCTGAAGGCTCTTCTAGACAATATGCCTTATTTGCCTGCAGCATCAACAGGTGGTAAGTAACTGAACAAGAATCCAGAACAAGAGATGGCACCTTTCTTTCTTTTGTTTTCTCTCCTCTCACTCTCCTGTCTGATTTCAGGCTCAGTGTTTTGGTACTTTGTGCTACTGAACTATGTAAAAGAAGAAGACCTTGCAGGCTGCAGCACTGCTTGTGCCTCCCTTCTCACCGCCATCTCTCGACAGCTGCAGGACCGCCTCACCCCACTGGAGGCACTGCTACAGACTAGGTATTTTACCTTTACTGTAGCTATTCAGATGAAGACTCAGCCTCTGTGGTCTAGTGATGCACATATGTGTCCTCACTTCCTGTCGTGAACACAAACCTATCCTGTCCACTTCCTTCCAGGTACGGCCTGTACAGCTCTCCGTTTGACCCGGTGCTCTTTGACCTGGAGGTCAGTGGTTCCTCCTGTAAGAATGCCTTCAACAGCAGCATTGGAGTCCAGTCAGATGAGATTGACCTCTCTGACATTCTCTCAGGTATTAGCTACACACTGATTCACTGCCATGTTATTCTGCTGACTTTAAACCTGTTCACTGTGTACTGAGGAGGGACAACGAGACACTAAATATGAAAGGAGATTATATCAAATGTATTTGCTTATTTAACAGCAGGGAAGCGTGCATTAAAGTTCCTTAACAACTGATATGATGATATAACCAGAAAGTCAGTGCATCAATGAATCTAATTTAGATTCAACTTTGGCCACTGATATGTATGTCAGAATGTTTGTTGGTCATAATATTTAGTATTTATGGATATTTCTATTTCTCCACTGTGTGATTTAAAATGGTGAAATGCTGTGAGTATTGAATATTTGTTTTGGTGTTGCGTGCCCCTGCAGGGAATGGAAAGGTGAGCAGCTGTGCAGCAGCAGAGGGCAGCTTCACTGCATTAACAGGACTCCTGGAGGTGGAGCCATTGCACTTTACTTGTATTTCCACTAGTGATGGTACGCGAGTGGAACGAGATGATGCCAGCATGTTCACTGGTAAGCATTACCTCTCTTTTCCTTTCACTCTATCTTGGGCTCATAAACTGGTCACTGTCTAACCTTCTGCACTTGAATCCCAGTGAGTACGTTTGGTGTGACGCCTGCAGTGGGCGGCCTGTCGACAGGAACGGTTGGTGAAGCTTCTACAGCTCTGAGCTCTGCAGCCCAGGTGGCTCTCCAGTCACTGTCCCATGCCATGGTGTCTGCAGAGCAGCAGCTGCAAGTCCTGCAGGAGAAACAACAGCAGCTGCTGAAGCTGCAGCAGCAGGTAAAACATCAAGTCACACAGACACAGTATTTCACTTTAGCATTTAGAGAAACACTGTTCCACTGTTTTCTGCATGATTTGGTTCCTGGAACTTAATTAGACCACTTCTCAGGAGGTGATATCAAATACAAGTTCAGATACTTCAAATCTGTTTATCATGATCAGTCAAGGAGATGTGTCACTCACATGTTTTTCTTTTTGTCTGTGAGAACAGAAGGCCAAGCTTGAGGCCAAGCTGCATCAGACCACCTCTGCAGCTGCTGCTGCCTCCGGTGTGGGGCCCATCCACAACTCTGTGCCTTCCAACCCCCCCTCTGCTCCAGGTTTCTTCATTCACCCCTCAGACGTTATCCCTCCAACACCTAAAACCACGCCCCTCTTCATGACCCCTCCTCTCACGCCTCCCAACGAGGCAGTGTCAGCAGCTTTCAGCGCTGAGCTGGCTCACCTGTTCCCCGGCTCCATGATGGACCCTGGACCTGTTAACTTGGCCACGCACAAGAACACACAGAAAGCCAAGCCGGTTAGTTCCATGCTGCTTGGTGTTTTTTTGTAGTTTCATGGCTTGGTACCAAACCTCAGTACTTTTTCAGTAGTGACTAGCACTAACTGTTAAAATGGATTTGACTTATCTCTCTGTTTGGTCATATAGTGGATGTTACATCAGACTAGGCTGGTGCTTTTTTTTTTTAATGCAGCAGATTGAAATGAGGGACTCAAACTTTGCAACCACAGAGCGCTTGGCTTAATTCCATTTGTTTAACACTGTATGTGTTTGTAAAGATTTATACTGACACGATTTAAGATGTTTGTTTATTCCAGTTTAGTGTGAATCAACAAAAGATATTGACTGGTGGTTAACATTCAGTTAGTCATGACTGTAGCACCACAGATCAGTTGCCTTATGATCCAGCAGAGGGTGCTCCACTATCAATGTGACCTAGTGCTAGCTAGTAATGTTGTGATACAGAAGTGGATGGCACACACACAAAGGGTGAGCAAAGCCATCCTGACAAACTGTGTGTCATTTCAAATTTGAACTTTGAAATCTGGAAACCGTGATAGCCCTACCAGTAGTTCTATGCATTTGTTGGAGTGAATGGTCTTTGTTCTTTCAATGCTTTGAATAGTGGAATAATGCTGTATTTATGTTTCTTTGTGCTGCAGAGCCCCATGGGCAGTGGTCTGGCTTTAGCCATTTCCCAGGCATCTCACTTCCTGCAGCCTCCACCACAACAGTCCATCATCATCGAGCGGATGCACTCTGGTATGGCATGTAACAATGTTTCATATTCACCACTTGAAAACACTTGAAAATGTTTATTTATCGGTACAGCTTCATTTTCAGGAACGTTTGATCATTCTGGTTTCCACTCTTCTTTCCTCCCAGGAGCTCGTCGCTTCGTCACACTAGACTTTGGCCGTCCCGTTCTGCTGACTGACGCACTGATCCCAACCTGTGGCGACTTGGCCTCTCTGTCGATAGACATCTGGACACTGGGGGAGGAGGTGGATGGCCGCAGGCTAGTGGTTGCCACCGACATCAGCACCCACTCCCTCATTTTACATGACCTGCTGCCGCCACCTGTCTGCAGGTTCATGAAGGTCGGAACTTTGCCTGTGTTTTGATTTGGATAGTTGAACCTGATGTTTCTGAGTTTTTGGGGCTTTTGTTAGTCCACCAGAATCATTTATTCTTGTTTGTCTCTCAGATCACTGTGATCGGGCGCTATGGCAGCACCAATGCTCGGGCAAAGATCCCACTAGGCTTCTACTATGGCCACACTTACATCCTGCCATGGGAGAGTGAGCTCAAGTTAATGCATGATCCTCTGCGAGGAGAGAGCGAGGCAGCCAGTCAGCCAGATGTGGATCAGCACCTGACCATGATGATGGCGCTGCAGGAGGACATCCAGTGCAGGTAATTAACAGCCCTCAAATATTCCAAGTAGTGTGTTTGTTTGGACTCTTTTAAAAGGTGCATTCATTCACATGTGCTGCTCTCCTGTTCTTGTTTACCAGGTACAATCTAGCTTGCCATCGGCTGGAGACCCTTCTGCAGAACATTGACCTGCCACCTCTCAACAGTGCTAACAATGCCCAATACTTCTTACGAAAACCAGACAAGGTAGTTGAGGAGGACCAGCGTGTTTTTTCAGCCTACCAGGACTGCATACAGCTGCAGCTGCAGCTCAACCTCGCTCACCACGCCGTACAGCGGCTTCGTGTATCGTTAGGCGCCAGCCGCAAATCGCTTCCCACATCCGGGGCTCCAGAGGCCCAGGAGCTAGTCCACAACTCCTCAACTGAGCAGCTGAGGACTATCATCCGCTACTTGCTAGACACACTGCTCAGCCTGCTGCACTCCAATAACGGTGAGCGAGCTGCGTCTGCTCCATGAAGTGTTATGTTCACAGATGACGGGGTTACAAAGAGTGCAAGGTGAAACACTTCATTCATTCATGTATCTGTATATCTTCAGGCCACTCGGTGCCCTCTGTTCTCCAGAGCACCTTCCATGCCCAGGCCTGCGAGGAGCTCTTCAAACACCTTTGCATCAGTGGGACACCTAAGATCCGTCTTCACGCTGGCCTGCTGTTAGTGCAGCTCTGTGGCGGCGAGCGCTGGTGGGGCCAGTTCCTCTCCAACGTACTGCAGGAGCTCTACAACTCAGAACAGCTGCTCATCTTCCCCCAAGACAGGTAAGGCCATCAGACCCCACATAGTTTCCACAGGTTACATTCAAAGCTTGCCCAGTGCTTTTAAACGCATTGTATGGCATAACCTGTACCTGCAGCTGGTGTAGGTCTTTCATTGTTCTTACTGACCTGTCACATGAAGTTTTGAAATTGAATGACGTCATTAAATTTGAAAAGGTTTTTCTGTTGGATTCTGGTCAAACAGCTGTTAGAATGATGAATCATGTACCTGTTTAAGCTAGCTGAAGGTTTGTGAACCCTGTGAACTGCTGTTCCTGTTGACCATAAAAGGTCTGAACCACCAAAGGTCACCGCTTACAGCTATATGTTTTTGTCAGTTAGTGTGAATATCCACATCACAGATTTTGCACTCACTGCACTGCCTGATGCCTTAGTTTAGCCCATAAGCAGTTTGCTTCAGAGATTCACGAATGCAAGAACTGCAAAAGTGTTTTATTGGAGCGTAGTGCAGCTTTCTGTCAGTATTTGGGACAGTTTCATTTGTTTACTTGTATCTTTGGAAGTTAGATCAGCACAGTTTCTCGAACCCTGGGCACCTCTATTGATAGAATTTGTTTCCCTACAAACATATCTAGTTTAGTGCTCATCTAAGTTTATGTCCAGACACTGCAGAAAGTAACTGCAATGTTTTCCGGCTCATTTCATCCCAGGGTCTTCATGCTCCTGTCCTGTATTGGCCAAAGATCCTTAAGTAACAGTGGTGTGTTAGAGGGCCTCCTGAACCTCCTGGATAGTCTGCTGTCTCCACTGCAGCAACCACAAGCTGCTGCTCAGCGCAGGACTGAAGGTAAAGCAACTATCACCGGCAGAGTTACTAATGCACCAGTCTCTATAAACTGATATCTGCACATGAATGCAGAGCCTGCAGAAGTGGAACTAAGATGTTGGCACTCGTAGCGTTCTGCTTTCTGCGTCAGAAACACTGGTCATACGACAACACGATTTATTCATTTCACACATTAGGTTCAAGAATTTGTGTGTGTGTGTGTGTGTGTGTTTCCCAGGTGTTTTGGATATCCCCATGATCAGCTGGGTAGTGATGCTGGTTTCCAGACTGCTGGACTATGTAGCCAGTATAGAAGATGAGGCCTCTGGTGGGAAGAAGCACCTTGCAGGGAAAGAGCGAGAGAGAAGCGTTACAGGTAAATAAACGTTTCATCTGAGACTGACACATCACACCTTTTCTTTTTCAAGTAGCAGCCACTGACAAATCATCAATCACCATTTTCTATCCCATGCTGCTCATTTTTCTTTCAGGTTGTACGTACATGTTCTCTGCTATCTATCTAACACACATGTAGTTGAGACCTGCAGCTGCATCCAGCAACTGTGATTTCCTTCTGTCCCCACATCAAAGAACTGATGAGTGTTGCCGTCGGTCTTTCTTCAGGAATCCAGTGGAGCTTCATCAATAACAGCCTCCAGTCCCAGAGCTCCAGCAGGTCGGCTAAAGGCAGCAGCAGCCTGGATCGACTCTACTCCCGCAAGATCCGCAAGCAGCTTGTCCACCACAAGCAGGTAAATGTGTCTCATTCAAACTTGTGTTCTTTAAAGTCTGTGTAAAGGCAATTCCACGTTTTCAGTCCTTAAAGGAGACCACCCAGCCCCCCTTAGCGCAATGGTATAAGAACCTTCAGCGCAACCTGGGTGGTTAATAAACCTCAAAAACTCAAAACATTTTTTTTACTTTACACAGACTTTAAATAATTGTATACAGTATAATATATGAACATGCCTCGTTTCCCTTCTGTTTGATTTATTTGCCAATCTGATGGAGCTGCTGCATGAAGTGGGTTGTCTGCAGCAAAAGCTTTTGCAGTGCTTATATTTATTATGCCCTTTTTATTGTAGCAGTTAAATCTATTGAAAGCAAAACAGAAAGCTTTGGTGGAGCAGATCGAGAAGGAGAAGATCCAGAGCAACAAAGGCTCCTCCTACAAACTGCTCGTGGAACAGGCCAAACTCAAACAAGCCACGTCCAAGGTGAGCAGGTCATCATTCACCGCCGTACGGACAGCAGGCAGCAGCACACTCACGGCTCAGAAATGACCTTTCAGAGAAGGGCCCGTGTGTAATTGTAATTGCCTTCATGTTTTGCGACAAGCATGCTAACACAGTTGTAAGTGTGCATGAAGACAGTCACATAGATTTGATTTTAAAGACTGTTGTCTGTCTGTGATGGATTTTATCCACATGCCTGTAGAGATGTGAAATTGGACATGTCCTGTTGATCCAGCTGGAGTCCGCGAGGATATCGTGGGCTGAGGGGATTCATCACAATATCATAACCTTTTCATATTAATGATGGATCAAATCAGCTCTGTAAAATGTGTCACTCGTAGTGATAAACCTACAATGTGGCTGTAAAGTAAAGTCCCAGACCTTCTGGATGCATGCTTGCTTCCTGCAAAAATAAAATGACAGTGATGATTGCTTTTGTATATGTGTCTTTTTCTTTTTATTATTCTATCATTTTCTATTCTATTATCTATTATCGTTTCTATTAATTTAATTCATTTAATTCAATTAATTAATTTCTATTATTGTGGGAACAAAATAACCAGCCCATGGTTTACCACATGTCATGAAGTGAAGTAGGGCTAAATGAATTCCTCAAATATGACAAGTCATGTACCCCTCCCTGTCTGTTCCAGCACTTTAAAGACCTGATCCGTCTGCGGCGGACAGCCGAATGGCCCCGTTCCACACTGGACACTGAGTCAACAACAGCCAAAGAAGCCCCAGAAGTAGAACCTCTGCCCTTCACACTGTCCCATGAACGCTGCATCTCTGTGGTGCAGAAGCTGGCCCTCTTTCTCCTCTCCATGGACTTCACCTGCCATGCTGACCTGCTGCTGTTTGTCTGCAAGGTATTTATCTCATCCTCGTGTATGGACATGTTTAATTCTGGCACCTCTGAATAACTATAAATAAATTCCCCTCAGGTCCTTGCAAGGATAGCCAACGCCACCAGACCCACAATCCACCTGTGTGAGGTGGTGTCCGAGCATCAGCTGGAGCGTCTGCTGCTGCTGCTTGTGGGGACTGACTTCAACCGGGGGGACATCTCCTGGGGGGGTGCGTGGGCACAGTATTCCCTCACATGTATGCTACAGGACATCCTGGCAGGTGTGTCTCAAATCAAATCATCAGTTTTTGTTGTCTTTTTTGCTTAAACTCCATAATGGGCGTGTGTAAAGTTCTAGACGTTGTTGTCCTTCAGGTGAGCTGCTGTCTCCAGGCTCTTTAGACGTCATGGATGAGGTGGCGGTGGGTGAGGAGGCAGGGGCATCGTCCTCCTCTGCGGGGGCTGATTCGGACGACTCTCTGCCCCAGCCGGCACCCATCCCCCTGGTAGAGAGCATTGATGAGGCCCTGGTGCCTGATATCATCGCAGGTACTACTGGGACCTCCTCAGTATTTCAAAGTGCGTGGGTAGCCCCGTCCATTCTCCACACTTCCACAACACCTCACACTTTGTATCACCATGTTCTGTTTGTTAGCCTTTGTGTGGTAAAATATTCTCCTCTTCCTCTACATAGCTGCATGTTGACTGTTTTTCCACAGTATGGTTTCTGTGTATTGTTATTGAATATTTGCAGTGGGAGTTCAGACATGTAGACTCAGACCCGGGAAATAATGGCTTTCACATTATTGAACTGTAAAGCTAACATTCCTTTGGACACATATAATTAGTTAACTGCAACTTAGTTAGTGTGTTCACACACAAATATTGGTCATCATTGTCTCTTGTCTGGACTCTCCCTATAGTACAGAATAGAGGAGCTGATAGCTTTAAAATTAGCATTAAAATTGCCCAGTAACGTGCTAAAGAAAGCGTTTCTCTTGCTTGTTTGTTTTCCTAGTGTGCTTGCTTGGCAATATTAAAGCTGTTTTCATTATCCAAAGGTGCTCCACCTCTGTCATCTTTGGAAAAAGATAAAGACATAGACTTTGACTTGCTACAAGACCTGATGGATGTTGATATTGATCCTTTAGATATTGATTTGGAAAAAGATCCTCTCGCTGCCAAAGTGTTTAAGGTATGTTGATTATGACACTCTTCTATTATCTGTATTTACACACTCATTACTTAGAACTGGCTCGTGCATTAATGGAATGACTGCAGTTAAGTCATAATTTGTATTTTTTTGTAAAAAAGACTATGTGAGAATGTGTTAAATCATTTCTTTCAGTAGGATCAGTGATACAGAGATAAAGCTTTTATATTGGAATAATCTAGTTTTTCCCTGAAAGCTGCCTGAGGGCATCTTCCACAGATTCCTTAAACTCAGTCACTAAATTTACAAATCACTTTCACTTTTTAAATGCAACTGCTGACTTGAACCCTGAAACGGCAGTATCCTGCAGTATTTTCTCCTGCTTAAACTCTGTGTTGTGACCTGTTTACATGTTACTGTGCAAAGCTTAACACTTCTGTCCTCATGTTTCTCACCCCTCCATCTCTTATCTGTTCTCAGCCTATAAGCAGCACCTGGTATGACTACTGGGGTGCTGACTATGGCACATACGGGTACAACCCCTACATTGGAGGGGTTGGTATCCCAGTCTCCAAACCTCCAGTTGCTGCTGAAAAGCCGGGGTCACAGGGTCTATCGGTGTCTGTATCACAGGGTGAGTTGAGGCTGGGTTTCAGAGCTTGTCTTGACCTCTTTGAATGAACATTTTGACGTCTCCATCTAACCTTTGACCTTTTGGCCTCATGTTTTCTACAGCACTGGATGCACGGCTCGAAGTGGGCCTGGAGCAGCAGGCTGAACTGATGCTCAAAATGATGGCAACTCTACAGGCCGACTCCATTCTACAGGCCCTCACTTCAAGCTCCTCCTCAGGTAACCACACAACACCAAAGAAAGTAGTACATGCTCATTTAAATACTACTCAACAGTACTTTAAAAGCTCAAACTGGAGACAAAGTATTCTTTTCCTTGTCTCAGCTGCTGTTCGTTGTTCATTAGCAGTCTGTGTATATCATGCTGTAAGACTTGTTGTCTGGTTTTCAGTGAGTCAGGCCTCCAACGGGACTGATGACTCCCTGCTGAGGGCTCTCCATGGAGGAGGATCTCCTCCAGGAAGCAGCCTGATGGTCCAGCCCTCATCCATCCCCATGTTGAGTACTTGCTTCAACAAGCTCTTCTCCATGCTGCAGGTCCACCACGTACAGGTCAGCACTGCACTGCATTGTACACATGTAAACCTGTGTGCATTTATCTCTACAGTGAATTCTTCCAGGAGATCCTGTAGAACCTGCTGCTGGAGTGATGAAAATAAAATATAAATAAATACACTCTCAGAAATCTTTTAATCCCACTGAGCTGTTATCAGCTGCTCCAACAATCATCCTGAATTCTCTGCTCCATGAAATTAATGTCACTTTATTGTATTTCATAGAATCCAGAACCTTTGTTTATGTTGCCTGTTTTGGATTTCCTGGAATGTTTCCAGTGTTGTCAAACTTGAGATTTCATGAAACTTGGTAGAGGGGTGTATTATGAACCAACGAAGAACCTACTAAAGGACTACACAGACATTGCAATATAGTTGCACAGAGGCAAAACATTGATGTTGGTTTGTCAAACTATGTTTTTGAGACTGACCTTTTATGTACCAGGACACCTTGTGAACTACACTTGGTGCCATTTGAAGTAGAACATATCAAAGTGATTGAGCTTCTCTTCTCTCTCAGCTGGAGTCCCTGCTGCAGCTGTGGTTAACACTCAGTCTCAACACATGTTCTGGTGGCAGTGAAGAGAGTGGGTCAGACATCTTCCTGTTCAATGCCAGCCGAGTGCCTACCATCCCGCTCAACCAAGGTCAGGACTCACTGTCTTCTTAACACCTCTAGTAGAGTGTTAGGTTCCTTTACGATGGCTTGATTTTTTTTTTTTTATTGTACTGAATTGCATACGCTGTGTTGTGTCTGTGTCTGTGTCTCTGTGTCCAGCATCCATCAGCAGTTTCCTAACAGTGCTGGCGTGGTATCCCAACACCTCCCTGAGAACATGGTGTCTGGTGCTGCACTCTCTCACTCTGATGACCAACATGCCAGCCTGCGGTCAGTCCCACTCTACTCTTTCTGTTTCCTTCTGTCATCAACACCTGTGCACAGTTTCAGACAGGGAGTAGTCATTATGTCCACAGTGATGTTTTCATGAAACTGATTTTGCCCCAATCTTTTTTGATTTACATTTTTGTACAGTATGTTTTGCCATCAGTAATGGTTCAGTTGATCAGTTATTGATTGTCTGATGTTCAGTCATTTATATCAAACCTGTGTTTGAACTTGAAGCCTCTAGCAACGGGATGAGCTCTCAGGAAAGCACAGCGCAGCAGATGGTGTCTGATCCCACCCTGGTTCATGTCCTAGTGCGCTTCCTGTCCGGCAGCAGCACCAATGGGACAAGCCAGCACAGCTCTCAGGTGGGACCCACTGCCACTCAGGCCATGCATGAGTTTTTGAGCCGGCTGCAGGTTCACCTGTCCTCCACCTGTCCACAAATGTTCAGCGAGTTCCTGCTCAAACTGATGCACATTCTGTCCACTGAGAGGTATGTTTGGACATATTTTTTCAATCAATAATGTTTGCATGGGATGGCTAAATCATTCATTTTGACAGTAATGATGAAAGTTCAGTGAACTAATAGTTCGCTCTATTCCTTTAGGGGTCCATTCCAATCAGGCCAGGGTCCGCTGGATGCCCAGGTGAAGCTGCTGGAGTTTACTCTAGAGCAAAACTTTGAGGTGGTGTCTGTCGCTACCATCTCCTCTGTGATCGAGTCCATCACATTCTTGGTTCACCACTACATCACTTGCTCTGACAAACTAGTTTCCCGCAGTGGCTCAGACAGCTCTGTGGGAGCACGGGCCTGTTTTGGTGGCCTGTTTGCCAATATTATCCGGCCGGGGGACGCAAAGGCTGTCTGTGGAGAGACAACGCGTGACCAGCTGATGTTTGACCTCCTCAAGCTGGTCAACGTGCTGGTGCAGCTGCCTCTGTCCGGGGACAGAGAGTTCAGTGGACGGCTGCCGCCAGTCAGCAGCGGAGCAGCTGATAGCAGCGTGTCAGACGAGGAGAAGGTCTGTGGCAGCAAAGAAAGTGTGGCTGGTGGATCCAGTCAGGGTCCCCCTGCAGGCGTGGCCGACCTGGTGCTAGCCAATCAGCAAATTATGAGCCAGATCTTGTCCGCACTGGGCCAGTGCAACAGCAGTGCCATGGCCATGATAATAGGTGAGACCATCACACTTGATCACACTTTCTAAAAAATGATATGATATGATATGAAACCCCAGAGTGCATTGGTCAAAATTGTCTGTAAGAGGAAAAGTGTGTTCTTTTGTGGATGAATACACTTTGACTTGTTGGTGAATTCAAACACTAGGAGGATAAATCTGCTGAGCTGACACCTCTCTCTGTTTCTCAGGAGCCAGCGGCCTCCACCTTACCAAACATGAGAACTTCCACGGTGGTCTGGATGCCATTTCCGTGGGCGATGGCCTGTTCACCATCCTCACCACGCTCAGCAAGAGAGCCACCTCAGTCCAGGTCATGTTACAACCCATCCTTACATACATGGCCTGTGGTTACATGGGCAGACAGGTGAGCATCAGACTGTGGTCATTAAATATGTCTGAATTAACATTGTACAGTGCCAACACTGACTTTAATCTACAATTTATTTTACATGGGAAGGGATCTCTTTCCACCTGCCAGCTGTCAGAGCCTCTTCTGTGGTTCATTCTGAGAGTGTTGGACACCAGTGAGGCACTCAAGGCCTTCCATGACATGGGTGGGTCTATACAACACTTGATGATGTTTTTGTTTATTGCATGTCATGCTGTGTGGCAGATTGAAAGATGTCAGTTTGTGGTGCACATACTGTACCTGCTCTCCTTGTGAAATGCCACAGACATGAACAGATACAGATATCAAGACTTTCTTGTGTTTTACCAGGTGGTGTGCAATTGATCTGTAACAACATGGTGACCAGCACCCGGGCCATTGTGAACACAGCACGCAGCATGGTTTCCACCATTATGAAGTTCTTAGATTCAGGTCCTGGAAAGGGAGCAGATGGCAACCTGAAAGCCAGAGTGATGACGTCTGAGCCAGACAATGCAGAGGGGCTCCACAACTTCGCTCCTTTAGGTGAGGTTATTTTCCACTCTGTTGTATTTTTATAGTGACAAAACTTTAAACCTTACATCAGTTGTTTCCTGATTTTTAAATCTGTTTTTCCTTTCACAGGAACCATCACATCCAGCAGCCCCACAGCGCAGCCGGCAGAAGTGCTTCTCCAAGCCACACCACCCCACCGCCGGGCACGCTCAGCAGCCTGGTCCTACATCTTTCTGCCAGAGGAGGCCTGGTGTGATCTCACCATCCACCTTCCTGCTGCTGTGCTGCTCAAGGAGCTCCACATCCAGCCACACCTGGCCTCTCTAGCCAGTGAGTATCACCCAATTTAACCATGTGAATTAAAGTCAGTAAATTCTAATTCAGTATATTCAAAATAATTTGAAATTTATGTGTGATTCCATCACTACCAACCAAATCTTCCCCATCTTGGATTAAAACTCAGCTGTGCTTCACTGTGTTCCCTTCCTCCTCCTCCAGCCTGTCCATCCTCGGTCTCGGTGGAGATCAGTGCTGACGGGGTCAACATGTTGCCACTCTCCACACCGGTCATCACCAGTGGTCTGACATACATAAAGATCCAACTGGTGAAGGCGGAGGTTGCGTCGGCTGTTTGCTTGAGGTTGCACCGGCCTCGTGATGCCAGCACCCTGGGTCTTTCTCAGATCAAACTCTTGGGGCTGACTGCATTTGGTAACACCTCCTCCGCGACCGTCAACAACCCCTTCCTGCCTTCTGAGGACCAGGTCTCTAAGACCAGGTACTAAAACTGATCCTGGATTAAAAGCATTAAATTCTGTTTGTATTCAATGTTGGTGTTGTTGTAAATATTGGGTGTTTTCTTTCTCTCTGTACAGCATTGGATGGCTGCGTCTTCTCCACCATTGCCTAACCCATGTCAGTGACCTGGAGGCCATGATGGCCAGTGCAGCAGCACCCACTGCCAATTTGCTGCAGACCTGCGCTGCACTGCTCATGTCACCTTACTGTGGCATGCACTCACCCAACATCGAAGCTGTGCTGGTCAAGATCGGCTTGCAGTCCACCCGCATCGGACTCAAACTCATTGACATTCTCCTGAGGAACTGTGCCGCCTCTGGCACTGACCCTGCCAGTGAGTCAAACATGCATCACTGCTGAGTGTTAACGTAGGCAGCAGATCTACAGGGACTGGAAAGCATCGCAAAAGTCACCCAAATAAGCAAATTTTCTAAGGCCTTAAACTGAGAACTTCTTTCGGATATATGTGATGTAATGGGTTGGGTAGCAGAAGGTAGTTCAGAGGGATTTAAAAATCATCTGGATCAGCTTGTTAACTATTGAGCATGATAGCCAGCCTCATTTTAGTCTCTCCTTCTGTCTTTGTAGATCTAAACAGTCCTCTCCTGTTTGGGAGACTAAACGGCCTCTCCTCAGACTCCACTATCGACATTCTGTACCAGCTGGGCACCACACAGGACTCTGGGACCAAAGACAGGTACATGAACAGCCTGATTCTACTCTAGAAGAATAACGACCAGTGAGAATCAGTTTTGTGTCAAGGTGAAATTCCAGACAGGCTGACGAGCAGAGAGTAAAAAGTGTCCTTCCGCTGTCCTTGTTATCTTTTACTGTTCTATGTTTATTGCATATTAATTCCACTATGACGTACCTGATCCAGAGGGAGTGACGAGATGATGCTGTGTTTTCTCAATCATATGATGAGTTACTTATCAAATGTTAACCCTGCAGGATCCAGGCTCTTCTCCAATGGGTCCATGACTCTTCCCGGGTGGCGGCCCACAAGATGAGCGGCCCTGTGGGATACGCTGGTGCATGCTCCTCCTCTGCTTCATCGAGGGAATATGGCCTCCTTATGCCTTCACCGTCCCACCTCCACTGTGTGGCAGCCATCCTGTGGCACAGCTATGAGCTGCCTGTGGACTACGACCTGCCTGCACTGCTCAACAGAGAGCTTTTCGAGTCAGTCAGTTTTTTCCATATTGTGAACATGCATGCTGAGTTGCTCTCATTCCTGGTCTACAAGCATGCAAATAGTATATTTAAAACAAACATTACCTGTTCCGTTATGAGTTCATTATTGTTATGTTATCATCTACCCTTCTGACTGTGCATGAAGATGCAGTCTTGCAGCCTTTGAGGTGGACCAACATAGATTCATTAGTGATTATTGATTCTTCTTCCCTCCAGGCTGCTGTACAACTGGTCCATGTCATTACCGTGCAACATCGTCCTGAAGAAAGCCGTGGACAGCCTGCTGTGCTCCATGTGTCACATCCACCCCAGTTACTTCTCCCTGCTCATGTCCTGGATGGGGATCGTCTCTGAGCCAAGTGCCAGTCACTCTCAAGCTCAGCACCACCGTCACGCTATGACTGATGACGGTAAAAAGCAGCATGACGCCAACACCAGCGCTGCAGGACTTACCGATGACTCCAAACATGCAAGACCCCCCATAAACCTGTCAGAGTCCCAGTTGACCACGCTGGCAGCTGCCTCCCAGTCTCCAGGAGCCATAGAGCAGCTGCTGGACTCAGGCTTACCCTCACTGCTGGTTCGAAGCCTGGCCCAGTTCTGTGTTGGCCTGCTGGCCAGTGCTGACCTGCCTCTGCCTGCTGCCCAGGCTGAGAGAAGACACCATCATCACCACTACCACTCATCCTTCTCATCATCACACAGCCGGCCGCCTCTGGCTGCAGATCTGGCTGCGCCGGTGCTCCGCTTCCTGACTGAAGTAGGCAACAGTCATGCTATGAAAGACTGGTTAGGAGGACCCGAGGTCAATCCGCTGTGGACAGCACTGCTGTTCCTGCTATGCCATTCCAGTGCCAGTGCTAGTGCGGGTGCAGGCACGGGCTGTCAGTCACTGGGCTCTGGATCCACGGCAGGTCCCCCTCCATCCCAGCCTCAGCCTGTGGGGTCACGCTTCTCCCTGGCATCTTCCGGACAGGCAGGAGGACTCACCACCCAGCAGAGGACGGCTCTGGAGAACGCCACCGTGGCCTTCTTTCTGCAGTGTATCTCCTGCCACCCAAACAACCAGCGGCTCATGGCTCAGGTCAGCTCTTACAGTCCACTCTAAAAAAGACTAAAGCTTAAGTTTTGGAACTTCTGATGTAAATGAGACTATTGGTCATCAATCTTGAAAATGAGATAAGAATATCATTTCACTGTATCCACACAGACTTTCTGTGAGGATACAGTCTCTGTATTGATTTGAAGAGTTTATTTTATGGTTGCAGGTCCTCTGTGAGCTCTTTCAGTCTGCACCTCAGAGAGGCAACGTGCCCATCTCTGGAAACATCTCGGGCTTCATTCGAAGGCTTTTCCTGCAACTCATGCTGGAGGATGAGAAGGTCACAGTCTTCCTACAGTCTCCCTGCCCGGTGAGTCAGTGTCTCTCTTGTTGAATATCTTTTGATGAAGCCACATGGAGTATAGCATGGGTGCAAGGAAGAATCCCTTAAGAGCAGATCCCCATCATAAAACAGGCCCGTCATCATCATTTTTCACCATCTCTGGCAAAAATGAATCTGTTGTGTATGTGTGAACTCATTGTTGTGTGCCATAAACATACAACCAAACATTCAGCAGAGTCAGCACAAACCTCACTGTAGAAACAAATACAGCAGACATGTCACAAAGCGGTTGTGATTTTTCTTGTTCTGGTGTTCAGAATTCGCTGACCTGTGCAAACCAGCTGTAGCTTAAGTGTCGTAACACGCTGTGTGCTTAGGCATGGGAATATGTTAGTTCTGCACTAATGGAGCGGGCTGTCTGATGACTAGGTGGAGCTCATACAGCCACACCTCAAGAAACCCAAATATTTGGGTGTGTACATGATTCATATAGTTTTAACTGTGACCACAAGGGGACAGCGCAGCAGTACGAAGCAGAAGCCTCCTCTCCTCTCACAGTGATCTCCCCAGACTGATAAATGCGTGGTATAATGTGTCCTCAATGACACTCCAATGCGCTGTATTTTACGCAGCTCAGCGATTGGTTGTGAGAAGAGCTCTTTTCGGCGAATGAATCTTCATGAAAGTTAGTTCTACATGCTAAACATCAGCATTTTAACTGTGATTGTGCATCTTTAGCATTCAGTGAGTACAGCCTCACTGAGCTGCAGCATGGCCGTAGACACTTACGATTAGAAAAAATTGGATCTTGTCCGTAGTTGTGGCCATCATCAGAACATTCCATCCATGATCATCCTGTATATGCAGCAGGTACAGGAAGGTCTTCCAGTCTATTCCCAGTGTTCAGCTGTAGACTGATCATCTGACCGTGTGTTTTTCTTGTCCTGTCCTTAGCTTGTCAGACACTGCTTCTAATTGTTTGTAGTATGCAGAGTTCAGCAAAGAACCGTCTTTCTTTAATTCACTCCATCTGAGCTGCCTGTAGTGTCCTTCAGAGAGTTTGTGTCTGTCTTTGTCTGTCAGGATGAATCACAGCGCTCTCTGAAAACAATTTTATTTTTATAACATGCTAACCTAAAAAACGTTTTCTCTCTTTTCAGTTATACAAAGGACGCATCAATGCTACCAGTCACATGATCCAGCATCCCATGTATGGAGCAGGCCACAAATACCGCACCCTCCATCTGCCCATCTCCACTACGCTGGCAGAAGTCCTGGACCGGGTGTCCGGTATGTTTCAGGACAGAAAACATGTGGATTAGAGCTCTGAGCAGCGTGGACAGCCAATGCTGGCAGTGCTCATGTGTTTTGTGCCATATCATATCGCTGTGTTAACAATCTACAAGAAACATGTTCTGCATTAGTGTCACAATTTTTCTGCTTCTAATGACTTGATCAGCTGTGAGTTGAACTTGCTTTGTAAAAGCATGAAGGACAGGGGTGCAGATTTGATTGGAATGGCGTGTAGTTTATTTGCAGCCTTCACTCTCATCAAGGCCTGAATGATTGGAGATTCTTTAAAGAGTTTTTAAAGCATGACAACTGCAATTTCATTCTGGATGTTCTTTGGCCATCAAGGTCAGCAGTGCAGCAGTGATGCTGTGAGCTGGACTATTACTTGTTAGCTTTTATCCAGCTATGTACATGATGAATGGCTCACCTTTTGGGAACTACACTGCTGTTGTTATAGGTGTGTGTGTGTGTGTGTGATATCCTGTACTTTATTCTGGCACAGATTGTCATTAAAATGGCCTCTTTTTTTTAAAACTGGTCAATAAATAAATTAATCAATTGATATGACAAAAAGAACACATTACTCAAAAGATTTCATGCGCTTCTCTATGTGCCACACAGACACACCCAGCATTACAGCCAAGCTGATCAATGAACAGAAGGAGGACAAGGAGAAGAAAAATCATGAGGAGAAAGAGAAGATGAAAGCAGACAGCGGCTTCCAGGACAACTACAGCGTTGTTGTGGCCTCAGGTATTTGGATCCGTTCCATACACACCTCATCCAGTGGCAAGGCAAAATATTAGTCGGCTGCCTACTCCTCCTGCCCAGGGCTTGTCTCATACTGTCTCTCTCTACCATCAGGCTTAAAGTCCCAGTCCAAGCGGGCTCTTTCAACCCCACCCCGACCTCCCTCAAGGAGGGGTCGGGTGATGAGTGATAAGTTGACTGCTTCACCTGGTGTGGACCCTTCAGCCAAAACCATCAGTGTGCCTGTCTTCCACCTCTACCACAAGCTGCTTCCAGGTACTGCACACACAAGAGTTCAGTCTGGCAGCAGGACATTGAGGTGTTTGAGTCAAACACTCACACTAAGCAGCCAGAGTTCACATACTCACATTTACCCTGACCCCCCCCCCTCCAGGTCAACCACTCCCACCTGAGATGACTCTGGCCCAGCTACTAACACTACTGTATGACCGAAAGCTGCCACAGGGCTACCAGTCCATTAACCTGACTGTCAAACTTGGCTCCAAGGTCATCTCAGACCCCGGCCTTTCCAAGACGGACTCCTTCAAGAGGCTACGCACTGAGAAAGGTACCAGAAACACACAGCTCTACAGTACAGTACAGTATGTTAAAATAATATTCCAGTCAGCAAAAGTCTTTATTTTATTTTATTATTAACTCAGGATGGTAAACTGTCAGTTTTCCAAAATATGCCTTCACAAAATGCTAATGTTTTGGATCACTACTACTTAGTAATGAAACCATAAAGAATTATCGGCCGACTCCTCTCACGTCTGTGGAACTTTATTGGGACTTTGAACAAATTGTCGTGTAGTCCTGTGGATCACTTTTGCTCTTGGCTACCTTTTTAGGCAGAGCACTTCAGTGAAACAGCTATATGCAACAAACAGACAGACTAAGTTGATAACAAGGATATTGAAGCATTTAGCAGCTCTGGCCAGATATTTCTCTCAGGAGTAGGTAGAAAAATCCAGGTCAGTGACTATTAACTCAGTGATTTGGTACTTTGGTCCGGACTGACATCACCTGAGCTTTTTCTTGGGCTGCTTTAAGCTTGTGGAGTGGTTTTGAGCACATACTTTTGAATCACAGTCGCTCTTTTCCTCACCTTTTAAAGCCCTCAGGTAATGGTTGTGTTTTCATCCTCAAGTTTTACAATATTGATGACACTTTTAGATGATAATGCAGCATTCATGTACAGTGTGTACATGAAACATATAAAAGATTGTTATACCAGTGTGCTGTGTGTGTATCGTCCAGCTGAGGGATGTTCAGTCAGGACAGGTTGTTGCTGGGATCAAACTGCTGATCCTCCTTTAGCCAGAGGAAACACTGCTGCGCCGCAGAGGTGGTGACTTCAGGGCTGGTTATATTTAGCCATCTTTTCTGCAGGCTCAAAGGTCATCACCAGGTCACATTCATTTTTAACACCAATGTCTTGCTTTGATGATCTCAGCAGTGGTGAATCTGCAGAACTACTCGCACACCTTTTGTCTGTCGGTGACCTGTGCACGATCCACAGTTTCCATTTTAGAACCGAAGTCTCATTGTGTGGATGACTTTTACGATGGATTCTTGGGTAATTTACTGTTATAGACATCAGACTTTGAAGGACATTTTTTTGTGCTGTATCATCAACAGCTTTGTTGTCTTTCATATTGTCTGCAGCATTTTAAAGTTTATCAGTCGACCTTTTACATGGAACTCATTTAGAATGGAACAGCAGGGAAGGTGCAACCGTGAATTATGACATTAATGATCATGCTCATTTTAGTTTCCCAGTAAGCCCAGCAACTGAAACATGACATCTTTTTATTTCCTTTTGTCTTGTTCTTCTCATTCTGATCAGATTATCACAAGTGTCTAAGATTTTAAAGATAGAGACCTGGAGTGTCTCCCGGAGCTGGACTTTGCATCAGAGACTTCAGATTGAGTTTTCTAAAGCTGGTCCAGTTGTTTTGCCTCTCAGACTGCTGACTGCTGTCTGCCTAAAAGCACTCACATCATTCTGCGACATTTATCTACACCACCTTTCCCTGAGAAACGCTCTTACCTTTTAGATGGTCTTACCTTCTCTGAAAACCTTTTACTGCAGATAAAAAAGGGAAATGGCAGTGACCCCTTAAACAGAGACCTTTCATAAAAATGTAGACTCCATGTACTTCAGTTTCTACTGTGCCCACAGGGGCATGCATACATACCAGTATGTACTTTTTAAAGAACCCGTGGCATCAGTATGCTTTGCTTCAAACAAATGCAGTGACCCCACACCTTTCAGGAGCAGGAATCGTGTGGAGGCCTAATGCAGTGAGTGTGCACAGGTGTGAGTAGGGAAGTGCTTTTATTCTTTACACACTTTATTTGTGTGTACCTGTCAGAAAGTCTGTGATTTTATCTATCCATGTTTTGTTGTGTGTTCTGAAGTTAACCTACACAGAAAACAATTCTAGAGGGGGGGCAGGCTAGTGTTTGCTGTGCCTCCAATGTCATCCACTTCTTGACATGTTCAGGCTCAAACACACAGAGCTGCATATTCTCATCAAATGGCCTGGCCTGATGAGGCCAGAAGTGATGAGGTACATGATAAATAATTGCTGATGGAGACACCAGACTCCACCTCTAGCACTCCTCTTTCAACTGCAGTATCTTCTGGTCTGGTGACCGTCCAGTCAGATAAGCAATGACAGCCCGCCTCTGCAGGGTCTTAAAAAGTCTTAATTTGAATTTAAAATGCCTAAAATTCTCTTAAAACCTCATAAAATGTCTTAAATAATTTTGAAAGGTCTTAAAAATGTATTAATGTTACTTTAATTTAAAACAAATCCATAAACTTCAGTTCACTTCTAAATTTTTTGATTTTTGAGGACGTTAACATAACTAAAGTATGTGTGCAGCTGTGCGCGTGCCACAGTGTGTTACAGCGGAGCATAGCAGCGGAGAGAACATAACAAAAGCCCACAGCAAAGCTGAATTACTTGTTTGAGATGGTTAAGTGCAAGTTCAATGATTTGTGGCTCCAGAACGATCAATTTAATGCACGGTTAAAGCCGATTTTCCTTCATGTCTTTTGTACTTTTTGCCAGTATGGATTTGAAATGGGTCGCTTAAATTGTATTCATTATGGTCTTAAAAAGCTTTTTAAAAGTCTTAAATTTGACCTGTTGAAACCTGCAGACACCTTGCTCTGCTCCACTGGCCGGTCGGGTATGTCACAGCCAGAATTCCAGCGTGGTCTTGAGTCTTGGAGGACTGGCAGTGCTGTTTGTTGCTGTTCTTGTAGGGTTTTGGTGCCAACGTGCTACGGTCAAAGCATCTCACAAGAAGAGAGAGATTAGCCTTTTTGGATATACAGTGACTCTGTTGTTGCTCATGAGCTGAAATATCGGCATCAGAAAGATATCTCAATATTTCAGTGGACACCAAGCAGATGCTCCTCTGACATCGAACAACATATAAACCATTGGCTTCCGTGGTTTGTATTTGAAAGAACAAAATCATATGGCAGAGGTAATGTGTAATTATTACTGAGGCAAGCTGCCAAATCCCCCTCTCATCATGGCCGTCCTGAGTACACGAGCATTTCCTGATCCAGTTTTGGACATATTCATCTTTTCTTCACATTCCCAGTGAGTTTTAAATTCATCACCAAGAGAAAATGTCTGTATCCTCCTGATTTTTACCTCTGTAAGAAATGACAATGACCTATCAATCAGCCAGAGCTTTCTGCACGGCCATGCCATCACAGTCAAATGGTAATGGGTTAGCACTGATGGAGGTAGTGTGTGTTCTGCCTTTCATCCTTTGAATATGGCACTGAAGACAAAGTCAGACGGTCAAAATTAAACAAAGTGTAAACAAGGGCATTAGGACGCTGTTTGATTTTCTCCTCTCTGATGAGCACACAGTACATCGACAGGCTGCTGTGTTCTTTATTCTTTACATGATGCATGAAGGCCCACATCTCCTCAGTAGAGAGAAGGAAGTAAATCAAGATATAATTCTAATACAGTCATAAATTAAAACTGTTATTACTTCATTCAAAGTCAAACATGGGACGAGGGTAAGACAAACCACAAACAACTTATTGCGTGTTTTAAATGTGATGTATGTAATAATTTTTTTTAATTATTTGAATGGACATTTCTATTCATTGATTTTAAACATATACATTTTGACATACCCAAATTATTGAAAACTTTTGCCACCAATATTTAAAAATGTTGTCAGTGTAATCTCTGAATGTCAGCCATCTTCCCCAGCTGGAGAATCCTTATATTAGTATAGTAGTAGTAGTAGGAAGTACTTAACTTTAAACTTAAGACAGATAACTGAATCATTGTACTGATGGCTGCACAACAAAGTTATTGACACATGGTGTAATATTAAAATATGAGCAGCAGAACAGGACTGGGACTGTAAATATATCATCATATGGTGGGGACAAAAACTAAACGTGATTGCTGTCATCACAAAGCTTTAATGAACCTTTTCACCACATTGTTGGGTCTGTGTCTGAAACACTGAGCTGCAGGTTCTTCTCTGTAGCATTCTGTTTTTTTTTTCTTTCTTTACTGCAACACAAATCACTGTACTTCTATAATCGATGAGTCGCTCAAGCCCTACTTCACTGAAATCACACTCCTTGTTCTCAGTGACGCACAAACGCAACATAAACATCCACTAAAGCAAATACCACATAAACAACATGCATAAAAAGTGAGAAAACCGGGGTGTTGGTTAGATCAGTTGGTGGAGCATCCACCCCATGTACAGAGGATCAGTACTTGCCACGGTGGCCCAGTTTAGATCTCGAATTCTCCCTCCAATCGTTGGATTCTCCTGTTTTTAAACCAATCCAGTGTCCCAGATGCCAGATTGTGCATGAACATACAACAGGTCCTCTTTTTGCTTTCCTTGCAGTGGATCATTGTGACATGCTGAACAGCTGTCCTGAAGATGAACCAATGACACCCAGTGAAGAATGTTTAGATGCCACCACTGACGAGTCCCTGCTGGAGACCAACCCCATCCAGTCACCACTGCAGGTCTTTGCAGGCATGGGTGGCCTGGCTCTGATTGCAGAAAGGCTTCCCATGCTCTACCCTGATGTCATTCAGCAGGTGAGACCTAAAGCCAAAAAATTCTTTTTGCGTTGCAATCTATCTTCTATTACTTGTTTGTCGGTGGTTTTGTAGAGAAGCCAGCAGTCTCTCCTTTCTCTGGCTTGAATTTGCCACATCATGACACAGCAGAGTTCCGCTCTCCTAAATTCTCATTGTCTCATTCACTCCTCTCAGCTTTGCTTGTTACACACTAGTCTTCTGGATTGTATTTTACAGGTCAGTGCCCCAGTGGTGCCCTCTGCCACGCAGGAGAAGCCAAAGGACAGCGACCAGTTTGAATGGGTGACCATCGAGCAGTCAGGCGAGCTGGTGTACGAGGCGCCAGAGTCCATCGCCACAGAGCCGCCGCCAATCAACAAGCAGCAGTCCCAGTCGTCCTCGTCATCATCATCCTCAGTGCAGACCATGTCACCTATTCCTGCTCACTCACTGGCAGCTTTTGGTCTTTTCCTACGCCTGCCAGGGTACGCCGAGGTTCTGCTGAAGGAGAGGAAGCACGCCCAGTGTCTGCTGCGCCTGGTGCTGGGTGTCACAGACGATGGAGAGGGCAGTAAGTCTGAAAGCACTTCACAACAATGGAGAGGGATGAGAGGGTGTGCTGCTGAATGTGCTGCTGAATGTCAGCATGGCTGAGTCATAGTGGCAGAAAATGACAACAGTTCTACATCTTAATTTTTTGGTCGCCAGTAACAAGAGACAAGAGATTCAGTTCTTTTGTTTAATCATTTATTTGGCTCCATCTATTGGTGTCTGTGTCACTATTCTAGTGATGTCGACTGTTTGTGGGTTTCGATAAAATCAAACATGTTTAATATTCTCGCAAGACACCAGGAAGGAATGAACAGGAAGCAGGAAACTGGGTAGTTATTTTGGTAACGGTCAAAAAACAACACACACACACACACACACACACACACACACACACACACACACACACACACACACACACACACACACACACACACACACGACACACACACACACACGACACACACACACACACACACACACACGACACACAGTGCTTAATTCTGCATGTATCTGATCCAACCAGCTCCTGTTTTATTCAGAAAGCTTTGAAACAAATGAGGCTGGGAGCAAGTTCATGAAACGACAAAACCCCAATCATATTGAATTTCTAACAGCAGTGTGCAGTAAATTATTGTCACCGCCATTAGAACATATGTAGGAGCCACATGTGGAATAAAAAATGTGTAATTAATCACCACGTGGCTGTTTCCTTAATGTCAAACAGTGGTGTAAAAACAGGAACGGTTGCTGCTCATATTTCACATGATTTTTTGTCAGATTTTTAAGATGAAACATTAAAAATAAGGTGTCTTTTTCTATATTGTAGAAAATCTCTTGATTTTCGTGCCTCCCCACAACTTTGATATTGATGAATAAATCCCTTTGACACGCAAACATGAACAAAAAGCTCTCAGTCCTCTCATCTCATTGTCTGCTCGGCCTCCTCGTAGGTCACATCCTGCAGTCTCCGTCAGCCAACGTGTTGCCCACGCTGCCGTTCCACGTCCTGCGAGCGTTGTTCAGCAGCACTCCTCTGACCACCGACGATGGTGTGCTGCTCCGCCGCATGGCTCTGGAGATCGGTGCCATCCACCTCATCCTGGCCTGTCTGTCAGCTCTCAGCCACCACGCCCCCCGCAACCCTAACCCCAACTCCAGCACCAATGTGTCTGAGGTATGGCCCAGAACAACCACACACACACACACACACAAGACATGGTCCTCCACAAAATGTCACTGCTTTTATTTGAGGTCTGATCAAATTAGGGCTTCATCGTTGAGTGTGTCTTGTACCTTGACTGTTTGACTCAGAGCTAACCATGAAAAAGAAGTCAAAGCCTTTTCAGGCTTCTTTTTTTTTAGAGGCTGCTCTGTCACGTGATTGTTTGCTGTTCACAGCGATAGAGAAGCGAGGGAGCGGGAATCATTGACATTATTAATGGATCTGTGTGAGCTGGCCTTTACTCGAGGTCTCTTGCAGCGAGCTTAAGACAAATAGTTTAATTGTTTGGCCTGAATGATAAGAGGCAAACAGCGCTTTGGCAGGTATCAGACATGTCCTTTGTATTATTGACACCTTCAGGGTGAGAAGCAATGGGACAGGATTATCGTGAATAGAAATTGACTCTTAAATTGCCCTTGACTGTCCTGACTATTAAACAGACTGAGAAGATTTAGTTTAGGTATTAAGTCTAAACAACATGAGTCAATTCATTCAATTTAGATTTTTACAGATTGCACAGTTGTAGTGGTTCATGACCCGTAAATTGGGACTGAGAGGTCACTAGATGATTATTGTCAATCTTGGCATATTTCTTTTACACTTCTTTTAACCTTTTACACTTATTTGCATTCTGAAGGTTTAAACTACACTTGTCACGACACAGAATTGAGTAACCACGATACTACTATACCAGACAAAGTATCAGGGTTCCGGGTATTATCACGATACTGCAGCCTTTTTAAATTATTTTTATGAACTGCGATGTACGAGTTCTAAATTCTTATTAATGACTTATAATGTTGTTTGGTGCATGATAAACATAATATTGGTGAAGTAAGAACTAGACTGAAACAAGTTTGAAACACAGAGTTTGGTTTTTTTTTAGCAAAATTAGTGATGCCACTGACAACAACGCCACGGCAGACTCGCTGCTCGGGCCTGGGCACCCCCAGCGTGCGGAAACAGTCTATCATATCCCCGGATGTTGCCATGTTGGTTTGTTTACAGGGGAGCAGCATGCAGTGAGAAGCCGGGAGGAGAGTAGAGGCGGCCGTTATGTAGAATTTCTAGTATAGTAGGAAACGATATGATTCGGCGCGGTGGGGTACCGTGTGTACTGTGGGAATCGTGCAACTCTAGTTTAAACTGTGGGCTGTGTTCGGCCATTGTCAATGACAGTTTTGACCTGTCAGAAGTCACCAACCAAGCAGGTTAGGACACATTACAAATTACCGCATTACAAGGAAGGAATGTGTGTCCACAAACAACCATGGAGACGCCTAAATATACTGATGCTGGAAATGGCACAAACAAACAGTTTTTGACTGTTGGGACAGACAGAGAGGACAGAATACATCACTCTTGATCTAAACAACGTTGGTTTTCAAATGACACAATCAGCGTTTAATACAGTGATATCTACTTTTTAAAAGAGATACTTTGAAGTGGTCAGTGTGAATAAAATATTATCAAATGTTCACATGTACCGTCTAATCTTGCACGTTTTCCTGACAGCCACAGATATCCAGTTGTCATGGTGGTGGGACCAGTGAGGAGCAGCAGCTTTACTGGGCTAAAGGAACTGGTTTTGGCACTGGATCCACTGCTTCAGGCTGGGATGTGGAACAGGCCCTTACTAAACAACGGCTAGAAGAGGAACACGTTACCTGTCTGCTACAGGTAAATCTACCAAACAATGTTGCATCAGTTTTCATAAACAGATTTTAGAAATCTAATGCTTTCACAACCTAAAAATCTGATCCACTTCACCCCTCCCCGCCATAGGCCTAGGGAGACGTGGGGGATCTTTAGGGGGACATAACGGGTCAACATAGAAGTGGTATACGTCATCTTCAAGCTGGGAACCTGAAAATGTAAAAGTGTATTAAGAATAAGGGTATTGTTAATATACATAGAAAAGCCACACATCCTCTGAATCCCCTATGTTAAACCACAATAGTTTGTGGTTTTTCATTTTCATGAAGATATGATTTTCCTAAAGGTCTCACTACATTGAAACTGCTACTATGGGGACCAACATCACTACACAACAGGGATCATTACATACACAGATCCAATATGACTTTTGATACTCTTTAGTGTTTAAATACACAAGGTGCAAATAACACATTTATTATACATGCAAAAAACTGCATGATTTTTAACCAAGCCAAAACTTCATGGGACTGATATCCATAGAAACCCGTCTGCTTTCAGATGTTCTGAGGTAAGGAGTCGCGGGAAAATGGCGATGCAAGCCAGTTTTATCCTCGACAAAATTTAGACTAACTTTGGAATGGAGGTTTTTGGTTTATGTGTACTATGTTTATATGTACTATCTCAGTTTGGCCCTGTTCCAAAGCAGGTCATGTAAAGTATGTATTTATTTTTGTCCTTTTACGAAAGTTAATTATCTTACAGTAATCTAAACTCTTTTGTCCACTAGGTCTTGGCAAGCTACATCAACCCAGCAGGCTCCAGCAGTTGCCACAGTACTGATGCCTCTTCAGCAGACAGCAGAGCTCACAATAGCTCAGCACTTCCAGCAGTGCTGCAGGAGCTGCTTAGCCAGTCCTGCCTTATCCCTGCCATGTCCTCTTACCTACGCAACGACTCAGGTAGGCTCCCTGTTTTTACAAATGAATGCTATTATACACAAGTAAAAGAGAGAGGATTGTGGCTAAGTGATCACAGAAGATAGTGATCACATAGGTAGTACCGGGTGGCTTACCCATTTCCCTGGGTGTACTGCATTGGACAACCAATGAGTGACCAGGTTTCATTTCATTTCTGCCAACTTTCTCATTCCCACGATTGCAATTTGCTTCCAGTGGCATCAGGACATTTCATTAAAAAATCTGAGCTATATGTGAATGGACATGCAAACTGCTTATCAGGAGTGGTACAGCGCCTCCTATCCAAAGTGCTCATGATGATACTAAGCTCACTCACAGTCATCAAGCCATCAAGCGCTATGTGGGGTTAAATATCATGCCCAAAACCACTGAGCAGGTAGTTGAATCAGTGACCCTCTGATCATTAGAGAGAGGTCGAGGTTGAGGTCAAGGGGTGGGTCCCACACCTCAGCTCTCTCTTTCTCTCTCTTCTCATTCTGACAGAGCAGAGACATAAACGGAAACATGAGCAGACTGTCCAAACATTTAGCAAAAAATCATCACATACATAGAAATGCTTCGTTTTCATACATATCTGTTGGGAGGGGGGATGTGTGAGTATTTCCAGTATATTTGTAGTAATAATATCAGCTCACGCACCACGCTTTGGGAATCCCTGATGTAGACATATAGAATCATCATACTGGTGTGACTGTATGCATCAAAGTGTTAATTCAAGGATAAGGAAAAATATCAAGATATATCATGTATTGTGACATGGCCTAAAAACAAAACAGTATTAATAAAAAGCCATATCGCCCAACCCTATTATATATGCGAGCAACCTACAGCCAACACAGGTAATTAAGCAAACAAATTAGCTAATTCACCAACCAACTGTATTTTGGTGTTTTTGTGTGTTTGTTTTTGGCTTTATGGGATCATGTGGTGAAGTGAAATATGTATGTTTGCACACTCTTTCAGTCTGCTTCATGAGGTAGTCGGGTATGAATTCCTAATGTAGTTAATACCCAGTGAACCAGTCACAGGGTATTCCCAGCAGATTAAATTTTGTTTGATCAGGCTCAATTTGAGTTTGAATAGGACTGTAAAGAGGATTATTCATTACTACTGTGTACTGGTGCTAATCAGCCCAGAGCCAGTAACAACTGGGTGTGTGTCACCTTTGTGTCTTATGCAGCTCGAATGTTTTATGTTCATGGGAGTCTTTCTGTGTGCATGCTGGTGTGTGCTAATGCACCCTGGTCTCATTATTAAATAACAGCTGATAAAAAGCATTTTGAGTGTTGTAATTGCTCCTCATTATCTGGTAAATGCCTCTGACATACTTATTGTGTGTGTGTGTATGTGTGCAATATGAAGTTTATAGCCCGTTGCTGAAGCATAGCCTTAATGATGATGCATTACCACTCGGTTGAATGACAAATTATATTATATGGTGCTAACAAGCTTAAGGCTGAGCAATTTTATCGATCCTGCGATTTATATCGATATTTTGTTTCCCCAGAAAGTATTGATTTTTCAGCTGCGAGTATTGATACATTAAGTCCCATTCAAATCCCCGTGTTCCGCCTGGCACTCTCCTCGCTGCCCGTTTCCCCCAGCTGGCTTTGCAGGAAGAGTGATTAGGTCAGCCAGCCGCTAGTGTTGCTGTGGAGCATTTCTAGCAAGTTACCCGTCTGTGTTCCTCTTCCTGTTTACACAGTCAGAATGAGGAGATTCAAGAGAATGGCGGCAAACATAAATCCAGCACCTTCTTGATTAAAAGCAGAAGTGCTCCCACCCCTTCAGGTTTAACCCTCTGGACGGATTGGGCAGATCCGCCTAAAAAGTCGACATACTCCATACACCGTCGACGAATGGGCAAACGTTACTAGGCAGAATAGTTTCTTTTTCAATTGATGGACGGCATCTATGACGTATTCTAGCCAATCAATCAATCAATCAAGGACTCTGGGGTCTTGGGGGGGCACAACCGAGAAACAGCAGGTGGTGTAGAGCAGAGTGACAGGTGGCCTAAAGTGACTGCAGAGTGACAGAATAACCCTCAACTTTCTGGTGGCTCTTTGCTTTGATAAGTGGCAAGCCTGAGGAAAATGAGGCAAAAACGTATGGGACCTTTTGTATTAAAAGCAGGCATTTGTTATGGAATTTTCTATGCTTAGGTTACACAAGGTCACATGTGATGTATGGGAGTGCTTTGCTGGAAACAGTGTTGGCGATTTATTGAAATTTAATGACACACCCTTCAAGCATTCAGTGACCCATCATCCTGTCTGCTTTGAGCTTAGTGGGACCACCATTTGTTTCTTAACATGACAATGACCCAAAACAAACCTTCAGCCTATGTAAAGGCTGTTTGACAAAGAAGGAAAGTGATGGACCACTGCATCAGATGACCTGCCCTCCACAATCACCTGACCTAAACCCAGCTGAGGTGGTGTGTGATCACTTCGGATCACCACAGAAACAACTCAGCAGCCCAGCATATATCAGAACTCTTTCAAGACTGTGATTCAAAATCACCCTGCCTCCACTAGAGAAATACATTTCCTCCGAGTGGAGCTTCATTTCTCCTAACTACCCTGACCACCTTTTACTTGCCCCTTGGTCTTACCTTTCCCACCACCACGCAGTCCCCTATTCCTGTCTCAGAGCTTCTCAGTCCCATCAGCCTTGCGCATTGCCCCACATTAATCCTGGCTGTCTTGGCAAAACCTTTTGGGATACATTACATTTTCCCTGCCATTGCCTGGCACTCCATCACAGGTAGCTTAGCCATTAGTGAGAGGTAATACCTTTGAATGTCACCACAAAACTAATTTATCTTAATTGAAGATTAGAATTCTTTCATGATTTGTTTTACACTAAATGCTTTCCAGGTCTGGTGTGGGATTTCTTGTCTATGTGTTATATTTATTTTGATCCATCACTTCTGTTGATTGATTGGGTGTGCGGCATGATGTTGAAGGATATTCTGAAAATGACTGGTCTGTTGGCGGGTGGTTGATTCATCACTTCAGATACAGTAGAGACAATTTTTAACAGAAGTGTGTCTTCTCTAACAATGAATGTGTGTCTGAGGGGATAGTAGGGTTTCACTACAATCTAGTACAAAGTGAAAAATGAAAAAGTCACTGCACCACCACATTCATAACCACTCCTTCCCTGTGGATTGAGCTTGGATTGGATTTTGCTGCTCACTATAAACTGTCTAAAAATATATGGACATTGTGTGCTGAATGAGGCCTGGTTACTGAAACAAGCCACCTGTGACAGCAACCACCTGTCACTCAAACAGGTAACAACACTGTTAATTCTGCATAACTTGAGTCTTCATAGAATTCGAACAGTTGAGTTCGATTTTTTAATATCTGGGCTCATTGAGATTGTCTTATTTTGTAACCAGCCTCAAGTGGCCATTAGAGAAACTGCAGCACTTCTGTGTTTGCTTCATTTCACTGGCTTTTCAGTCAACAGTTCATGTAGGTTGATAAATATGCACTTTGGAGTGGGTAGGGGTCAGGGATGAGAGGTGGGGTGCCACCAACAGTGATCGTAATTGTATTTGCTGGAGTCATGGTTCTTAGATCATCTGTGTATGGGATGGAACTAATGTTTTTAGGCAAAAAGATCAGTCTTTGGTCTATAAGGCTCAAGCTAAATAAAACTTGTGTCAGTATCTGTGGATTTTAGTTCAGCAGAGGGGAACTGTTTCCTTGTAATTATGAACATGCAACCACAATGCTGCCCTTTTTAATCCTATTTCAATCCCAGTTTCATGAAATCATATATTTTACATCTGAATACATAATTAAATAACCACTATGATTCCCTCTTTCTCAGTTATCCATTCATGTACCATCCTAAGAGATAAGGCTTGAGGTTATTTTCATCAGGTATCTCTAATGTTTATTGTTCAAATGTCCCTTATTGCACAATACATCTAGATATTATTGAAATATCTACTTTAAAACCCCTTTTTAAATACAGAAAAGGCATTGCTGACCCTACCTTCAAATCAACCTGAACAAATGAATCAAGATAATCTTTCAGCCCTCCTCCCACTCACTTTCATCTTACATGTAAATCAGCTACATTGTTCATTTACAAGTTGATTTTCCACCCTTAAAGCAACATTATGTAACTTTTGTACCATAAAGTAAGAATCACAATTTCAAACGATTTTGATGCTACACTGTAATCGACCCCGATTATAGTGCCTCCGTCATTCCCACTCTGCTCCTGAAAGCCTGTTCATGTGCTGTGTAACTTTGGGCTCAGAAGTACCCAACACTTAAAAAGTCCACACACTACCAAATATTTCACTGGTTTTAGTGAAACACACATTTTATAGAGAAAATGGGTTTTCCTCTGATATCATCTGGCTGTTCCGCCACAAGTTTCCTGGTGGACAGTGAGCTATAGCTCACAGCTGTTTGCTGTGCAAATGTAAGCTCACTTAGCTAGCCTTGCTGTCAAGTCTGGGAGCTCAGAGCATTGGAAGAGTGTCAGTGTGTGTACTGCAGACATTACACATAGACCATTGGGAAGAAGAGGTTATCAGGCCCTGGCCAGGGGGAATACTGACAGGAAGGGATGCCAGAGTTGTATTGGGCAGCAAGACCAGAGCCAGGTGAACAGGCAATGTAACTGGGCTGAGCCGAGGCCGATCATGGCATATAATATATACTGTTATATTTATGGCAGTGGTATTACATTCTGTAACCAGGGGCACTAATCCCAAAAAATGCCAATTTCTACATAATGTTGCTTTAATTTTCTTGCAGATGTAACAGACCAGTTTCATATATTCAGTTTCTTGAAGAAGCTTTTATAGAAATTCATCCTTATCAAGATGTTTTAGCAGTACTTTGTTAAAAGCATTTTTCAGACTGCAGGTATTCTAGGAGACAACAGTACAACAGAGCTTATCCAGAGCCATGTTTCTGAATTCCGTGAACTCATGTAGCCCTGAAGATTAACTGAACATGGTGGCCAAAAGAGTCTCCAAAGCAGCTTCCCAGCATAGTTCTTTTTATGCTATTCATGTCGCTTACACTCCCTTCCTGACGAGTAAAAATTACAGTCCCACCAACTCAAAAATGATAGAAAAATTGTTGGAAAAGCATCAGTGTTCACAAGACGATCTTGTTTCAGCAGTCCCAAGAAAATAAGATCAGAGGGAAGTTTTTTTCCTGGCTTGCTAGTGTCCATCTGGCTCTCCTCACTGAGGTCCTTGTACAGTATAGCCCTGTTGCTGCCATGTCTTCCAGCCCTTTGTTATCTTCCTGGCTCATGGCGGTGACTTGGCAATATGGCTTCTTCGTCTTCATCCTTTGTCAGCCTGTACAGTATCCTCCTCCTCCTCCTCCTTCTCTCTCTGTGGAAGTGTGTGTTCATGTCAGACTTCTTTCCTCAACATGTATCACTTCCTAATTAACCTGTCCTTCCCTACTGCTACCTTTCTTGTCAGAGTCTTAACTGACAGCTTTATTGAAATCCTTTTCCTTCACACTCACTTCACAGTGTGGTGTAGATATAAACAAAAACAATTACAAAGAGGTTAAGGAATGTGCCAATGATGCCTAACAGGGCCAGTATGGACTCCTCTTGCTCCTCCTTGACTTCCAGTTCCCGCACATCCTCAAGGGTGATGACTGTGGTGCCCATGATCCTGACGCTCACCTAATCTGGCAGGGGTACACTTATCTGGAATAAAAGAAAATGGAGAACATGTCAGAAGCTGTCACACATGCACACATGACAACAACAGAATTTCAGAACTAACATGCTGTTCACATGCATTGATTCTATTTAGTTTTACACAAAGCCCAGCCAATGTAATCCTCCCACCAGAAGGAAATGAATCGTGAATAGTGGCCACGCAGAGCAGAGTGGAGATTAGTCTGTGAACATCAGTGTTTATGACCTACCACAGTTTGAAGCCAAGCTCTTCAACAACAGCAAGCTTGTCACCAGCACTCGTTCAGCCTATTATCTGCAATGGTGTTCAATTTCCACCACTAATGCTCAGTGGTGTTCTCCTGTTTCAAAATAATCATGCTGCCATTTAGAGAACCCTCAAATCTGTACCCCTCTTTTCACACGCCTTTAATGATTAACCACCTCAGAATAACTTACAGCGGTCAGTAGTTATTCTGAGCAGAACTTCCACTTTTCCTATGGAGAAGTCTTAGAATGCAAAGATAGCTGGAGCTGGATATGGTGCCATCTCACAGAGTGAGCAAAGGAATTAAACGGGATCATTCGTGGCTTGGACTCATGAAACATCTTCATCCCCTTCAACTCTCATGCCAACATGCAGTATAGTTGTATAGAAAATCACAAGCAGATTAAAAACAATGGTATAAAGAATAGGTGTCTTACCCTAAGGTGTCTAAGGTAGAGGACATCATCAGCATGCTTTTTGGATCCTCACTGGAAACCATGGCTTTAAGGGCATGCTACATGTGGCAATAAGGGGGGAAGAAGTGGCTGTGGAGCTTCACGATGCTCAGCTACACTTCCACTAAAAAACCTTCTCGTGTCACTTCTCCACTCCCCCAGTCTATAGCGCCACCTGTCAACTTCAACAACCCCCCACCCCCAATTTTCCCTTTTCCCCTTACAAGTCTTTGTAGGTTTTTAACAACAAAACCTGCAGAAGCACTAACACCCTCTGTTTAGGGGGCGAGGAGGAACCCTCTCCCCATCCCCTCCCACCTCCCCACCGTTCCTCTCATCATCCCTGCCTGCTCGCTAGCTTGAGTCACTGTCTAAACTCCTCCACACACCTCCTCCACCTCCCTCTCCAGCTTATCAGTAAATCTACACACCCCCTTGTTCTGTAGCGTCCCTCCTGCTTGCTTCAGACTTCTCTGGGGAACAGTGCAATAAGTGCCTTTCATAAAAGCCTCTTGTCCATCACCAAAGCCCCATGCTAACCATGCCAACAATGTGCACGATTATGTCTGTAGGATCAGCTGATAGTGTCTCGATGACACACAGCCTCCGGTAAGCTAGGTAAAAACAGGCAGTCCCTGAATTAGTTAAGTCTGGCAGGTGATATTCCAGAAGACGAGGAAACGCTGTAAAATCCCATGGTGCAGACGTCTGTAGAAAGGCAGAGGCAGCTGGAGCAAGAGACAGTCGCTATGGCATTATGAATCTGCACTTACCACCAGTGACAGAATGTTACGGTAGGTCTCCAACACCAGTTAGTCACCATGGGAGGACTGTGCATTGCATAACCAAGCGGAATGATGGCGAGAGAGGGAGGATGTATCCTGATGGCTGTGGCAATGAAGGAGAAGGAGCATGAAAATGAGAGAAGGAGGAAGAGGGAGGGGGAAACCACATAGCTCACGCTTACTGTTGTCTCCTCCTCTCCCACTGCTGTGGGGGCTGGTGGAGAGCACACACCCGCACAGCTAGCACCTAAACAACACACAAAAGCAAAAAGAGAAAAATTCAGAGATTCAGCCCCACTGTGTCACAGTCTGCTCTGAGTTCAGTCGAGCCCATCATGAGCTGCTGTTATTCTGGCAGACCATGGAGAAGGGAGCAGTGGAGGAGGGGGCAACAATAGGACGTGGCGGGGAAATAAAGGATGGAGGACAAAGAGGCAGTGTAAATATATGGCGGTCTGTGCACGCAATTACATATTTATTTCCCAAGTGTGGCGTCTGGAATGAAGTCACCATGCTCCCTGCACTCTCTGCTCTTTATTGTGGTCTAACTTCCCCACCACACATGCTCCATGCTGTGCTTCTCTGCTTTGTGAAATCAGCATCATAATCTACACCAGCACCAAGTTAGTTACCTATGGTTAGTTCTGTGTAAATTGTTATTTGTACCAGAGATATTTTGGCCCACTGGGAAGAGATCTTCAGACCCTGGGTGTGGTGTAATACTGATTTTAAATATCTGGTCTTTTTCAAGTAACTGTCAATGTGGGACCAACAGCTCTCCTGCAAAGTTCCCCAGTTCTGTATAGTTTATATTAATGTATGAAAGCACTTTTATTGGACGGATTTTGTCAGTGCATAATTGGCCATAAGGATTACATTGTGGCCCATTTTGTGGCTGCAGCAGACTGACTCAGTACTGGATCTGTAAAAAATGTTGTCCTCCATTAGTCACTTTGATACAAAAACATGTAATATGCAACTATCCAAGTCGCCTGTTAATGTATTAGAATAATACCAATAGTTAAGTTAACTTTCGAAATTATCTGTTTCTACTGAGAATCAGATGACAGTTTGACAGATAAGATGGAAATCTATGAACCATAGAGCCTTTCGAGTCAAACGTTTGTGCAGATGATTTTAACCTATAATGACAGAAGTCAGACTTTTCTGGGTCACAATAAACAAATTTCAGTTTCAGAGTGAAACAGATATTATTTTGGCTTCTCGGGGCTTCATTTTTAGCTGTTTATTGTAACCCTGTTAAGATATCCACAGAGTAGGTCAACTCAATACTGACTTAGTTTAGTGGTCTGGTTTTCTTGCACAAAAATGCTACCACAGTTCCTTCTGTCCATTGAAACAGCACAGGGCTTCAGGCCCCTTTTTCTTTTCTAGTTGTTCCACACAGTTTTGCTTTGTTGCACATTATCTCCAGTGTCCACTGAGGCAGTCTGTGTGTTGGCGGAGAGATGTCACAGTCTTACTATTTCAGCTCCTCTCTCCTTTGTTCTGTTGCCCTAGAGGGGCCAGGGAGACCTGACATTGTCCAGCTATGAGCTTGAGTCAGAGTATTAGCCACCCACTCGGTGTGACTCGCACGCTCAATGCCTTTCCCCACTCGGGAAGTCAACAGACACTTGTCCCTTGTGGCAGCATCCAGCCTACCCACTCTCCTGTTCATCCATGAGTTTAGACTCGGTGGCAACCTGTTCATTGTTTTCTCATATTGTATTTGTTGACAGTTACAGTTAACAAGAAGGACGGGTGCACGGGTGTCCACGAAGGACTGTTTGTGTGCGCAGGAGTACTTGAGCCAAATGAAACAGAGCTCGACTTCATGCTCCGGCCGCCATTGAACCCTGGTTTAATGCTGCACCAAACTATGTGGGGCAATCGTTCATTTTGGCAACAAAAAATGGGAAAGTATCCGCCCCATGTTCAAAGGCTCAGTCCTTGCTGTGGAAGCCCAGGGTTCAAATCCGACCTGTGGCTCTTTCCTGCAGGTCATTTCCCATCTCTCCACACATTCCTGTCACTCTTCAGCTGTCTCTGTCAAATAAAACCTAAAAAGGCCAAAATATCTTTAAAAAGTTGTGGAAAGCTACCATTTCTGTGGGAGTGTCAGCTCTGTCCTCTGACTGAACTCAGACTCATCAGAAGCTCCAGTTCTTTATGTTCCTCCAGTCCTTTGTCTCTAGTCTCTGTTCAAGTTTAAACATTTTCAACTTCAGCACACGTCAGCATGTGAACATGCCAGTGTGTTGCAGGTATAATATTTAACCATTTCACCATCTTAGTAAAGTTAGTTTTGTAACAATAGCTAGGTAGCTATTTGTTCATAAATAAAGTTGTTTTTTATGGTGGTTGCTGGGATATTTTAGTCTAGAACGTTATGACAAAGAGAAGTGAGAGACTCAACACAGCCAGTAGTAATAATGTTCTACTCAGAGGAAGAATAGCTTCGTGTGATCAGATATATTACAGTGTCCATGTAGGTGAAGGAATTTCTTAGTATGTGTAATAGTATCACCTATTTGTGACAGCAGTGATGCTGCCCCCCTTAATTGACACTCTGCTATCAAAGATCTTCTGTTTAATATGGATATGAATACATGCTTTCACGTTTACTAACTGCTTTAGCCCTGCTGTGGCATTTCCTTCACTAGTTAACACCTTTGTGGTAATTACAGGTTCAGTTTTTCACCTGTCTCTGTTCCCTGTGTGGTTCCACCTCCCCCATCGTACACCCCAAGTAAAATACCAAATGTCAGTCTGTCAGCTGTAATTACAGGGATCTTCCTATCTTTAGAAGGGACTGCAGAGAGGGAAAACACTAAACTGGGTGAAAAGTAAGGCAGGGGTCAGGAGTGGACTACGGGGTTTGGAGGTTAATTTGAATTTCTCTGTTTGGCATTTGATAGCAGTGCAGTAGTAGTTGATTATCAATGTTATTTCTAGGTTTGAACTAGGGGACAATGAAGTGTCCGAGATGAGACGATGTTGTGCTTGTACACTTGTGCAAGATAGTCTAAAATGTATTATTATTATATTATTATTATTATTTATATTCTATTATATATCAAATATTTTATTGATCTTTGCTGTTTGATTAAAATGTTTAATATGCATTAACAGTATAACTTACCAGTACTTACCAGAATAACTTTCCCTACTTTACCTACTCCAGTAGCTAACAGGTTTTTGCTATAGAAGTAATAGTAAGTGCTATATAGTTTTTGTGTAAAGGTGTGGCTCAGTAGCACCACCCACAAAGTTTGAACGAAACGGCTTCGGTTTCACTAAGATATATGACAATCAGCGTTCACGTGCCATTCAAGGTCTTAGAAAAAAGCGTCTTAACCCAACTGGAAGTCATTTTCAATTTAATATGCAGTTTCTGCATGTTGTGATGTGCTCCTTGTAGCAGGTTAACCACATCCACCTCAAATATTGCCAGAAGAGGCTTCATGGTGCGAGCTGTGAATTAATTTTATTTATTTATTTTTAATTCAATTTTAGAAACTTTATTAATCATGTTGAATGTGAAATGACTTCCCCGCGTTTAACCTATAAAGGCTGGCACCTATACACACCCATACACATGCACAGGGTCACACACTCAAATGCGGAGGTTGTTGCAACTGCACAGCGCATTGTCCATTCTGTCCGGCATTTAAAGGTGTGGTAGGAAATGTTGGGAAAACGGTTCCAGCAAGCTATATTTTGAAAATACACAGCCATGCCTTTTCTTCAGACCTCCCCTTCAAACCACGCCTTCAAAGTAATGGAAGGGCCTGAAGTTTGATGGATGTGTCAGGATCCAATCATAATGTGCAGCTTCACCATTGTGATTGGACGGTGTTTTCTCAGGATTTTGTCCTCTAGACTGGACTAAAACATTTTGTTTTTTTGACAAACCTTATATTTTACTGGCTGCAATGGGGTCGTGAAGAGGTTTTCAAGCAATATGGTAAAAGAAAATACTTAAGAAAACATCTCCTACCCCACCTTTAACATTTTATAAGTGTCTCATCCAGAACACACCATACAGACGGGCACTAAAATAAGCCTAAGAAACAGTTTTGACAACACTGCTGTAATATTGTTTGAGCCCGTTGGGGGCTGATGACATGTCTGTTGCATTAATCTATCTGTTTCCAGTGTGTGTGTTTTGGTGATGTGATTTGAAATGCAAACACACTGTTTTGAGTCAACTGATTTGAGTGTAGGTAAGGCTATAGGGGAAGACAGAGAGATGTTAGAATCCTGCAATAGTGCCTTTATTTCAAGCACTCCTTGTGCCATGCTAACTCATCACAGGCGCTCCTGCTCAGGTCCAGAGGCCCCCGTTAACTATTAATCAGCCTGAGCATATATGGCAGCACCCATCTCTGTATGGCCCCCAGAAGGCCCTAAATCACAGAGAGTGGAGTCTTGCTGTTCGTAGCACTGTGATGACTGTAGGTCAGCACTTACAAAGATAGTCATAGCTGTGATGTATGTCCAACCTCTTTGGGATTCCACGTGTCCTGTGGCTGAACATTGAATCACAGAGTTGTATTTCAGAGAGTTATGGAAATGAAAGCAATTTAGCACAGCATTTAAACAACACACACTTATTTTTATCATAGATGTCAAACGTTTGACCTTAGAGCAGTGTACAATACTCAAATGTCAAAAGTTATTGCAAAACAAGGTTGCTTGGGCCGCACAGTTTAGTATTCGTGAAATGGGTTATGTGAAATGTGTCAAGCTCTATGTAAACGTGAAATGAAAAGGAACCATCATTGGTATCCATCCTCTGGGGATCATGAATGTTTGATGGACTAACATTGCCATTACTAACAACACTAACCTGAGCACAAATAATAAATGAAAAACTGTAATTGGAAATTAAAACAATAATAATAGCAACTGTTATGTTTAAATGTAACTTAAATTCATGAGTTTATATATATGTGATCAGAAATGGTTCTGTCCAAGAGGTTTTCTGGTGTCTAAAAAATCTGAAAATGGATATAAGGGAACAAGGACTATGATAGTGACCATGTGCATGGTCTCCTAGCTGCTGTGTCTTTGTTGTTGTTTTTAAAGCCTCTGTCTGTGGAGGGAAAATGGTTGCGTATCTGCTTCCCGATCTTTCTGCTCTGTTCTCTTTCAGTAGAGTCTGATCCGTACAGGAAAACAGGTTGATGTTGACACAAAGCAGTAGAAGAAATTACACAAATGCTTACAAGTAATTACATCAATGTATATAAAATGATTGTGATTTCAAGATGCTGTAGGTGTTGCTCAGAGAATCTGGTAAAAGCATATGAGAGCAGATTAAAGCCCTGAGAGGTCAGTGTTGTGCAGATGCTGGGAGGACGGTAGGGAGCTTGGAATTTCAATATAAATGTAAAACAGTCGGGGAGCCACAAACACAAGCTCTTCTATTTATTTTGAGGCTGACACTTCAAGGCAAACACATGGATGCACAAGTACCTCCACACACCACAATGACCCTCTCAGAAAATGATACGGTTGACATGGTCAGCCTGTTTCTACAGACCCTTATGTTTGATTGGCTTCTGCTCAAGTACTGCTTGATGTAACTGAGAAAATATCAGCTGAGAATTAAGACAACACTGAGTCTTGGATAACATTCAAGCAGTTGGTCTGTTTGTTTGTTTTTTTCCAATGACACAAACCAGTAACACTCTTTACTAATCCTGCCTCCTCCTTATCCCCTTAAGGCCTGAATTTATATAGCTGTATTTAAAAAAATATTTTATGTGTGTTTTTACCTTTAAGTAGATGGTAAATAATGTTGAGATTATTAATTTCACTTTTGAAATTAATTAATTATAATTAATTAATGAATTGAAATTAATCACTTTTTTCACTTTTAATTTTACACCACTGGAAACAAATGCTTGTCAAAGGTTCCTAGGTCCGTAACAAATATGCACTAACTGGCATTGGGGGAATGCAGACGTTGTCTCGGCTGGTTGAGTCAAGCGGTTTGTTGCATACTTGTGACAGCAGGTGTTAAGGGGTTAAAGTAAGTTGCTTTCATCAAGCTTTGTGAAGATTACTTGAGGATGTGATATTCCACACTGTTTTACAGTCAGTTTTTTGAAAGACATTCGTCGTCGCCATTTGACAAATCTTATTGCGTTTGATCTCTTGACTTCTCATCTCAGTGTTTCGTTTAACCAGCTAGCTAGCACAACATCTATTATCAACTGGCATACATTTAACACCTACAACTGTAGGCCATCTATAACGTGTTATTTCAGTCAGGCTTGGTTTGTGAATTTAGAAAGGACTGAGGTAGATGACTGGTTGACTCCCAGTCATAGACGCAAACACACAGTGAATCCATCCATCAGTATTATCCATTTATTAGATGAATTATCTGCCATGGCCTTTGCTTTCATTTCAAGTAGACTTATTCATAGTGTCCTTATTACTAATTCACTCCAACGTTATTGCTCTGTCCCATTTTGGAAACAGTCCAACCTACGCCCACTTCAGGGTTGTCCCTTAGCATGTCATTTTTCTTTTTATCCATTTGGGGAGATCTGATCTTCACTGTCCCCTTTCACAAGGTTGTTACCTCAAAGTACTATATGTCATGTTTTAATGACACGTGCCGTCTCCCTAATCAGTGTAATCTCAAAGTAATCTAGACTTTTTTTTCTTCATCTTTTTCCAATCTCTGAGCAGATATGCTCCACACACAGCATCACTTCAGGTCACAAGATAAACACTTTTGTAATGTCTTGTCATGAGCTTCAAAATGTAATGATTTCTAAATCCAGGGTACAGAGTTGTTTTTGGTTATTGTATTGTTGGCAGTGGTAGAACACAGTGACAGAAAATATCCTTTAAAGGAGCTTATTGTTCCCAGTTAGCATGAAGATATATAAGTGCAAATGCACTGATTTACAATGCCTTACAGGGTCATAATCTATTGACTACTCATGTATCTATAATTTTCAGTATCAACGTTAGTCATGATTTAAGACCATCATGTAACAGTAGTCCTACATGACCATCTGACAGATTTTCTTCTGCCCTTGTTACGTACAGAATGACAAACTCTTCATAGTGCTCTTTAAGCTGGTAAAAGAAGTCAGGCAGATGTAAAGTGACAAGAAAGCACGATGAACTGGAAGGAAAAGTTTTCTCCACTGAAGTCAATACAAACCATGAACAATCCAAGTTAACCCAAGATGTCCTGGTCCTCTTTGTGACCTTCTTGTCTCTCTGCAGTTCTGGATATGGCACGCCATGTGCCTCTATACCGGGCACTACTGGAGCTGCTGAGGGCCATTTCCACCTGCACGGCCCTGGTTCCTCTGCTGCTGCCTCTCTCTGGAGACCTGGGGCAGGATGAGGAGGAGGAGGATGAAGAACATTCTGAGGGGCAGACCTCTGTTGGAATGCTGCTGGCCAAGATGAAGACATGTGTGGACACGTACACCAATCGGCTCAGGTAAGATGGAGAAAATTTGTAGAACTCAAACGTGATTAACTTTTAGAGCCCAAATTAAAGGCGTATCCCTACAATTCGGATCAAAGTATTGCAGTTTGACCTTGTCTCTCATGAAAAAACACTCACCAGTATCATTCTGTCTCTTCCTTCAGTAATACTGCTGAACTGGGAATCTTGCTCTGTTTAAATGTACCCTGGGTGTTGTGTGTGTTCCCCCAGAGGCACTGAGAAAGCATTGAGATTCAGTCACTGAGCTGCTTTTGGAGGTTGTTAGGGACACGTGTCCAGAATTGTGTTGTGTGTTTTTATTATGGCCGGAAAAGCCTTGTACACGACTGTAGACAAAAACCACTCTATCATGGCCAAAGTGTTCTTATTTTTACCAGCAGAACTGTCAGCACACTGGCTCTACATCCATTTTATTGCACAAAAGTGGCAACGAAACATAAAGCCAAACAGCAGAGAAGCCGTTAACGGCATAGATCAGACACAGATCGCACATGTAACATTTCCCACGTGCATTAATTACAGCCATCGTTGCTTCAATACCACGGTCACCTCACTAATAAGTCACAGAGTTCCTTTTTAAAGGACCAGAGGGTCAGGTTGTTCTCACTACAGAGAGTCATGGAAGGGTGAAGATGGCTCAGAGTAGTTTACTGAGTTTCATTTTAATTTAGTTTCACATAATTAAAACCTACAAGAGTTTGTTTGAAATTATTCTGTGGTTTGAATCCTCTGTGAGCTGTAAAGGTTCAGGTCCATTTTGAACTGTTGTATTTTCTGCTTTGAAGTGAGAGGTGTAAGAGAGGCAACCAGTAAAAGTTGATTCTAAAGAAATGAGCCATCATTTGGACATCAACATTAACCAACGCACTGTACCACAAAATACCTAACGGCTGTATCAGAAATCATTGTTTACTGAGAATGACTGAAGATAGTTGGAGTTAGATGAACAGCTGAACAGCTCTGTGCTCACTCTTCATTAAAGGTCCAGTCTGCTAGATTTGGGGCCTCTATTTTCAGAATAAGGCCGACATGGAATATAATATTCATAACCATGTTTACATGCATGTACGATCACCTGAAAACAAGAATCTTTTTATTTTTGTTGTTTTTTTTTGTAAATGATCCTTTCATATCTACAGTGGGAGCAGGTCCTCTCTCATGGAGGCTGCCATGTTGAAACACTGTTTCTACAGTAGCCCAGAACAGACAAACTAAATAGTGACTCTAGACAGGGCCCTGGATACTGGACTTTTGGTGTCAGTATTTTCTGTAATGTCTGTGTTGGCCTGCTTTCAGACAGCCAGTCTTCATTCCCAGAGACTACCGTCTGCTGGTGATTGAGCAAAAGAAGTTTTAAATACCAAAATACTCAACAAGTTGGAAATCAATCACTAGTTAGCATGTCTATGAAATATATGCCATTGAATTCTCTGGAATACAAGGGAAGTCAGTTGATGTGTGTGGATGCCATTAGACTCAGTCATAGCATGATATACTCCCAGGTAACATCCCAGATTTATAGCACACACACACACACACAGAGGAGCACTGGGGGCTTTGGAAACCTTGAATACATTTTTCCTTGTCATTTTTCCTTGACAGTCCAGCCTCAGACATTTTAATGAAAGAAGAGCCTAAAGGCAAATGACCAGTCAGGGACACTGAACATTTAGGATCGTCTGCAGCAGATAGACAGTCTGAAGTGTGTTTACCTCTGAACATTTTCTTCTGTGTGAATGTCTCTTCGGGAGCATTACTACTGCTTCATTTCTTTTCACAAACATTCATATACATGTAGGTAAGCTTTGAAATCCAAGTTCATACAGCAGCCAATATTCACTTGTGGTTGAAGATATATTTGTGTGCGTGTGTTCCAGATCAAAGAAAGACAAGAGTAAAGGTGTGATGAAGGCGGATAGTTCTGATCCAGAGCCTGAGGGTTTGACTCTGCTAGTGCCTGACATCCAGAGAACAGCTGAGATAGTCTACACTGCTACTACCAGCCTACGGCAGGCTAACCAGGGTATGTATACAACACACATGGCTTTAATGCCAAACACTGGAGCTGGAAGACTTCACACAGTCATACATATTTACAGTAGTACATGAACTAGTGAACACAACACAAACTCACTTTAAATGAAATGTGTTGTGAGTTTGGGATTTGTCGTCACCATATTCTAAGCTAAGCTCTTTGTACCTGTTCACTGGCATCCACTATTTTATTTCATTTACCTTCTCTGAGCTCCATCAGAGTTATTTCAGCACCTCCTGTCTCTCCATTTTTCTCTCACACCCTCATCTGTTGTCTGTGTCCTGTCCTCTCTGTACAAGGACAAGAAAATGGGTCTCTAAGTTTAGCTTAGCAAAACGTCTGAATTCCCTGAGCTGTGATTGACTGCAACTCCACAATTTAATCTTAATCAAGGACACAATTGGCCTGTTTTTGAAAGTTGAACTTGACCACAGTCTCAAGCTCAACTGGTCAAGCTCGCTCTAGGTGTCATCTAAAACATTCTGATATGAAGCCTACAATGCATGGTGTAATCATAAGTTATTGTCTCTAAAATTCTTCCAAAAGCCTCACCACCTTTTCTGAGGTTGTAAGACCTGTGGAGATGCACAGTGTGCTCAGAAGATTGAGACATTGTAATGTAAAGAGCCTAGTACACATCGGAGATCGGAAGGAGATTTTCTAGATAACCTTAAAAAAAAAAAAGCGGGGCCATCAATAAAATGTTCACAACATGATGAAACATCACACCTCCCCCATTACTTTGCTGCTACACAGTACACAATATTAATTATACCCCTTCCCCCTCTTTTCTTCCATCTCCCTACAGAGAATCTTTATGTTCAGTCCACATAAACAGCCGTCTAACTGATCACTTAGGTGGGGGATGCCATTAGATGTAGTGTGTGCATGTGGGGTACAGATCAATGTCATGTCACTTCCCATAAAGAAAGTCTTATGATAAAGGCCTCTGGAATCACATGTAACACAGAGCTGTGCAGTGTGGCAAATATGGAGACCTTGACAGATATATAATCATTTAATTACTACAGAGGCATTAAGAAATATCTGTGAGTGAAGCCATAACCTGACAGGAGCAGCACAGTATTGACCAAAGAGAGGAAATATTGCTCTGCAGCATCGATTTACCTATGAAAACTAAACGGGCCAAATAAATCAGATCAACAACATTTTCTTTTCCTTTCTTTTCTCTTGTGTTTCCAAGGTTGGTTTGTTGTGCCGTTTTTTCATTGTGCTTCGTATGGTAAATACCGAAATACAGTGGGGTCCAAAAAATATGATCAAGTTTTCTAAGGGGGCAGGGCACTGAACGATGACATGCTTTGCAGGAACTGAATCAGTTGTTTACCAAGCACAATCAGGCAGACCAAAAGTGACCACACCATCAGAAGATCAATACATCAAGCTTAGTTCCCCGAGAGATAGAAAAGCTCCAGACTCCAATCAGCAACAGTACTGTCAAAAGAAGACCTGTGATGTCTTGTGGTGGTTTACGAGTATTTTCTAAACCACTTCTCAGGAGGGGAAACAAGGGTAAATGCTCAGAGTAGACTAAATCAGTATTTAACAGTTGATGACTGCAAAAAGTCTGTTTACTGAAAAATCCAAAGTTGAGATGTACGGCAGTAACAGAAGGGTGTAAGCAAGAAGATCAACAGGAGAGAGAACAACATCAGTGTGTCAAACATGGTGGTGTCTTCCTCCCGTCTGCTTTGCATCTGTGTGGAGAAAGATTCATACTGCAACAGCAGCCGGGGATGACCCCATCACTTTTTTCCTGCTGATTCTGATTGCTGACCACCTGAGTCATATCAGCCAATACATTGCTTTTGTTATAGTAGCTGGAGAAATATATATTTTAGTAGAATTTTAGTATTTAAAATATACTTGCAGGATTGTCAAAATGGAAGCTGTTGTGAAGCTGAGTGTCTCCAGCCTGCTCTTTTTAACTTCTTTTTAACCTCACCATCTCAACCAGAGAGGAAGCTGGTGGAGTCTTCAAGGAAGGTGTCAAGTCGGCCCAAACCCCTGTCCATTCTGCGCTCTCTAGAAGAAAAATACGTTGCTGCCATGAAGAAGCTGCAGTTTGGTGAGTTGAAATGTTTTCTTCTGTTTTGTTTGTTCTTTGCTTTGTCTTTATTACACATTGGTGCTGGAGCGTCAGTGCCAGTCAAAGATTTGGACACACCTTCTCATTCAATGGTCACAACAGACAGGAGACGAGACGAGAGTGTGTATCTGGGGAGAGTCTGGGGGAAGAAATGTTTTCTACGTTTTAGAAACACTGAAGACATCAAAATGCTGAAATAGCACATAGTGAATTATGTGTTTATTTTTGTGTCTACCTCATGAAGCTGATTGAGAAGTAGAAGGTGGCTACTTTGAAGAATAAAACCACCACATATTTCTATGTGTGTTATTTCATAGTTTTGATGTCTTTGTTGTTCATCTACATTTTAGAAAGTAACGATAACAGAGAAACATCCCTGTCCTCACACTGCTTCCTTTCCTGAGATACATAGTCACAAGTCTCCTGTCTGGTTTGATCCATTCATGCAAAAAAGTTCTTGTTGACTTCTTGTTCTACAAATGTGGTTCTGCTTTTAACATTGATATAAACTAATTGTGCTTGTTTGGTTTTTAGCTCAAATAAATAAAGTCAGACTTGCATTCAAATCCAGTGTAGCTGTCTGAAGATGTCTGTGGAGCCCAGAAACTGACATAATGTCATAAAAGATCATCGGACAAGTCACCTAAATCCATTCATAAATAGTAGTTAAATATTTAAAGAGTGCTGCAGCCCACTTTAAGTTCTGATTTGGAATCCATTTTTAGATGCTTTACAGGCAGTAATGATGACAGTATCAACTTCCTCACTCTGGTCTTTTCTCTTTGCAGACACCTTTGAAATGGTTTCAGAGGACGAGGATGGAAAAGTCATGTTCAAGGTCAACTATCACTACATGTCGCAGGTGAAGAATGCCAGCGACACAAACAGCGCAGCCCGATCCCGTCGCCTCGCTCAGGAGGCGGTCACCCTGTCCACCTCTCTACCCCTGTCATCTTCTTCCAGTGTCTTTGTCCGCTGTGATGAAGAGAGACTGGACATCATGAAGGTAAAGTCCTGCTTCAATGCCTCACGAACTGTTAGCCTCAGTATCATAGTTTATAAGCAGTCTTAATTAGAGCCCAAGCGATATGGGTCTATCATATTTTTATATTTTTTTCTTTAAAAAGTTATTTCTTGTTATTATTTTTTTATACATATAATTATTGAATTTCCACTACGTTTGTTTTGCTCAGCCTCTATTTCTAATTAGTTTTGATGACTTTTGTGCAAGTTGCACTAAGTGTTGAGAATTGAGTTGGTCTCGTGGATGACTTGTTTTTTCATCAGGATGTTGTGTCTGTCATGGACAGCTCTTACCCCAGTGACATTTAATAAATGGCTTTCACCGCACAAGTTCATTAATTGCAAGGTCTTCTTTGCTAAATGTCAAAATCCTCATCAGTTAAACTCAGTTTTGACTAAAGAACTCTTTTTTTTTTTTAAAAAGGCAGCAGCATATCTAAAACAAAGTCGGAACAAAGTGGAAACAGAATGAACACAGATCCACACACATCAATGTGATAACAGCAGAGGCTGGCAGCTGCTCATCAGGAGTAATACAGCACTTCCCCTTCCAAGATGTGCTCAGGATACATAATCAGCGCAGCTTAGCCTGGGAAATCCCATTCTGCCCTGCACAATCGTTCCGATCCGAAAGACAGCATGGAAACCTGGGCCAAAACGCTCGCCTGAGGTAGAGAGCCAATCAGAGAGCAGGGAGGGGTGGAAAGACGATGACCCCTACTACTCGACAAACGGAAGCTTGTAGTTTGTTTGTAGTTTGTTTGCTTGTTTACGGATCCAATTCAACATGACATAGCGCATGACGACAGTAATCGTCCGGTGCCATTGTTTAATCATATTTTTGTTTTGCCTTCTGTTTTCGTGGAGCTTTTCCTTCTCGTTGAATTTCTGTCGCTGTCATCGGGTACAACTGACACAGTTGGCTATGGGCTACGTATACGCCAAATGATAGACACTTGTAACGCCCAAGAAATGGCCATGGGCAGTCGTTAACCTCACCTCCCCTATGAGAAATTGAGTAGGTGCAGCCATTTGAAGCAGTTGGGGGTTCTTCAACTGAAGCGGGGGAAAAAAGCCCTCCCATTTCTTAACAACCACCTGAGTCACAGCCAAAACAGTACCAGTCAAAAATGTAGACACACTTTCTTACTAGTATCTTCTTAGTTTTTTTAATTATTTTTGTTGTAGATTAACACTGAAGATTTAACATGTACAAAAATAAAGTAAAACCACTGAATGAGATGCTATGTCCAAATCTTTGACTGGTGCTCTTTACTACATATTATGACTTTAAATAAGAAAGGATACTGCTCTACTGATTGATTGGCCATGAAAAACAGAACACCCATAATAAGAATATTCTATCCATAATGAGAAAAATGTTCGCTCAGCTGTGATCACAAACACACCAATCAAAAGTCATCTTTTATAATAATATAAGGAGCAGCATCAGCAGAAAAGGGAAATGAGGAAATAGTTAGTACATACTTGTACCTCACCTAGGTTAGTACTAAAACAACGATAAGTCTTAGTCTTGGGAAAAGATAAGTCTTCATCATTCTCCCTCAATCAAGGAACCTGGTGGCTTCAAGGACACCCCAGCATAGTTTGCCCACCTTGAGCAAAGTGCTAATCAGCCAAAATAACTGAGGACATGTTTGTGGTGTGCAGGCCTGGAAAGAGCGGTGAAGATGCATCACCATAATACCAGTCCCTTGGTGCAGTAGGGGTACCAATGCAGAGTAATCCAGCAAAAAAAAGTTGGCCCTGGCTCAACTTTTGCCAGGCTGTATTGCATGTCATTGGGCTAAGTGCTGCAGTGGCCAATCAAATATATCCAAGCGCACGTTCCTGGAATATTACACACCAGTTCTACTGTTAACCTTTTGATCGTCACAACCAAAGATCATCAAAGCAGACATTCTGGATCTTATTTAATGTTCCCTCAGTGCCTGAATATGTAACACTCACCCAGCAGTGTGGCTCCAGTGTAATTCAAACCTCATAAGCCTCCTTCACTCCGCTTACAAACGTCTGCTCTGGTTGCCACATTTGAACATTTCCTGCTCTTAGAGAGTGTGTGTATGATTTCAAATGACTGGCCCTTTATAGCCAGTTTGAAGAGCTTGTTTCTGTTATTAATGAGCTAATCTGATTCATTTAGGCACAAAATTATTTTTTGCTACAAAGCCATGAGACTTGTAGATAGAACTGGGCTCTTTACTGTGTGTTACACTGTTGTGCCTCTGGAAGTGACTGGAAGAGACTCTACATTGTTTCTCCATTATTGTTTTGCACTAACTTTTTTTGCACTTAACTCTGGTTCAGTGTGTTATTATTAACCACCTTTCTCCTCTTTCTGTTTGTGTTTTCAGGTTCTCATCACAGGCCCAGCTGACACACCATACGCCAACGGCTGCTTTGAGTTTGATGTGTATTTTCCCCAAGATTATCCCAACTCACCTCCTCTGGTCAACCTGGAGACCACGGGCGGACACAGCGTGCGCTTTAACCCTAACCTCTACAATGATGGCAAAGTGAGTTGAACAAGGCTCAAAGTCTGTTAATGTCAGTCTTGCTGGCTTCCTTATTGAAGAGTTGGGGGTTAAAGCTCACACCCTCTGCTGCTGCACCTCGTTGTGCATCTGCTGACATGACATGTTTTTCGTCCTCAGACAGTAGCCACGTTTATGCCTCTCATTTTGCAGAGATTGATTTCTTCCTTTTTGTGTGTTAATCAGGTATGTTTAAGTATCCTCAACACATGGCACGGGAGACCAGAGGAAAAATGGAACCCACAGACCTCAAGCTTTTTACAGGTGAGGTGAAGATCCCTCATGATGGAGTCACATGTCTGAAGGGATCAGCAGGGCTGTTGTCTGAGTCTTTGTGTCACGGGTTATACTTTATCACTTCCCTGTTACACTACCCAGGGCTCTGTATTAATGGACTTGGTGTTTGGAAAGCTGACATGAAGGATCCTTTTCAAAGCCAAGTTATTGCTTTGCCTTGATGATAGTGTGTGGGAGTTAATCAAAGCCAAACATAAACTGGGATCATTTGAACCTCCCGGTTACGCCTGCTCACACACATTACTCATCTGGAAGACAACCTTAAATCTTCAGTTGCACGTTTAGATAGATACCACCTGCCTTGATTTAGTCACCTGCACATTTTATTCTGAAAGTCATCACTTTTTTGTCTAATTTCATTTGTTTCTTTGAAATATGCCAAAAAAGACAAGCCTTACATTCTGAACATTTCTTTTATTCTTACTGTGAAACTCATGCCCCAAAGTTTACCTTCATGTGTGTGCTGTCAGCCAATCACTGATTTAATTTTTGTATAGATTTTTTTGTTTTGACACGAGAAGCAATCATTTCTGCCCGTTCCACCAGCTGCATATCTGCTGAGTTACTGCTAGGCTCCAGTTTTCTATAAGAATTTCAGTCCTTCCAGTGTTATTACTGACAAAGGGAATATCAAGCTTTAGGTTAAGAGACTAGTTTATCTGTGTTTTCATCATCTAAAGGCTCGAGGGTTTGGACACAAGTGTATGCAGGTGATAATGTGTAGTATTCAGGGACTGGGGTATCCAAAGCAGTGCAGAGGCTTATAGATTAACACACAAGTACTTGAACGCAGCATGTTGATACACCCACACCGTTTTCCATATATATTGATCCAACAACAACAGGGCCAGGCTTTAGGAATACATCGCTCTTTTTTATATTTCCCTCATTTGCAGGGTTTGAGAGTGCATCAAGATGCCTCCATTGATTATCATTCCAGTTAGCGTTCTGCAGATCAATAACAGAAAATAAGGGGGTTGGTGAATTGGAGGAGCGGGCTGGGATCAAGCGGGTTGAATGTTGTCTCTGAAATCTGTCAACCCAGTTTAAGACAGACAATTTGCATCAGCTGAAGGTCAATAGTGTCCTCTTGATGGAGCATTTTCAAGTGCACATTATCCAGCTTCAGTGTGGCAGGGGCCAGCAGGCAGGCCTCCAAGCCTGAGATCGTCATTGTTGGTAATGTAGTGGTTTGGAATGGACGGAGTGATGCAGGAGGACGTCCGTAGTCTCCTTGAGACAGGCCACAGCATTAATCGAGCTGTTAATAAAGATCCACTAAAGGATATATTTTTATGGAGCCAAAATATTCCTTCCTTTTGTCAGACTCTCTTGGATGTTGAGGACACTGAGGGGATTTGGGGATAATTTCCCAATAGATCAGGATTATGACTAGCTGGAGACATTAATTGTATTTTAATATGTTTCTTTTATCCCAGCTCTTCTGGAAATCAAACCAAGTTACCTTTTCTATCATTTCCACTTTTCTAGGTGCTAGTGTCGGTGCAGTCCCTTATTCTGGTGGCTGAGCCCTACTTCAATGAACCAGGGTATGAGCGCTCCCGTGGGACCCCCAGTGGCACCCAAAGCTCACGGGAATATGATGGCAACATCCGACAGGCTTCTGTCAAATGGGCAATGCTGGAACAGATGCGTAACCCCTCACCATGCTTCAAAGAGGTAGGCACCACTGTACCTCACAGACTTTCACGTCAGTGCATGTGTGAACTAAAGTGCTGCTCAGGCCGAGTGACTGAGTCACAAAGGCTTAATCATTAGAACAAACAAGCCCACATGAACAGACATCCAGATCAGAGCCTTAGACCTGAGGACAGAACAGAGAGAGGATGTACAGTACAAGTTTGACACACTTGCTCATTAACTCTTTTTTAATATCAATTTTGTACTTGCATTTTATTCATAGAGCACTGTTCATGATACTCAAAGGCACGTAATGACTTTGAAATGGTCAAACAGGTCGTTGGAGACGAGGCGGGCTGTGAATTGGGAGACAGCCAGTATTTTTGTCAGAAATTGAAAATTGAAGATGGGGCGCACATTGGTGTAGTGGTTAGCACTGTCACCTCACAGCAATAACGATCGTGAGAGTTTGCATGTTCTCCTCGTGTCTGTGTGGAGTTTTCTCTCCAGGTACTCCAGCTTCCTCCCACACTCCAAAGACATGAACCTCAACAGGTTCATTGGTGACTTTAAATTGCCTGTAGGTGTGAATGTGAGTGTGAATAGTTGTTTGTCTCTACGATATGTGCCCAAAGTCAGGTGGGACAGGCTCTAGGCCCACCGTGACCCTGATAAGTGATTACAGATAATGGATGGAAAATTGAATTTTGCAGGTTGAGTCCAGGCTTTCTGAGGATGTAACAGTCATTCAGCACTGGCCTCAGAGACATTGTATTACATACAGTAGATAGAGTGAGTATGGGAACAGACAATAGTTGAGTGTTTCTAGTGATTATTTCAGCTTGTTCTTCACATCTTCTTGTGTCTCTTTAATGTATACACATTACAGACTTGGAAAGACGTGGAACTTTGTTCGGTGAATTGTCTTCGTACGGTTTGATCTGATGGAATCTGCAGTGAATACACACAGCAATGACATCACAAAAATAAAAGCACTGTGTTGGATTTATCACATGGAATTAAGGAGAACCACATATTTGTCATTTTGTTTTATGGAATTGAAAAAGGAAAAAAAACAACTGGATACAGCATTGGACTGAGCGATACTGAGGGTCCCCTCATCACACTTCATCACACACATACTACACTACATCCAGCTGAGTGATCTCACACACCCGGAGTTCTCTGGAGCCTGGAGAAACTCCCCTGAGCCCTGCTGTGTGCTTTTCTCACCTCTGGCCTTTTAGCACTTGAATGTCATCAGCTGAGACAAAACAGCCTCCAAGAAAATTGATTCATAATCATTTCCAACTATTTGATAAAGTGCCTCATTTTATTCCTGCATCTTCTCACATGATTTGACATGCTTGATGTTTATATGAATGGAAATCTTCTTTCAAGTAATCATCTCATAAGTAATCTAATGTGAGGAGGCCCTGATTCATTCGGTGAAATACATTACAGTGCTGTCTTTATAAATCTCTAACATGTCCTGTGGCCTGTCTGGTAACATGGCGGCGTTCAGTAACTGGCATGTAGAATTATTTACAGAGTGAAGTGTATGTCTGCAGCTGGAGCTTTGAAACTCTGTGTCAGTTAAGCATTTATGAGTGTTCAAACCAAATGGTGAAGGTGTAGAACCCCACTGTTGGTTTATTGTTATTAGTCTTGTGCCTCTTGAGGTTCAAATTTGCACAAGCTGCAATGTGGTAGAAACATGTTCAATTATTTATTATGTCTGACATCATGTGTGTCAGCTGATTTCTGGTTGTTTTTTTTTTTGACATAACCAATCAGATGAGGAATGTATTTGTCCCACTGACATCATTTTTAGTCAAGACAGAAGCTGTGGAGGTTTTTTAGTGCACAGCTGTCTCAATAGTGAGCTAGCTATGTAAGAAGATGGATGACTTCTTCTTAATCCCGCCTGCGTAGCAGCATCTGATTTGTCAGTTCTTCCTCCAACCAGCAGAGACGGATATTACTGAGCACAACAGCAGACCTATTTGCATGATTAAAGGTGAGGGCTGTGATTCAGAGGTCACGGACAGGCTGCAAAGAGATTACTTTTTGCCAGAATCTGTCCAACGGAAAACCAAATGATTTCCCCGCAGACTGCGCTCAGCGTTGTGTTTGAGAGTCACACTGTTGACTGTTCCTCAAAACATTTGGCATGGCTTCTTGAGAATCCAGGGTTTGGCTTGTGTTTGCAGAAGTGGTCCTCGCTGTAGCTCATGTCATGCATCGAGAGACTGACGCACGTCCTGTCGGTCTTCATGAGGCAGTGTGCAGTGAGGAGCATCTTCTCAATGGTCTGTATTGATGATGTGCACACATATAGTGTGTACCTTATCTGCAGGTTGGTTCACAGTGCAACATCACACGCATGGTTCCCTACTAGTGCCCCTCCAAGTCTCTGGAGACTGTCTTCCAAAATGACTGAAAATCAATGGGGTTGCTGAGCCTGTCCTAGGAGATGCCCTGCATCTGAAACAGTTGACTCGTCTTCTTGTAGCTGTCCGATTTTTGCTGTACTGCTCCATCAGAAGCCTCCATATCAACCTTTGCTGTTTCAGCTGCTCTCTCACTCCTGATGAATTACAGCAGGCTCTTAACTGGCGCCAACTCCACTATTCTCTAACCCTGTCACAGAGTTCTCGCACATATCCATCATCTTGACCTCATTTTGATCACTACTGTGTTCAAAAACTGTGCTGACCATATCAGCTCAGGAGGGTCCTCTGGAAAAACTACATCAGGATTGTGAAATTGCTGTAATTTGGACATTTTAGTCACTGAGCCTGGAAAGTCTGTGTGAGAATACATACACACCGAATGGTAAGAAATATTTTTAGTCACTAGTTGTCAGTTTGGTGCAAAGAAATAAAACACACAGTTCACTCCAAACTAGAATGTTCTTTGCATCATTGTCAGTCCAGAGCAGAAGAGGCAGAGGTTACATAAGGCAGACTGCTGCTGGAGTTTAGCTTGCAGCCTTCACTGAGCAGCTCCAGTCCATGAACGACGAGGTGTGTGTATGTGTGTATGTGTGTGTGTGTGTGTGTGTGTGTGTGTGAGAATTCAGTGTTTCCACACACTATTTATAGAAGGAGATCTCGAGAAGGAGTGCAGGCTTCAATTATGCAGCAGCAGATTGTCAGGTGGAATTAAAGACAACAGGTTGCATGTTGAAATATGGATGTGTGTGTGCGCGCAGAGTAAATGTTCATGTTTGAGGGAAGTGAGGACCTCACTCTGTGTATGGTCTTAACAATCTGTGTGAGGCCTTTTCATATTCACACCTGCGCTGAAGTTAAAAGGACCTTTGAGCTACTGACAGGTGACACCCTGCTCCACATCATCTCATGCAAATGCCACTAATACTGTCCCTCCTTGTGGTTCGGTAGGACAGGGTGAGGGTCACTGTCATGGACCAGACTGATTCATAGCTCTAAGGGAAGAGGGTGGGGTACGTGACAGATCATGCTGTGCAGGTAGCATTGGAGATTGAATCCTCTTCCATATATTCTTTGGCTGACGTTGGCCATGATCATGTGGTGTGACTGCTGCACTTGATGAACCTTCCACAGCTGCACAGAGGCTAGTGCTGGCTAACACGCTCATGTTTATCTCAAGTACATGTGTGCAGCAGGAGCACTTTGAGTCCTTCCTATTGACTGCATGCAGCATTGCACGGTAACGGTCTCACACACAGCACAGAGGAAGCTGTCCTGGCAGCCAAATGGATCGCTCCGCTGAGTCTCTATTAGTTCTACAGAGACATCTCTGTCTTGGCTGCCAGACCTCGGTGTCAGAACATTCAAATAAATGAACATCCGTTGTTGTGGTTACTTGGCTGTAAACGTTTTACAATAAACTGCTCATACTGCAGGAAGAATGGCCCAGAATCACCAGTTGATACGATATATGGCTAACTGCTAGCTAATAGTAGGCTAGCTAGAGGAATTCATCTCAAAAGAAATATTTTAACCATGATGGTGGCGTCTCTCTCTGCAAAGGTTGTGATTGGTTGGCCTGTTGGTCAGCCTCAGCTGCGTGTTGTTTTCTGTGCAAATTAGCTAACGTTAGCATGCTAGCACATAACTATAATATGCAGACCATAGTAAACATCATACCTGCTGTATGTTAGCACTGTTAATGTACAGCCTAAGAGAACTGCTAGCATGGTTTGACCTAACTGCTGATAGTGGTGTAGGGCTCTGTGGGTCTGAACCTTCCGTGTTACCTGTCAGTGTTTAGAAGGCGGTCACCTCACCATCATTTTAGCAATGCAAGTTACACACACATTAACATTTGATCTCTTCAAACATGTATCAGATTTGTTTGTGTCTTTGGATCGTTGGAGGTTCTGCTCAGTTGGAAGTATTTGTTGTCCAGTATCAGAATGGGTCAGGGCTGGTGCCTGAAGCTGCTGCACAGTACTGATGAAACACTGAAAGCTAAGAGCTAAGTGTGTCAGGATTATACATGGCTAGCATAAAGACTTTCCTTGCGTGCTGTGATTGATGGTCATGTCCAAATACCAGAAGTTAAAGCCCCTCACCACGCAGAGCCCTCAGGGGAATCGCCCCTTTAAACACATCATTTGCTGGAGCACGCTCAGTGTCAGGCGTGCGCCTCTGTCTTTGTTTCTTATCATCAACTGTATACAGACTTTGCATCTCTGTTTCTGTACTTTGTCTGGTTGTTGAGCCACATCTCATCTCACCATGTTTAGCACACATCTGTGACCTTGAAACACAACCTCAGCTGGAGACTGTCCCCCCACCTCACTGGATGTAACTTAATCAGCTGAGGGAGTGGGGGGTTGGGTTGGAGGAACAATAGACGGAGGAAGAAATGTGAAGTAGCGGCACAGATGGAATGAAGATAAAGAGAGCGGAGGGAGATGTAGAAGGAAGTGAGATTAAACCCCCCCCAGCCCCCACCCCACCCCCAAACCCTTCTTGTGCCTGTTTGCCTCTCCTCTCCTGGTAAACAGCAAATCGGCAGCCACCATAATAACTAATTCACTCCCCTCGCCAGCAGAGCAGCAGCTACAGACACATCCACCACAGCACTCACTGCATACTGATTGCTCAGCCCTGGCGACTGTTGCTAGGAAGTGAAGTGGAGAGGCAGAAAAGCAGGCGACTCGGGTGTAGTTGATTGACATCAGTGTGGTATGTATGATGTCAGAGGGTGACTTAAGCACCTTAATAGTAAACAGCCCCTCAGTAATGGAGACATGAAGAGAGAAGTTGATCCTGTTGACTGTCTCATTGTGAACCAAGATTTGCTTCACTAAACAGAGCGAGTGAACACTCACACACACACTCATCACAGAGATGTGAGCACACACACGTTCCATCAGGTCATCAACAATCATCTCGGGTACCTTCTGAACAGCTGACAGGCATTCATGCTGTGAAGTGTGTGTGTGTGTGGACTGTAGCAGCAGTGCTGTGAGCTCACATACAGTGATGTCAGGTGTATTTTCAGGTTTCGTGTCCGGAACACAAGGGTTCTGTGGTTGAACACTGTTGTCATGTTTCAGGTGATCCACAAACACTTCTACCTGAAGCGGACAGAAATCATGTGTCAGTGTGAGGAGTGGATCACTGACATCCAGCAATACAGCAGCGACAAGAGGGTTGGCCGCACCATGTCCCATCATGCTGCTGCGCTAAAGGTAACTTTATGAAACGTGTCTGATGTTGTTATAATAGACTCTTAGGATGTATGAAAAGATGAACAGCAGTCCATCGTTACTGTAAGACGTGAGCTCAGTCCATCCAGAAATCTAAAAAGCATCAAACACTCTGATGAAACTGGCTCTGCCCCAGCAGAGGAAGACCAAGAGCTAGCACTGCTGCAGAGAAGTTTGTCAGGTTGTCAGCCTCAGATGAGAGCCCACATGAATGAGTTAACAGTGAGTTCAAGTAGCAGACACATGTCAACATCAAGTGCTCAGAGGAGACCGTGTGAATCAGACCTGATAGATTGACTGACTGCAAAGACACCACCTCAGTGTGTTCAGTGACTGAAAAAAGAAAAAGTATCTATTCTGTATGGCTACCGCTGTATTTTTTGCCTTGGTCCTGAATGGGTGTGTCTGTGTGTGTGCCTGCAGAGACACACGGCTCAGCTCAGAGAGGAGCTTCTGAAGCTGCCCTGCCCTGACGGTCTGGAGCCCGATGGTGACGAGTTCTCAGAGAGGAGCGCCGCCCTCATCCTCAAAGACCTGCCCAATCAGGACACAGAGAAGCCAGGCGGCAGTCAGGACAACCACTGCAGCGAGGGCCAGCTATGAGCCCCAACTCCCCTCCCTTCCGAGAACCCCTCCCCCCCCACACCCCTACCCCTTATAATTAATACCCTTGAAAGACTTGATGGCTTCAGAGCACAAGCCTCCACTTTGTCAATATTTGTATGTAAAGATCTAATAGCAGAATAGCAGAGAATGGTGATGCGGGGAACCAGAACGCAGTGAGATGAACTCTGAACTATGCTACGCCCATACTGAAAACAGTCGACAAAAACTTTTATTTACCTGTAAAAGAGTGTAAACATTTTGTGCTTTTTTCCAATTGTGAAATAACCACTGATTGGTATGTTATTAAACTTGTTTATGTATACATAATGGCAGAGGAAAAATGACAGATTATATAAGGGAAGCTACCTTTAGAGAAGAATGTTTACTGAATGTTAATTTCTTCTTTTGTTTCTGTTTTTTTGACTGTTAGTGAGAGAACAGTTGTAACGAGGATATATTGGTCATTCTTTAAGGATACTATTTAAAAAAAACTAGAGAAACACACAATAGAATCTGAGAAAAAAAATCCCCTCTGGCCATCCATTGCTTCTTTTTGATTTCTCTTGGATCATTTTCAGTTGACAAAAGGCTGAGATGGATATTCTTAAATGCTATGTTATCCCTTTTACAGGCTCCAAATTAAACAGCACCATGCTCTGGATAAACATTTGTTGCCTGTCAGAACTTCTCCGTGACCGTTTTTCCATTGACATGACTGTAGATCTTCAGACTGTGTCAGAGCCACATGGGAAATGTATTTGAAGGCTTGTGCATGTGTATGTGTGTTTTCTGTGCGTGTGCAACAATCCCCAGTGAGATACAAAGCTGTGATGTGCCTTTGATCTACACCATACCACCAAATACTCCAACAGAGTATCTTTACTGATTTCTTTGCTATTTCTACAAAATTAATAATTCTGCTCAGTCTGACATAAAAACTGCTTTGATCTTTTTTTATTATGTTGAACTCCAGTGAACAAAAATGCACTTTCTATTTTACTCACAACCTAGAACAGTCACATACTCCTTTTGCTAGGACATTAAATGGAGCTTGAAAGTATGGACTGACTGTGCGAATGTTTCTTTCTGTATTGAACAAAGCGTCGTCAGCCCTGCAGCCTGAACGAGAGACAGTGACACGGACGATCGGCTGAGCTTTCAGTTAGAAAACAAGCTGGTGCAGTAATGAAGACGATTTATATGACGATAAATACTTTGTTGGTCTAGGATGGTGAAAGAAAAAAACATCCATTTCGGGGCTGATTTTTGAAGTTTTGATTTTTCAGAAATGTCAGATCATTTGTTCATTTTAAAGCCCTAAAATCATCAAATCTGTATTTCTCCGTAACATAAAATTCACTCTATAGAACATCTGGGGTTTAATGCAGACCTCAGTCATGCTTGCAGTTTGTGAGGCTGTGCTTACTTACTATCTTCACCATCTCCGTTTTGCATGCTAACATTTGTCTGCTCATTAGCAGCAAACACAAAGTCCAGCTGAGTGAGGCTGGTGTCATTAGTTCTGCTGGGCCTTGGTCATAAACCAAATCACAAGAACACAGTAATGTCAACCAGCTCGTGGCATCCAATGAAATGAGTCATCGCCAAAGTAATTACAATTCATCCTGATGAAAACAATGTCTGTACCAAATTTCATGGCAGTCCGTCGATAGATGCTGAAATGGCAAAAAACAGAAGAAAACAGGATGTCGTATGAAATAACCAAAACTGTTAGAGAATCTAGTGTGTTCATGTAGGACCACAGCACTGATTAAAAAAGCAAAACCTGAAAACACTTCTGCAGTCTTGCTGTCTTGTCGCGGGTACATGGCTGCAGATCAGAGCAGAATTCAGCATGATCCTCCTCTACAGCTCCTCCAGTCACTTCTTTATTTCTTCAACCTGAGGGCAGACTGAAAGCTAGAATGCCATAGCTATGTGTTAGTTCATTTTTTGGAGTTGTAAGCGTCATCCACTTGCCCTCCTGTTCCAAGCCTGAAAAAGGAAGTATGGCTGTAAAAAACATGTTTAGAACCAATGTTTAGTTTTTCCCCTTTGTAGAAATATGGTGGTGCAACATGGTTGACTGCAGAAAAGGAGCTGCAGATTCTACAGATATAAAAAGCTCATTGTAAGGCAGTAAAACATAACAGTGGACAGTAATGTCAGTGTACAGAGCAGCTGCCTTCACCTGCATCTCAACAGGATTTACAGCACATTAAGAAAATACCGTGCTCTCAGACACAAATAAATAATTTAAGCCACTATCACTGTATGACTCATGTTGACTAGCAATAACTAATGTATGCTGCAGTACATTCCAGATCACAAGGGAACAAAGAACATACATTGAAGGGAGTGCAGAGATCTGACCACAATATGAGAAAATACCAAGAGAGAGTCAGCACACCCCAGAAAACCTCAGGCCATAACCTCACTACTCTCCTGGAAACATGAGCATAAAAATGAAGGTAAAATCAGCAAAATGACAACTCATCCATGGGAGGAGGAGGAATAATTTTACCCCAAAAGCTTCAGCATTGATCACTGAGCAGCATATTTTTTATAGACACTGCAGGATGTGGAAGCTGGCTTCTCCTAAGATGCAGATGATGTCACACACCAAGCATCAAGACAGTATTATATGCATGCAAATGCAAAAGGTTGAAATCAGCTGCTCAGTAACATCCATGCATGCAGACGGTCAATGATATGCACAATGCAAGATCAGGAAGGATAAAGATTTAAAAAATCATGGAAGTGAAAACAAGTGGTTAAATTCTTCTGTTACAACTCAACTCAACTTTATTTCTATAGCACCTTTCATGCAGAGATGCAGCCCAAAGCGCTTCACAGAGCAGAATAGACAGAAATAGACAACAACGAACAGTTCTTCAGGCAACAGAGGAGTTGCATAAAAGCTAGAAATTAGAACAAAAATAAAAAGCATAAAACTACATCAACGAAACAAAAGTCAATTAAAATCTATAAGCTAAAAAGCACAATTTGAGAACAGTTGCATAAAAATGAACACTAAAATAACAACGATAAAAACTGCAACAATAAAATAAATAAAACAATATAATATAAATAAATAAAATGTTAAAAGTAAATAAGACCTGTACGGTAAATAAGCACAGGACATAAAAAGTAAGAGGGAATGATCAGGACCTAAAAACTCAGTGAAGCAGTGAATGGTAAGCCAGGCTGAAAACAGTCTCAAGTATGTCTACAGAGGTGCGTTCCCTTAGATCCACAGGCAGGTTCCAGAGACGGGGGCCACAATAGCTAAAGGCGGCCTCACCATACTTCTTTATGGAGGTTCTGGGCACGACCACGAGTCCAGATGCTGAGGATTACAGAACTGAATGGAGGTTCTAATCCCTGAGGGAATCCATGAAATCTGTCACCTCAGCCTTGAATTGTCTCACTCCTCTTCTCTCACCTGCTCAAGTTTTGCAGAACAGAGGAAAAAGGTCTAGTTTCTGCAGAGTACCCATCATGTTGTAGTATGATAGCATAAAGTGAAGCGATGTGAAGCAGATGGTCTTCCCTTCCATTTGCATGATAATGCTCTGTGCAACTTTGAGGATCTTGTTTCTGTTGGTAAAATGCAGCAACTTCAAGATGATGGCGCAAGGAATAAGAAGGAGCATAATTAAGCCCACAGCCAAGGTGAAAACAATAATTGGAGGGGGAGAGAGTGCCAGAGGGGGCTCCAGGTTGTTGATAAGGCCAGTGGCAGAATAAAGAACCTGTTGTTCTTGTGGTGTGAAGTCCTGGTCCTGATGGACTGCAGCCTCCTGCCAGAGGGCAGTGACTCAAAGAGGTCTGGGGTGGGGGGGATCAGCCACAATCTTCCCTGCATGCCTGAGAGTCCTGGAGCTGTACAGATCCTGGAGACAGGGAGGCTAATCACATTCAGACCAAATGACACGCTGCAGTCTGCCCTTGTCCTTGGAAGTGGTAGCAACGTACCCAATGGTGATGGAGGAAATGAGGATGGACTGGTGTAGAAGTGCACCATCATTGTCTTTGGCAGGTTGAATTTCTTCAGGAAGTACATCCTCTGCTGTGCTTTCTTGATGAGGGATCGTGATATTCAGCTCATACCTAAGGTCCTGGGAGATGATGGTGCCTAGGAAGTGGAGCACAGTCTCAGTTGTGGAGATGGGGGCAGGCAAGACGGAGTTCCTTCTAAAATCCATAACCCTCTCCATTGTGTTTAGAGTGTTAAGCTCCAAGTTGTTCTGGCTGTACCAGGTCGATCTCCGACCTGTAGGCAGACTTGTCCCCATCAGAGATGAGTCCGATGAGTCTGGTGTCGTCCGTGAACTTCAGGAACTTGACAGACTGGTGACTGGAGGTGCAGCTGTTGGTGTACGCAGAAGAAGAAGAGAAGAGGAGAAAGAACGCAGTCCTGGGGGGATCCAGCGCTGATGGTCTGGGAGTCAGAGACATGTTTCATGCAGACAGGAAGTCTGTGATCCACCTGCAGGTGGAGTCAGACACACTTAGCTAGGAGAACTTCTCCTGAAGCAGAGCTGAAGTCCAGAAACAGAATCCCGACCCAGATTCCTGGGGAGTGTGGAATGTTAACTGCATCACCTACAGTACAGGCTCTGTAGGCAAGTACAACACAATAATAACATCCACAATACATCCACAATAATAATGATGAAAATAATGATCTGGATCAGCCTAATCATTTTTAAAAAATCATTTAAATCATTTCGCCTTTAGTAATCATTCTTGTTTGGAGGTAGCTTGCTATGTGTGTGTAGTTGTGCAGCAACAGGGTGTGGGCTGATTTGGCGGGCAGCTCCCATCATTAGCTTTGGAATCAGTGATTCCACTGAAAAGTTATCTTTAATTTGGAATCTTTTTATTTAAAATTGAGCCTCTATTTGACTGTCGTTCATTGACTTCAATGATGGCTGCAAGGGTGTGACAGGAATCAGGTGTGGGCTGTTTATTATTATCGTTGTTTTGCAGCACATATAAAGCATGCCATGATGTCTCTACAGTTACTTCATTTCAATTCCATCAACAAGTTTCTTATTGAGAAACAGAATGTGACTGAACCCACCATGTACTCACACACACTGTACAGAAAGGCAGAGACTACGCCCACTCTGATGACGTCAGACCAATCCAAACTATTATGGCAGGGAAGTTGATTTTGAATATAAAATAGAAACATGACAGTGAAGTCCCCGCAGATGTCAAAGCACTGGCTGCATAATATTCCATATGCTGCACGTTCATAATAAGAATGCAGTGTGAATGCTGTCTTACGCAGTAACACTTTAAAGAGAAGCGATAAACAATGAGCATGAAAGCTCACCACATTACATGTCATTAAACAAAGCGCTCTATTAAGCACACACTTCACACACTTTTATTACTGAACGCTGCCTCGCGCTCTGATCCGAGGTTAGCGTCCCTGCGCGAGGCTTGATTCATTTTCCCACAATGCACTGCGCATCTGTCATGGCTGCTCACTGATGCCACTGGCACCACATGGGTGGAGGTAAACGTTTTTCTCCGTGATTGAGAAACACCGTGTCAGCTCATCAGTCGCCGGCTTTGACCGAGGACCGCCGTGCCTGAAGTCCGCAGCTCCCGCTACACTGTGACAGGAACAGAGGCGTCCAGAATGCCGCTGGATGTGGAGATCCCCCTCCTGCGAGGCTTTCTAACGCCGAGCGAGGCAGCGGGATGGAAGCAGAACATCTCCGGCACTGCAGGTGAGACACCAGGGTGTCGTTTTTATCATTTCACCCCCCAGCACCAAAAGCAGCCTGTGTTATCTGAAGAGAGCTTTCAACAGACTACAGTGGCAGGCTGTGGTCGCTTCAGCAAAGTGACATTTAAACGCAGCCATGGCTTTTTCCCGGTGATGAAACTCACGGTAAGGGCACCGGTTTAGCCGTGACTGGCGATGACAGGGTTTAAATGCCATGCTAATGAAAGCTATGGCTTCATTAACATGACAGCTCCTTTACAATAAACTACTGGTCGAGCCGCTACCGACGCTACGTGCCGGCTTGCCGGTGTGTGGACGTCACGGCAGACTGTCAGGTGGCCTTACTCGTGGACACAGAGCACCTCATGGAGTGTTGCTTTATGGTCAGTGGAAGCGTCCTGGCTCTATTTACTATTCGGCATATACACGACACGTGACTTTGATGTCACATGACATAAAATATAAAGTTTTATCATTAGCATACCGAGATGGAGGTTAGCTGAGAGAGGTTTGGTTAAAGCTAGCTGTATGCAGACCTCCTCCTGTCCGTGTGTGTGTGTGTGTGTGTGTGTGTGTGTGTGTGTGTGTGTGTGTGTGTGTGTGTGTGTGTGTGTGTGTGTGTGTGTGTGTGTGTGTGTCAGTCAAACAAGACGAGCCCACTTTAAACTGCTCTGGAGACTGCTGTGACGTCTCACTCCTTCCCGCTGCCGCTCGTTCACTCACTGGAAGCAAACAGTGTCATGGCCGGCAGAGACATCAGCACAGCTGTAATGTCCACCTCAGCTGTACAGTGTGCTGGAGCTCTGCCTGTCTCAGTGAGTGAACTGTGACCAGGCAGCAGCTGTAGTTTGGGTTTGGCATTGTAGCATGCATTAGCTAAGCGTTTCATTACAATTACACAGTCCATCAGTGGGCAGATGTTGGAAACAGTCCAGTTTGACAGCAGAACCTTCAGTAGGGCTTCAGTTGTACTATATTGTAGGAGATGGCAGAGGTAGCTCTTCAGTTTTTCTGTGACGTGTTGGCTACATGTTTGAAATCAAACAGAGTTGTTCCTTTGGACAGGGGCTCTTTGCACAGCTCACACTGAGTGACACTGCTTCTGTTCTTCTGCTGCAAATGGTCCATTGCACTCTGCTGAGGTGACCCACAGGATCTGTACAGCCACAGCCTGTCTCTCTTCATATGAGGGCTTTATTGATGGATGTGTGTTGTGCAGGGCTATGGTGGAGTTTTCCCCTCATATCAGTAACAAGGACATGTTTGTTTCCCTCTAATTTGATTAATTGACCTCATTATGACACATTATGCAAAGACAGCCCTGGAGTTGAAGGTGTAAATAATGTAACTAGATGAGCTGCTGCTAAGGTGTAAATGTACACAGTGCACTGCGGTCTGAGTGTGACTGACCAGGGACGAGCTGCTAGCACTCCTGTTTCTCTACAGTACTTTCAGTCGAACTAACATTAGCTTAGTTAGTGAGTCGTCTTCTTAGCAATTAGTCCTCATCTCCAACTGTCATGTGATCCTTGCCTTGTCTTATCTGTCGGCCTGATAAGACTGGCAGATATGCACTAATATGAAACCCTTTTTACAGTACATAAAATGCTCAGTCTTAGAGAGAATGGTGTCATCATGTAGTTTGTCCAGCAGAGCGTGCTCAGTCTCCATTGTTTACACTCAGTCAGCAGCACATGTATTAGTGCATCACAGCTGAGCAGACAGTGGTGTGGATGGAGTTATGTCCTGTCTCCACTGTAAGATGCTTCCCGTGGCTCCTTGAAATCCTTGTGGTGAATATGAGGTCAATAATAGACATAAATAGACATGGGTCACTAAAACATCATTCTTTGTCTAAGAACAGAAACATAAATGTAACGTTAGTAAATAGTTCTGTAACAGTGATTCATCTTGAACTGGGCCTTGAAGGCCCTTGAAAAGTCCTCAGATTTTATGTTTTAGTGTGGAAACCCTGATAAACATCATCCCCATCTTCTAGTCTCTGTGACTGCAAGCTAATTATATTCAGACTTAAAAATTAGTTAGTTATACATTAACATTATTATTAACATTATACATTTAGATCATATATATGTTCAATTGTTTAACAAATAAAAGAATATTTAATTTACATATTTAAAGAACGTCTGTTTAAGAAAGCAACTTTCTGAGCACATTTGCAGAACAAGTGCAGAGTTGGTGCAACATGCACATAGAAAGTTTCTATTTTCATTCCAGCCCACAAGTTCACTGTGAGCCTCCACATTCCCTCTAAAATTGGCATTGATCTCAAAATGCCTGGGTCAGGTTCTAAATTCTAGCAGCTTCCCAGGTTTAAATTTACATATTTAAATCTGATCACAATGCCAGCAAAAGCTCCTGTAATCAGATGTCATAATCCACACACACAACATATCCACATTATAGATCACATGTTCCAGGAAGGAGCCGGGTTGTAGAGAAATAAATCAGAGGGCTCCAAAAGTATAGAATATTTTCAGACGTAACATGGGAAATCATAAGTGAAAGTGTCAGGAGTATTCTGGGTGTTGTAGTTCTTGTCACAGCCCAAATGTCAGGCATAAATGTCTCTAAATCAAATAGTACTAATACCCTTATATGAAATATGCATATAACACACATCCTGAGTACATCCAGAACCAAAACAATAAACTGTTACTCCCCAAATACTTCTGGAGCTGATCGGATTAAGTCCTTTTATCCTGATGTAACCTGTTCCCATTTTAAAGCAAACTCACAGTGATTGAAAATCAATGATTTATTATAATGAACATTTTATCAACTTTCACTGATGTCAAACGAACTGCAGTGAAAAGAAAACAGCAAGCTGGAGCAGGTCTGCAATAATTAGTGAATACAAACTGTATTTATGAGCAGCAGACCTGTTTTTGTGCTTTTACTGATGAAATAACTGCTTTTATATGAGAATTCACAGTAATATATTAAATAGATCTCACATGGTTAATCAAGGTATGACAAATTCATCTGAGTATACAGTTTGTAGCTGCTCATCAGTTTTCTGGCAGAAAGTTCTAATACCATGTCCACCTGCTGGCAGAATGTTGATGGCAGAATGCATGCATTTGTCTAAAATGCAGATGATCAAACTCCAGATTAAAGATTTTTAAACGTTGTTCAGCTCATTAATGCTGTGTGAACCACCCGAGATATTCCTGATTGTTTGTTCATCATGGTTGTATATTGCTGCACAGCCCTGTACATATTGGCAAATTCTATTCACACCGTGTCTATTGCCTCAACCTTTATGAATTATGAACTAATTTGAGGGCTTCTGCCATGTTTTCCATAATTGCTGTCATTTCATCGGCAGGCCTGAAGAGTAGCTGAAATGTCATTAAACATGTGGCCATACCTCAGGCTTTCATTTTCCTCCTCATAAAGCCAGAGCCCTCCCTTCTCCTCATCCTCGCGCTCCCTCCCCACCTGCTGTTATGGCAGCCCCTGGGTTTCATTAGATCAGCCGTGAGATGAAAATCTCCACTCCTCCTTAACAACACCAGGCACACTGCAATTGCTTATTAAAGCCAAGGGTACAGTTAAGGGATCATGTGACTGAGTGGGCCAGAAACACGTTTCATGCGATCATGTAAACCCATCTTTGACACAGGGATGGAGTCTGTTGTCTGTGGGCGCACAGCATTGTGAAGTTGAGGTTATCTAGTGATGTAATAAGTGATCAAGCCCTGACAGACAATCCAAGAACATGTGACTTATTGGGTGTGTGAAGTAGGCTGGGTTTGAACCCCTCTCTCAAGCTCTGAACTGAATGCAACACTGTGAATGCCTTCGATGAGAGTCTGTGCGTCTCCTGGGATTCATCCTGTTTTCTTTTTGCACCACCACGAGGTTGACATTTTTGGTTTTTAAAAGATCTGCACGAGTCTACAGCTCGGCTCCGTGGAGTATGTTAGTGTTGTGTTTTCTTTAGTATATGGTGCAGTTCTGCTTGATTCACTGCTCTCATAACAGTTTGGAATCTACAATCTCTTGATGCATTAAGAGACATTTAGATACAGCACACACACCTTAACATTCAATGTTTTTATTATTACTTCTTTGTACATCGTAGATGAACACTGAAGGAATGACGTGACAGCTTTGTCAGTGCTGACCTTCTGTTGTGTGGATGTATAAGACCTTTCATTGAGGCACTTTGTTCTGTTTCTTCATTATGCAGCTCAGAACACCAGCTACCTCCCTCTTCTGTCTCTGCTCTCTCCACTGGGGCAACACAAAGCAATCAGTGCTAATGAGCCAAGCTCTTCAAATAAAAAGCTAATGAAAGGCGGGGAGATGTTGAACCGGGCACAGGAGCAACACAATTATTGCTGGTCAGGAAGCAGTGGCCCAGCAGCCTTCCCCTGTTCTTTTGTAAATCAGAATCTTTGACCATCTCACCATCAGCCTCCTCAGCTGCCTCCTCAACACAGCACAGTGCACGGCAGTGTGGGAGTGCTAAACATTCACACACTGTGATCTTATCCGTGGGGAAAGGTGCACTCATTGACTTCTTAAGAATATGGGGTTAGTTTAAAAATCACTGCAAAACAATGTCTGACAAATGAACGCCAATTGTCAAGTTGACTGGAGCTTTGAACCTCGCCTGCCTGGCTGTTGGGAGGCTGCAGGAGAAATGATACAAAATACATGAACACCCCAAGTTTCTTCAGTGCTCCTAATCAAAGACAAACACCACTGTCTGTTTTCCACTTGCACTTAATCATTGTTTATCACACAAGCTTGGCCCTATTCATATCAATACATGACTTCTGACTGCCACTGTATGAAACCTTCTTCTAATCTTCTGTATAATATCTGTCTCTTATCAATGCACTCTTTGTAGACATGTTGAAATCAGATTAAAAACACTATGTGAGTTTTAACCTGTGCTTTCTCAGAGGCCATGTCTCTACTGGAGTCTCTGATGGAGGGGGACTTTGAAGTGGTCCTGCTGAGCCCCCAGGTGTTAGATCTGCTCACTGGAGATGGCAGCTGCACCGAGGAGGAGGACATCGAGGCTTACCTGGAGAGACGGGTCCTGCTCTACCTTACTTGTGGCACCAGTGATGATGACCAGACCAACAGGTAATGCAGCGGGGAAGACCCCAGGTATCAACTCAACTAGATGATTTCCTGAATGTGTTTTTAACTGGCTGTAGCCAGTGGCTGGTAGACTGAGAACATCTCTCTAACATCTTGTAATTCTATATTATTGGAACGTACAACGACGTGGTAAAAGTTTAGTGTTGATCGGTCCATGAAATGAAGCTGAAGCTTAATTTTTCTCCTGGGTTCTGATAAAGTCCATGAGCCTGTCAAATGAAATGTTTTGCTCACATACATACTGTATCAAAACATGAAAAGCTTTTTCTCCTGGTGCAGTTCATATCTGTGTCATTATGTCACTGTAGTGGTAATCTTCCATGAGTGGGATTGTAAAGTAACATGACACGTAACATTTTACAGCCAAGCCAGCAGGCAGAGGAAGAAAGGATAGACTTTAATGATCCCATAGTGGAGAAATTCACTTGTCACTTATATACAGAAGGTTGATTAATTATTCAGAAAAAGTGACAAAGTTGTGCTGGTGTTAGAGTCTGACAGCTGTTGGAATGAAGAACCTGTGGTGGAGCTCCTTCTTACATGGTGCGAGCAGCAGTCTGTAGCTGAAGGAGCTGTTTAAGGCCTCCACACTCTCATGCAGGAGGTGAGAGAAGTTGTTCATGATGGATGTCCGCTTTGCTAACTTCCTCTATGGAGTCTAGGGGACAGTCCAGGACAGAGCTGGTCTTTCTCTGTCTCTCCCTCTCTCTCAAGTTGAAACATAACAATTGATTTCAATAATTTCATGTTAATGATAATAGTAAATAAGCTGCTGCTGAGGTGAGCCTGCTAATTAAAATCCCTGTGATGACATGATGAGTTTGGTTCAGGTGTTGAAGTTCACAAAGCTGCACTGTTTGTTCATTTTCCTTTCACCACCTCTGTTCCTATTGTTGTGAATTATTCATTTTTAATAAGGACAGCTTCACATCAACCTTCTCCCTCTGTGTGTGAGGAAATGTTGTTCACCCTCTCCACTCTTCATGATTTCATCCTTTCCTCTCTTCTATAAACCTCCATGCTAAATGGACTACACTTACTGTGTATACTGTGATGATGCCTTTACACTATCACATTCGTACACTGACTGCAGAGACTGGCATGCAAGGTCCTAATATGCTCATCAGAAAGTAACTTATCACATTCACACCGATGGCACAGCCTTTTGCATTAGTTTGGTTTCAGTATCTGGACCAAGGACACTTGGACACGCTCTACCTCCTGAGCCACAGCCACCCATCGCTGTCTGAGGCTAATAGAAATGCAGCGATGCATGTCGATGGTCTGTGGATGTTTGTTTTGTAAGGTGGTAGCTAGAAAACCTTTTCAGAAACTTGTGGGAGCATCTGTCAATACCACAGAATGCTTCTCTGAATCCCGAAAACCAGCTTCATCTCTCAGCTCTTTTCTCCAGTATCAGTCCACTAAGTCTAAGTATGTGTCTTGTCTCTTTTGCTGCAGGGAGCTGGTTATTCTGGCTCTGGCTGTCTCTTGCCTCCACATGTTTGCTCAGAGTAACTGGACTGGTCCTCCGGTCTCCATCCATGTCTCTGATCTGCTGCCCCCGGCCCTGCTCTCATCTAGGGTATGTTACCATTTCATCACTCTCTCCTCTCACAGCTGTAGCTGGCAAGCTAACAGTTTACAGACAATGTTAGCTTTTCTTTTCTTTTTTTTTTGTAATTAACTTTTTTTTATTGATTCCATTCAGACTTTGACATCTCATACATATGTCTCCAGATATCCAGAACACACCAGAGAGTAAAAACAGAAATAGCCATAAATTCACACTTAAACACAAAGTTCAGTACGATTTTCACTTCTGTCCTCATTTTCCTGCATAAAATATGATCCACATCAGAGTCATGTACAATCACCTCACCACAGCTGTCAGCCTGACTATTGTAAAGGACACTGTGTGGAAGCATAAACATAAATTAAAAAATAAATACTTATGATAGAAAAATAAATGGAATAATTTCTTTATATTTGATTTCATTGTCTTGACTTAATTATACTTAAATATAACTATAATATAACTATAACTATAATAATATGATGTAAATGTTGGCAAATATTAAATCATCTTTACTGGGAGTGATAAAAGTTCATTTTACGTTGGGGTATAAAGAGAGCTGAGCCAGAGCAGAGCCACAGAGACCTATAGACTGACAGCTGTGTCAGTAATGAAGTATCTCCGGGGTCCTAATTCCATCGAGTTGAGGAGATTGCTTCCTCCAGACACCTCTGTGCTGAAAGCGCTTCACACTGCCATTACACCAGAAGAGAGAGCCATTTCTTTTATCAAAGTAATCTCTCTGACATCAATAATCTATCTGTGCTGTCACACCAAGGAGCTTCTGTTGTAAAGCAAGTAACCCATGCATCAATGACAGCACAGCCACATTCATCAAGGGACAAGAGAAAAGTCTAATTCATGTGGATGTCTTTCTAAATGACCCTTCTGATAAGCCCTAAGTTTAACCATGAGGAAACTAGCCAATGAGGACGTACTGTTTGGACTGTACATGCAGCACTGATGTGCGGTTACATCTGCAGTGTCTGCACATCCTGAAGAATCTGGAAAACAGTAGCCTACCCTGTACATTTACAGTTATAACCTCAAACTAACCTGCTTCTCTATCACACACACACACACACACACACACACACACACTGCCCACAAACATCACACACTGTCCTATATGTTAAAGGAGCTCTGCTGCTCTTCAAACACCTGTAACCTTACTGAAAGCAGCCTCTCTATAAAACATCAGTACAGCAAGTAATAAAGAGATCATCTGAAAGCTTGAACATCTTGATAAAATTTAACAGACAGAATAGCTCACAGGCTGGTTTGTTGGGTGGAGGGTGGACTTGTACATACAGATCAGTTTTACTCAGTTTAAAGATGCATTATTGTTTTATATTGTTATTGTTTTATTATGGTAGGCTGAAGTTATTTGGGAATCTCACTTTTTCCAAAAAACTAAGATCATTGGAGATGGTGTCCAATTTGTTGGTCAGTAGATCAGGATGGTGTTATACAAATACCAAGTCCATTTATCATCCATGTCAAGATTCTATTTATGTTAAATTAAACAATTACTGCCCAAGATATTATCTGAATTTTCATGTGCCAAATATATAATCCGTATCAAAAGTCCATTATTGGTGTTTTTTGGTTTCTTCTGTAAACACAGCTCAGCTAAAAGATGAAATTACACAACTTTATTTGAGTAGAGAAGACTCAGTTTTCATGTCTGACCCACAGACCCTGCCTGATGCTATCCATTCCAGCCTGCTCTTGGATGGGGAGTCTGTGTACAGCCTGGTTTCCAACCCTTTCCTCATCCTGCTGGCCAGAGTTATTCTCACCAAGTGCTCCTCCAAGATGGACAGCCTCCAGGTAAGTCTATGGTCAAAAGGTCAGACACACGTTAACGCTGGTGAAAATTAATTTCTGATAGACATGGTTGTGGAAAAATGTCTCAGTAGCACCCCCCTGATAAGGAGCTACGAAGTATGAAAATTGGAGGGCACATGTAAGATGGTATCCTAGAGACCAGGCACAAACCCTACAGGAACCAGATATGGTCAAAATAAGAGGAGCCTTGTATCGATCTTCCAGTGGAGAACAATCAGTCACTGTGACAAACTCTTTAGCTTTGAGTTCACTTCCAGTCAGATTGTTGTTGTTCTCTCCTGGGATCTGACTGACTCACCATTTGAAAAACATCTGACAGAGAATTAGACCATGCATTGCACAGATCGAGGCTGTATACACCCTCTCCAGGAGCTGACTGACCAACCTCTATCACTGGAATACAGAAGTGACAAAAAATTGGCTGGCTCCAGAACTCCTGTATTAAACTGTCCAGCTTTCACAGCAGAAATAAACATGTTTACAGCCTGGTACAAAAAACAGTTTTGGTCTCTATAGCTAATTCCTAAGTTCATGACAACTGTACTGAGGGTGAATTTATAGACAACTCACCTGTTCACATTATTTTAAGGATCTCCCTCTCTGTCTTTAACTGGTTGTGGTGGATGACTGTCTACCAAGGAGTTTGGGTCTGCTTGAGGAAGTTCTTCCTTGCCACTGTTGCCAAGTGCTTGCTCATGGTGGATCTGTTATAAAGAGTATTGGAGAGAACAAAAGGGCAGACAAGGATGTGAGATAGCATGAGTTGTGTTCTCTCTGAACCCCAAAAAGTCCAAAAGGACAGCAAATAAGAGATGATTTCATTGTGCGTGCCTGTGTGCGTGCGTAACAGGGTATTGATTAAACATCCATGTGAGCATGTGACAGAGGATGGGCTCATCTTGGAAATGAGCCTGGATCCCTGACACATAAATAAGCTGTTTACATGCTGCACTTCCACTCTCCCATTTGTGAACAAGGACACGATGGCACAGGGGATGAAGGGCTTTGGTGTAAGAGCAAATATAACTCTTACATCAGCACTTTCCCGCTCTGTGTTCTGGTCAGACACTAAATGTGTGGTCAGCACGACGCTCCAGCATACTCTCTGGATGTTGGAGCTAACGGAGCCTGAGCTTGGAGTATGTATAATATATACCTATTTAATATTAAATACCCTCCCAAACAACTTTGATCCATTTTAGCACATTTGTATTAGATTTATTTCAAATAAAAATGTTTAATCTTCAAGTATTCCTGCATCAATAATAAATTCTATATGTGCTATTGTACCAGTAAATTGAACTTGTTTCTACATGAAAAGAATCTGACAGATGAATGCTGATGTGTGTCATCAAGCAAGAATATTACTCAATAATATCCAGCTATACTCTGATCATTGCAAATACTGTCGATTGCATTGTGTCACAAAATAATATTTGAAACTCTATTCTGAAACTCTCTCTAATTTCAGACATAGCATCAATGATAGTTTGCATTATAGTCCTGTAAATTCACGGGTTGTTTCATAAAGAGCATGTTTTTCTGTTGTAGCCACCGAAGGGTAAACATGGCCTCGTCCAAGAGTGTCCCATGCACAGCTTTCAGGCTGATGAATGCAAAAGTCCTCAGACATTTGCACATAATATTTTGAATTTATCTTGCCATCAACTTTGACTCAATGTCCAGCGCTGCTGTGGTTGACGCAGCCCCAAAACAACAGTGATCAGTGTGTTTCTGTTCAAGTTACTCGTTATCGTGCACCTTGAAACAACCATAACACGTCTGTGCAGTGAAGCCTGTTTTTCAGCTTGTGGTTGTTGTTTTTTTTTTTTGCACCTCAACAAATCATTATCAGAGTTTTAGCTCCACTTTATATCTTTTTATGGCCATATCCTAATTCATCGGAGATCTCATCTTTCATGATACATCAGAGCTGTGTTTAGTGTTTCCATCACCTCCTTTACTCATTTCATTTATGACTGAAAGGTCTGTCTCTCATTGTCACACAGTCGTATTTGATTCTTCTGTTGGTTATTTTTTCATATTACTCTTTCAGTTGCTGCCCTGGTGGACTCTACGCTACATCAACCTGCACCAGCAAATCCTGGAGGCCTGTTCTCCACAGCTCCTTGACTTGGCCCACAGCAGCATAGACAAAGGTCTGTGATGCACTATAATAATAATCCACGTACAAATATCATATATCCTCATGTGTATTTTTGGTTCTGGTTTGTTATGCATGGTGTCCAACAGCCTCATGATTCTATGTGACTCACATACTCCAAATACTCAAATCTAAAGTGAGAGAGCCCAAAGCATCGACCCACCAGAATCCTAACACGTTCATTTACTGCCCAACAGCACAATGTTCCCTTAAATATTGTGAAAGTATTATTGAATTGTACTTAGATACAGATGTTGACACTACTCGATTACTCTAGTTTACACTATATGAATCTACTCATCTGTTCATACATTCTAATACAGTAATTAAAGTATTTAAATGTCTTAATGAGTTTGTTTGTTGTGGCCTAGAGTTTATTGATGAAAGAAATATTAAAATATTAATATTCAAAAATGTGTTAACGGTTTAAAATGTAATTTAAAAAAACAAAAACAAAAAAACAGAATTTTAAATAGTTAAGTCAAGTCTTACTAAATATTTTATATAAATGCGTCTATTTAAAAATAGCTAAAAATAAGCAACTTAACTCATCTAAGGAATGATGTGTATGCAATTGTCAACGCTGTTGTGGCAACAAGCAAAAGTGATCCCGTTTACAGCTGAGGGATTATTAGAATGTTGCTGTTCATTTGTCTCTGGATGATCAATTTGATATCGTGGAGCCAATGACACTTAAATATGGTAACATTATTTAATTTATTTTCCAGCATTCAGTGTTCAGTTCGTTTCACTGCTGTGTTTGTGTGTGTGCTTCTTTTATGCTGCCTGCAGTTCAACAGCCAAAGCTTACAGACAGAACCTTTAGCACTGAATTTTCAAATCTAACCTGATGCATATAAAGCCACAGAGAGAACAGCTGAACAGAGACACTGACCATGCAGCCAGATTCCATCTAATGTCAGCTGCTGTTAGCTGAAGTTTAGTTCAGTTTTACTTGCTTGTCCTCCATCCTCTACCTCATCAATCCCTTTTTTTCCATCTCATTTATCAACCTCATCTACTACTGGGCTCCCTAAAGGAACTCACTCATAGCTGCACATTGAAGGACACCTGGGCTATGTAGTTCAATATCCGACCAATGCAATGCTAAAGCCAGCGGCACAGCGAGGTCATGGTGTGAGGTCAAAGACAAGACTACTAAACAATAGCTAACTAACATGCACACTCACCACTAACTGGACAGGTGGTCTACATTTGGTTGTTGACTGTGCAGCTTGTGAATGGTTTCATATTGTAGATGATAATAATAATAATAATAATGATGATGACGACGATGATGATGATGATAATAATAGCAATAATAATCATCATCATAATAATAATCATGATCATAATCATGATCATAATAATCATAATAATAATCATCATAATCATAATAATAGTGTTTTAATCTGACAAAATGATGGGCAGCCTTCAGATTTCTCTGTCATTCTTACAAGCATTCAGTCAGTGACAAAATATTTAGGTGACATAAGCCCTGGTTGCCACACATAGGTTTAAAGTCCTGATAGCTCGTCAAACTTTTCTAATATTGCATGGTTTATGAGACTTTATTTCAGCTGTGTTTGGTGTGAAGGATGGATTCAGCTGCATAGATCTCACACTGTCTGTCTACCTTTGTATGATGCATGTAGACATTTTGAGCTTACTCTCTCTGTGATGCTGGCTGCATTTGACCACAATGCACTGAGGAAATAAAACCCCTGAGGCTGTTATTGGTTGTCACTTTAATAACAGTTATCAACTCTCCTCGACGCAAAGAAAAGGTAGTTTCCTTTTTTAGCATGGGAAACCAGTGGGGCTGTTATCAGGATGTTTCAGGAGAATATTGCTTGCTGGATTAAATTGTTTGACAGCAGAGGGTGTGTTTTGTTGCAGTGACGTGTAACAGAATGTGAAGGGTGAGCAGTATGTGCAGGGCCCCAATAGCCCAATTTACAACTGTGTTACATCATCCTGCTCAGATCGCGAACTACCGTCCTGTCTCACTTCTTCTTTTTTTATCCAAAACTATTGAACGGGCGGTCGCTAAGCAACTCTCAGAACTCCTACAGAACAATCTTCTTGATCCGAATCAATCTGGTTTCAAGAGTGGTCACACTGAAACTGCCTTAGCCTTAAAAGCCTTAAAAGAAGCAAGAGCAGCAGCACAGTCCTCTGTCCTCATTCTACTTGACTTATCAGCTGCCTTTGATACAGTTAACCATCGCATCCTCCTCTCTATTCTCTCTAACATGGGCATCTCTGGCCTGACTCTTTTCCGGGTCTAAATCTTACTTGACAGGGTGCTCATTCACTGTATCCTCGCTTGGACAGTAGTGGCAGTAGTAGTACAGAACCTTGTGGGACTCCGTGACAAACTTTGGTATACATGGAGGATTCATCATTGACGTGAACAAACTGAGATCGATCTAAGAAATACGACCTAAACCAGCTTAGGGCGGTTCCTTTGATACCAATTTTATGTTCCAGTCTCTGTAAAAGAATTTGATGGTCAATGGTGTCAAAGTACAGAGTCCTTTGTCTGATACCATTAGATGGTTTGTGACTTTGACTAGTGCGGTCTCTGTGCTATGATGCACTCTAAATCCTGACCGAAGAGCCTCAAATAAACTGTTCTTATGAAGAAAGTCCCACAGCTGATTGGCTTTCTGAAGTAACTTAGAAAGAAAGGGAAGGTTTGCAGCTACTTTAAAGGATTGTGGTATATATCCTGATGATAAAGAAAGATTGATCATATCCAATAAAGAAGGCCTAACTAGAGGTAAAATATCCTTGAGCAGCCTGGTTGGGATGGGGTCTAGGAGACAGGTTGACGGCTTAGATGAGAGACCAAACTTTGATTCTCCCTTACCATCACCTCCATGCTCTGGTTGTCATTTTAATGTGTCACCTCAGGGGCTCAGTTCTTTCCACTGGGACTAAAGAGTGCAGCTGTATTCTGTTTACATGGAGAATAGGGGACAACTTGGATTTCTGTCCATGCTTTTAAGGACAAAGCAAGGACTGCTGTGAAAGCTCTATTCGAATGCAGTCAATTATCATTAGGGCTTGAGTGGGTTGGGGGCTAGGCCAGGCCAGTACCAGTGGTGCCCTGTTGAAATCACTGATTTTTATTCAGGTCTGAGTAGCATCCAGTATTATTTTTCTGACACTTGAATCACATTTTTAAAGTTCATGAAATGCTCTACACAGTTCATCAAGCTGTAAAGCAGGTGTAAAGTTGAGGCTGTTTTATTGTGATAATGATGAAAAGATGAAAAAAAAAAAACTTGACTTGAAGCTTGTTGACTATCTGAGTGGTTTGCTCTGTTGTTTTATCTCTATCAAACAAAACTACATCTGTAGACTGGATTGTAAGTGATTGAAAAGTCTTCTCTCCTCTTTCACAGTGCTGAAATGCTCGTCTGTGTTCTCGGAACAGAGAAACCTGTCTATCCAGTTCCACCTCGAGTGTGTCTACACTAGTCTGACCTACTATGAGTACCAGCCAGCCAAGGAACATATCAAGAGGGCCCAGGAGCTCTCAGGGCTAAATATCAACATAACCGGTAAAGTCTTGGAATATAATTGAGTCATGTATTCAAAATGCAGACAAGATACTTTCATACTTGGTAATGATTCTCTGAACCCATTGAGCCTTGGTGAACTGATTGTATGTTGTCAATCTAGGTGCTCTTGGCAAACGGACACGTTTCCAGCAGAAGTTCTTGGCTCAGCTCATCCTTGAGGTCAAGAGAAAGCAGGGCCAGCCTGGCCAGACAGATAATGAGGCCAGTCCCACCCCCACACCTCTGGCCATCCTACCCAAGGTATGAGCTTCTGTTTTGATGCCCTTATTTTATTACTTTGAACCATTTTATTTTCCCCTTGAGTGTCTGTGGAATTCTAATACATGTTATGATGAGTGAAATTTGTTGCAACACTAAGTAAAACTATAACATTCGTAAATTTGTGAATGCTGGAAAAAATCCTGTTCACAACCAACACTAAAGACGGCCACCTTAAGAAAACATTTTATCAATATGAAATCAACATATAAACCTGTCAATCAGAGGCTGCATAATATCCACTGAGACTGCACAGTAATATTTGGGCTTTGTCCAAGGTCACATTTAAGTGATTCATACTCTTGATCGCACATTACTGTGTGATTTTAATCTAAATATGGTTGCAGTAAATGAAAGACATTTTATTGAAATAGGGCATACCTAGAAAAAACTTGATTACTCAAATTTGGCTCAAATTAGTTGTAGATTGGATATGAGCGGTAGAATGAGAACACAGTTTGGTAAATGCTGAAATATGGCAGCTGTTATGTAAAATCAAGGTGTCATGCCAATTATGGCTTATCAAAAGTTGTTCCAACATTCCAGCCCACACCACAATGTCACAAACTTTGAGTAGTGGCTGAAAAAATAAAATAAAATAAAATAAAATGAATTGAATATTTAGAATAAGTGAAACAACAAGAGCATGCAACTGCAAAAACACCATTTGAAGAATATAAAATCACAATGTCTCGCTTGGCAGCTCTCAGTTGATTTTGTGTTTATGCTGTAGCATGTATGTAGACATCTGACTCCTCTGTTTCCATGTAGGACTACAATTTAGGTGATGACACGGTTCTGGATAAGATTAATTTAGCAGAGCCAGAGCAGCATGAGCTGCCTGACCTCAGCGCTGAGGAGCAGGCCGTCATCCTGGGTGTCTGGTAAGTCTGCTACACAATTTCAAACTTTTTGTCAGGGTATCTGTCACATCAGGAGAAATGCTGCCAAATCCTAAAGACTGAAATCATTGTACACCAACTTGAACATGAATAGAGCTAATGAACCTCTTAGTCCAGCCTCCTATTTTCATAACATTGTACCCTACCTGGACAATGGGTCAGGGTGGAGGCTACGGACACCAAAAGATATTTATACCAGACAATGCAAAAAAGAAACTTCACTCAGATATCAGCCATTTCTCCTGCTGAGCTCAAGTAGACGGTTCTAAATGATTGGTACTGCATACCTACATGCTGCTCCAGGATCAAAAGTGACATCATACAGCCCCAAAAAAGTTTTGACGCTGTGTAAAATGTACACATAAACACAACGTGATGCCGTGCAAAACATTGAAGCTACATATTTGAGAAATTGTTTTTGTAAACTGATATGCCCATTTTGAATTTGATGCCATTTGATAAGTCGTCTTTGTGCTATTTTCTATGAAATATGACAACAGGGTTGTACATGGCAGGAGGCTGCACTGCTGACATTTTTACTGTTTGTCATGGTCAGCCATGTGTTTTGTTTACGTTTGGTGGAAATTGTGACTTCTGACAGACACACAAGTGAAGTGCAGCCTTAGAAATACAGCTAGCTAAGCTGTATACGCTATAATGTATATACTGTTGACCAAGAGTGTTGTCTTGCAGCACTGACTTCAAGAAGAATAACCCTGTCCACAAACTGACTGAAGAGGAACTCCTGGCCTTCACTTCTGTATGTATATATGTTTGTTTATTTATTTCTCTATTGATTCCTACGACACCCATTCTAAAAATAAAGCAACAGAATGCGGCAAGCTGTAAAACCCTTTCACCCTATATTCAGCTGAATATAGCACAAAGATGAGATGTTTAATGTTGTTATAAATACACACTCATTGTGAATTAGATGTTGCAATTGAAATCTCAAAAGTTACAAATCCTAACATATTCATATTTACAAGCTTAGAGTGCCACCATGTGGTCAGTTATTGCATGTTTCCAATCACAAACCAGTATTTGAACAGTCTGACAAACACAGCAGAGGCTCTGGCAGAGAAGTTGGTCCAGATCAGACCATCAAATGATCCAGGTGGAGTTCTTGGACTAAACTTTGATACTCTACCAGTCAAATGTGGCTGTTAAGAAAAATCCGAACGTAGCAATGAAGTTGCAGATTGCAATCAAATGAACACGTCTCACCATCTCCTTCAAATATGTAGGAAAAACTCTGACTGCAAAAATCACATAAAAAGCAAAAGGCCTTTTCTAAATCACTGTTTGGTGAGATCAGAAAAGATGGTGTGTTTTCCCAGTCCACAAGGCTAATGATATGTCACATTATGTGGCTTACAGAACCTGGTTTCATTATACATACCATACAAGTGATTTTATTCAAAATGGTCTCACACCATCGTCACATTTTGACATCATCATAGCTGTGACTTCTTTTTAAACAATGGGCTGGAAGTGTATTTTGTATTGTCACTGCACGGAATGGGAAAGATGCCAGCTCTGTGAGCAGGCATCTTCCCAGCCTACATGTAGATCCAGTAATCTGCAGGCTGGTTAGATGGTTGTCACATGTTTGGCTGTTCGTCGATCTGCAACTTGTGTCATCTTCCTGGAGGAGCACCTGGAGGAAGTGCTGTTATTACCCGAGCTTTCCTTAAAGGCTTTTCATGCACATGCAGCAGAAGCACATATCTATGGAATAAAAGCTTGTATTGGAGTTATCAGGTATATCTGTTTACAGTCAAAAATGACAGACCATAAGCACAACAGGCCACTCGAAACAAACCCTTAGTTATCTGCTATGACCCATTAAGTGTGTTAATACTGGATGAAATATGTGCCATATATACATGTATCTCAGTAAAATCAGCTTTATCTAAGGAACTCATCGTACACAAAAAGGGGCATCCACGTGCACAGCAGTAGATTTTCATACAACAGAAAAGAAATAGCACCCCTCAGAAGCATACATGCTTTGGATATGAATATTAGAATGGTGTGCATCTGCAAAAACATGAGAGAAGTGATCCAAATAACCTCCAGAAGATTTCTCATTCATAAGAAGAGCTAATAACCAATGTGTGATTGCTTGTAGCAAAACACACAGTAAAGCGGCACCACTCTGTGGTATAAACAGTGTGCAGTAATGCATTTCCTGAATTTCCTGAACGCTTATTGTCTCATCATTATATTTTAATTGTTCAGGGATTGATGCTGCTGGAGGAATAATGGCATAGTTGGGACACTTTTCTATAGAAGAAGTTACTGTTAATGACTCCAGCTGGAGTCCCTAAGCGTCCACAAATGATTAGATGTTCATTTAATGACATGTAGATTGTCATTGCCTATCTTCATCATCATTAATATACTATATGTAAGTCACTGTTATGTAACCTGTACTGATTAAAGATAAAAAGCTAGAGTCATCTTCCAACTGTCCCAACTGTACTGACCAGAACCTTAAGTTCACGTGCTGTCCCTTTTCCCTTAAATCATTATCACACAGCACAGGTGAAGACCTTGAGGCTGTAATAGGCTTTAATGAAGACTTCTGATTGTCTTCTTACTGCAGAGCTCAGCAGCAGCTAGTCCGTGTGCTACTTTAATTGTGTATTCCACCAGGTTGTGATTTTTCACAATCTCTGCAGTTTCTCACTGTATTTTTTCAGATTAAATTTCCCTCGATTCATAGAGGGGTAAGCAGCTTCACTGTTTATTGCTGTGAAGATTTAGCTTGCAGCTTTGATTAATTATACAGTCAAGTCAAATAGTGCTTTACAGTATTTACCTCAACTGCAAAAGGAACCTGATTTTTTTTTTTTTTTTTGAAGATATTTTACAGATTTTTTTTTTTTAGCCATGATGCTAAGCCCAAAAATGTCAAGGCCTTTTGGGTAATGTGGTTTGATAACGTTGATAAGCTGTAAATGTATTACATTATTATTAGGGCCAAAGCAGGGTCTATTGGAATTGCTCAGATCATCATCATTATTATTATTGTTATTCCATGAAATGTGCCGCATCAGTGGTGCAGAAGATGTGACACATTTCACTGATATACAAGAAAATGAGCCAGTACCCAAAAGCCAACAGGAAGCCGGCCATCTTGTATTTTTGTGCTGTTCTAGCCATTTCAACAACACTACAGCACTGTTTATGATGTTGCTTGCATTTTAAATTAAATCTACATCTACTATACCTTTTTTTTTTTTTTTTGAGAAATTACTGCTGATTTCTCAATTACCCCCAACCAGACATCCAAATTCAGTAGATCCTAGCACTGGAGGATTTGTGCATCAGTTTTGACACACCATGGTCATATTTTGTGGTCTTATCCATATTTACTTATTCAAAAAGAAGTGGGCAACTTGGATTTAAAGATTGTGGACCTGAAAGATGGTTTCTCATTGACTGTTTTGTGACTTATTTTATCTTGATTATTCATAAAGACTTCAGGAAAACTAACACAAACCCCCTGAAGATCTGGGTACAACTGAATTTGCCATTATAGTTCAGTGTAGTTATAGTTTATTACTGAGACAGCTTTATTTGATAGTGCTAGCTATTTGAGACTTGGGTATTATTTAAATACTCTTTAATATTATTTGCAGGTTTATTGTGTTATCATTATTACAGGCTGCAGAACTACATCTTTTATGAAGGGACAGCCTTGACTACACTTAAACTCATAAAGAGTCTTCTCTTTGTCTCTCCCCCATCTTTCTGCAGTGTATTCTGTCTCAGCCTAAATTCTGGGGTATTGAAGTCTCTGCACTTTGCCTGAGGACCAAGCTGGAAAAAGGGAGCTCCCGATGCGTTGAGAGAGCCATGATGCAAACCCAGGTAACGAGATGTGTTGGGTGATTGTCTTTCTATATTCATTGAGAGCCCAATTATCAGCATTACTTCACACGTTTTTCATAGGGAAAGATTCATTAATTCGTTCATTTATTCACCTTTTCTACATATGAATTTAACGGTGGGCTTGGGGTTTGGCGATATATACACCCTTTGTTCTTATATATACATATGTGCTTCTTCCTTTACTATGCAGTCAAAGTCAACCCAAACCATCTCAGTTGGGTTTGAATTGGACAACTTGGACATCTGATTAATAGGAAAATGTTGATTTAATTCAAAATCCAGTCACAGTCATGAGGTGACCATAATCACAGTATGATGTAACTCAGTATTGTTTGTGCAGCACCTGTGAACAGTCTAGCTGAATTTCACTTCCTGTTTTCCTCTTCCAGGCGATAGTAGACCACTTTGAAGACAAGAACTGTCCTGTGACCGAGCGGCTCAAAGTCTTTTACTGCTGTCAAGTCCCGCCCAGATGGGCTGTCCAGGTAGCAAATGCTTTTTTTTCAAAAACCGTTGACATTTGCAATTATAAAGTAAAAGTATATATATTTACATGTGGTGCATAATACACAATGGTCTTATAAGACAACACAATACATTGAAGTCTTTGAAGTAACATCGGAACTTCACACTCGTGTGACTTTTATGAATTTCTTTTCTTTAATGATTTCAACTAAATTTAAAAGAAAATGTGTCATTATCATACAACTTCTGGAAACGGAAATGATTTTGTGCAAATGCATGTGTGATCTTTCACTGGAACCAAATTTCAAGGCAAACCATCTGGAAGTTGCTGTTCAGTGCATTCACTTCAATTCAGTTTTTTATGCAGCACCAAATCAGAACAGAGGTTCCCTAATGACACTTTCCATATAGAGCAGGTCTGGACAGTGTCCATTATAATATTATTTAGCAAGCACTTGATGATGGTAATTATTGAATTTGTGTGAGGGACATGACACAGACCAAACTGTGGAGCAGTGGGCCTGTTCAAAACTGGCACGTTCCTAACTTGCTCTGCATTAGTACTTAAAACTAGGTAACCATAAATAGTGAGGGCAACATATGAAAATCTGAATAATCCTTACCAAGAAATTTCTACACAATTGTGCTTAGGAAGGTGTGTAATATCATGTCTTAAAATGTTGAAATTCAACTCCCGTGGGAAACCTCCTAAAAAATTGGTCAAAGTTGGGGTACCTGTAACCGATTTTTGAAAAATCGAAAATGTTAAATTTGGCTTTAAGTAACTTGTGAGGGGTCAAACTAGGGGTTTTTCATGATTCTGAGTTGATTGCAAGCATTAGTTTTTCACTAAAACCACTCCTTAGTGCAAAAACAAACATTTGAATTTGAAAAGTAGCGTTATTCGTTCATTTCAGTATCTTGCATAATACTGATCCACTCTGCCACACACCTCATGTGTCAATGTCTGAGTCTTCTCCAAACTGAACATCATCATGAACACAATTCTTGCACATAATGCCTTTGCAAACTCCACATGCCGAGATACACCTGACACCATCCTTTTTGCAGCTGCACCGGCAGTCGCTGCAATCTCCATTACAATTGCAGACTGTGAACTGAAGAAGCTCCTCAGGAGCCATGGGGTCTAGTGTTGGAACTGGCTCATATCCCTGAACACCTAATGTCCATCCATAGTCACTAGGGTCCAAAGACATGCTCTTAAGAAGGATCCAGTCCCGGGTTTGTATATAGGCATGGAAAGAGTGCTGTGCTCTCTGTTGGAGTCTTTTGTTTGATCACTCCAGCTGCTGCTCTCTGTGAGAAATGCACTGAAAGATGGCTATACCAACTTGAATCACTGCATCCACTCCATCCAAGCCTGTGTGTCAAGGAAGATGTCCATGTGTTCATCAATATCCCCCTGGATGGTTTGTGCTTGACAAACCATAGTCAGAGTTGCCAGGAGATTGCCAACAGTTACCTGAGATACTTGCAGGGTCTTGGCCGGTTTCTTCAATTGCTGTCCATGGCCAACAGCTCTATTTGACAGGTAATAATGATAATAATAATAACAATAATAATAATAATAATAATACATTTTCTTTCTATTGCACTTTGCATTTGAAACAAATCTCAAAGTGCATTTTTTGCAGGTTTTGTGCAGGGGATATTGATGAACACATGGACATCTTCCTTGACACACAGGCTTGGATGGAGTGGATGCAGTGATTCAAGTTGGTATAGCCATCTTTCAGTGCATTTACCAGGTACCAGTTTGGGTTCAATTCAATACAGCATGTTCTCACAGAGAGCAGCAGCTGGAGTGATCAAACCAAAGACTCCAACAGAGGGCACAGCACTCTCTCCATGCCTATATACAAACCCGGGACTGGATCCTTCTTAAGAGCATGTCTTTGGACCCTAGTGACTATGGATGGACATTAGGTGTTCAGGGATATGAGCCAGTTCCAACACTAGACCCCATGGCTCCTGAGGAGCTTCTTCAGTTCACAGTCTGCAATTGTAATGGAGATTGCAGCGACTGCCGGTGCAGCTGCAAAAAGGATGGTGTCAGGTGTATCTCGGCATGTGGAGTTCGTAAAGGCATTTTGTGCAAGAATTGTGTTCATGATGATGTTCAGTTTGGAGAAGACTCAGACATTGACACATGAAGCGTGTGGCAGAGTGAATCAGTATTATGCAAGATACTGAAATGAACGAATAACGCTACTTTTCAAATTCAAATGTTTGTTTTTCCACTAAGGAGTGGTTTTATATGAGGCTGTTGCTTTAGACAAATAGAAAAAAGATAGAATTTTTCATAGAGTTCATTCATAGCCAAATTTAACATTTTCGTTTTTCAAAAATCGGTTACAGGTACCCCAATACTGCCCTGACAATTATTACCTTGCCATGAGGCTATTGCTTTAGACAAATAGAAAAAAAGATGTTAACTGGGTTATTTTTATTGTTTTTGTGGTGGCGGGGCGTGGGTTTGGAACCCTTTATTCGTGAATAATGGCTGAAAATGCAGTGAGAGGGAAAAGTGGGGGTGGCAGTTTTTGCACTAAGGAGTGGTTTTAGTGAAAAACTAATGCCTGCAATCAACTCAGAACCATGAAAAACCCCTAGTTTGACCCCTCACAAGTTACTTAAAGCCAAATTTAACATTTTCGATTTTTCAAAAATCGGTTACAGGTACCCCAACTTTGACCAATTTTTTAGGAGGTTTCCCACGGGAGTTGAATTTCAACATTTTAAGACATGATATTACACACCTTCCTAAACACAATTGTGAAGAAATTTCTTGGTAAGGATTTAGTTCCCAGATTGGTCAAATATCTGCTAAAATGCCCTTACTAAAAGCCATATTCACAAAAATATTTTTGATTAGTGTCCCAAAAATGTCCATGCTCTTATTTCAGCATAACCTTTATGTCTTCCTATAATCTGAACAGGTGAGCTGTATATAAATTCACCCTCAGTACAGTTGTCATGAATGGGGAAATAAGCTATAGAGACCAAAACTGTTTTTTGTACCAGGCTGTAAACATGTTTATTTCTGCTGTGAAGTTGGACATTTGAACATGGGGACTTATGGAGACTGACTCACATAAATCTGTATAAATAAATCTGTTCAGATATTTACTAGTATTACTCTTAACTCTGATTATAGTTGGATGTTTTTATAGTTGGATGTTTGACCCCACAATATGGCCTTGTCATAAGACCACAAGAATTGTAAGATCTATGAAGACAAACAATAGACAGTATAACACAGCCCAGGATATTACTGGAGAGAATGAGAGATCAGTTGGAGAGTAAACATCACCCAGACGGCATGTAATAACTGATAACAGCAATAAAGCTGGAATGGAAGATCCATATTACCACCACTTGAAAGCTGGTTAAAGTGAAAGATCACAGCATGCTCTCTGATGCCATGTTCCCTGCACTGGACTCCTCACTTGGATACAAACAGACAGTTATCTTGTAGCACCACCATCGGGTCATATTTGACTTTCTTGTCTACCTTTTATGTACTTGAACAATTATAATGAATAGGTAATATTACCACCCAGTGCCTAAAACCCTCATGACACTTCATCACTTTCAGCTGTAGTCTGTGTTTAGTGTAGGTTAGCTAATGTTAGCGTGCTAACACACTAAACCAGAGAAGGTGAGTAGACTCTGAGTCCTTTCATGTATCTGTGTAATATGTGTTTTTTGGAGTTTTTTTTGCTTAAGACAATCTGTATCTTCTGAACATTCTGACACTAAAATACTTTGGGCTGAACTAGGATGGTCAACATGGTAACCCTTACACCTGCCAAAGATCAACATGTTAACGTCTTTTTCAACATTGCAAAGCTGTTATCATGATTGAAGCCTCTTAGTCGTGTTCTTTCCTCCTCTACAGAAACAGCTGGCCAGCCTGCTGACAGACCTCGGCTGCATCAGTTCAGCTCTGCTCACTTATGAGAAGCTAGAGCTCTGGGAGGATGCAGTTATCTGCTATGAGAGGCTGGGCCAACATGGCAAAGTATGCACACACACACGCGCACACACACCTCTAGCTCTTCTCTGATCTACCTACCCACTCAAAGTGCTTTATCCATTCACACACAATCACACTCTGATGGCAGAGGCTTCCATGCAAGGTGCCAATAGTTCATCAGGAGAGGTACAGCACTTTCTGTTTCAAGCACTCATAATGATACTAAGCTCATCCATACACACACCAATGTCACAGCCATCGGGAGCAGTTTGGGATTCAGTATCTTGTCCAAGGACACCTCGACTGGACAGGGGGAGCCAAAAATAGACAACTACCTGTGCACAGCCACCACATCAGTGGATTAACTCAATCAGTATTATACTTAGTACTGCTGCCATACGTCTCAAACTTGGATCAGTACAGTTTGTGTTATCAGTTGCCTTGTTTCCCTGCCTGAGAAGTGGGTTAGAAACTACTGCAATTCATCTGGGACCACTTCAAGGCCGCCATCTTTTGACAGTACTTTTGCAGATCAGAGTTTTGCGTTCATTATTTTGAAAATTCTGCAGTTGTGAAGTTTACGCTATAATTTGTCAAGGGGTGGTACACATTTTGCGTACAACTGTATACACGCATGGATGGATGTATAAATTAGTAGAGAGGCCCGAAAAACAACAAGTTGGGTGGAATCTGCTTGTGAACTGAGCAGATGGAGCATTTTTGTGATCTATGACTTTTTCAGTATGTGGTGTTCTTTCCTAATGAGACTGTAGATCTACCCCCATAATTAGTGTTCATCATTTCTCATTCATGGTGTTAAATTCAGAATACTTCCTCACATGACTTGTTGGGTGTGGCTATGTCATCACTGTGTCTTCAGCAGGCCTCACAGGATTTTACATTAAAGTTTGTGTTGCATGCACAGAAATGGCAAAGTTAGCAAAGAAATGAGAAGATACTCTGTTGCAGTACAAGGTTTAGTTTATTGCACTTACTCCTGATGACCACTGGATGTTGCTGTTTCACATTCTGAAGCTGTGATAGAAGCTGTGTATTATGTTTAATTGCAGAATGCTGAGTTGTGTAGGTTAGAAAAGACTGGCAGGGTTTGTGTTTCCAGGCAGAATAAGCTCTTGGCCCAGCATCAGCCCTCTGACAGGAAGATTCACCAGAGGAATGCAGTGAAGCTAAGGCTCCATCAGGCCTCAGACGCTGACAGCCTTACAGTGGCAGTGACTGGCACACTTCACATCTAAATTTAGGATACAGGGATTAGGAAAGAGAAAACAATCTCTTCATTATCCCAGCCTCACAACAGTGTGAGCCTCACCTCAACAAAGCATCCAAAGCATGCCGTGACGTGGTGAGGTGCATCGAGTGCAGATGTCCACAGGTGATTTGGCAGACCTGTCAGGCTTTGTTACCAATTCTAATCATAGTTTTATATTCCTCTCTTTGTTGTTCAGATTCTTCTTTGCTGTTCTGTCTTCTGTTTCCTCATGTCAGCACATGTCAAAACAACATTTCCTATTATTTTCACTGTACAGTCTCCACAATGTTGGTGGCCAGATGCACGTCAGCACCCATGGGCGCACCAGCACACGTCATTCCTCATTTGTCCAGCATTGCCGCCCTTTAGAAAACACTCCCTGCTTGTACATCCCAGCATTCTTCTCCGTGTCTGTAGCAGTTCTTCTTCTCTGCTTCCGTGACAGCCCCCTCTTGTGTGACTTTGTGTAAAACAGTGATAAGGAGGGACTAGTTGTTGAGAATAAGAAATATCCCAGGCTATACAACCCACAGTCCCGTCATTATGAAGAACTGGCAAAAAACACCATTGCCTGGCGAGCCGTCACTCTGAAGTTTGGCTCTTTAGGTAAATTTTAGAAGTAGTGGCCACACATGATTTCTAACTGAATTCATCATCAATCAATTTGAAATATTGGATGACACAGAAATCTCAAAGTGCCTCCCATGACATATGAAAGATCCCTGTCTGTCATGTCAGACCTTACTATGCATCATATCATGCACCTCGATGCTGCAGTGGTGGTATTAACCTATGCAATGACTGTCTCCTTTCTCCATCTCATCCTCCACCTTCCTGTCCATCTCCTTTCCGTTTTTTTTAGGCCGAAGAGATTGTCCGCAGGGAATTGGAGAAGAAGGAGACACCCAGTCTGTACTGCCTACTGGGAGACATATTAAGGGACCATCAGTACTACGACCAGGCATGGGAGTTGTCAGGCCAACGCAGTGCCAGAGCCATGCGCTCAAAAGCACTGCTGCACCTGCACGACAAGAACTTCCAGAAGTGCATTGACTGCTTTGAGCAGTCACTCAAAATCAACACGATGCAGGTACAGGCAAAGTTATTTCTGGGTTCATGCTATTTTTGGCAGATGTACATGTTTTGAAAAGTCTATCAAAATGTTGGGATTACACAAAGAAATGCATTTTTATGTGACTAAATGATCTGCAGTTTTGGAGAGAGTTGATAGTTGTGTCATTCCTCATTCCTCAGCTCGGTGTGTGGTTTTCCCTCGGATGTGCCTACTTTGCCGTGGAGGGCTATGAAGGAGCTGCCAGGGCTTTCCAGAGGTGTGTGGGTCTAGAGCCAGATGTAAGTGCTTACACACAAACACAGAACAGCATATAATTTCACCAATTTTTTTTAATTATCATTTTAATTCTTGTCATTACCTCGTCCCTCGTGCTCCCCTCTTTTTGCCCCCTCCTCCATTCAGAATGCAGAAGCATGGAGCAATCTCTCTGCAGCATACATCCGCCTCCAAAAGAAGTGAGTAGAAGTGAGAGTAGCATGTGTAAACTTGTCTGGACTGTCAGGGAACAGAATGGATTGAGTTTTACTCAATTTGATTAGAGTGTATACGTTGGTGTGTGTGCATGTGTGGCAGCAGCATTGTGTCTTCTCAGTCAAACATTACTTACAGCAGAGTGTCAACTGATGGCTCAAAGTGTTTTTACTATACTGCTCACACTGATATTAAGCTCCCCCATATACACATGTACACACCAATGTAACTATTCAATTCAGTTTTATTTATATATACTCCATACCATAACTTCAGTTATCTCATGACACTTTTCATACAGAGCAAGTCTTGATTGTACTCTTTATAACAGTTCCACTATGAGCAAGCACTTGGTGACAGTGGCAAGGAAAAACTTGGCAGGCAGAAAGCTCAAACAGACCCAAACTCATTGGTAGACAGTCATCTACCACGACTGGGGGTTTGAGCTGCTGCTTCAGGACAACAGCAGCAGGCACAATCCATGAGAACCTGCTGGATGAGAGAGCGAGAAGAAGTCTAGTCCTATGGCAGCATAACTAAGGGAAGGCCTGAGCCAGCCCTAACTATAAGCACTATCAAAAAGGAAAGTCTTAAGTCTACTCTTGAAGGTGGTGACCGTGTCTGCCTCCCGAACCCAGAAAGGTAGTTTGTTCCACAGAAGAGGAGCTTGATAGCTGAAAGCTCTGGCTCCCAGTCTACTTTTGGAAACTATAGGAACCCAGCATTCTGAGAGCGCAGTGTTCTAGAGTAGTAAGGTACTATGAGTTCTTTTAGATATGATGGTGCCTGGCCATGAAGAGCTTTGTATGTAGAGAAAGAATTTTAAATTCTATTCTAGATTTAACAGGTAGCCAGTGCAAGGAAGCCAAAGTGGAGCAGCCTGATAATAAAGAGTTAATTCTTATCTCATACTATAATTAGATTACTAGACAACCCACCTGAGCCACAAGTGGCCCTTGGCCCAACACATGTTTTAATGTGCTCATTCACCGCCAACATTTTTCTTCTTTTCTTTCTTCTCTTTTCTTTTCTTCTTTGTGTGTCTGCTCCTGTCACTCTCAATGGCAGAGACAAAGCCTTTCGTACCCTGCAGGAAGCCCTCAAGTGTAACTACGAACACTGGCAGATCTGGGAGAACTTCATTACTGTGTGCACCGACATAGGGGAATTCGCTGAGGCCATCAAAGCCTACCATCGTCTGATGGACCTCAGGGAAAACTACAAGGACATCCAGGTACTGCACTCATTTTCTAACCGTATACAGTGTAAGGAGTTAACGTGTCATACAGCCATGACTCGCAAAGGTAATCATTGATGTGCATGCATCAATGAACAAAGACTACAGTGTTAAGGTTTTCTGTTTTTCTGAAAGAGTGAAAACAGAATAATTACCAGAAAAATTACCCACTAGACCCTTTAGACAGAGTTTCAAATAATGTTAAGGTTCAATTAAAATGAAAACACAGCCAAACAAGGTCACCAACAGCAGACATAGCAGCAGCTAATATTAGCCCAGCAGCAGTCAGCCCAGCTCGGCGTCTGTCTTTCAGCCTTTTATTTCATCAAGCTCTCACCAACCACTAAAGGTCTTATCTGACAGCTTCCACTGTCAATGTCTTCTTCAGTCTCTTCTCCTCTGCCATTTTGTAGAGGTTTGTAGAGGTTACCTGCTGACCCAGCTCTGGTTCTGGCACGATACTGGCTCTGCTCCCCATCTGTGTTCCTCCATGCCTTAAAATCAAAACACTAACATTCCCCCACTGCTCTGAGCTCATAGCCTTGCTTACAAACTGAGCTAACCTTAGCTAACAGCAGCTACAGTTAGCAGCAGTTTACTTCACTGTCCATCAAATCACAGAGAATTGAGGCAGAGAAGCTGGAGTACATCAGAGACGGTATCTTCTTTTTTAGAGGGACAGTAGAGTTGAGTGTCTTTCTGTAATTATAAATACTGTGGTGGAATTATACATCATCGTATACAACATCATAAACATTACTCTGTGTGTACTGCAGCTTTATTTAGACATACCACTGTTCCCTCTCTCCTGTCTTCCTCAGTAAAACGATCCTGTCATTAGATGGTGTTTTGCATAGATAGTGGTTACACTCAGATCACAGTCACATTTTGGAAGCAACATGTCTCCCTTAATCTGTGTCATATTTTTCCCTGTGGTTGTTTTTAGCCCAGACAGAGCACGAGAGGTGGAGCAGTAGTGAAGGAGAAATGGTAGCAGGGACCACCATGAATTCCTCCCTTATGGAATGTGTAGAGGGCTGATGACAGGCATGCTGTGACTGGCTGATAGATTTCAAAGGAGCTGAGGGTCATATGGCTTCAGCTTTGTGCCTCATGGGGTTAAATGTAATACAGAGGAACCTTACAGTCACACTTCCACACAGACACATACACACAGAGACATAACAAATCTAGTAAACTTAAAGACGAGCTTCATTGATCCATCAACGTTATTCTCATTTATAAAAAAGGTTATTACTTTTCCATTTCATTTCACACATTCCTGCAGATTTTCCATTCAGTGGCATCTTGCATGTTGTTCACAAAAGAAGCCTGACAGATGGTTCATTAGTCATTTGGTGAGAGGTGAGAACTTGTAGATCTCAGAACTGAACGATAATGTTCTGAATAGAAGAAAAGGAAAGAGAAATGTGACAGAGGGGAAACTCAGAGAGAGCGGTGGTTATTTAATGGTGATGACGATGGCTTCATCCTCCATCCACCTTAGCTATGCACTGGATTTTCTTTTATAATCTTTGAAGTTTGAAATGATTTCAGTTGTGGTTGTTTTGTTTTGGTGAATGATTATTGTGGTTACAGCAATTTCATACTATAGTTCTGAACAGCTACTTTGATTGAAAAGTTGCAGTGTTACGGTCAAATGAGTCATCTTTGTTATGTGCAGTTATGCTTTGCAAAAATACAGACTGACTCTCTGCGTCGTTACTGTAGAAGAAAAGATGACCGAGTGACAGTTCAGCATTACATCCACAGCACCTGATGTTGTTGCATTATGTTACATTAGCATTTTTTATATAAATATCAGCGTGCTGCCTGCATATTTTTGTACTTCGTCCCTGTCTTTGTTTCAGGCAAGAGATGATTTCTGATTAGTTCATTAGTCACAATTGTTAATTTGACTCCTCATCATAGTTCTCATTTTCAGTTGAAAAGCTCTGGTTGCTTTGGCAGTGCTGACCATTGCTGCTGTCTATTAGCAGCAATTAAAGTATTGCACAAACAATGAATGAATTGTGATTTATATTTCAACACAAATCTGCCATTAATGACTGGATCTTTTTCCCGTGGCAGATTTTACAGATCCTGGTAAGAGCAGTTGTTGAAAATCTGATGGACAGCCATGGGGAGCAGGCTGTGACTGTTCAGGCCAAACTAAAGGAGCTCCTGGGCCGGGTCAGTTCACGCCACAGTAGTGACGCTGAGATATGGCAGCAGTATGCTCTGCTGTATGGCAACGGCCAGAGTTCCAACCCAGAGGACAATGAAAAGGTGGGTACCATGAGCAACATTCCTGCAACAGGTTTTCAACATATCCCTATCACATGTTCCACGTAGCTACATGCTCCCAACCACACATATACAAGACAAAATATTTACACTTATTCTTAGTGCAAACCAGCTAGCAAAATACTACATGGTCCATTTGAGTTTTGAATATGAGACATGAAGCAGTGCTGATGTTGCTTCATGGTTTTTCAGTCACTGCAGTTCTTGTCAAAGGCCCACCGCTGTGAGGTTCAGGCTGGTGGCTGGGAGAAGGAAACTGCTCTCTTCAAGGAGGTGATCAAACGAGCCATCAATATGGGTGAAGGTGAGAGCACCATCCAGCTGTACAGCAACATAGAAATGACCCTTTGATGACGCCACTGCCCTATGAGTACTAGTCATATTAGTCATGCAAGCAGGAAGTCCTGCTTACTATCACATACTGCTGACATAAAATGTCATGGTCATATGAAGGGGGCTGTGTTACACTGTGGGCTTCATGGGATCTTCTATGAATGATGATCTTTTTCCAAAAGAAGTTGTCAATCACCACACATCAATCTCAAACCTGCTCCAGAGTTAGTCAGGTATGCAGTATGCAAGCGGACAATCTTCAGGAAGTGTGTATTCATGAGTTCAAACTTTTCAATCTCAGCAGATAGTGTTTCATTTGTATTTGCATGTGATTGAGGAATGGCAGATGTTCAAGTGTACCTGCATGAAAGTGGTTGTTTTAGTCAAGGAGATGGATGGAGAGTTTCCAACTTTGAAAATGACTGGAATTTTGCAACCCTAGTAGAAGCCAGGTTTAACAAGGTAGAAAAATCAAGAAAACGACAACATTGGCTCTATGTGTGGATTTTAATGAAATGTAAAATGTTGTAGCTGTGTAACGTAGAGCAAAGTGTGTGTGGGATTGAGCCAAAATTGCAAAACTGCAGTGTGTATTAATGGTCATGAAGCAGCATGTCACCCAGTGTAACACTGGGTTCATTGGTGTGTTTTTAATAGCTTTTGGACAACAGTGTTCTTGGCATGGAAGAATAAGATGGATCAATATGGATGAATGAATTGTTTTTTTCCCCATTCGATCAAGGATCAAGTCTGTACACATGAACATTTCTGATAAAACAATATTGGCCCTGTCTCAGTGTCTCAGCTCCATGATGTCACTGTGGGTGTGGGTGCTGCATCTACACAGATCACAAGCCTCCAGATAAAAGAAAGCTAAGGACAGATAAAGGAGAGCAGGAAGGAAGTGCCTTCATAAATCAGAGACAGGCTGCAGACAGGAAACAGTTAGTTTTCCTTCACATGGGAGAGAGGAAGATATGGAAGATGGGACCTGTCAGTACTCTGGCCTCAGGCCACCACTGGCTTTCAAGCTATCACAGCGTGTGCATGAACCTTGTAAAGGCACCTGTTTGAGGTGGTACTGATGTACTGTAATACCCCTGTAATAACAATCTCTGCCCTGTCCAAACACATTACAAATAAGTAATACATAATACAGTAATACAAAGTGCTAAATATAGTTGGCTGGATTCAATATGAAAAGATAATAATAAAGGTAATAAAATAACTGTACAATACAGAAAAAGGAATGAGCAGCTGGTGATCATTATTATAAAATGTGTTTTGTGACTTTGGGCTATATGAATAAAATTTGTTTTGATAGAGTTCAAATCCAGGACAAAACAAACTCAAACTTTATGTGAATCTCTCTCCATTTCTCAGTGAGCATCAGTTGCAGTAAGCAGAAGAGCAATCCAACAGAGGCTCTTCAGATGCTGTCCTCCACCCGCCTTAGCCTCAGGAGCCTGGTCACCAAAGCTAAGGTACAGTCCACCAATAACAGTCCACTGCTGGCCATGACATCACTACTTTCCATGACTCATGGTCAAGACGGGACTGTGTTTTATTGCTCTTCTCTTGCATCTTGAGTCAGAACAGGGCTGCCTTAGTGTCTTTAAGGAAATGCTGAGCACATATTTAACGAAAGCAGACTTCATCCATGAGTCTATAGAATCTATATATATAGGAATCTGTATAATGTTGCAGTGGCTGGAATTGAAGTGTTGTGTTCAGGCTCCTTAATTCTACCATTAAACCACCTCAGTTATTCACAACAGTGAGGTAAGCAGTGCAAACAGTTGGTAAACCCTCCAGCTAATGATGTCAACATGCAGTTCCACACAACAGCAGCTGAGCTAATGTTCTGTTAACTGACAGTAAATGCGTAGAGTGACAGGATAAGTTGTTTCACGTTCCTTAATTCCCAAACATTCTGATGACAGTGATGCTGTATCTTACCAGTCAGTTCTGTCTAGCAGACTTTAGCACACACACACAGAACTCACATTTACAGGACTGAGTACACAGCAGTTACATACATAACAGTACATATCCATATGATACACTGAGCTTAACAATATGATCCTTCAGTGCATTACAGCATTACTGAATCTTTTTCCAGCAAATGCATACAGATGTGGCCACGGGTCAGATCCACACTGAGCTGCAGGACGGTGTTGCTGCTCTGGAGCGCCTCATAGCAGAGCAGCAGGAGATGAGTGGGAGGCTGCGTGGGCAACCACAGTGACCATCCTCCTCAGAAACACCAGAAGCTGTGTTCAGGAAGCTCCTCAGTACCAAATACTGATCAGAGACAGACAGACTCTTCAGCTCAGTCATCATTCTTGTGTATTGTTCAGTGTTTTTATATCAGGTTTTACATGTAACAGCTGAGAATAACTAAAGATTAAATGAAAGCTGCCCTCATTGTCATGTATGATGTATATCAAATATATCATGTTTGACAAATCCAATAATAAAGTCTTATCTAACTTTGAATGCTTGTTTTTTGTGATTTGGATCATGAAATAGTCTAAACCTAAAATAACCTGAATCCTGCTGTACTTCTGCATTGTGCAGGTACTCAAACAGCAGCTCAGCTACCTGGACCATTTTACGATCCCTTCTTTATGTGCTTCCAGTGGAAAAGATGGAACAAAGAGATGAATAATGAAATACCATTTCCAAAGCTTCTCTAAAGCTTACATGAGGCTTCTGCAGCCTGAGATTGTCACAGAAGTATAGACAGGAGGCACAACAATAACAAGAAACATGAAACAATCGCTGTATTGTACATGTGAGAAAAACATCCAGACCAGTCGTTAACTAATAACTGATTGACACTCTGACGACACCCCCCCAACAGAGAGTATGACACAGCATATTAATGCTACGTGTTTGTGCCATGTGCCCATTACCAGAGGTCTGAACTTATACACAGACGAGGAAAACCTACTAAACAAAGCTTCATATGGCTGTCGGTTCACACAGAGGAAAAGCTATTCAGGAAAAGATTCAGAGATATTCCTAAAATAATCCTTCAAACTTAATGAAACAAAAAACAAACTTTTTAACATTTTAAAGGAAACCAGAAACAGCTGTCAATAACATTGAGCTATTCATCTCAGGAACATATCAAAGATATGCTGCAGCTGTTTTTGTTCGTCACAGACAAGCTATAATTCACATGACCACTAGAGGATTTTGTCATGATCACAGAGACATGTCAGATGGAGATGGAAATGAAATACAATCCTGAACCTGGCAGAGAGTCTGAGTTCAGAAAAGTTGAAAACATTCAGACCGCTATGACATAATGTTAAAGACGTCAGTATATTCTGTAGCAGAGATATGTACTAATATTGCTCTCCAGCTAGCGCTAGCCTGTTCTTTCTTATCATACCATTTCTGCCCAGCCGAGGTGGATTGAGCTCAGAGCTTCTTGAGGGATGAACACCCAGAGACATGTCAGATTCTGATCTAATCTGGGGTGGGAGGAGAGTTCAGAGTTTGCTCTTGAAGGTATAGACATCCACTGTTGTTATTGTAGCCAAAGTGAACAAGAAGTTAGACCAACCGGCGCTAAAAATGTGTGTCCAACTTTACTTAACTGTGCACTAAGTTAAGATAACTAAGGTTGACATGACTGGGATGAGCATTCTGAAAGTATGCTATAAGATTTATGATGCGCTCTAACTTTAAACAGTCTTAAAAATCATTATCACATCAAGGGTGGGAGGAGGTGAAATGCTGCCCCATGTGGCCAGAAATTACAAATATCCCCTTTAAGTTTGCTAATTTTTGAGTTTCAAGTTTGTAAGTGAAACCATACACAAATAATGTTTGAGTGATAGAGAGAGTGATAAGGGTGGAATGGACATTTAGATAGAGATAGGGATACATGAATGCTATTTATGAAAGCCACTGTTTGTAGATGATATGGCATGTGGGAGATTGGAATGCCACAATACATATAGGTACTGCTATTGAATATTAACACTTTCAGGCTATGCTGCTGTTTTTGCTTTCTTCTCATTGCGGCAGATGTCTGCATAGCAAACGGTATGAGCTGACACCCACATTTCCAGTCTCACTGTCCAGTCATTGAATAAAAATGGTAAGAAAGAATGATGCATTTCAGGCTCAGTATCATTCATTTATCGCTACATTATGTCAGTTGAATCTAAATGGGACTGTCATATTCACAAATGTTATTTCTAGATAAACTACGTAAGCCCAAAGGACAGCTTTCATAGAAGCAAACACAGGTTTGCTTGTTCTGTCTCAGACTCTCCCAGAATTCCTGGTATTCCTCAGTGAGCTGATGTCACCACTCAAAAAACTCCCATTACATCACATTTTACTTAACGTGGGAGAGAGACTGTTAAAGTCTGGACAGATTCACATGTAAGGTTTGATTCATGACTAATTCCAGGTCCAGTTTTGGTAGTTCTGATGATTTTGTTCAACATTTGAAGCTGCATCACATAAGGTCACAAAAGGATTTGCAGCTTTCTTTCATTCATTTCACATACACCTTTTAGCATGGACATTTTTAATGTTGAAACAATACTGAATGTAAATGATTGTTATTTCCTCTTATGGCTTTATCTCAGGTGTTAACTTTGAAACAGATAAATCCTCAGAACCACATGTAGAGAAAAATGTGTTAGCAAGTAATCCCATTTTTGACAACAAGGTTCTTCTTCTAACTTCTGATAGCAGCAGACATGGACAATAGCACCTTTCCAACCACTCAGGGTGCTTTCACAGTACATATCACATTCACACGCACATTCATACTCTGATGGCAAAGGCTGTCATGTAAGGTGCCAATTGCACTGCGTATCAAACAAGCACATCATGGGGTGCCGTTTGGCTCGGTTGCTTGAAGCATCTACCCCATGTGCAGGGGCTTGGTCCTTGCCGCGGCGGCCCAGGGTTCAAGTCCGACCTGTGGCTCTTTCCCGTGTGTCATACCCCATCTCTCTCTCCACACATTCCTGTCACTCTTCAAACTGTCTCTATTAAATAAAAAGCTCAAAAAAGGCCAAACAAATACTGTATGTATGTATGTATGTATGTATGTATGTATGTATGTATGCATGCATGCGTACATATGATGTATGTTTCTTCCACATTTTTTCCCTGTTAAAAGGGTTTTTTGTGGGCAAGTTTTTCCTCACTGGAACCGAGGGTCTAAGGACAGAGGGTGTCACTCCCTGCACAGACTGTAAAGCCCTCTGAGGCAAAATGTGTTTTGTGACTTTGGGCTATACAAATAAAATTTGATATGATTTGATTTGATTGTTTGAATATTGTGTGTGTGTGTATATAGCATATATGCATATACAGTATATGCCACATATATGCTGCATATAGGCCAAATTCAGGTGCATATATGTGCATATACAGAGCATATAGGTCCCCTATATTGCTTCTTTATATCCACATACAGGCCCTATATGTACATACAAGGTATCTCCTATATAAATGATGGTTATTGTAAAGTGTTACCTTGGTACTTCTATAGGTGAACATATAGGAGTGCCCATATAGGTTCAATTCCCACGCTCGAAGGAAAGATCTTGCCACAGCTGAGGTGTGTTCCAACAGGGGCCAACTGGATTGTTTAAATGTGTGAAGAATAATTTTATGTGTAAATGTGATTAACAAAGTTTCTAAATAAATTAAATAGGTGCATTTATAGTACATAATATATACATATAAGTACATACGTACATATAAGTGTAGATATAGGTGAGCAAATATGACCCTATATGTATGTGTACATACTGTATATGTGAATATAGGTGCCTATATGCACATATAATATATGAAAACGGCCAATTTTAGCATATATGAAACCTATATCAAAACCTATATTTAAACTGGGAAGTATATACAGATGGATGTTTTTAGGAAATTTACAGCATGTACAAAACACGTGTATCCTCAATGTATTCATATACAGCTAAGAAAGATATAGCCAGTTCCAGTCAGTATCTGTCAAGTTTATACACACCGTCTCATTCAATGTTTTTGAAATAACACATACTGAACTATCTGACAAAAAAAGTGCAAACAAAGCAAAATATGCTGATGCTATGATGCTATGATCCATGTATGAAAGTAGCTAGCTTTGCACACTCTTGGTATTCTCTCAACCAGCTTATGTCCATCAGAGTTATTGTGTTATTTCATAATTTTGAATGGTACTGTGTTGTATAGCAGTAGACTGAAGTACTCATCATCCTACACCATGCTTATCCTTGATGAAAGTAGTCTCTGTGTGGATGACCCAAACCCAGGCTGACTGAATGTATGAACTCTGGCCAGGTTTTAGAACACTGCATCATCATCACACACATCATTGCTTTAGCCCTCCTCAGGGCCTTGCCATATATTTCCCAACAAGTTTCACAAACGCCCAACCTCCAACCTCTTTTCCAAGCAAGCTGATTCATAGTCAGTTTCAAGGTTCTCCTTACTGTCATTCTTCATGGATCCAAATTCAGCAGCATGGTCCACCGCCCAGATCTATTTCAAAGAAACCGTCAAACAAACAAAAATATATACTTTCCATTGAGATCTTATGGGGATGTAAAACTTTGTTACACAACCCAGAGTCATAAAAATAAAGACAAACATTGGACTGGTATTCTATAGTCTAAAAAGAGTGTCGCAGCCACCACTTTAAAGGCACTATCCCACACCTTTTGTCTTCATTTGAATGTGAGGGGCAACCAGTAAGACATGCAGACTGGAGGAGCCAAAATCAAACCACTAATCTGTGATTAATGGGCAACCCTCTCTACCTCCTGAGCCACAGCCACCCAGTTGGAGCTTTCAGGATTCTGCTGGATACAGATCAGGATACAGTGTGATCTGACTGTGTCCTCCAGTGAGGGCAGGAGAATTCCAATAATTTTCAAGGTTGTGTTTATGACCCTATGTAGAGCTTTCCTGTCTGCTGCTGACATAGTTGGCATACCAAACTGTAATACAGTATGCTAATAAGGAGGAGTGACAGAAGGACGTGAGCAGCTTCATGCCAACGAAGTGTTCTTGCTCTTATGTTGATAGAAATACATGCAATACATTCTGATCAAATATAAAACAGAGCTTTCTAAGCCAGGGCGGCTGTGGCTTGGAGGTAGCCACAGCGGCTCAATCCCCTCTTCTGGGCCCGCATGTTGAAGTGTCCCTGAGCAAGATACTGAACCCCAAAATGCTCCTGAAGGCTGTGCCATCATTGTGTGAATGTGTATAAATGAGACACATACTGTAAAGCGCTTTGAGTGCTCAGAAGACTAGAAAAGTGCATTTTGAGTACAGTCTATTTAATAATATTTCATCTGTCTGAGCACTTGAGAGCAGGCTTATCTGACAACCCTTTTATGAACTGCAGGTTCATGCCATTGCCACTGGAAAGAATGGTTTGCAGAAATAGGAGGTGATACTGGGCTACCACCTTCTAATGGGACGATGGACCCCAAAGCACTTGGGGACATGGATGCAGAGTGGTCTCACATGATCCTCCTGGAAAAGCAAGAATAGAAATCAGTATGCCCGGATAAAGAAGCTCCTGCTCAATCTCCAGCCTGATAGTAGGGGGCCAGCTGTCAATGGTGACTCCTCCATGAGGGACCTGCTTTGTTGAGACATTGATGTACTGTCCACTGCCTCCTCCAATTTGTTCAATGATGAAGAGGAAGGATAGGACATGGATAGAGACATGGGCTCCCTCCTAATGGTGGATCAGAAGCTGGCTGTGACCCATTTAAAGCCAGTAATTTGGATCAGTACACCTAGGGCTGTACAAAGCTCCTGTCGTTGCAGCTCTTCCAAGTACTTTTTTAGGCGGAAACCACAACATAAACCAAACCAAACCACCACCAAAATTACTCCCGGTAATTGTTCTCCCATCGCCAATGATTGCAGGAACTTGGCTGCCATGCAGGAAGCAGGGAGCTCCAGAATTTCCCTTTGGGTATCAATAAAGTACTCTATCTATCTATGGTTTGGATCCTGTTAGTGCTGGCTGAATCTCCTTGTAAGAACTTCTAACACAGCAACATGGGGTATGAGTTATCCCTTTTCTCATTATTTTCTTTTGATCTTTAATCCCAGATCCTGCAGAAATATTATGCAGACTTCTCTGCCCAAACCCTCAGTGATGCATCCCTTCAGACTTTTGCATTCAGGTCTAGGGAGCTTGGAAGGTTGATGTCAATAGAGACAGCATCATGCCACCATGTCTGACTGGCTCAGTCCCCTCTGTCAGAGGTGTGTCATCATACCCTTTCCTCTTTCACCATCTGGTCCCAGACACTCTCATCCACCTGCTTGCCCAAGCGCACAACCTTGGTCTTCCCAGTGGTCAACCCCCAAAGGCTCTAAGGAGCAGGGGGGTCAGAGTGAATCCCAGAGGTGTTTCTCCTTTATATTTGTTAGTCTATTACCCTATTAATATTTATGTTTCTTTGCAGAAATTCGACCATGGAGGATCAGGATCAGATCAATCTCCACTGCACAGCTGATGCTGAGATGTGTCTGCTACAAGAAGGTGCTTTTAATTTGCAGTTTGTAAGGCTGGTAACTGTGATGAACTTCTCCTCTGCAGCAGAGATATTTCTTGGTCTTTCTTTTCTGGAAAGGTCCTCATGAGAGCCAGTTTCATCAGAGTGTTAGAATGTTTCTTCATGTATAGTGTGTCCACAGCTGGATCCTCTGATAATGTCATAGTCTCTAGCAGGCCCTTGCCACCAAACTTCTTCTGCTGATCTTTCAGAATGGCCTTTTTTGATGTCCTTACCATCTGGGCAATTTTTTTTTTGTGTTGTTTAAGTTATTTATTTTACATTGCACTAATGCCATAAAATTAGTGCTTTCCAGGTATGAATGTGATCAGAATGTCATAGGACATCACAGTGGTGTTTCATCTGCCTTTTGTGGTTTTCCCTGGGCCGCTCTAGTACACCAACAACTTTTTCATGGTAAAAAAACAAAACAACAACAACTGGCAGCTCTGGATGCCAGATTTGTACCATGTACCGTATGGTAGGTTTTTACCATGAAACGTCACTGTGTTTTGCTGTAAAATTTGAGACATATTTCATGCCATTTTTACTGCCTATTACAGTTATGCTTTGACATTTTTTACTTTCTCTCATAATCAGAGACTTCAAATCAAATCTTTGTCCAAAATGTTTATACAAGAAGAAAAAATATATAAAAACTTCTCTTATCTTACACATTTCAGTTGTTTTATATGATTTATATGTTTCGACCAAGTGTGTTTTAAGTTGATCTCATTCAGTCAGACTCACTGAACTGCACACACACTCTGCCTTGCTGAAATAGCTGTTTTCCCAGAAAACATGAAACCAGGATAACCCCTCCCTCTTCTTCCTCTGCTTCCTTTGCAGATCTGACAGTGTGCAGATGGGTGTTGTCCAGTGCAAGAGCTGACAATCCCCATTCAGTGCAGATCAGCAAGGGTCTGCAAACACACACACACACACACACACACACACACACACACACACACACACACACACACACACACACACACACACACACACACACACATTCCCTCCCATCTCAGTTAATAATATCATGACTTAAGTAAAATAAAATCAGGGCTACCATCAGAGAGACACTGTGATCATAGTGTTACAAGTCATCCATTAGCTTTCACTGTCCAAGGATGATGTTACTGTCGGATATTAGCCACATTTTTAATTCACATTTCCAAATCGCCATCACTGCAGATCAGTTTTGATCTTACACATCTTTGCCCACTACTGCAAGTCAGTGGTCACAAATTTTGTCTGCTGAATGGACATTTACAGAAGGACACATCCAAAGACAGAGAAACATAAACTGTTTTTAGGAAACAGCATTATAGATGTTTGTTCTAACATTCTTTGCTGGGTAATACAGTAACTATGTACAGCGATTATTATCTATCAGAATGTGTGTGTGTTTGGCTTCTTGTTGCAATAGTTTCTTGTTGGATAGTCAGTTAGTACATCCCATATTGCAACAGTCAGCAGCACCACAGATTGTGAAGTACACATGAGACATGATAAAGTTAGGACTTCACTAGTGATTTTGCACAACAACTAACAAATTATGCTGATATTGCAGCTTTACTGACAGCTGAACTCCAAATGAACTTCTCCTATCCTACGTCATGTTTGGATTTCAGGCTATCGCCGGTTTGAAATAATTTCCGTTAATTATGAGAATCAACTTGTAGAGAATTGCAACTTGCTTAAAGGTCCAGTGTGTAAGATTTGGGGAACTGAAGTTAAATATAATATAGTTTTCATGAGAGCTTTCTGTGTGTGTGGAGTTTGCATGTTCTCCCTGAGTCAAAACAACAAACAAACAAACAAAGTTACCAACTATTTCACTGATTTTGGTGAAACTGGATGTTTTATGGAGAAAGCGTTTTCTGGTTGCTTTTGCATCCAGCAGCAGCCTCTGTGGCTGTGAAGTCAGTGAAGTGCCATAAACTGTTTTTCGTCAAATGTCTGACACTTGAGGCTGGCTCCAGAAGCGAGTCAGTCTCCATAAGTCCCCATGTTCAAATGTCCAACTTCACAGCAGAAATTAACACAGGCTGGTACAAAAAACAGTTTTGGTCTCTGTAGCTAATTTCCTCGTTCATGACAACTGTACTGAGGGTGAATTTATATACAACTCACCTGTTCACATTGTAAAACCCTGTTAACCTATCTAAGTCTGCTTTGGGGTCTGTTCTGTGGAGACTTAACAGTGTGACATCACTGATATGATGTCCATAATTCATACTGCCTATGGTTCACACCCCCCTGATATTACTGTACTATACAAGAAAAAATGTGATGAATGTTAAGGATGAAATTGAAATAATTAATTAATTTGCATATTATTGCTTTTGCAATAGTCCTTTAAAGTTCAAATTCAAATTCAATTTGAATTTGACACCACATACCAATTCAAATTTTGACTTTCTATCTCAAAATTATTAATTAAAATTAATTTAAATTAAAATGATTAATTATGGCTCAATATGTCACAACTTTCTGTTTAACTTTGATTTATGATCTCATAATTAGGATTTGAAAAACATTTTAAGTCAAGTTACCTGAGAATAATTATTTTTTTCTGCGTTGACAATAGAAAAAGCTACATCAGCAGGTTCAGTGTAAATAACCCCAAATCCAAGAGTCATGCATCATGTAAAAAGACAGTTAGAAAGAATGCACATCATGAACCATGACAGATTCAGTCTTATTCAGAACACAAATCAAAATCCTTCTCCTCACCTACAAAGCTCTTCATGGTCAGGAACCATCATTTCCTAAAGAGCTCATGCTGTTATCGGACTAGACTGCCAGGGGACTCATGGCAATGATGCACTAACTTATTTTTCATTGTCAGTCTTGTTTGCGGAGTGTAGGTTTGTTGCTTTAAAGTGATCTTAAGTTTAACCAAGTTTTTGATATATTTTTAGATTATATTCATGTTTATCGTGGGTCACATCAAAACAGCCATTCAGATGAATGGAGCACAAAATGCCAAAGGAAATGACGGCAGTAAAACCAGCAACAAACACAATTAAAGGATGATCTAAAATAAATAAATTTAATTTTAAATTAATAAAAATTAAATAAATTAATAAATGTATTAATAATTAATAAATTTATTATAATGTACTATTTGTTGGGCCTGCACTGTTTAATTGTTCAAATAATCCCGTGTGTTATTGGCAGTTAGTGCACATCAGGTGGACAGTAGGTGCATGTTTGTGACAGTAAGACTGCACCACTGGAAACTGTTTCCATGTTTGAGCAACTCAGCTTGCCACATTTCTCTCAGCTTCAGTGTGCTGATGTAGCTCACTTGCCCAACACTGCCTACAGTGACCTGACTGGAGGATGTGTGTGTGTGTATAGGTGTTGGGGTGGGTCAGTCAGTGACTGTGTGTGTGTGGGGGGGGGGGGCTTCTCCGTTCTGGATACCCAGACAACCTTGGGCCCCAAAAAACCCTCAGATAATGCTCTTGGATTTGGTGTGCACCCCCTCCTCCCTGCTGACGTCACGTCTGGAGGCTGGCTGCTGTTCACCTACAACAGAAACTTTCCTGGAGTTCTGAGCTCGACTGACTGCGGACCGAGTCAAATCCTGCCCAGAGGAAGCCGCGGCAGCCCAGAGGCCTTCATGCTGTAGGAGAGAGAGAGCGGGACCAGATCCACCCGAGGAACATTCTTACCGTACATGTCTTATTTTATTCCACACTTTTCAAAGTGAGGCCAGCGTCTTCCCCTGGGGAACGTTACTTTAACGTACTTGTGCGTTCCCTCAGCGGCTGGAGGTCGCTCTCTACAGGAATATGCTCAGGAATACATACGCTTTGCTTTGAGTTTTTTCACGGAGCACAAACTAACGTGGATCATTTTTTCTCCAGAAAACTTTTTCCTCAGCTCGTCCTCGGTGTGGACATGGCTTGGATTACACGGGGCCTCTTCTTATTTTCCTTCGGTTTGTTTCTCTGGCCGGTGTGTTCATCGGCGGAGCAGCCACAAAGCTCAAGCGGCTTCAGGAGGCTGTACGTGGTCCAGCCCGGGCCGGGGCCGCACACGTACAACGTGGGGCTCACTACCAGCCTCGGCAGCCAGGTCCGGACGCGCAGGATGGGGAACCAAGCCGCCTCAGCCCCGCAGTTCAGTCAGCAGCAGCCAGTCGTCCGTGTGAGCGGACAGGAGCAGAGCCAGCAGGAACAGCTCATGAAGCTGTCGGGGTAAGAAAGTGTGGAGAAGAATGTGGAGTGACTTCATGACTTCATGATAACCTTTGTATAAAGCAGTCAAGCACGAGAAGAACATCTGCAAATGACTCTTACAGGCGGGCACTGGTTTGATAGAAGACAGGACCACAGACAGGCAGGCAGACAGACAGACAGACAGTGAAGTAGTTAATCCCTGTGCACTCAAACACACGCGCGCGCGCTCACACACACACACACACACACTGGAGTTGACAGTGTTGACTTCTAGTTAGCTGGATAGACACTCAAACTGCTGACCTGTTAAATGAACCGTGTCCGGTGTTTGATTTCTTGCATGTGATGACATTGTTCCATATAATTGTGTTAAGTAGATGATCATCAGATGGATGAGCAGCTTGTCTGTGTGCATGTGAACCTCTGCTTTTATGTTTGAGTGAGCAGTATTCTGCTGGCAGCTCTGACTGATGCTGCAAATCACTGCCATGAAATGTGTTGTTCTAACTGCTGTGTAATGGTAGCTCAACAAATCAACACACACTCTTGGTACGCCCTCATGGCTCTACTTGACATACATCTCTCATTCCATCATAGCTCCACACGGCTTCAACCTGAGTTAGAACCCTCTAATGCAGGGGTGTCCAAACTTTTTGCAAAGGGGGCCAGATTTGATGTGGTAAAATGTGGGGGGGCCGACCTTGGCTGACGTTCTTTACATAGAACAACAATATATTTAAACAAATTTTAGCAAGCCATTCTGTGTTTCACATTTGCCTTTTTATTTTAATTGCAACAATCTTAAGCATCTTTTGATTCATTTGAAACATGCATATCACATGCAATTGAATATTCACTTAACTTTTTTTCTTAAACAGAAGTAATACCACTGTACTATTGAGTGCAAATTACATTTGAGACATGAAATATATCACCATGGCTGTTCAATGTTCACAGAACTTTTGAATAAAATAACAGAGAAATGAGCAAGCAATAGACATATCCACAAGTACAGGGCTCATTTGAAATATGACATATCAGTAAATATAAATGTTGATTTGAACTTTTAAAAGTTTATTCTGGAGTGAAAACTGACAACTTGTCTGAATTTATGACTGATTTTGATCTTTAAAAAAATTATTCAGAGACTTATTGTAAATGACAAATGACTTGCATTAATGTGACGGGTGATACTGAGATCTGGACTGCAGCACAGAGGCCAGGTCTGGCTCAAAGGCAGTGGTATTGATGCGCAAGGTGTCTCGCAGGTGAGAGTCAGTTAACCGTGTCCTCACACGGCTCTTATTTAAGTTCATAACCGAGAATGTCTTCTCACACAAATACGTCGACCCAAACAAGCTTAGCATTTTCTTTGCAAGCGCTCGAGTCTCTCGAAACCTGTTCTTATCCAGCTGTCGGTAAAAGTTGGTGAGAGAAAGCTGCTGGTGCCGACTGCGGCTCTCGGCGTCACACTGCAGCTCAATGAGCTCCAGCTGCAAATGGTCCGGAACATCATCTGTGTCCACGGAAAAAGGTGAGGAAAAAATAGCGATCTCCTTCTCGATAGCTGCAAAATCCCGAAAGCGTTGTCTGAACTCTTCAGTCAGAGATGAAATATCTGATGCGTACCTCCGTTTGCGCCGTTTGCGCACTGACATTGCTCTGTGGGAATCTGGTCATGATTTCTTGCAGCGCTGAAAAGTGTGCAGTATTGGGTTGGGTCTGCGACAGGTGTCTTTCAAACAGTTTCAGCTTGGTTCCAAAGGCTTTGATGTGTGAATATAGTTGGCTTATGACTGCGTCTGGTCCCTGGAGACTGGTGTTGAGGACATTGAGGTGCTAGAAACTAGAAAAACCCAAATCGGCCAGCCACATAGGGTCACTTAGTTCTTGCTGCCTAAGAGAGTAGAAGCGCGACAGCGCAGAACCCCGACTGAGCCATCGCACGTCAGTGTGATAGACAACATCTCCATATTCCGCATGAATCTCGCTGAGAAACTGTTGAAACTGACGGTGGCATAGCGCTCTGCAGCGGATAAAGTTAATCGTTTTTATCACTGGTTTCATAACATGTGCGTATTGGAGATGTTTGGCACACAGAACTTGCTGATGAATGATCCAATGGAGTTTTACAGCGTTACCCCCTTCTTCACTTACTTTGTTACTTATTAGTGTTGCTAATCCACTTCGTTCGCCAGTCATGGATGGTGCGCCATCCGTAATAATCCCAGAAATTTTATTCCACGGGAGTTTCATGTCATCCACGGCAGCGCAAACAGCAGAGAATAAGTCTGTTCCTCTCATTTGGGTTTTCAGGCTCTGGAGGTCAAGTAGTTCTTCACTAACGTTCATTTCATTGTCCACTCCCCTCAAAAAAATAAGTAACTGAGCAGTGTCCGAGGCGTCTGTGCTTTCGTCGCAAGCCAGCGAAAAAAAGTCTGTCAATTGTCTTTTGATGTCTGATGACACTTCTTCAATTCTGCGTGCCACAGTGATGCGTGCCAGGCAGACTTTGGCAAACTCTTGCTGCTTCTCAGGACAGATTTTCTTCACCATAGTCATCACGCAGTCTTTGATAAATTCACCCTCAGTTAAAGGTTTGGAATGCTTTGCGATCAGCGCTGCTACCTCGTAACTAGCCTTTGTGGCGTTTTGACTCTCGGGCTCTTGCAAAATACTGCTGCTGTGAGATTAAACTAGCTTCAAGCTGCTTCAATTTCTCGCTGCGTTCCTTCCCTGTAATCTTGTCGTCCATGTCAGCATGTCTCGCTTGGTAATGTCGCTTGACATTGTACTCTTTAAAAACAGCCGCTGTCTCTTTGCAAATGAGGCAGACACAGTTGTTGCGTATTTCAGTGAAGAAATAGTCCAATTTCCATCCATCATTGAAGCGTTGACCCTCGCAGTCAACTTTCCTTTTTTTGTTGATTGGCGGCAAAGGGTCACGCAGTGATGTCGCGTTGAGTGCTGCTGCCCTACAGTGGGTAAATGAGGAACAGCATTTAGTGTGCAAGCTGCTTCATATGCTGGTATCAGTACTGCTGCCCAGTGTTCCCTCTAAGCTACGCGCGTGTGCAACTGCGCACAACGTGCGGGCCAGACGTTACTGATTTTAAGACAGAGGCCGAGGGCCAGATGAAATTTGACCACGGGCCGCATTTGGCCCCCGGGCCGGACTTTGGACATGTCTGCTCTAATGGACTGGCTGCAGGACAACAGCTTGGTTCTATTCTATTCTGTTAAGTGTCCCAGTATCAGTGGCAGTGAACCCGTCTGCACTGTAGCCGGTCCTCCCCTAAGTGATACACCTGTGAGTTTCCTGCTATGACATGTCAAACTGTGTGCTGTGCACTCGCTCCACAGGCCTTTTATTATGTCCCAGCAGACATTTCAACAAGCACAGGTGTTACTGATAAGATTAAAGATGGCTCTGTTCTATTCAGACGTCCCAGTAAGCCATGACAGTGTGATGGTGAGCCAGCACAATACCAGGGGCCCCACTTGTATGCTAAAAGTTCATGTGCGTGCAGCAAAGGCATACACTGAAAAATAATCAGATTTATAACTCACACACCTTTGCATACAATTTTATACATCAGGATCATCTTAAAATGTGTTTGTATGGAAATAGCCTTCTGTTCTACCATTAACACCCACAATTCACCATGAATGCTCAAAACAAATCTCTCAGGAATATAAATGTATACATATTGCTACATCGAGGACATTGGCTGGATTCTGTTCAAAATCCATTCTAAATCCAAAATCCATTGAAATCAGCCTTCAAATTCTGCAATCCAAATCAAATGTGGTATCAAAGATCCTCTCAGGGTTTAGTTTTCTCTCCACCTCTGCTTACTTGTGCTCATCTGGTGTGTGCCCGAAGACACACCAAGAGGGAAAACTCTTCAAAGATGACACAAAGTTTGTGTTCTTTGAAAAATGACTGTTTGACTCCATGGTGTTAAATATTTGATGTTAGGTCGACAGAATTCTGGTTATATCCACTCTAAATAAAATAAATTAGAATATTTCAGAACATTTGTTTCTGTCTGGCTTCACCAACGGATGTTTTATCTCCCAGTGCCGCACATTGTTTATAACAAACGTGTCATCTTTGGCCATCCTCTTTGGTTGTGACTATTTAAATTAAAGGGAAAATGTCTGCCTCTTTCCCCATCAGACATTCTCATTTTACGACTGAACACCACAGCACTCCTTTCTCAAATGTAAGACTTTAAAGTCTCTTTCCTTACACACCAGTGAAGACTGACCTACGCACATTTATCAGTTACTTTTAAAAATCCAAACCCTCTGACTGGTCTGTTTATGTCAGATTAATCAGAGCACAAGGCTAAGTTGCCTCCTAAGTTTCCATATGACCAATTACTGACAAAAAATGTAGGCTTTTTTAAAATGGAGTGCGGCGCAGTGCTCACTTCACTTGAAACACACTCAACACAGAGAACAATGAGGGCAGAACAGCTTTGGTGTTCTCTCTGTCTCACTGCCAACTCAAGACAACTATTCTGCTATTCATGTATTTACATTTTGCCATCTGATAGGAAAAACTAAAAATTAAGTTTACAGGGAGATTTAGCCTTGTGCACGTACCTCAGACACCAGAAATGTTATGTCCATCAGCAGGTGGCGCTATAATCAAGGTAAATGTATTTTGGGCCTTAACTCCCATTGTGTATTTCACATTCAGAAAACATACATTTGCGCATGCCCATTTCCATTTTCCCTACTTTGCAAATCTTTGCACGTAGAATCTGTGGACACTCCTGATCAAAAGTTCTTCAAAGAATTTTGACCATCCGTACATTGTCATCATGTTAAGGGAGTGATATCACACAGAGCAAGATGAAACCTAGGCAAGTAGTAACCGTGCTCCACTGAGGCTCTGGGCAAACAATGGCAGGAATGTCTAGGTGGCACCTTTGTACCAAATTGTTAAAATATGCTAGAATGATTTTTTCAAGCTTTTGTCTGTAAACTGAATGTTTTCCAGTTAGTAAAACAAGTTATGTGTGCTAGAGGCCTGTCGATTTACAGTTGTCCGAGGTCTTCAAGTCATTAATGCGTTTTCTGTATGTTGGGGATATCAGCCTCCACTGTGCTGTACTACACTGTGGTTCATGAAACACTGACTCACCATTATGTAAGCCAGTGGTATTTGGTCTGCATTTATGCTGCACTTTATGAGTCCACCAAACACCCAGAGTGCTTTACGCCACATACCAACATTCACCCAAAGACCTAACTCTGTTACGATGACGATATGATTATGTGAATTGTGAGTTCCTAGGTTGGGCCTCAGCAACTTCACAGTCACAGGGGATTTCTGCCTTCCCAGTCATATTAAGTATCACAAAGCCAAACCACCTCTTGTGAACTCCATGTTTGGGAAGGCAAGTCTGGAAAACATCCGGTGAGAATTGGTGGAGCCCAACAGATTTGTGCCAAAAATATGATAATAGTGATGGAACATTTCGATCATGATGTGACTTGACTCAAACCCCCTGATCCTTTTGTGGACAACACTTTCACTTGGTGTTACAGATCCAAAATATGAAATGAAAATTTATGAGTGCACAGCCTTTTATACCTGGGGTGTGATCAGAATTAACCAATCGCATTCAAACCCATGTTAAATAGTAGTCAGTACACACCTGCCTTCAGCTGTACGAGTAGACATTTTCTCAGTTGCATCTTAGAGCAAAAGCCATGGTCTGCAGAGTAGGGTTGCACAGGCGCCGGAAACGTTTCATGGGAAGCTAAGCTGGAGAATTTTGGAAATATTCCAAATCAGAAACTCCTTGGGAATTATGGAAATGTGTGGGAATTAACTGTAAATTGGTGGTAACTTCAACAAAGTGTATCACATCCAAACATAAATCAGTTTAGTTTTGTCATAAGCAGACATGCAAAATAAAACAATTTAAAAAACTTCAACAGATTTATTTGTAAGTAGAACGTATTCAAGTTTGAATTATTTTATTGAACAATATTATGTAGCCCACCAGCCCAAATGTGTATCTTTAATAGTCTCTGTGTGCTCTGGCCTCTAAAGTGTGGTCCAGGCACAGAAATCACCTGTGCAGGTAGGAGGCGTGGCCTCAATAGCCCTGCAGTAAGCAGTGTGCTATGTGCATGTGATCAAGTGCACTTGCCTGAAATCTGGTTGTTTTAGTCACGATTATGGTAAAATATATTTTTCCCTGTTAAGGACCAGCCTTCAGTTTTGTCAATTACAGGTTTATTCCTGTTTATTCCCAAAAAACTGACAGTAATTCCCATAAATTCCCATTAAGCCCCACAGATCAGAAGATGGGTAGAAAAAGCATTCCAAAGGCATTAGAAATACCATGGAACACAGTGAAGACATCATCATCATCAAGTGCATTACCAAGAACTGGACATCCCTCCAAAATTAATAAAAAGACAAGAAGAAAACTGGTCAGGGAGACTTCCAAGAGCCCTACAGCAACATTAAACAAGCTGCAGGAATTTCTGGCAGATACTGGCTGTGTACTACATGTGACAACAATCTCCCATATTCATCATATGTTTGAGCAAAGGGCTAGGGTGGCAAGACCGAAGACTATTTTTATGGAGAAAATCATCCAAATCCTGCTAAATTTTGCCATGAAGAAGAAAATCAAATCAAATTTTATTTGTATAGCCCAAAGTCACACATTTAGCCTCAGAGGGCTTTACAATCTGTACAGGGAGTGACACCCTCTGTCCTTAGACCCTCGCTTCCAGTGACACAAAAAACCCTTTAACAGGGAAAAAATGTGGAAGAAACCTCAGGAAGAGCCACAGAGGAGGGATCCCTCTGCCAGGACGGACAGACGTGCAATGGATGTCACATGTACAGAACAATCAACACAAACATATTGTACAATTACAATGAATGACTGAATGACAATGAATTACATTGAATGATAGAATGATTACAGTAGCAGTGGAACCTGTGATAGAGATAGAGAGACACAGATGCACAGCAGCAGTAAATCATTATCTAACTATAAACTGTAATGGAGATATGGTAGCAATAATGACAGTAATAATATATGTAGTGGAGGTCATGCAGGACCACAGCAGCAGCCATGATCCAAGAGAGAGAGAGAGATTGCTATAATTTGGTTTGGTGCAAAAACAACACCATGGTGGTGGCAGCATCATGCTTGCTGCTTGCTGCTGGAACCAGGGCCTCATCAAGGTGGAGGGAATTATGAACAGTTCCAGATACCGGTCAATTCTGGCACAAAACCTTCCGTTAGAAAGATGAAGTGGAATTTCACCTTACTGCAGGACAATGACTTAAAGCATGCATCCTTATTGACAAATGACAGATTTGGAGCACTTTTGCAAAGAAGAGTGGGCAAAAATTGCCAAGACAAGATGTGCTATGTTAATAAACTCCTACCCAAAAAGAGTGCTGTAATACAATCAAAAGTGTTAGTTTAAGGGTGTGCACACTTATGCAACCAGGTTATTGTACATTTTTTATTTTTTATTTTTCCCCCTAAAAGATTTCAGTTTGTTTTTCAATTGAACTGTGCATGTTAGAGGTCACACTAAAAGTGGAAAAAGTTCTGAAATGATTTATCTTTGTCTCATTTTTTTTTTTTTTTTACTTCACAAAGCATTTTAACAGGTGTGTGTAGATTTTTGATATCCACTCTATCTATTTGAAATAGCATGTTTTCAAAGGTAAAAGTTTAGTCCTGCTAAGTTTTCAAACATTTTGGACTGCAATTTTGTGTGTGTGTAGTTGTTTCATCGGCCTCTTGCTTGTTCTCTGTTTGCAGGGTGAATGTGTGTGGAGGGCAGTGCTGTCATGGATGGAGTAAAGCTCAGGGATCACAGCGGTGCACAAAGCGTAAGTGTACAGTAAACTCCTTCAACACAGGAACGTCTCCACATTAATACCACCACTCCAGTCTACATATAAATGCTGGCTGCTGGCCAACACGCTCCAGGCACTCACACCAGTCTCTTCTCTTTCTTTGAAGATGTGTTCTTGGTTCCTTCCCTTTGTGATATGATGTTTGGCTGTTGGCAAAGATGTTGACTCGCTAGTTTTTGTTCAGAAATAATGTAATCAGAACAAATACTCGAGTACAGCTGAACATATTTACCACAGTGGGATTACACTCTGAAACTGAGGGCATGACCTGAAAGTGCCACAGCCACAGACAACATTCACCTGTATTTGGCAGGTGACCATGTCCTTTTCACATGTGTACCTTGTGAAGCTGACATCCTGATAAAATGACATCTGGCACTTGATGGGCTCACTTTTTTTTTCTTTTTTTTTTTACTGCAAGTGATGCTGACAAACAAGTTAACAACATGAATGAGCAGTTTTGTTTGTCAGGCGCTGCCTTACACATGATGACAGGAGCCAGTTGACATCCATGTGTTCTTTCATGGTGTCAGTAAATGCTGTGGGAAAAGTTTAAATCTGGGCCATTTTACTGCTATGTCACACACAACACACACTCATTTAAAAATAAACAGAGAATGTCACGAGACACGGCTAATCACAGATTATATGGCATAAATCAGGAATCTTGCTGTCATAAGTAAGTTGTATGCTGGACCTTTACTTCCTGTTGTAAAGTACACATTGCTTTTGTTTGCTTCTTTTCTTGGCAGCTGTAGTTGACATGTGATTCAGATCTAGAAAACCCATCTGATTCAGGAGAAATGATCAGGAGACATTCCAGTTCCTCCTCCAGACTGAATGAAGTCAAATGTGTTCAGATTATTGAATTGCAGGGCAGAACAGGGCTTTGTTCAATCCACCTAAAGTGAAGACATCACGGTTATCTGCAGACAAAAGATTTCTGTAACTTTGGAATAGCTCCGTTTACTTTCCTGAGAGAAAGCTAAATGTGAGTGGAAACATACTGCTGTATGGACTGCAGCTTCCTTTGCAACTGTGTATATGTAAACTTTAATAAAACTGGAGGCCCTCGACAAGACAGGATCAGTGCTGCTACTACTACAGTATTAATGCTTAGCTCATATTAGAGGTTCTGCTGTGTGTTGCAGTGCTGCGCACCACAGGCTTCATTGCTAGATGATAGAATTTCTCTTGATTCTGATGTCCACAGATTTCTCAGAGACACAGACAGACACAGACAGACAGACAGACACAGACACAGATAGATAGACAGACAGACAGACACACACACAGACACAGACAGACACACACACACACACACACACATACACACACAGACAGACAGACAGACACAGACAGACAGACACAGACACAGATAGACAGACACACACACACACAGACAGACAGACAGACAGACAGACAGACAGACAGACAGACAGACAGACAGACAGACAGACAGTGTTCAGTAAAGGCAGATGTGACTACATCTACCACCTTGCAGGTAGGGAGGGAAGGAGGGGGGGGGACTAAGGGAAGGCCTGAGCCAGCCCTAACTATAAGTGCTATCAAAAAGGAAAGCCTTAAGTCTACTCTTAAAAGTGGCTGAAGCCAGAATGGTAGTTTGTTCCACAGAAGAGGAGCTTGATCTCTGTGTCAGTGACAATGTATAGGATCCAAAACATTAGTAGTCTCTTTACCTGCTGCTGACAGTTGCTTTCATCATTGACAATCGTCACCAGTGGCAGGTCTTATCAGCTGTGTCTAATAAACGTTGCTTAACATTAATGTGAGTATTTTAAATTCAGTTGGCTAAAACTATTGTGGTGCATATTTTTAATACTCTGTAAGGAATAAGGTTCTGGTTTTGGTTGTCTGCAGTCCAATATTTTGTGAATACTGCTCAAGGACCTTGTGTAGTTGTGATTGTTCACATTTTTTAAAAACCTTGGGAAATGTAGTTTACTGACTGCTCTGTTCCGTACCGACTGCTGACTCCTCATTCTGCTTTTAGTTTCTTTAATTTACATTTTTCTGCTGAAGATAGACAGGACGGCATAGGCAGAGAGAGGCTGACATGCAGCAAAGGACTACGAATAAACAAGGTATTCGTAGTCTGTTGTAAACCACGTTACTGCTTAAAAACTGACTTCCGTAGAAGCAGAGCATCTGCAGATTAATTCCATACCTTATGTGATATGATCATTAAGTTAAAAAGGGGCATAAACAGGGGCATCCTGGTGGCTCAGCTTGGCCCTCCATGTACAAAAAGCTTGTCCATCCTGCAGCGACCTGGTTCAAACTCTGGTCTGTGGTCTACAGACACTTCCACACTTGTTGTGTGTCATCTCTCTCTCTCTCTCTCTCTCTCTCTCTCTCTCTCTCTCTCTCTCTCTCTCTCTCTCTCTCTCTCTGTCTCTCTCTCTCTCTGTCTCTCTATCTCTCTCTCTCTCTCTCTCTCTGTCTTTCTATCTCTCTAATCAGTGTAATCCCACTGTGATAAATATGTTCAGCTGTACTCGAGTATTTGTTCTGATTACATTACTTCTGATCAAACACTAGCGAGTCATCAACCAGGTCACCAGCAGCAGACACAGCAGCAGCTAATATTACTGACTAGTCCAACAGCAGTCAGCCCAGCTCTGCGTCTGTCTTTCAGCCTTTTATTTCATTTATTTTATTTATTTCTCTCACCAGCCACTAAAAGTCAGTCCCACATTTACTCAGATTCTTGTCCGGCGGCTTCTTGCTCGCTCACTCTCTCCTTTTCTCTTCTTAGCTTCCTCTGTCAACGTCCATAGAAGCTGCTGAGCTTGGTTACATTGCCTGTTTGCCCTGCTCAGGTATTGAGGTTATTTTTAAGGTAGAAAAGCTTCTTTAAATATTCTTAATAAAATGGTAGTTATCCTGTCAGTACAGGGTTGGTACACAATCCACATAGAAAAAATTGATTTTTTTATGTTATGCTTTTTTCTGTTGATAAACTGTAGTGTGTTCGGTAGTAGTAGTGAGGAGCAAATGTAATGTAATTCTTGACCAGCTGCTGAAAGCGCTTCATCACTGGTGAGGTGAGTGCCACTGGGTGATAGTCATTCAGTCAGGCTGGACTTGTTTTCTTGGACACAGGCATGATGGACATGTGGGTATGACAGACTGCGCCAGGAACAGGTTGTCATCACTAGTTGGTCAGCGCAAAGTCTGAGGGCTCGCCCACTGATACCATCTGTTCCTGCTGCCTTCCTGCTGTTCACACACTTAAAAGCCCTCCTGACGTCATGCTCACATAGAGAGTGATAGATGTGAAAGGTGCCCCTCCTATCCAGTAACCTCTGCTTCAGCTGTTCCTGCTTGCTTGGCTGCCAAATGGCCTCAAATTGAGCATAAAAGTTGTTTTAGCTTACCTGCTAAAGACACATCATTACAGGAGGATGGGCTGGGTTTGTAATCTGTCACAGTTTTTAGCCCTGACTACATGCTTCCTGTATTGCCCTCCTGGAACTGTAGTTTTCTCTCTGTAGTCTCTTTTGCCCTCCTTCTTGTAGGCTGCTGCTTTATAATTGTAACCACATCCATGAAGGATTAACTACTAGATAATCTCTTCCTCGCTCTCCTCCTCTCATACTGAGCAGTGACAAAGAAAAAAGCAGCGAACACACATGCTTGTCTTATGAGACGTCCTGTTTGATACAGAGAGTGATGGGCCTCTACATGTGTACATGTACATGTCTATGTATAGATACACATATGCATACATGTGTGTGTTCTTACTGTCCTTGTTCTTAGCTGTTTATTTCAGTGTGAGAAAGTTGAAAGCTATGAAAATACAAAGTCCAAACTGAACAGTACAAACTGAACCTGAACAGGTCATTGTAAACATCCAGGAAAACCAAGCTGATAGAGTACATATGCAATAAACAGAGGGCAGTAAGTGGGAGTGGGGTAGGGGGTCAGCAGGGGCCTCTAACATGTTCTCTGGGTAAGACGGCAAACAGCATTCACCAAACTGTGGTTTCCTCTGTGCTGGGTGAGAATTTCTTTTTGTTAAATGGTTTTGTAAATGGTTGTTGATCTTGTAATGAATACATCACTGGAGCTGAGTCAAAGGGGTTTAAGTACGTTATTGTGAGTAACTAGGATTTTTAATATGATGGTGTTTATATAGTGTCAGTGTTGGTCGGCGGAAAGATGAGTGTATCTATTGCTCAGAGGATTAGTGAGGACCATAGATTCTCAACAGACAGCCGTATCAGAGCTAATCTGACCTCTGAGGGCCAGCAGTGACTCAGATGATGTGGAATTCAATACCTCATATATCGATGTCATATCTTTCCATCACTACCTACTTCAATGAACATCTGTCTCAGCCACATGCAAGGTTACAACAGGCTGTTGCACTTACCCATAAAGTCTGAGCAATTTTCGTTCCTTCACTTTGGAATTTTAAGGTCTTGCATCAAGGCAGTGACACAAAGAAAATCATTATGCCTCCCAGCTTCTGCTTCTCACTTTGGATCCCTACCACATGAACACAGCCGCACACACCCAAAATATTTTTAACTCTTGCAGACCCCTCACAGACCTTGGTGAGGGCATGGAGGGGCTCTCTGAGCACCAGGCCCAGCAGTTTCAAAAGGGCAAGGACATCAGCAGGACTGGTCTGTTTCCTGTCCCCAGCTAATAAGTAAATTACCATCACTTAGTCCATCACCTCGTCACAGAATAGAGCTCTTATGTAGCTGCCCTCAGTGTGAGAGAGAGGGAGAGAGAAAAAGAGAAAAGTATTTGGAGAACAGATGGCAGTCTCAGCTCCAGGCCCGAGAGGGGTGGGGGAAAATGAAAACTATTTACGCTAGTCGGAAAAGAAAGCAAGACAGCAATGATATCATCTTTGAGGTAATCACACCATGGAAGAAGGGTGTAACTTCCCTGATACTACATTTCTGGAGGATACATGGTATATTGTGCTGTTAATGCCCTTAAATTGATATTTGTATGTTTTTGCAGTGTGTTACAGATGTATTAAATAAAGTTATCCCTTTGCACTTTTAACTGGTTCATTTAATGTGTGAACACTGATAGTAAAAATGTGCTTTTGGCAGATTGCAGTGCGTCCTGACTGTGCAAACACGTAAAAGTGCTTAAGAACTCTCCCATTCTCTCAGTTTCATGACCTCTGAGGTAACAGAGACTCAGACAATCCAAAATAAGATTAGATAATCTATTAATTGATCAAATGAAGGAAACCATCAGCTGTGTTGTGCTGTGCTCATAACCCTGTTTTGCTGTTTAAAGTGTAAACTGATCCACAAAAGACATGACAGAAGTGGATAGTACACATTCATTACTTTACATTACCTGTGTTAACGTTCTGTCTTGTTCGCAGCTAAAAGCATTACACTAATAAGCTTCTACTATGAATTTCACTGTGAAATTTCTGGTTTGATAGTTGTTAGACTGTTATTAGATTTTAAAAGCTATGGAAAATGTCCATTGTGGGTGTATGTACGTCCACATATATAAAAAAGAATCACTAGTGAAAGCCAGGCACTGATTTCAGTCTATATCAAAGCTCTACATGCCTTCTCACTATCCCATTCAATGCATCAAGAGGAGCCATCAGAGAGTTTTTAGGTGGCAAGTTTCCATGTTAAATTGTAGAAGGTTGTAGACTGTAAAGAGGAATTGTGCCCGTACTCGTCACTTCCTCTGAGAGCTGCTCTGTGGGCATACTCTGGCTCTCAGTTAGTCCTTAATCTAGGCTGCAGTGGTAGGTTGTAGTTACAATGCTAGCTTAAATGTATCAGTCAAACCACATCCTGTCTGTCATATGAGGGTTACATGTGTACAGACTGAATCATCTAACTGCGTAGGAGGTAACTTTTCCTCTTGCCAGCAGATATTTGTCATGAACCATTTAGTGTTTCCATCATTAATCATTTTCACGAATCTCAAAGCCACTAATGAGTGTGAGGAGGTGACACACCCTCAGAGTCCCCGGGAGAATAAGCGGGATTAGGATTTCTGAGTCATTTCTCCTGCTGGCTTTACAAACTTTTGACTGGTACTGTAAATGGTTTTCACAAAAGTCTCAGCTTCTTCCCAGTTTAATGCTGTTTGGGGACCTCTGTTTGCAGAAATATTAAAATACACCATTTTTAGAATAGTGAAAAAAAACCCCACATTTATACTGCATGTAAAACATTCATGGCTTATGGGTACCCATACAACCCATTTTCATTCAGATATCTTGAGGTGAGAGATCACAGAACCCCTTTGAAAATGGTGGTTTCCATTTTGCTTGAAAGGTTGAAAACCTACAACAACCAGAGTGCACTGGGCTGCACCCAACCACTAAATGCTCCAGCTGTGATGCACTGTGAGTTGGGCAGGACTTGGTTATGGCTCATCCCTTTAAAAGCTCGAAAAAATCCTCAACCGGGTCACAAACCTTCTTCTTCTTCTTCTTCTTCTTCTCATTCTCATTATTATTATTATGATGTTTTGGCCTTTTATTTGACAGAGACTGCTGAAGAGTGACAGGAATGTGTAGAGAGAGAGAGAGAGAGAGAGAGAGAGAGAGATGGGGAATGACATGCAGGAAAGAGCCACAGGTCGGATTTGAACCCTGGGCTGCTGTGGCAAGGACTGAGCCTTTGCACATGAGGTGGCTGCTCTACCAACTGAGCTAACTAACACTCCACAAACCGTCTTGCATAAACTGTTCTGAACAGCACACTGAAATTGAAGTGAGGAACTGACATCGCAATTACAGATTCTGATCATATCTGATCAGCACTGCCAGTCTCATGGTTAGATCTGATCTTATCCTAACCTCAGCCATCTCACTTCTCACCAAATATGGTGTATCAACACACCTCTCTCAATCCAACTGCACATGGAGACATACATATAAAAAGCAAAATTACAATATATACTTCCAACAACAGCTGGAATGAGTGGGGAGCTCTGTGTGCAGGCAATATGCTCATTTGCATATACTTGTTCAGACAACTTCTGACCAATTCTTCTTCTTCTCTCTCTGTGCTCTGTCTGGGTTTTGTGTTATAGCCAACTGCATCCCTCAATGCCAGAATGGAGGAATGTGCCTCAGGCCTCAACTCTGTGTCTGCAAGCCTGGTTCAAATGGGAAGGCATGTGAACAGAAGACGGTGCACACACACTCCTTTCCAGCACTGCCTGGGAATGGACCCACCAACAGGCACACCAGTGGACACACTAATGGACACAATGTGGTACCCCAGAGGCCCATACCTCAGCAAGTGTCTCCCAATGGCTATGCCTCTGCCCCCGCCCCGTCAAGTAACATGGGCCAGATGAAACTAACTGTCCATCCGGCCCCCCAGCTTGTGCGACCACATTACATCCAACAGCACATCCAGCAGCAGTAAGTACCATGTTTGATTCAACCTTTATTTGAATTAAAATCAGCAGAGCTCCATGCTGTCTTCCAACAACCAACAACCAGACTTTCACTAAAGTCACTCTGTTTTCCACTGCCAAACCTTTTTTCAGGCTATTTTTTGTATTGTTTTATGTACATGAGCTAGGTGGATATGATGTATGTTCAGTTGTAGATTATGTATCAGTGATTATATTTACATGCTTAAAGAACAAGACTGAATGTAGGATGAATCATTTACAGGTACGGTGGAGCACACCTGACACTGTGTGTCCGTGCTGACTGTTCATCGGAGTGATGGCCTGTGGGAACAAACTGTTCTGTCTGCTTCTTTTGGTGCACAGTGTTCTGTAGCGCCTCCCAGAGGGGAGAAGTTGGAACAGGTTTTGTCTGGGGTGATCTATACTCAAAGGCTTGCATGTTGCACTCATTTGTCCACCTGCAAAAACTTCCTAGATGCTCTTGGACAATCCAACACTTTGCTGAAGTTTACTGAAACCTGAAGGTTTCTGCCAAAATTCAAGGGGTGTCTGGGGTGTGATGGATCAGTTTCCTTTCTGTTCTGTTCAAGAAATCCTGAAGAAAAGGCAGGCTGGCACCACTGTCTTTCTCTGACTGTCCGTTGTAATCTGTTCCTGTCCTGTTTGGTGGCTGATCCAAAACAGACATCAGTGATAGATGAGCAGAGAACAGACTGAATGATGGCGGTATAAAACAACAGCAGCTCCTTGGGTAGGTTGAGCTTCCTGAGCTGGTACAGGATGTCCATCTTCTGCTGGGGATTTTTCACGATGGTGTCTACAGTATGTTGGTGTCCCACTTTAGGTCCTGGTAGTTTGTGCATCTCAGAAACCTGAAGGTTTCCACAGTAGACACTGTGTTGTTGTTTATGGTGATGGATGGCTGGGTGGTGGGGCTCCTCCTGAAGTCCACAGTCATCTGCACAGTTTAGAGTGTGCTTCAGGTTATTCCAACAGGTGGCCAGCCTCCTGTCTGTATACACTCTTCACTGTTGGATGAGGCTAATGACCGTTTTATCAGCTGCAAACTTCAGGAGTTTAACAGGTGGGTCTCTTGAGGTGCAGTCAGTGATGCAAAGGGAGAAAAGCAAACTGTCTGGGTGCTGTTCCCCAGCCTCACCTGCTACCTCTGAAGTGTTTGTGTCGTCAACCCAGTTCAGGTTTATATCAATGTGAACATCCAGATGTTACTTTACTTTGCCACATTTTCTCACTTCTGGAATTTACACCAGTGATCTCTGCTACAAGCACACATCTCCACATCCCGGCCTTCCAGAGTCATAGTCTCTATTAAAAGAGCATAGATGATCTGATATAAAGAGTCTGTCCTTACATTCTGTTTGTGCTTCACATCTTCTCATAGTTTACAGATGAAGTCCCGACAGTATGTATGAGGGTGGAATGTTTCTCTCAGTACTAAACTCCTGCTGTGTAAACTGTTAGTTAGTTTTGTCACTGCAGCAGACCAAAGAATTTACAATCAGTCAGCGTAAAAATGAGCCAACTTACTGGCTCTTATCGGCCTCGTGTCGAGTGGAAGAGAAATGTCACCTGTCCAAATCAGCACACACACTAATGATACTGATGAGTGATGTTCAGAATGTTAATGAATGCATTTTATGCACTGCTTTTACACTGTGTAAAATGTCGAGGACTTTTTCATGCGCTGCACAGGCACAAGTAATTACTCCCAGATCCTGTCCCTGAAAGCTGCTCTCAATTTTCAGAAGGGATTTTATGCTCACAAAGATGTAGTCTGCTATTGGTTCTAGCAACAGAACAGTTATCTGTCATCTGATAGGATAAAAACTAATAATCAGTAATAATCTCCAGGGAAGAAATTTCAGATAGATATACACACAGGTAAGTTTGTTACAATATAAATTGTTCAATTTTAAATTTGATATAATATAAGCATTAAAAAAATGATACTTCTGGAAAACATTGAGAAAGAACAACCACGAGCAAACAGCATTTCAGCATTAATGTACACTTTGTAAAAGTTGTCCTGTTGCAGACAGCAAGTCATTCTTTTCATCCTAAATAGATCATGAATAATATCAATCCACTCACCAACTGTACTGATTTCTGCTTTTAAACACATAGTTATACTTTTCTGTCCACTGCGTTTAGAACCCTAAATAAATATCAGACCTGAGTTGTAACATTCTTGGATGTCTGGGCCCTGAAGTGTATACCAATTCATACTTTTATGCAGCTTGTACTGCCTCATTTTCTGTAATCGAACATCTTTTGATTCCGGGTGTTACAATTTGATTTAAAATAATTCTCGGTTCCAAATCTGTTAGTGTGGCAAATGAAATGTAGTCCTGAGAACAGAGTACAGTATGTTCAGGCTGTGGCAAAACAATATCACTGTAGGAGAAGTGATGTACCTGAAATCATCACAGTCGTGTGACATGTCACATTTTCAATAATTAATAAAGTCTGTGTGTGTGTGCGTGTGTACATGCATGAAACACACTACATCAGAGACAAAGAAAGATGTGGAGCGAGAGCTTTAAGTTTTTTTTTTTTCTGCTTGTGTGGCTGCTGGGTTTAAATCCTACTAAATGTGCGTGTGGGTGCGAGCATGTGTGAGATCTGTGCAGGATAACGGTGGTAGAGATTGCATGCAAAGACCTTGTATCTGTTTGAGTGTCAACTCAGCTGTGTGTCACAGAAGAAGTCCATAGTAAGTTCAGGTTAACTGGAAATGATCGTAACAACAAAGCTCAGCGTAAAGATGAAAATGTGCTGCAGTGCTGTAGTGCATGCTCAGACATGTGAAGCTGTATGTGAAGTACGTTACCAGTCTGTAAAGGAGGACAGCTGTGTTGGTGTGCTGCTTCAGTGATCCTGTGAGCCAGGCTAAGGAAAGTTCTGCTTCCATGAAAAGTCTTTGCTTGTGCAGATCATCTGAGGAAAGAAGGTTGCTCCGTGCATTGTCTGTGCAGAGTTAAAAGCTTGCTGTTGTTTTGCTGCTCTTTGTGAATCAGCTGGCAGACTGTGTGCTGAAGATGCTGACTTGTTTACTTTGAAGCATTAGTGTTGAGTTTCTAATTGCTTCTGACAAATCCAGCTGTGCTGTTCCTCCAGGCTCCAGTCTTCATTCTTAGCTTACTTAGCTAGCTGGGCCAACCAGATCCTGACTCCAGGACTCCACCGACTCCACCTCCACCAGCAAGAATATTGTCTGACTCTTGGCGGTACAGATGCACAACGCAACTTGACTGACAGCATTTTCATTGGAGATTATTTCACGTTATAACAGAAGCTGCTAATGTAGCCTAATGTCCAGGTGGCCTATCACTGTTTCTGGCTGCAGTGACACAATTTCATGGTGAAAGACCAGTGAGGTATGGTTTTCACAGAGAAAATGATAAACAATACACAATAACCACCTGATTGCCCCAAAAGAATTACTGAAAGAAAGGCATGTTGAAGCTTGTTTGAAGTTTGAAGACGAAGACGCCTGCAGATTGTTGGGAGAATGTGCCATGTTCAGTTGGAAAAATGACTTAAATTGGGAATCAATAACTTATTCTTTTTCTCTTGGAGGGTGCCATACATCTATCGAAGCTGTGACTTTCCTCTCTTTCTGCTTTGTCCCACTCTTGTCCCACCTCATTGTCATCCTGCATTCAGCTTTCATGCTGTATTTGGCTTCATCTAGTTTTTCACCTCTGGGTCTCAACACGTGGAAGCTATAAGGTTTTTTCAGGGTTGGTTTAGTCAATAATTTAGTGACGTGATGATGCAGTCAGGGATTTTAGTACTGACTGCCAACTACTTCTATAGAAGCTTGGTCCTAAATATCACAACAGTAAAGAGCTTTAAACCTGAGCTGTGAGACAGAGAAAAGAGTGGTGACGAGAGAGAAGTTATAAACATAAGATCTCATTCCAGTCTCAACAAAATATCTGGCATTACCGTGCCTTGGCAATGACTAAGCCACTAAATGAAAAAAGAAAGAAACGTTTGGAGAGCGTCCAAGGAATGTTTACAAGAGACTGCTAGTCTTAAATATCAGAGAGGAGATTTTACTCATTTCTACATACACAGATTAGTGAGACAGAGTTGAGGGAGTGAGGTGTGTGTGTGTGTGTGAAGGGGACTGAATCTGTTCAGTCTCGGCCTTGACTGCTCTGGCTGCATTCGTAATCCACCGGCGACTTCTACACTTTAGTCCTCCAAGTCTAATCCCCATGAGAGCTGACATACTCTGGTCTACTGTAGTGAACTCAGTGAACCTCACCAGAGCCCTCTCACGCATTAGCAATATTGCAACTGAGGCAAGCAGACTGCAGGGAGGGAAAGGAAGAATATCTGTGCACTTGTATGTGAGCGCGCTGTTCTGGCAAACTGACTGCCTGACTGAAGCGATCAGAGACTCTTACAATGTGTAAGAACCATGGAGGAGTTTGTTTAATAATCTGCCTGTTACAGATTTGGTAATGCATGGAGCTTTGAGGAAAAAAAAGATCACAAGAGGTTTATAAACTGGGCTCACGGATTGGTAAACTGAGAGTACAGATTTATTGCATGTCAGGATTTGATTGGTTGTGGTAGCTAAGTAAGATAAGTATGACTAGAGCCTGCAGTTCATGCTTGATGCACTGACAGAATATTCCTGACAGAAAGTAGACCTAGGATTTCAGTGTCTTGTATTTTATGTGGGGATTCAAAATTGTATTTGATCAGTCTGATTTTGTATGTTTGGAATTACGTTTACAATTGTAGAACTATGTAAGTTTTACAGGTAGTGCCAAAAGACTCTCTGACAAGGCTGACAAGGCAAAAGCAGAGCATGCACATTTTGTCATCAAAGCAATGTGGTGTATCTCTCTCTGAGTATCTCTCGATTGGTTGTGGGATGCTGCAGAGGTGTGCTATTTATGGAAGAGGATTAGGGCCACATAAAATATTTTTTTTCTCAGAATTCTGACTTTTAAACTTGACTAATTGTTGGAACCAGTTGCCGGTTTCTGTGGCAGGGCCACTGCCTTGGCGGTGTCTAGGGCAGTTACCACTGCTTGAAGTAGTATTTCCATTACGTGATTTCTGCTTTAATTTCCAAGGTTTTCTTAATTAATCTGCCAACCTCTGCTGGTGGCAGCCTCAGCTGCCACTGACCTGTTGCGGCAGGTGTCAGTGTCTGAGGTAGCCTGATACTGCCTTGGCGGTGTCTAGGGCAGACACCGGCAACTGCTGCAGCATTTCAATGGTAATTGCCCCAGACTAGGGCAGACACTGGCAATTGGCAACCTTGCAAATTAAAGCAGAAATCATTGGTGCGTTGATGCTGTCACATTGTATAATAGTGGGAGTGTATTAGTAGCTGACTGTGTGTTTCCTTCCCAGCAACAGTTTGCTGCAGAATGACACTCATCTTAAGCTGCTGCTGTTAACTACTAACTCCCACATGCCCATAACGGCAGCAGCACAGTGGCAACTGCTGCAGGATTTCAATGGCAGCTGCCCAATATTTTATAAAACAGTCATTAGTGTTTTATTTGACTCGTGGTATTTCCATTATGTAATTTCTGCTTTAATTTGAAAGGTTTTCTTAATTAATCTCCCAACCGCTACACTGGACCTTGGTGGTGTCTAGGCCAGACAGTCTATGTGCTCAGATCTAAAGTCTGTGCTCTTAAATTTTATGTGCTCGCACTCAAAACAAGCTTGTCCTCTCAGGTTGAGGCATCTGCTCAGACTGAAGGATGTCCCTCTTTGCGCTTAAAATAGTGTGTTAGTGTCACCAGCCAGTAGGGAGACAGCTTCATCTACATCTTAAATAATTCTAAAGAGTTATTGTAGTTTAGATTTTTTCTAATTTTATAGCCCATTGTCCATACGTCAAGTGTGTATGGAAGTCAGCCGAACATCAATTTTTTCGATTGGTCTTTTATGCGGTGGCATAAAACAGCAAGGAAGTGTCGGACAGACACAAACTACACATCTCCGTCTTCAGTGGAATCTCAAGAAAACAGTGCAAAAACTGCATCTCTGTATCGTAAACCATTTCGGAGATTTTCACAGATATGTAAAACGTTAAACATTTGGGCAGATCTGCCCAATCCATCCTCAGAGGGTTAAAATCATAATATGACATGCAGCAAGAGTGCGACGGCTGGGATGCGAACCGACGTCCCATGGTTCAAAATACAATAGATAGCAGTGTACTTAACTATTCAACTATCATAACATTGGTATGCTGCTAAGAGTATTTACAGTATAACCCACTAATATAAAATTAGAAAAAGTCTTTTTAGGATTACTTAAGATTATAATTATACATAAATAATCTGGCGTCTTAAATAGGTGTCGATTCAAACAGCTGGCTAATATGGTAAATTGGTGTATTTTAAGAGCGAAGCAGTTTTACAAACAGATCATATACCCGCCACTACAGAGCGCTCAAAAAGCGCGAAGGAACACACCCAAGATTGGTCCACACTATAGCTGTCTCCCAATTGGCTGGTGAAACACTTTTAAGTGCAGGGTGGGACATCCTTAGTCTGAGCAGACGCCACAACCTGAGAGGACATGTTGTTTTGAGTGTGAGCACATTAGCTATGAGCATGTAGACTTTAGATCTGAGCACGCAGGACATATTTGAATGTGAGCAAAATGTTTGTATCCAAGAAGAAGACATGCGAGCGCACAGTTTTGAAAGAAAGCAGCAGAAATCTGAGTGCGAGCACAAAATGTGAGCACGAGAAGAATAAATCTGAGCACGACAAGGAGAAATCATGCTCTCAAACTGAAAATCTATGCTCTTGGATAAATAATTATATTAAATGCCCAGCGGCAGCAGTTGAGACATTAATTAACAAAACCTTGCAAATTAAAGCAGAAATCATGTAATGGAAATGCTACTTCCAGCAAATCAAATACAACACAGTGATGACTGTTTTATAGCAGTATAGTGTAGTTTAAAAGTCCTAAAGAATTATGAATTATGTAGCCCTAATCCTCTTCCGTACCTGGAATGGCAGAAAGTATATACATTTCATGTATCATTCACCACATCAAGTGAAGCCCAGGGTTTTAGGTCAAATTAAAATGTGAAGGACAAATGTTAATTCAGAGGTTGAATTTATTAGTCTACATTACATAATCTCTGGCAGGTAGCATGGCAACATTGATTCAGTGTTGAAATTCTATCAGAATCATCGTTTTGTTGAGGTTGAATATTCAAGGCTAGATAACATTGAAGCAATGTTGATTCAATGTTGGTCTTCTATCTGGAGATTGGTTTAATTCATGTTATTTCATTGTTGGTTTAATGATAAAACAGCGATTGATTTAAAGTTGAACTAGATGAACTGACCCCAGATCTTAACTCATCTTAACACATTTAATTCCCTACCAACTCAGTATTTCATTAACCAACTTGTAACTAAAGTAATTATCTTTTTAACCTACTTACTACTAGACCTACGTCTGTCTTCACTTGAACACGGGTACCTGACGTTTGGGCATCGAAAGACTAAATCAAAGCTTCAGTGCTGGTTCACCAGGTTTGTTTTCATTCTGCCTGGTTGCACTGGCTATTGTCCATATTTGTTTAATTGTCCTTACTGTGCATTGTTCATAGAAACATCATGTAGCATAATGTCCCTTTTTAGAGAGTGAGAACAGAAACTCTCTGTGTAGCTTAGCTGTTACAAAACTGACATTTAAAAGCGTAAAATTGGCAGTTGTGAGCACATGACACAATTTCACTAATAATTATAACAGACTATGAGCTTCTACCAGAAGATGATTCTATGATTCACTTACCCCATGCATAGTTTCATAACCAAAACAGAAGAGCTATTTAAGACTTTACAGGGTCATGGCAGAGCTATTTACAAGGCTATCACTTTCTGTTTATTTTTACCATGGTGGACTAAATAAACTTCTGCTATGGAGAAAGTCACACAGCTGATTAGCTACAGCTTTCTCGAGTATCTTAGAGAGAAAGGGAAGGTTTGATATCGGTCTATAATTGGCTAAAACCTCTGGATCTAGAGTGGGCTTTTAAAGAAAAGGTTTAATTACAGCTACTTTAAAGGATTGTAAGTAATATCCTAATAATACAGACACATTAATTGTGCTGACTAGAAGTCAAACGTCCTTGAGCAGCCTGGTTGGGATGGGATCTAAGAGACAGGTTGACTTGGCTTAGATGAAGAAATTATTAAGGTTATGAGATGAAGGTCGATGGGAGAAAAAAACTTAAATATGTATCAGGTTTTACAGCTGTTTCCAAACTTGCTGTATCAGAATGCAGATCAGTGCCTGTTGAGGGCAAGAGCTGATGAATTTTGTCTCTAATAGTTTATTATCATCAAAGAAGCTCATGAAGCCATTACTCCTGAGACCTAAATACATGGCTCAATGGAGCTGGGGCTCTTGATATGTTGTATCACAGCGCAGTCTAAAATATTAAGATATAATATACAAGCCATATCACCTAGACGCTAACATAACCCACTTCTCCACTCTCCAGTTGGAGACTTAATATGACTGACACAGTCAGTGCAGCTTGCGGGTGACATACAGTTTGTCTTCCGTTTGGGGATTCCTGAGGGATCGAACCATTCCTGAACCACTCCCTGACTTCAAATGCACTATGCTGACTACTGTCTGTACTGTCAGGCAGCATCTTGTGCTGATAAAATGTCCAGTGACTTGAAGTAGACTCACTCTGTACCATTGATTGCGTTGCGATTAGATGTAATTGAGATCCTTTAGTCTAAGCTTTGCCTATTTTGTCTTACTGTTCTGTAACATTGCAGAATTCCCTCGGGCCACATTTACTGCTGCAGTTTAAAATGCAATGAGGCAGGATGACTCTCTCAGAAAGAAGCATTTGCAGGCTAGTGAGCATAGAAAAACGCTTTACCTACCGTTGTCCCTATTTTAATAGTGAGCAGTGTCTCACAAGGTAACCCGTACTGAATCACTAAATCCTAACCCAGACATCTTTACTATATTCAGCTCTGTCACTCTCTTTTCAGTGCCATCTGTTCCATGGAGCTGAAATAAAAGGTTTATGACACACTGTCTGTAAACTAAAGCAGCAACATTGTAATCGTGTTGCATTGATTGTAATGTGTTGAGACAACGTCTGTCAGAATGAGTCTATGCCAGGGTTGCAAAAGGGTGGAAAGTTTCTAGTAAATTTCAGAACATTTCTGGAAAGTTTCCATGTTAAGTTTCCCAAGTTAAGCTCAGGAATTTTTGGAAATCTTCCAATTCCATGGGAAACCCCATGGGAATTCTGGAAATTTATGGGAAATTGGTGGTAAGTTAAACAAAGTGTATCACATCCAAACATAAATCTAAACATTTAGTTTTGTCATAAGCAGACATGCAAAATAAAACGATTAAAAACATCTCAGTAAGTAGAACTTATTCAAGTTTGAATTATTTTATTGAACAATATTATGTAGTCCTCGTGCTCAAATGTGTGTCTTCAATAGTCTCTGTGTGCTCTGGGCGGAGTGTGGTCTAGGCACAGAAATCACCTGTGCAGGTAAGGGGCGTGGCCTCAACTGCAGTAAGCAGTGTGCTATGTGCATGTGATTGAGGAATAGCAGATATTCAAGTGTACCTGCATGAAATCTGGTTGTTTTAGTCATTATTATGCTAAAATGTATTTCCCCCAAGTATATTTAAGTTTCCTGTTAAAAGCCAACCTTCAATTTTGTAACTTCTCAGTTATTCCCATAAATTATTGTTAATTCCCATGGAGAGATTCCAAAAAAATTTGAAAAGTTGTGATTTTGTTTGTGTGATTTCAAGTCCACATTTTTAAAACTTTGGAGTCAGATATGTTGTTGTAATCAAGCAAATCGAGCTTAGTGAGACCACACCAATATCTCATGCCAACTCCAGAAAAGTTGGTGCCTTCTTGACTTCCTGCTTTCACACTTGTTAGACCACTGATTGGTCTGGTGGTGGAGGAATCCTGCACGGAGCATGCATTTTCAAATAGCCAAGCTAGCATCATTAGTGACCACAGTTTTTTTTCACTCAGATATGTCAGTGAAGTTAATGATGTACAGACACCATCAGCAGCTTATAGAGGGAGAGAGAGGTGAATGTGAGCGGTGCAGAGGAAAAAGAGAGCAAAAAGTAAAGAGTAAATGTAGTCCACAGTATCAGTTACAGTTTGTTACTGAATAAAGACTGCAGCTCTTTAGACCAAAGTTAGTGTGTTTTTTTCCTGGTTGTTTCCTAACTGCGTCACTCTGATGATCAGCTCTGCCTATGCTGAAGGGGTACTATCTACAGTGGAAACCAAGCAGAGATACCAAAAGGGAGGAGAATCATGTTGAGCCATAATGTGTAGTGAAAATATGAGATTAGTTTCAGTTCAATTATTTTGATGTCATTTTGTCATGTTCATAACATGTTCATAAAATGTTTTGTCACCATTTCATGTTCAAAAATATTTTGTACATACAGTATGCTTTTTGATAACTGGTAATGTTTTTTTCCTTCCAGGATCCGGCCTGTGGCCATGCACCCAGCACAGAGCCAGCAGTATGTCATAAAGCCCAAATACTACCACACACACAGCACGCACACACAGACACATGTCCAGTCCCAGCCCGAGAGGCCGATCCCCCTAACAGTGGGACACAGCCCCATCCATGGTGAGTAAGTCTCCCTACAGATCACATTTTTACTGGTGAAATCTGACAGACCAAACACTGCCATGTGGTTAAAAAAAGGTGGAAAAAAGCTGCTTGTACTTCCTAACTGTACTTGGGTTGAAGAGATCACAGTGCACGGCATATAAACTATGCACACAGTTCAATAAGTGCTTCAGTCAGATAAGCAGACCTCCATCTGGAATCAGGGACAGATTGCAGATTGGTCTCAGCACGTAGAGCATCAAACTCAGAACATTCCTTAAATGTGACAACTAAATGTGCTCAAATAATGCTGCTGTTCTTCCAACCACTAAAACACTGAACACACTTGATGTGCATCAGTACTAATACATACGTGAAAATAGCCTATTTGCATATAGCCTCTTATGTTGGAAGTCTTCTGTGGGTGGCTGTTGAATGGTGGGGGTCAGATGACAGGTATTCAGAGGCTCTGCTATGGACATCCTTCCACATTTCTATCCATCCAGGCACTTGTTGTTTCAACAAATTGAGGGGTCCTCCCCCGACGACACAGTTATTTTATTCTTTCTCTTTCATCCTTACTTGCACCGGCAGGGAGGCCTGTCTGAAATTTCCCTTCGAAAATGAGACTAATAATTCATTTTCGACAGCCTCAAGCAGCCGGCAATGCTTAAGTCTTTATGCCATTACTGCTTGAGCTGCAATTTGAACAAATCCTGTTACTGACCAACTGAGAGCTCCACATTCTCTCCATGTCCTCACAGTATTGGAGCAGATGTGATGTATTTTTTTGTGCATGTGTGTGGTACTGTATGTGTATATCATGTTTCCCTTTGGATCGTGTTTTATTTGCTGCTGCAACTAAAGATATTTAGCTGCTCTGCTGACACAAGAACAGTTTTAGACACATTTGTACACACTTCTAGATGTCAAATTACATTTAATAAAATGCTTCAAGAATCCCTCCAAATAACCATCCAGTAACAATAACCAATAACACCCAGCGCCTCTCGTTACCTCTCTTTCCGTACTTTCATGTGTCACCTGTACTCATAATAGAGTCCTTCAATAAAGGACTTCATCATAACTTACAAAAGAAATCAAATAACTCAGCTTCACATACAGGTAAAAAAAAAAATACCTGCACCCGCACCTACTTCATTTTCTCCAACTAAATAAATACACAAGTTCACAGTCATTTTTAATTCAAATCTCTGTTAATTCTCAGTGAACATGTGAAGTGCAGGAAGTGATCCTAACAAATATGTAGGCGTATGTTTGAGTTGTTCACTTACAGGCATTTGATGTCCCTAAGTCTAAATAAATGTGAATACCGCGGCTGATTTCCTGCATGCAGTCTCTGTGAAAAAATCACAAGTGTTTGCTCTTCTAAAACAGGAAGCCCGCAGCTTTTCTGTCAGGCCTGTCCCACATGACAGACAGCCTGTCAGCAACTGGCTTTGGTGCCACATCTGGGAAAGTTATTCCGTCTCCCCTCAGCTCTCCCAAGCTGCCAAAAGAGCCTCAGACAAATGTTAGTTGTCTTGCCCCTGACTGAAGGCTGGGGTTCATCGATTCATTTGAAAGGTCAAACATCCTTCAGCTGGGCTTAATCACTTCTATGCCAATGACCTTGTTGTAGGCCACAAGCTGACCATGAAGTGTGAAAATAACCAAATGACCCTTTAAGTGCGTTCTTAGTCAGGCCTGACTTACGTGTCTGTACTGCACAGAGTGCACCTTTGCAGGCCTCTGCACTTTTTCACTTTTCCCTTACATGGATCACATAAAGCTGTGTCGTCCAATGGAAAACATCAGAAAGAAAGAAATTAACCCCTTGACTTCTGTATTTATGCTATCATTCCTCACTGCTACGCTCTGCACTCCTCTCTGCAGCCTGGATGAATCTCGTGCTCAACATTTTCAACCTTCAAGTTGATTGATGTCTGTGTTGTGTCTGAGATGCTCTCCAGACTCCCTTTCCATATGCTCGACACAACCAAAGAAACCTGCTAGCAACGTGTAAATACTTACAGAGACGTAGAAGTGAAGCCAGAAGAGGGAGGGAGGCTTCAGAAATGTGTTCTCACTGCTGTGGCCAAAGACCTACTTCTCAGAGACATGTGAAGGTAGTTTTAAAATACTATGATTGGATGGTTGTTATGACTGTTAAGAATATGGTGCTGCATGAAGGCAACTGCACTGACATGCAGGAAAGAACCACAGGTCAGATATGAACCCTGGACCTCCGCATCAAACACTGGACCTTTGCACATGGGGCGGCCGCTCTACAAACTGAGCTAAACACCACCACAGAATTTATGGTTTTTAAGACATATTCAGCCATGATATACCAAGGAGGCATTTTAGCCATCAGGCGTTGTTTGGCCGTATGTCTCCTGTACTTCTTGTGATGTATCGTATTGATTGTATTGTTCATCTTTATGGAGACATGGCTAAACCACGTCGTACCGGGCATAAGCCGGGATTCACTGCCGTGAGAGCCGACAGAGACACTAAAGCAGGTGGAAAAAGGTAAAGGTGGGGGGCTCATCATGTATGTCAACAACAGGTGATCACCGTCTGCGTTTACATCCCGCAGCAGATGCATGTGAGAAGAGGCACTCCGTCACAGCAAGGTTGCAGACTCAGCACACTGAGGCATTTGTGACCATCTCTGGGGACTTGAATCATGTAACTATGAACTCTAGTTTGGAGTTTTTTAGACTGTCCTACCAGAAACAACAGGACAATTGATCTCCTGTATGCTAATGTGAAGGATGCATACAGAGTGACTCCCCTTCCCCCACTTGGGAAGTCTGATCACAACCTGGTCCACCTACAGCCACTGTAGGGAGAGTGCCAACCCTCTGGAAGACATCCTGAATTGTTCTGGTACCAAAGAAGAACAGGCCCAGCCTCACACCTGATGAAGGCGATGGAGTGGCCCAGCCTGAGGTGGCTGAGGAAGGTACAACATGCCCACGACCGCCTGTAGTTTGCATACCATCCAGATGTGGGTGTATAAGATGCCATCCTCTACATGCTACACCGAGTCCACTCCCATCTGGATAAGGGAAGTGGCACTGTGAGGATTCTCTTGGGCTTCTCCACTGCCTTTAATACCATCCACCCACCTATGCTCCAGGACAAACTCAGCAGGATGGGAGTGGAACCCCACCTGGTGGACTGAATCTCCGACTACCTTACTGACAGGCCACAGTATGTCAGGCTGAAGGACATCATGTCTGACACTGTAGTCAGCAGCACTGGAGCCCCCCAGGGCACCAGTGCTGGCCCCACTTCTTCTGCAGCACATCTAAGAAGGACACTTCCAGACTGGATAAACTGATCAGGCGGCTGGCTCTGTTGTCTGCATGAAGCTGGACTCACTGGTGATGGTGGCAGAGAGGAGGACACTGGACAAACTGCTGGACATCTTGCCGGCCACCCCCTGCACACCATCATCAGCAACCAGCGGAGCCTGTTTATTGGAAGGCTGCTCCTTCCCAAGTGTAGGACAAACAGACTCAAGAACTCCTTTGCCCTTCATGCCATCAGGCTCTACAACTCCTCACTTGGGGGGAGGAGGAGGAAATAGAGTTAAGAGGACAGAAGGAGAGTGTTGTGAGGAGTGTTGCTCACTGTGCAATAATAATCTTTCTTTCTTTCTTTGTGCAATAACCTCAATCGGTTAAGTGCAATATCTTAATTTAACTGCTAATTTAAGCCAGTCTCAGGAAATAACTGCTCATGTATCCACTGTACAATGACACTTGGCATACACAGTGCTATATTTATCTATATTCATCCTCCATACATTTTATCTGATCCTGTTTTACTTGAATTTTACTTTATATATTTAGTTAGAGTTTACTGCTTAGTGTTAAGAGTTTATTGTTCTACTGTTTACTTTATATATTTAGCTATGAGTCTATTGTTTATCTTATATTATATATTATTTTTTTCATACCTCCTTTTATTTTGTATACAAGTGTGTGTATGCTACTGGAAATTCAATTTCCTTGAGGGAGTCATCCCAAAGGGATCAATAAAGTGCAGTCTACGTCTGTCTACTGGTGCCTTATGAGGAACAGCTCTTTTGGCCCATTCAGCAGTTGAGAGCAGTGGGCAGTGAGAGAGAGTCTGACTGTCTCTTCGACTTACTGAAGCAGTAATTCTACCCATTTCTACTTATTTTCTGCATCTGCCTTTTCTTATTTCTTCCACATGCAAAGGATTGTGGAGTGACAACAGTGCCAAGAGTGCTATTACACTTTTATTACATAAACTCCATTGAGACCATCCTCATTGGAGAAAACAAACAGCACTGGTCAGTGGAACAAATGCGCAGAAACTTGTGTTTACTTTTGTGACCTCTTGTGCCTGTGTGACTTGATTCAAGTTTTATGAGTACTTTTAATTACTTAATTGCTAGATGTGGAAAATAATACAGACATGAATGTTTTGTGAAACACAATATGCCTATGGAAGGCACTGACAAACTGTTGTCCTGACAACAGAGTCACTGAGTCCCCTGGTCAAATCAAAGTGTCCTCGGGCAAGGTGCTGAACCCCAAAGTGCTGAGTTTATTAATATGGTGAGCACTTTAACGCTCATGATGAGCACTTGACACCTCACGTCAGCCATTAGTGACATCACTGTGTAATGTGTGTATGGATGGGCGAATGTGACATGGACTGTAAAAGAGCTTTGAGTGGTCATTGGACCATTTTCCAAAGACAGTCTTCAATAGAAGACACAAGACAACCAGGAGTTTGGATCTGATAAAACTTCTCAGGGTTGACTTGATGAAAGACGGAGGATGGATGTTGTTCAAGGCACAGATATTTAGGATTGCTAGCTATCATTAATATAGTATTAATATAAGGAGAATGTAGAAGTAAAATGTCCCAGGGAAATGAAAGAGTAGAGTAAATGAGTAAATAGACCATGCACAAAGACAAAGAACAACAAACAAAGAAAACAAGAACAGCATATGACACCACCACCACCCAACCCATTGTCATCCCCAAATGATGACAACTTCGGAATCATACATTGTTGGATTTTCAATGCATACCATAACCATAAACATGACAGTAACCTTGTGACAGTAAACTAAATCTGCACATCTGGCACATTCCAGCAGTGAGTGAACATCTGTTGACTACGTACATTAGAAGAGCCAGATTTTCAAGGAATCATTCAGGTATACTGTGGTCTCATCTAAATAACATAGGGTACTCTTGCCAGGGCATTTCACTGTAGGTCATTGCATAATGGTAAGCAAGTAGACAATTATTATATAACAAAGAAGTTTAATTAAATGAGCAATATGTTACCATGAACACAGTCCTTGGGTAAATTTCACTGTAGGTGTTCCTAGAAGAGTTTTGGCCTTCTGGAAAAAAAAAGTCAAACTCTCCTCAGCTCACAGCAGTAAAACAGGAGAACAGCTTCTCTTATACAGGCAGTGTTTCATTCAGAAGATGTTGCATCTGCGATGTTAGATCTGGCGATGGCTCCTCTCTAATCCCAGAATGCACTCTTTTATGAGTAAGGGCACCTTCTTCAAGATGTCACATGCACAGAACGGACCAACAGAATCACATTCTGTCCAACCGGTGCCATGTCAGTGTCTGTCCACCAAGGAAAAAGGACAGACCCCACAAAGACACACAAACTACTCACCCGCCAGTTGTTCTTTTATAGAAGCGAGAAATTCAGCACTCACTTTCCCCATCCAGAGTAACCACACCACTCTCTTCCTTCCAAATTCTAAAGGGGAATTGGACAAACCATGTTTAGACTTTAAATCTTGGACATCCATACGTTTTAGAAATGCTGCCAGGAGGCAGCATTTCTAAAACGTCCTTTCCGTTGGTGTTTGGTTGTAACCACAGCATCATATTAGGTCCCTCTTTAATAGATCATTTCTGCACCTATTAGCAAATGTTTAGGTAGCCCGGGTCGTTTCATCCAGTGGTTTTTCCTGCCTGTCAGGTTTATAAAACATTCCTCTGGCTGCTTGGCTTCACTCCATGCGTCTGCCCTCTCTTGTTCGAACAGCTGACAGACAAAGCACTGAGCATTGGAGACAGGGGTTTGGACCTGACACAGGGATGCCAAGAACTACTGCACAGGGAAGAGATATTCAAAAGATTGAGAGATATGAATCAAGTTGAAAGTTGAATAACAATAATAATATCTATGTAAGATAATGTTGTACAGTAGGTAGAAATATTAAATGTTTGTTTTCTTTACTCATCTCGTCTTCCTCTCAGTCTCTGCTGAAAGCTTCTTCATCTTTGTGTAAAGGATTTTTATTTGAGGTGTCGAAGGTTCTGAGCATAGTTTGTGAAACCTCAATAGACCAAGAAGAATAAAAAAAGAATGAGAAGAAAAGCAAAGATCACACAGGCAGAAGGTGGCATGCCTGCTGTTTGTCTTTAGCTTGGTATGCTCCTGTGCCACCTCTCAGAGACTTATAATGAAGACTTGGAAGACATCCCAGAGTTCTGTTTGCTGACTTCCCTCTCCCAGTTTTTTTTCTTTATTCCTGCTCACGTTTCAGAGGCGCCACTGGATTTAGGAGCACTGCAAGAGGAGGAGGAACAGATAGAGAGTGGTAGTTGGAAGTATATAAGTGCAGGGAGGAGACACATCACGCTTTTCAAAATTCCAAATTGCATAGTAGATTTATTGACGTTGTTTTGAGTGGAGCCTCACCAGTCGATTGTGACAAGCTTGAACTTGAAAAGTGATTTAACATTTAACATTTTTTAATGGATCAAAGAAAAACAAAAGTTTGTCTTCTCTCCCTCCCCCTCCTTTTGGTCTGTGGCATGTTTTCGTTGGCAGTGGGCAACCATACAGGAAGGATCAAAGTAGTCTTCACACCAACCATCTGCAAATTAACCTGCATAGGAGGCAGATGTCACAACAACTGTGAGCTGGGAAACACCACTACCATTATCAGTGAGAACGGCCATGCTACAGACACCCTGACAGCACCCAACTTCAGAGTAGGTAAGTTATCCTGAGTTTTTTTCTTTCTGCTTACATGGTTTCAGGACACACACACACACACACACACACACACACACACACACACACACACACACACACACACACACACACACACACACATACACGAATGGGTGGTTGAATGGGTGGTAGCCAGTGGTGATATTAAAGCTGTTAATGGGAAACATGGAGACACTGAAGTGGTAAAATTGTGCCGCTAGAAAGAAAATGAAAACCTGCTTCTTTGTGTTTCCATATATTTCTTTATTTACTGAGTAAACAGCAGACAGTGTAGTAAAGTGCAATACACTGTATAATATGACACTCTGTCTGTGGTATGAAATAAAACTTTAAAGCGCCTTACATCCATTGTTTTACTGTTAACAATGGATGTAATGACCATTGAGTCCAATGAATTATCTCCCAACCCTGCAGTTTCCCTAAAATCCACAGAGTTTTAGCATCTTTTAGCAGTTTGTTTTGCTTTGATGTCTACAAACTTTGCTCTCATTTACTATGTTTCCAGCTCCAACTGCTTTAACCCAAAAGTCACTGTACTTTTGCTTCTCTTAGCCAAAGAATCGGCCGATAAAGTTAGCAACTATGAACATAGTGGAGCATTTAGCAGCTGAATAGCTGGATATTTATATGGAGAGACAAATCGGAGCTGAAAGGCGAGTGAAGGCTGGACTTACGGTACATTGATGATGGTGATGGTCCTGACAGAAGTCTAAACTAATACTAATGATGCCCTGCTTGTACTGGATGTGTGGAGGGACTGTGTGCTGACACATTCTTTACAACAACTTTATGATGTCTGCTTTAAAAAAAATAGTTTACTGTATATTCAGCAGCTGCGGGTGGTATGAGGAGCTCAAATTGAATTTAATTCATGAATCTAATTAAAGTGAATTAAAAGTGTGTGTGTGTGTGTGTGTGTGTGTGTGTGTGTTTGTGTGTGTGTGTGTGTGTGTGTGTGTGTGTTCTAGCAGTGCTGAACACATCAGTTTACTTTAAAGTAGAGTAACCATGTCTCTGTACTGGACAAACACAGATGTTTAATCACAGGCAACTTTTCTTGGCTGACAAACCATCATCTTGAGTTCTATAGGAGGTTTATAAATGTGTAACTTGTATATGAATGTGCAATACACCTTCATAGTACAATATATATACACAGTTTGACTAACCAGTGTCCATCTTAATATCTATCAATTTATTTGGATCACAGCTTTACAGGTACTGAAATGAATTCTGTATGTTAAGAAGAAATGAGCATGATTTAATTGGTTTTCTGTGTCAAGTAGTAGCAGCTCCCATGTGTAGTGTAAATGCCCTTGAACTGACTGCAGCCAGTATGATTGGAACCTTAGGGTGTCGTGAAACAGCTCCTGTGTAATGGAGCACATGAGTGGGTGTTCTTTAATGTGTTGCACAGACCCAGCGAGCTGTGTCTGAACCTGCCTCGGTCCTTACACGGAGCAGATCAGTGTTTCCAGTTCTGACACATGCAGAAACATGGTAAGAGTGGAACAAGATGAGTCTGTCTGACTCAGCTGAACAAATTAGTATAATTTGAGTAACACCAGCTCAAAGAGAAAAAAACATGGCTTTTAACTCTGGATAACCTGAGGGGACGGTTTTCTTCTGTATCCTGAAATGGATTTGTAGTGATGTCACTTGCTGCAGTTCAATAATAATCTCAGCAATATGTTGCTTCAAGAATCAGCATCTGCAAAATTTGACATGAGACTTTGAGCCATGGACCAAAAACCATCAGGTTAAGGTTAGGGTGATGACCTGTCCAAAGGTTTAAGCCGTTCTCTTGATAATTCGGTCTAATTAAGGTTTCCTCGGCAGAACAGAAATGGCATTGAGACAGACCTTTAAACATTTCAAGACAAGACACTCAATTAAACTGGGCTACTCTGGAAAAAACAAACAGTCAATAAGATTCAGATTTCAGACATGCCATTTCTTACCTAGTCAATCAACAGTCTTTTTTCTCTGCAACCGCTGTGGACACTTTAATGTAGTATTGTATTATGTAGCTGTATTATGGGAACTGGACTTAACATGCTGACCTGAAGAAGGTATAATATTTCATTTACTTATCTTAACATATTAACTAGCACTAGCATTTGCGTCTAGTAATTGGAGTGTTGTAAGTTCGATTCCTGGTTCCCCAAGCTCCCCCTCTTTAATGAATCAGATCTGTTTCTTGGCACAGAACGTCTTGTAAAGAGCCAGATTTGAGTTGAGTTCAGGAAAAGTTTTCAGTTTTCTTTATGAAAGATTGAAGTCACCATATTTGCTATAACATACACAAGCTTCTCTAGGCTATAAAGCGTAATAATAAGTAATAAAGTAAATAATAAATAGGTCGTTGGCAGTGTCCTCATTTAGGATCCTACTGGCCTGAGTGTCTCTCTGGTGTATCCAGAAAGGTTCTACTCAAACTCTTGGACAGACTTGTCACATACATGACAGTGCTATACATGGGTGTACTGCAGTAACTGTGGCTTGGCAAACAGAGACGTATATATTGCTTGTCTAACCAACTGTTGATCTGTTGATTCACCTTGCACCTAGATCTCACTGACTGTGGGGAAATACAGCTTCAGTCCTGTCCAGGCTCGCTTCATACCTCCTCTGCTTTCAGTATTTCTTCAGTATTTCTTTCCTTCCTTCCTCCGTCAACCTGAGCCAAGGAATTGGAAAGCTGAAAGCTTATTTGCAGGCCAGACTGAGCTCAAAGAGCCGAGACAGAATAAATCACACTCATCTTGTTTATCATGCTTACGTGATGAGAGGGGCGGTGAGGGGAGTGTTGATTCATGACTGAATGGAAAGAAGGTGTGGATCTTTGTAGACTCAGCCCACAACGCATGATGACATTTTGGCTAATTAACAGAGATGTCAAATCCAAAAGAAACAAAGGTAACCTTTATATAAACATTATATTTATATAATCTACACGGTATCAAAATATTGATGGCTGTGCGGTTGGTATGTAAAGATGTACAGAAGTTATTAGAAGTAGAATGATGCCCTCCATGATCGATTAAATAGTGGACAATTTCTACCTTATTGCCCTCCTCCAGTGTGTGCTGGAATTCACGTAGCTCTGTGTGTTAGCGTTATCTTGTGTTACTCTAAAGTGACAAACGCAGCATTTATTTTAAAACTACAGACCAGGTAAAGCAACAGTTAACACATCTGACCAGTGTCATTCAGACCCATGCTTGTATCAATAGGCTACACCGTTAGCAACAAGCTAGAGACCGGTTGAAAGTACTTTCTATTTGCAACCAAATCCATCTGTAGCTGGTTCCTTCAGATTTAAACATTTCCAAAGACAAGACGCCGAATTAAACTAGCTACCCTAGAAAAAAAGTCAAAAAGACATTGAGATTTCAGACATGCCATTTCTTAGCCAGTCAGCAAATGCCCTTCTTGTTTGAAACAGCTGTGGACACGTGGACTTAAAAGACATCACAGCCCTTTAATGTATCTTCCACAATAATACCCTGCTTACGGGGTACGACATCAGGAGCAAATAAATCTAGGAATATCTGCAATCAGAATGTATCATTATGGCCACCAGACTATATCATCAACCTTCCACTTCATACTCCATTAACATAACAATAAAATAATATCAGAGTTTAACAAAGCTGTATCTATGAGAGTAAAGTGTGACGTAGAGTAAATGACAAGTATACAGGGTTGTTGCACAGAGCATCGATCCTGGCTGGCGGTGAATATTTTACAGACAGCAGTCATATTAGAATATGAGATTTGTCACTATGATGGCCTGGTGCTAAAGACTGTTCTTTGTTCTCTGATTATTTAAGATGCTGTGTGCCTTCCTCTGGCACCTCTGTTGAAAGATGTTCTGTATGGTCGGGAGACTTTTGTTGTTTTTATAATAATAATAATAATAATAATGATAATAATAATAATAATATATTATTATGGATGTTTGCTCAGTGTTAATTTTCCACAGACAGACACTGAGCAGCCTGCATTTCACTTTTTTCACAGCTATGTTTACAAGTCCTGGGGCTTAGCTTCCAGATGCAGTCCAATCCGACTATGACGTACTCAAGCCTAATTATTGACAGATGTGCTGAGAAGTCACACAAATCCAAATACTCTCATAGCTGTGTTAATAATGGCAAATCCTTTGGATTATTATCCATGTGTGGGACCATAAGTGTATTAACATTGCATGTCCTTTATTTCTCCTCTCAGTGGTGTGTCACCTGCCGTGTATAAATGGCGGCAAGTGCAGTGCCAGGGACAAGTGTCAGTGCCCTCCCAGCTTCACTGGAAAGTTCTGCCAGATGCCTGTTCAGAATGGACATCAACAGCACCAGCAGGTGTCGGGTGGCTACAGCCAAACTCAGGTCCACTCCACACATACACTGCCTCTGACCTACAGCAACGGCCAGAGTCCTGGTGAGTGAAAGTCACAACTATGATGCCAGTGGTACGATTTAAAAGCTAAATGTGGTTTGTGACCTGGATGGAAAAGGAAGAACAGTAACACTTTCCTATTGCTCAGCAGTGAGAACTGTGAGAAATGTAAAATTCCTCTGCAGGGTGGTCAGCAGTACAATAGAACACATATAAACACTGGCATGGTCTTTTAATTCAGTTCAGTTTAGTTGTATTAAAATAGAGCCAAATCATAACAGAAGTTATGTCATGACACTTTCCACATTAGCAGTATAGACTGTACAATTCTGGACAACAGTTCCCTTAAAGACATGAGGGGAAGCATTTTAAAGGTGCAGTGTGTGCCTTTACTTTCAGAATAAGGCAAACATGGAATATAATATTCATAACTATGTTTTAATGCACATACGACTAGATGCAACTGAAGTCTACACACTGGACCTTTTAAATTCAGGATTTTACATGGAGCCAATACAAAAAAAAAACAAAAAGGAAGAAATATGATAGCAGAACCCAGCTCTACAAACATCTGCCATGACCGGTTGGGTTTCGAGACAAAGGGGTGAACTGCGCCAATAGTAATAATGGTTCATGTTATCGTGATTACTATTATTACCATTAGTCATGTTCTTAGTAGTTGTTATTATTCCTGGACTGTTGCTGCAAGCCATATGGTCCTCTGTGCTGCCAAATAAATAATGAAATCATGTATAATCAACTGTGATGAACTGTGATCATGTGAATACAGTGTGCTGCCAGGCTTCACACAGCTCTTCTCAAGCCACCAACCACAATCACAGTGAGCAAAAAAAAAGTGACATTTGTGGAGTGACCTCTTGAAATACACCTCAACTCATTTCTTTCTTCTTATAATGCAATATAATAACAGTATTACTCACATTGTCCCATGTGCCTCCAGGGTTCAGCCCCAACATCGTCAATATCCACATCAAACATCCTCCAGAGGCCTCTGTCCAGGTCCACCAGGTGTCTCAGCTGGACAGTTACCACAACAATGGGCACCAACTGAAAGGTCCTCAACAGGGCTCCCCTTCATCCACCAGCTACACTTACCACCACACAGAGAGCAGCCAGAAGATCCAGCATCACGGCTACAACATAGTTTATCCGAGCCAGCATAACTACCAGATCCCCCACTACCAGCCTGTCACATCCAAGAACATGCTGGGTCGCTGCTTCCAGGAGACTGCAGGGAGTCAGGTACACTGTCAGCCCAATTCAACTGATAGAATAAGTCAATTAGTCAAGTCAATATTTACATGCAGCAGCAGCAGCACATCTGACTGTAGAGGAGGCCATTTAAAAACTATTAAAATGTCTTTTAATGTCATGATATTTTCAAGATAAAGAGCAGAGGCACTGCAACACACACACTCACACACTGACATCACCTCTTGAGCACTTTGGGTTTCAGTATTTCGTTCGCTGTGGGAGATGAGATGACCCACTCTACCACCTGAGCCACAGCTCCCCCACTCTGTGATTAAATTCATACCTATTCGCAGACAGACAAATGTCATGACATGAATGTGATGTCCATACTGTCCATGCTCAAAAGGAGCAGCTTGTACCTGCGGGAAAGCTCAGCTCAATATTAGTAACATCTCAGTGTAGCACCCTGGTGAACACTCTCTGTACAGTCCAAATCTGCTGCAGTGAAAAAAGGAAATCAGAAATACAGTGAGTGACTATCTAGAGACAGTTTGTTGTAGAAACGTGACAGACTCTGTGGAAGAGCATCCACGGCCTCTGGTGTCAAGAGGGCTTTCAGCTACTGCTGCAGAGAACCGAGAATGCCACTCTGGAGCTGGCAGGCTTCCAACTCCTTGGAGTCTATCGCTTTATGGAAAAACGAAAGGTGGAGGTCTGTTTTTTTACTTTTGGTGTGGTGATGTGACACTGTGATCCAGCAGCACTGCTGGACCAGTGAGGCAGGAAGGAAGGAAGAAGAGTTCAGGAGGACAGTTTTAAAGAGACAAAGTACAGTTCAGCTCATGACTCTGCTTCTATCTGGAAGGGGCTCAGGCAGACCACCAACTACAGTCCCTCCACTCCTTAATGCCAATGGCCTGAACCAGTTCTACTGACTCTCTGCGTCCAGAGAGGGATGTCAGAAGGCGTTTTCAAAGGCAGAATCTCCAGAAAAAGTCCAGCTGGACTGTCTCTCCATCTACCCTAAAGCACTGTGCTGATCAGATCCGATCTTAATGGAGACGCATCTACCATTGTCCCTGTCCCCAAGAAACTTAGGACCAGAGGACTACTAATAATGATGATAATAATATTAATAATGGGGCATCAAGTGGGCATCAAACAGCACCACAGCAGCAGGCGGCACAATCACAATCTCTAATCTAAGCCCAATCTTAGTTTAACATGCTATCATGCTAAGCTGAGATCGGACCTAAGGTGGTAAACATTTTGCCTGCTAAATAACTGTTAGCATTTAGCTTGAAGGTGCAGCTGCAACCCAAGAGAAGCAGGTGAATCTTGAGGAATACACATCATCAGTGACACATGTGCCAGCTTTTAACATATCACTGTCAAAAGAGTGTTTTCTCCTGCTTCAAGGCAGCCACCATTGTCCTGTACCTAATCTGCACTGTCTAGTCTAAAGTACTCCAGCCCTGTGGGCCTCACCCCATTCTGATGAAGTGCCTTGAGAAACTCCTCATCAGAAACTAGGTCCCAATCAGCCTGGACCAGTTTGTATTCAGAACCAGCAGATGTCTTCTCCACTGCTCTGCACTCACCTACAGTACATCATAATGTTGCTGAAGAAGCTGTCCTCTCTGGCTCGTCTATATGCCCTCAGGACAGTGACTCAACTGCTCTATGTCCATATATGATCATTAGTCTACAAACAAGGAAACATGTTTATTGGTCTGACATTGTTGTCTCAGTCTGTAGAGACTTCTATGTTATGTATTTGTTGTCTGCTGCTGCTGCTCTGTGCCTCACGGACAGGAGACTGTGTCCACTAACAATCTAAGATTGAACACAATCCCTATAGTGACCTCAACACATATGCTTGACCCTGTGTAACCCCATATGTGGCACGTTAGGATAGGAAAGGCTCACAGGCTACAGACATGATAATGCACACTGTAACAGGCCATTTAACGTCAAACATAGTTTCCATCCAACACGATAAAGAAATCCCTACAGGATTCATTTCAGCTCATGTAACACTGGAAAAATACATTTAGTAAGCTGTTTGTTTCCACGCATTGATATTCCATACAACTGAACTCATGTCATGAACTGGTGTCATCATTGCTCCTCTCTTGTATAAAAAAAGTTAATAAGAAAAGTATAATTTTATATATCACTTATATGTTAATAAATGCATGGCACACCAGAAATGAAAATCTTTTGTGGAGGTTAAAGGGTAATTTGTGTTCTTATCTGCACGTGTGGCCATCTGATTAAAGGTAGATTTGTGTTTGACATCTGGCGATCTGACAGAGTACAAAAACATGTTATGTGGTATTCTATTCAATCCCTTTGGTTCTCTCCAAATCTGTCTGTATGTTTCAGTGTGGGAAAGCTCTGCCAGGTCTCACTAAGCAGGAGCAGTGCTGTGGGACCATTGGGACTTCCTGGGGTTTCCATAAATGCCAAAAATGTCCAAAGAAACCATGTAAGTACAGATGTTTTTCTCAAATGCTGTGCCATCACTTTGTGTTTGTGGACACCGTATGAGTCTGCACTGAATTCATTTCAGAGTTTGTCACTTTTGACCAATGACCAGGATGATGCAGCAGAATGCTGATTGCACTTTATGCCCAAAGGTGTCATTACTAACATTATTAAGTATAATTTAGTTTCCAAGTGTCATATATTGAGCCTTTAACCCTCCTATTCTCCTTGGGGTCAATTTGACCCCGTTCAATGTTTATCATTCAAAAAATAATAGTTGCCTTTGTTTTTTTTGCTTCATATTTCATGACTTTTCCTAATTTGTTAGGGACAACTGATTAAGCAAAACATTTTCATGATGACATTTTTCTAATGTGCTGAACACACGCATTGGTGTTCCTCTGGGGTCAATTTGACCCCAAGCTGTTTTAGCTGTGTAAAACGTGTCTGTCTCTGTGTATGACCTAATAACCCCACACCTGCAGGTACAGAGGTGATACTTTTGAGTTGATACATGAAAGGGAGGTAAAGAAAACAACTATTCCAACCATGGACATGAAGGTCTGTGTGTGTAACCATCTGAACTCAAACTGACGATTGTGTTGAGGTGGACCCTGATTTTGAGGGTCTCGTCTGATGAGAATGAGAGTGTTGACCCTCCTATTGTCTCTCAACAACCAGCAGACATGGTCACCTCCAAAAATGGAAAGATAACATGGTCCCTTTCCCCACATCAACAGCAGGGTAGACTTAGTGCTACTAATGTTGTCAAAATGGTTCCAGGCCCACCAGATTTGCAACACCATCAATTGAAAATATTGTGCTTGGGATAACAAATTTAGAGGGAAAGCGTGTGTATTGGGACAGTTAGAGAGACTTGGATGTAGCTGACTTGGAAGCCTACATTGGCTTGCTTATTTTGGCAGGGGTGTACAAATCAGGTCACCAACATCAATCAATATGGTTCCTTCTGTGAGAGTCATGAATGTGCACCCCAAATTAGAAAAGATTTGGATGAAAGATTTTCAAGATGCACTAACTCTAAAACTCAAAGTTTGACCTGATGGTGGCGCTACAGGAAAGGTCACATCATCACCAAAATCACTAAGGTACATACTCTTGTGGTCATTAATGTTGTCACTAAATTTGAGAAGATTTGAATGAAAACTTTTCAAGATAAATTAATTATGATTTTGGCCTGATGGTTTAAGTTTGGCATGATGGTGGCGCTAGAGAACAGGTCAACTTTCATTAATATGGGCTTATTTATGTATTCAACAAATAAACAAAGTATCTGACACCAAAAAAATCACAAAACAATTTTCTGTAACTCATTTTCTGGAGGCAAATATACCTGGGGTCAAATTGACCCCAAGGGTAAAAAGTGTTAGTAAATTTGAGGAGAATAGGAGGGACTGTTGGTATTGAGATAGGAGTTGTTGCAGCCAGGGTTTTTGGGTTCAGGGTTTGAGCCACTGTATCAAGTTTCTGTAGCCTATTATTTCCCACACCATATCTTTGGCAGCAGTCAGAATTGGATCTTCTCTCACAGTGGCAGTTTCTTTGCACAGATAATGTGATATGAGATTAAAAAGCGCAGCGTCACAGTTCAGTTAGGAATGTTCTGAGCTGCTTTTAATGTCTTCAGTGTTAAGCACTCTTATTTTGAAAGAATTCCACCCATTTCTTTTATTTTGTTCATGTATGCAAAAAGCAGTCAGTGATGGTGTGTGTCTAAACACAGCTGATCTGCTAACATTACATTATAATATGATATTATATATATTGTTACATGACATGACCCCAGTCTGGGTATTAAAAGACAGGTGAAAGAACTTGGTATTATTATATACTTATGTATTTATATAACATCTTTCTGATCCACTCATATTCTGCTTGTCACATTCACCCATTCACAGACACATTCATACACTGATGTCCTGCTCTTCAGGAGACGTACAGTGTACAGAGCAGTGCTCACACTGCTACTAAGCTCACCCACATACACACATTCACACTTTTCAAGAGATTTTATATTGTTACCCAGCTGAACTTAACGTGCATGTGTGTGGGGGTGTGTGGAGGGCTCTTTGAAGCCAACGCTATTGAATGTAGAGCATGAAAAGACTCCATCTAAGTCTATTGAAATGCCAGGGGAGCCATGCATGGTGGCTTGCTGGATCGCTGTGGCTTGCATGCCTGTGGTGTTCACAGAGACAGTCCTGCTGCTTCAGTACATTACTGTGAAACAAAAGGGAATATGTGGAATGTAAGGGAGAATTAAATTCAGCATTATAGTGTGGTAATTGCAATTTTTGAAGCTATTATGCTGATAGTACAATATAATATTGGAAACACGTCAACCTATATTACCACATTATTTCTCAGGTTATTACCTGATAAATTTCACCATTTTTAACTAAATATTAATGTTATTGTGTTCACATGTTCACTGTCTTGTTGTTTCTGTGTATATTTCAGCCTAATACTACCCACCTATTGCTAATACACTCATGTCCTATTATTACTTTGTAATTACAAGGCATTACTCAGTTATTTCTTCTTTATTTACAAAGATGTCATTTCAGAGCTGTAAGTGCTACCTTAAATGGTTAGAGACACCTTAAAACATAACTGAGCAGAGAGTTCAAAAGAAGCAGGACACCCCAGAAGACCGAAGCTACAGTACACATACTGTAGTGATTTTTTATAAATAATCATTACAAAAGCTGGAAACCAACTACTGCCAACTAAAACTGATGTGAAAGGCATGTGCTTGCAAATAGTTACACAAGTAAAGGGGGATTTTTCAAAATTGTGGATCAGTTGTTACACAAATCAAACAGATCTGAATTTCAGAAAATCTCAAATGACACTCTGACTTGATATCTGACTATAGCGTGTGGAACCTGAAACTGAACCTGAAAACTAAAAAATATGTTGATGTATTTGTCTGAATGCGGTGACTAACATGCTACCTTATCTCTTTTATTCTCTGCAGCTATCCCTCTGATAGATTGTCCTCAGGGTTACAAGAGAATCAACAGCTCTCGTTGCCAAGGTAAGAGTTCTTTTAGCCATGCTAATATCTAATATCTGAACACTTGTCAGGTAGAGTGTAATTTTTGGTACAGATATGCATCGTCCCCCGATGATGAATCCTAATATCTCTATGCCTAACTGAAGGCCACAGTTTTACTTATTTTGTAAAATATCTCTGTTGCTGGAACAACATGTTTTGCTATTCTTTGTCTACAAGTATCAGGGTGTCAGGTTACAGCGACGGTTGTGTTGATAGTTGTCCCAAAATATGCTCCAGACTGTGAAGTGTGGTGCAGACTGGAGGGCGGCCTGTGATTGGTCTCTTCACTTCCTGACCTTTTGCATCACTGGGGACATGCGTTGAAGTTCGTTAGATTCTGGTCTGTCTTCCTGAATGCGGGCACAGATTCTGCTCTGTAGCTGCTTTTGAATGGCACATAGCAGTGATCTCAAGTATTTCTTATTTTATTTGTCTTCTGGTGCAGCAGTCTATGTGTTGATGGAATTCAGGCATGAGGTTAGGAAGTCTCCAGCAACGACGAGTGAGTCAGGATTACCGTGAACAGTTTTCCTTTGCTTGTCTGAGGAGGGATTGTAGACCATTGTGATGGTGATTAATGAATGAATGAATTCATGAAAGTGACTTCCCTCTGTAGAAAATGCAGTCTACAATGAATTTTACCCCAGACTCAGTGAAAAAAGATTTCACAAAAAAAGATTCTGCTTTGTAGCCACTTCTGTATGGGGTCTGATGGAGTGTTATCTTGTTGTGGGGCAGTCTGTGTGTTTAGTTAACCATAATTTAAAAAATCTAATCTAACTAATGCAGCTCATTATTTGACATTGATTTGCATTTTATGAAAAGATTATAATAATCCAGAAAGCCAAGTAGAATAATTTGTGCCATGCTACAGTACCTCAGTGTGTGCCAGCTCTGGGATGAAAGCAGAAGAACTGTGACAGGAGAGAGAGAGGGGGGAGATACTGAACTTCCAAAAATACCTTCCACTACTCACTCCTCGTAAATGGGATGAATTCTTATTTTAAACAATTAACATCTATTTAATGATAGTCTTTGAAACTTTTATCACTCCCACTGTTTGCCACCACCCTCTCACATCCACTATGAACTCTCTCAGTAGTCATGTCATGTCCATCCATCCCAGCTGAGTAGTTTAGTTTCAACATGCATATGTATACTTATAAAGCTGTACTTCAACTTCGAGTTTAGTAACCAGATTACATGGAGGACTCGCCAATTAAAGACCAACCAAGTAGGTTGTCAACAGACTATTAAACCGCACACTGTGCTCCTTTTCACCCACTGGATGTCACGGTGGGATACAGACATGAGTCACACAGTCTGTGATATGAGCCAAGTGTGTTCTCACTGAAGGAATTTGACTCGCTACAACTCGACACATTTCACAGTAGACTTCAAAAACATCCCCTCCCCCCTCCTTTAGACCATGTTGCCTTTTAAGTTGTCTCAAGCCGTGCTCCCTCAAAGGGCCTACAGCTAACAGCTTGTAAAGCCCTTTGAGACAAATTTGACATTTGGAGTTATCTCATTTCTCAGGTGCAGATGTTCCAACTTCTGCAATTCTAAAAGTAGACAAGACATCTTAGGATTTCTTAGGTCCATGTGGGCTTAAAACTAACACGTTCAGTTTTGAGAGAGATTTTGGAGGAGATGGCAGTCGAAGAAACAATTAATATGTATAATGTTAGATAACGATGTCTTCAGGTTCTAATGTCCCACCCTAATAATTGAGCCACCAGTAATTGGTGTGAGTGCTCCCAAATTCTTATGACTCTTCAAATCCACATTTCAAGTGCAAGTTAAGACAGAAATGGAAAACTGAAGAAAGAGCATGGCTTATTTTAAATGCAGCCTTAGCCCTGATTCAATCCCTCTCAAGTCTGTTGCTGGCAGAGTAGAATAAACATACCACTACGATTGTGTGAATAGCTGGAAATGCTTATCTGGATGCTTGGTTTGTATCAACAGCACCAAGGCCCGGTCCAAATGTATTTCCACTACTGCACTGAGAAGGCAGTATACTTATAGGTGGGGTCAGCGATTCTGGAGAAATCCACGACACATCATATGGCTTTGGGCTTATTTTAGCTGATGCCAATCCAAAGGATCAGCCTGTGTCCCCAGAGGCTTTATCGAAATAACATGCCTCTGCCATGATGCACCAGTTTTCCATTTTCCAATATTAAGAGGTCTTTTGAAAAAAATCTTGGATTGATTGTTTTTTTGTTTTTTGAATTATTCTTTGTTGATTCACAGATTTAGATGAGTGCCAGCTACATGGGGTTTGTCCAAATGGAAACTGTCTGAACACCATTGGCAGCTACAGGTGCATATGTAAACCCGGCTATGTTCCTGACCCTACATTCACCACATGTATATGTAAGTCCAGTAACATTATCTATCACAGTTTCTTTCTCTCATCACTTTCTTATATCAGCCAAACCCAAAATATTCAACAGTGCAGAGTCAGACTGAGTCAAAATTTGTATTTCATTGCATGCTGATCTCTGATGTGCAGATGTGTTTATACAAAAGCTTTTTCCAATATGAGTTTGATATTTTTCATGACCTTATAACAGAAGAAATATAAGTTTCATGATCTCCCCTGCTACCTGCTCAAGACTAGCAAGGGCTGCTAGAAATGCTGCTGAAGCTACAGCGTGTATTGGATCATATGCATATGAATACAGTGCATGAATACAAGCATGGTGTTCACATCCCACAAGCATGTACTGTAAGGCACAACAAATAGACATACCCAACCTTGACTGTCATGCTAAAAGAACAGGATGAACACAAAGAGAACAGAGAGAGAGAAGATCAGACTTGAACTTATTTGATCAGTGGTATTGATAATCAGTCTCCTTTTTGACATGCTATGAGCACTTGTTCGAGAGAGAGACTTGTGAGACGTTGTGTCCTGCTTATCTTCTATCTTATGGTTGTCATGGTTAATAAAATGCAAGTGTTCATTCAGCATGCTCACTGCTTCCTGCAAAGGGGTCAGCCTTATTGACAGGGTGACATTTGAGAGACTGAACAGCTGAAACGAAGAGAGCATGCAGACTAATGCGGTGTAAATGGAAAAATGACCGATTATGAAAGAACTAATGTCAGAAACGAGTGTTGTCCTGCACCGTACAACACATTACAATGGGGCATAGGGACTAGGCTTGAAAGCTGGAACCAGAGGTCATTTCAAGTACAGCATGGACCACATAATGGAGTGTAGACTGGAAGCTGGAGTGCCAGTCCACCTCCTGGACACTGCTAAAGAGTCCTTGAGCAAGGCACTGTTGGCTCTCACTACAGCACTGAATCCCTTACTGCGCTTACTGCCCTTACTGGTGCTGCTACATGTGTGCGTGCGGTTATATTTCTGGCCTATATATAAATAGTTATCAATTTAATATGAATAGATTCAAATAGATAAAATAGAAATCAAAAAGGAATTGATTAAAAGTTAAAGAAAAAACACTTTTTTTGATATGACAAATTTAAATAGTTCTAATAAAATTATTTCAATTTTACATATCACTGATATCTTAAGTAATAATCATGAACATTAACATCAGGGAAGTGATTTGAATTTATACAATACAATTTATTCAATTCAAACTAAAGATTATTCTTTATCAGGAATAACAAACTGAGTCATCAATAAACGTGGCTTCTAACACATCAACTTTGAGAACAGTATTTCCGCTTGCTGCCTACATCCCACCTGCTTACAGGTGCCATGATAACAAAGTAATGTTATTAATTTCACCCATCAGTGGTCATAATGCTGTGGCTGATCACAGTAAACGTGTGAATGAATGTGACAAATGTTGCAAAAGCTCAATACAAGTCTGGCAGTACCATTTTCTCGCTGTGCTGAACTCACAATACTCTTGAGACTTGTGGTACGATGGTGGTATCTTTTCGAGTTTGGTGCTTTGTGCAGCTCTTACATTCCTGTTTGTACTCTTAAATATTAGGCCTGAGTGCAGTGGAGCACTTTTTACACCTGAAATTAAAAGTATGCTATTTAGTAAGTATACAAGCCTTAAATATTACAGAGAACAAGAGGTTCTCTCTACTATATTTAACTGTATACACTATGTATGCTTGAAGGGACTAGGACTTCTGACATTTTGACCACATCTAAAAGGAAGGGAGTCTCTTTGTTTGGAGCATACTGAGGCCTTAAGTCTGACATAGTTTTTAAGTCTGACTTTCAAGACTTGTATTTTTTTCCAATTTACCTAAATCCTGATGAGACACTGACTCTCAAGATGAAAAATGACGACGCTCCAACCACCATGCTGTTATTTTGGCAAAGGTAGTGCAGTGCACTAAGACCAAAGAGCTTCATGTTTGTCTCCCTGAACCACAGAAACATTTTCCTCATGCTCTCACAATGTCACAAAAAAAAGTAGTTTGGCAAACTCTAGGCTGGCTGCATCTTCCCTTTACTCTGTTCCATCTACTCATTCTGCCATGAAGGCCATTGATTTCATGGTACCAGCTTAATTCTCCTTGCCTATTTAGTCATTTTGGCCAGATGGTCTAATGCAAGGAGCATTGGTGGTTTCAGATTTTCAGAGTTTACTTTGCTCCTGGGAGCTCTAATATATTGATATTATATGAATGATTTGGACATTTTCCTTTCTGTGGATTATAACCATGTATAGTGGCACTTCTATGCCAAAGGAATCATTCAACATTTTGGGAAATATGTACGGTATGCCAAATTTGTTTGTCATGATTTGTTATTGTATGGCAACTTTTCAATGGTTAATATGACCTGAAAGTTTCACCAAATATTCTAGCTCAGAACCGACATTTAGAATATGATGTCTTACTATCTACTCTGTAGACGTGGTGAGCGGTCTTCTTTCAGGGTCATTCTTTGGTGGAGCCAGGTCAGACTTAAATGGTAGCCTCTGACATGTTAAAGTTATAAAGTATTTTATTATGACATAATTATGAATGTGTGCGTATGCTCATCAAACTCTCAAAAACAGTACACGCTAAACTTATCATACCTCGTACATGAAGATATGTTTATGAAATAATAAAGCCTGTCTTAAATAGTGGCACCATGTCTTCAGTTATAAAGTATTCTATGATTTGTCCTACCACTTATCTCCCAAACATTTTTTTCTAGATTCTGTCTGTGTAATCAGATTCATTCAGTTTTCAGTTGTTTCTACAAATGTCGAAATATCATGATAGAATTAGATACAAAGCATATCTGGATGTATCCAGAACATTTTTGTTCTTGATGTGTCCTGTTCTGAAACGTTGCCATATTTAAACTTATGTCTTAAAGTTGACATAAATCAAAATTCCTTCCTGTACAGTAAATCTTATAGATTCAATATTTTATTCGGTTTAGGTCTAATGATTGACTGGGCCTGCGTTTGTGTGTCCTTGCTTGTGTCCTGAGTAACACTTTGATTCCACTGGGCATGGCTCTGTGACACACAGCCACAATGCTGCTTTGATCTGTTCTCCACATGGCTTCATGACCCACCCAAGAGCATTTCAGAAGCTGAGCATTTTTACCACCAGATTTTGTTAACATGTTCAGATGTGGTCATTTTCTTTGTTCATGTACTTCTACCATGAGTAAATAGACTACAAAGTTCAATCCCTTTTGTCTATTTTTACGACTGGGAGTCTGCACAGGGTGTTTTATGACTCTTTATCCCCTTTCTGTGTCTGAGTTGTGGCCTACATTTCGTTGAAAACAGAAAAGTGGCATATTCTTTTGAAATCACAAGCATTGTCGAGAACAGCCACAATTAGCTCCAGCAGCTGCATCACAACCAGACCTTGTTTCTTCTCTGCTTCCTCCTCTTTTCAAAAGTCGAGCTCACTCTCTTGGCTCTCTTTCTAGCCATAATGGCCTTGGGCTTCATCCAAGCAAGATGACGAGCACCTTCTGGTAGAAGCTCTGCTGCATCCTGTCCTGCTCTGGTGTCTGTTAAGGAAACATATATTAAGTGTCCCGAGTGGTGTGTCCATCATGTTCATTGAGATTCAGAGGTAGTGTTCGTAAATGAAGGAAATAAATGCTGAGAATAGCCATAGAATTGGCAGTGCAGTATGGTGTTAGGCCAGCCTTGACAAAAAGATCTAACACAAAAACTGTTTCAGCACCTTGGAGAGAGGGACACACACACACAGACCCTGCTTTCTGTTTCCTGCCAATGAGGGGCACAGAAGGTGCCTCATTCCAGGATCTTTTCCACTAGAAGAGCATTACTGTTTCATTTTCAGCACCTTGTTAGTGGCAGAGTCTCCTGCCCACTCTCTAAACTACTACTCAGGGTGGCGGCATTTAGCTCAGTTAGTAGAGCAGCCGCCCCATGTGTGAAGGCTCAGTCCTTGCTGCGGAAGCCCAGGGTTCAAATCTGACCTGTGGCTCTTTCCTGCATGTCATTCCCCATATCTCTCTCTCTCCACACATTCCTGTCTCTCTTCAGCTGTCTCTGTCACATAAAGCTTGAAAAGACCAAAAAATAATCTTTAAAAAAAACAGAAACTACTACTCAGGACAGGTAAGAAACCACACAAAGTAACGTTACGGTACAGACATGAGAAAATAAAACAGGAAACCTAAAGCTGTAACATATGTGGCAAGTTTTTCTATCCATGGTGTGTAATAGGCATTGTAATTTGTCGAGTTGCCTAATCAGATGTTTAAAGATTAGCATGTACAAAGTCAGTATGACTGAAGTATATGATGGTCAGCAGTTTTTGTGTTGATACCTTTTTGTTACACAGATGTGGTGCAAAATGTAACCATTTTTTAATATTTAAATACACAAGGCCAAAATAACACATTTATACTGCATTAAAACTGCAATAGATTAGCATAAAGTGGCCATGTCTGTAAATGGGAGAAACCTTCCAAAATGGACATGCCAGTTTTCCATTACTAAAATTTACTGTAACTTTATGAACATTATTTAGCCCCCTGCCCAACAAACTAATGCCTTAGGTCTTCTATTTTCATATGATCCCAATATCTTCACTCTATCTGTAAAACAGCCCACACAGACAGTTACTGAAAGACAGTAAAATCACACCATGGTTGGTATCTGTGTGACGAGTGGTCGTTGCAGCATTAAAGAAAGAGAAAGTTGCTATCCAAAGGCAATAAGAAATCTCTCATAGAAAATAATGAAAAATCAAATGTTTAATGCATTGAATTATAAATATATACATTTTCCAAATGGATAGTGCCACATGGGTGTGCCAATTAAGGTCAAAGAGTCTCATTTGGATTTTTTCATTGGATTTTTATCTTTTTTAAATAGAGCTTGAAAGTAGTAAAAGCTTTTTCAATTCCAAGTTCCAAGTGAATTCAGTGATGGGTTAGGAGATGCTAGCCACCAGCCACCATCTGTGGCTCACTGTGAGTTCTTCAAACAATGCCACCTGCAATGGTTGACATGGACTTTGTACAAGGGATCTGAAAATACCTTTAATATCTGGTGGAACTGATGTGGATTTGGATTTAGAATTATTTTTTTGGCCTTTTCAAGCTTTATTTGACAGAGACTGCTGAAGAGTGACAGGAATGCAGGGAGAGAGAGAGAGAGAGAGAGAGAGAGAGAGAGAGAGAGAGAGATGGGGAATGACATGCGGGAAAGAGCCACAGGTCAGATTTGAACCCTGGGCTTCCACAGCAAGGACTGAGCCTTCATACATGGGGCGGCTGCTCTACCAACTGAGCTAAACAACTGAGAGACAAAATGTCCACTCCCTAAATCATGGATTTTCGACTGACAGTGCACTCATTCTTTGCTGGATGTCTGAGAGCATTTTCTAATTAATTTTTATGGATTTTTATGGATTTCCCATGTTTTTGTTAAAATATTAATAAGGCTTTATTAATAGAAATATAACAATTCTAAATCACCATGTCCATTTGGAATACAATTAAATGGGATGAACAAAATGGCAAAAAGTTTTCCAAATGCGCATTTGGAATAGTATTGTACTGGCTACCCGATTTTCTGTTTAGACAGAAAGGAATTGTGACTATATATACCATACAGCACATTTGGACAAGCAGGCTCTCTTGGGGTTATCTTGGGGAATGTCATTTTTGCTTGCTTAATTGTGCTTGTTTGTGACTAGTTGGGGCAGTGTAGTGTGCATTGCAGCGTATCTAAAATAACAATTAGACTATCTGGACTCAATGAGCATTGTATGGCAGCTGGTATCTCCCTCAACAGACAACAGGAAATGGCAAAGTGGGTTGGTCCGATGGTTGGTTAGCCAGTCAGTTTGCAGTCTTAGCACATGTTAGCATATTAACACAATAAACTGAGATGGTGAACATTGCTACCTGCCAACTATTAGCGTTTAGCTCAGGAATGATGTGCCTATGCACACCCTAATGAAGCTGTGAGTTGTGCAGGGATATTTTTGATCACAGCTATGATAGTTGTTTGTTCCTGTCCAATCACAGTATAAAGAATGGAGTATGCGTGACATCACCTGTGGCTTTCTGAAGTGCCCTTTTCAAGCTGAAAATATGCAGCACTGGCTGGCGCCATGTTGGCTGTACTGCTTCTTCCGCAAAGGCCGCAAAATTGGCTGGCTACTCTAATAAGCCATCTGTAATGGTACTTACCTGTCAATCAAAGCGGTCATATTATGTTAACTCAATTAACGTCAATTATGGTAACTTTAAGCCTTAATATAATCTGAACAGGTGAGTTGTATATATATTCACCCTCAGTACAGTTGTCATGAACGAGGAAATTAGCTATAGAGACCAAAACTGTTTTTTGTACCAGGCTGTAAACATGTTTATTTCTGCTGAGAAGTTGGACATTTGAACATGGGGACTTATGGAGACTGACTCACTTCTGGAGCCAGCCTCAAGGGACCATTTGAAGATTTACAGTTTTTGGCACTTCCACATTGGCTTAATTTCCCTGCCTTGGAAGTTGCTGCTTGTTTCTGTCACTATGCCACTACTTTGCTAAGCTAGGCTAATTATGGTGGACTCTTTGTATTTCCCAAAATGCTGAATTGTCCCATTATGGCTTCAGTTAAGGTAGCCAGGTAATGGCCTCAATACTATATGTGAAAAAATGACTTATTATAAGGATGAAGGGTCAATACATTTGCAACAAATGCACAAAAAAGTGGCTGATTGCGTTAACAAATCACTGTATGTGTGTCTGAGTGCGCGCCCATTTGCTTTATTCCTTTTCTAATGAAGATATTTGAGAATTCTTTCTGTCTCTTTCGTTAGCATTGATGCAGTACATACTGTAAACCACCTGAGCAGCAACACATCTTTAACAGCAGTCATTCCTGATGTTTTGGAATTTGATTATTTGTTGGGAAAATGGGTCAAATATTTAACTAGTAATTTAATCGTTTTACTCCAGGTAATTTTTTTTTGGTAAGAAGTTGAACTCAAAATGAACATTAGTGTCCCACTTAGTTTCCAGCTGGCATTTTTTGAAGATGCTGAATTTCACTGTTAGACTTTGAAAACACAATCTGAGCCATACTGTCCTGCATGCCTTCATCTGAACCGGCGCTTTACTTCGATAGTGCATGAAGCATTGGCATGAAAAGAGATTTTTTTTCATGTTTTTCCTACAACACGATGTCTGTGCTTTGTTATGTTTGAAAGTTTTTCTCTGTGTGTTTTGCTTTAATTGTTTAAATGTAGTTAAAGTATGTATATGCCACGACAAAATGTGGTTGCCCAGCTATCCACTGTAAAATAAATGTTTTTCCTTAAGCACTGGTATTATTTTTGAAATATGTTTAGGCTGTGCTTGTGGCAGAAGTTTGTTCAGGTGAGAAGCGAAGGTTGCTTTGGTGAAGGGGACCTCTTTATTTCTCCACTGTCTGTCCTCTCTTTCCCTCATTTATGTATCTCCTACACTCTGGTGTGCCACTACGTATGCCTTCCCCCTCCTCCTCTTTGTCCTACTCCTGCGCGCCTCTTCAGCCAACACACCTGCCATCCAAGATGAGAAGGGGGCTTGCTTCCGTTTGGTCAGCTCAGGGAGGCAGTGTTTGCACCCAGTGTCAGCCCAGCTAAGCAAACAGCTCTGCTGCTGCAGTGTGGGCAAAGCCTGGGGCCCTCGTTGCGAAAAATGCCCCCCTCCTGGAACAGGTAAGGCCCCCAGCCATGTCTGCCTCTATGAGAACTAAAGCCAAAACCAAAACCAAAACTTTTTTTCTCACGTGTATGATGAAAACATCATTTAACTCTCTTGCAGTTTAGTTGGGCCTTACAAAAAAGGAAGGGTATGTATGTCAGTGCAGCTCATAGAGACAATGCTCTCAGTTCTGCCCACTGTTTTGGGCAGTTGTCTGCAAAATTCTGTCTCGTTTTAAAGTCAATAAGCCATAGTGTGAAGTAGTTATTAGGCACAACATTTTAATTCAATTCCATTCATTTTTATTTTTAAAACACCAAATCATAAGGGAAGTTATCTCGTGACAATTTTCCTTATAGAGCAAGTCTTGACTGTACTCTTAAATATAGTATTTACAGACTCTTCCTTTTTTTTTTTTTTAAGATTATTTTTTTGGCCTTTTTATGCCTTTAATGATAGTACAGCTGAAGATAGACAGGAAGCAGGGGGCAGAGAGAGGGGGAGTGACACGCAGTAAATGGCCGTCCGATGCGGCCGCTTAACCCACTACGCCACCGACCGCCCCCAGACTCTTCCTTTTAAGAGGCAGAAGCCTTGAGCAGATCCTCAGTCGGTACTACCGTGGCAGTCTAGGCCTATAGTACCATCAACCCCAGAATGATCCCATCTAGAGTACTATATTTTTAGTTAAAGAGTTTCTGAGCTGTTTGGGACCAATAGACCTTTTTCATGACATGTCATTTTGAGATGCAATAGGGGTAAACACAATCTTAATCTTAATTACTATCACGTGCCTTTACCCTGTTCCATCTCAAAATAGCTGCTCTGAAAAAGATATATTACAAGAACTTTGTCTGAGTGTAACATCAGAAAATTGCAGGTCATCCAGGTTTTATATGCTTAAGGCATGCTTAAAGTATAGCTAAGTGATTTGTTTCACCCAGCTTGATTGATAAATATAATTGGGTATCATCAACAATGGAAGTAAATGGAGCAATTCTCAATTATGTTGCCTAGAGGAAGCATATACTTTATACTATGAAAAAAATGGTCCAACCACAGAACCTTGTGGAAATCCGTGCCTAACTTTAGTGTGCATGGAGGATTCATCATTAACATGCAAGCATTTTTGACTTTAATCTTTGACTAGTGCGGTCTCTGTGCTATGATGCACTCTAAATCCTGACTGAAAATCCTTGAATAAACTGTTCTTATGAAGAAATTCACACAGCTGATTAGCTACAGCTTTAAGTAACTAGAAAGGGAAGGTTTGATATCGGTCAGTCAAACCTCTGGATCTAGAGTGGGCTTTTTAAGAAGAGGTTTAATTACAGCCATTTCAAAGGTTTCTAAGGTTCCTGAGCATGAAGAGATTGCACTTGTGTTTGTGCTGGAAACACAAGTCCACTGGAGCTTTCATTGAAGCATGTTCCTAGTCATTTCTAAAAGTTTCTGTCTGGTAACTGTTTTGTAGCTAAGATAGCGACTGCGTTGTAGCTGCACCAATGACTCAGACAGGCTAGTTGTTGTAGAATGTTTGTGAATTAACTTAAGTGAAAATGACTTGCCAATCAAAAGGTAGTAAAAGGCGAGTGTGCATGAGTGTGGATTTATTGTGTGATTGGTGAAACACTGAAACAGAATTAAACTGGTGGAAATGATTAGACATGGTTTTGTTAAGCCTAAAACCCACTCACAGCTGCTGACAGCTTTAATCTTGGCCAAATAAAAAAAGGTTGACATCTACAATGTTGATAGTATGAAATAAGGAAAGATTGAGAGCATGGAACTACAAGTACTAGTTATAGAAATGCAGACAAAAAGTACTCACTGCCATGTATTCATTCCTCTATTGTGTCACTCTTCAATGACACTTTTGCATCTCTTGAAGTATTGCCAAAGTCAACGTCAAGCTAACCTGCAGTTTGAACAGACTCTGAGCCACAGACTTGGCTGTCAGTGAAGGTAGACTGTCAGTACTTTCAGTTGTGGCTGGTAAGATTAGTGATTTGGGTCTTGTGAGTGAAACATGAGCTGTTACTGGCTGGTATAAACATTGAACTGGGGTTGTTCATGTAACTATGGTTCTGTAAATTCTGAGTCACCAGCTGTTCTATGTAGGTTTTAAAATGGCTGAAAAGTGAGAAAGATGGAGGAACACTAAAGCGACGATCTGACAAAGTGGAGAGGGGTGGGAATGTTAGCAGTTGCAGTGTACCACAGCAGTGTCGGGGTATATTTTGGCAGTGATATGTGTCAGCATTTCAGTGCTTTCTTTTAAATTGTGAAGGGTGTCCAAGCTAAAATGTGATTTTAAGTTATTCACATTCACATATTTTTTACTGAAAAGGCTGAAGAAAAAAGAGTGTTTGCTTCTTTTCTTGACAATTTTAAGGAGGTGAAGTCTAATTCCTGAAGAAATGACTCAAGCGGGTGAATTAATTGGGAAAGAACATGCTGTTTACACACAAACAGTTCTTAAGGAACCATGTGAACGGGGCATTTCCTTTTAAGCTAGTGTGAAACAGCTACAGACACAAAATCTGAAAAAAAAAAAAAATCTAAATATTAGTTTAAAACTGAAGCCACACTGATGAAACACAAACATATCTAATGGTGCATGTGTTCATTTCAGCGACTGAATATAAAACATAAACACATTTAGGTGGAGCTAGGTGACAAACACTTTCAAATCAAGTGAAAATAATGAAAATGTTAGAAAACCCAGTCGTCCACTATCACAATGAGTCTGTCTTCATCTTGTATTTATATATACAACTGTTTCGTGGAAACTGTTATCTTATTAATGCTGAGTTCAGTTTGGAAAACTAAGAAAAACTCTGTATCTTTGTTTGCTGCTGGGTCTATTTATAATGCATTTTTGTGCATTTTTAAAGACAAGACTGTGTCTTCATCTAAGTCTCTTTCACAGGAACTGTATCATATTACTGCTTAGTTAAGTTACACAATTTGAACATTGTTTGTGTCATGCTTTGGTGTCACTAAACTTAAAATATTAAAAGAATATTCCTAGAAGTATTGGACCTAAGTACCTAAGAATTATCAGTGTGCAGTGTGAAGCTGAGTCTATGAATTCAGACAATCTTTTACACTAAAAGCCTTTTTTATCACTTTGTTTCAACAGTTCATGTTGGTTCACAATAAAAAATTATAATTGTTTTTGCACCTCTTCTTTTCACTTGTATTTTTTATCATGCAGCTAAGTTCAAAGAGATCTGCCCCGGTGGAATGGGCTACACTGTTCTACCAAATCCACCTGTCAATAAGCCAGTCACCGTTTACCAGGAGCCCATCGACCTGCTGCCACCCCAACCCCTGCCAACACCAGAGAGACCAGTAGAGGCTTTTGGGAAAGCAGAAGCGATTATACCAGGTGAGTCTCTACCATGTGACATTATCCGTGCATGTACAGGTGATTTAGTGATTATGTGTGTAGTACATTTGTATTAATTTTCAGTTGGTTTCAGTTCAGTGCCAGATCATAACGGACATTATCTCATGACTCTAACTATAAGCAAAAAGGCACGTCTTAAGACGCCTCTTAAATGTGTAGAGGTGCTGGCTCCAGAACCAAAACCATGCAGAGTGTTTGGAATATAAGTGAATGAATGAAATGACCAATAATAATTTTGGTTCAATTTGACAAGATCAAAATGGCATAGCCGTTTTTGGCTCCTCGTGTTTCATATTTTGCAACACTAGGCATCATTGGAAATCACTTATATCGTCAACTTCATGGTACACTGCAAAACTTCATAGCAGCAGTCTTTTTAAAAAAACAGTTATGCATGACACATCCATTTATTGATGCTATGATGAAACCGGCTCCCGTGTGGATCACCACAATAAAGACAGAGCAAGAGAGAAATCACCAATTAACGGCATCTCAGATTAGAGCCCACATGAATGCTTCATGTTATAGTAGCAACAAACACATCAATTTTAGTTCTTACTCTATTTACACAGGTCATTCATGTCTGTTTGTGAACATGAGGTGTGGTTATCCACAGTCTAACTCTGTTGACTGAAGGCTGTGACAGGTTGAAGTCATTGCTAGTGTGCTAATCTAGTGTTCTGATCACTTTAATTTATAGCGTTATTGTGTTGGATGGGAAATGTGAGTACATCTAAGATCAAAAAAGAAAAAGGAGAAAGTCTGAAAAATAAACCTGGCTGAGAGAGGAAGAGGAGCTTCACCCACTCCTGTTGTTATTCAGGACATGCTTGGCAGCCACCAAGGATCGGAGAAACCATGACACATCTTAGCCAAAGCCAGACATTGAATCCAAATTACTGCTATGCTTCACTGTAGCAGAGGAGTTTTCCAGACACACAGGACAAGCTTCAGAAAACAATGTGACAAATATCCACCGCCCAAAAGCTGTGTAGATCAGTGTTTGGGCACCACCAGACAGTAGTATGGCATGTGTGAACCCGGATGCTTTTAAAGGAATAGAGATTCCCAAACAGCAGAACTGACTTGGTCTCTTAGCTGTTGGCACTGTTCACATTTATCTATACCCTAAAAGAAGAAATGCTTTCAGCCATGAGACACATTACATTACATATAACATATAACTTATAACTTATTGTTCAGTTAGCTAGCTTGCAAACTCTCATTTATTAGTATTGATTGAGGTAACTGGGAGACAATTGTGTCTGACGAGTGCCACCATGTTCCTAGCTTGCTAGCATGGTAGAAGTTGGCTTGCCAGCTCATTACCCAACTAGCACTATGAGTCAACACTATGAACGCGTTCACACCAGCACTGTTTAGTCCGCTTTAAAGTTTGTTTCCTCGGATAGTCTGGTTTGTCTGGGCAGGTCTGAAAGCTCATCTGAACTGTGGTATGGACCAATCAAGTGAACTCTGCATGAAATGTGGGTCTTGGTCTGCTTCCAAGTGAACCCTGCTGTGGTTCACTTACAGTGCGAAAGCAAATGGATCATCCAGCGAACCGAAGAACAGAAAGCCATCGATCAGCTGGGTTTTGGGCAATACCACCCCCAAACAAGCAGCTGTTGTAACTGCATGACATTGTCCAGGCAGTTTGGTTTACTTTCAAAAGTGCAGTGTGAAAGTGAACCAAAGCAAATGAAGGTTTAACATTTTTCAGCATTCCCCGCCCAATCAAACCGAGTTCCCCAGACTATCCTGGTGTAAAAGTATGGACTTGGCTCTGCCACTTTCTGGTGTGACCAGGCCTTATGAAGGAAGTAATGTGACTGTTCACTGTCATTAGAAAAATCTTAAAAATCTTTAGGTCCCACCAGGTACAGTTGTGTCGTGTTCCAGCTGGCACAGCTGATCAGGGCCGTTCTAGCCAATGATTGTGGTTCCGCCAGATGAGTCACTATGCCACAACCGCTCAGGTCATACAGCGCAAGGTAGATCGAGCTGGCAGGAAGTCAGACAAAGAGAGGTAATAGAGAATCCCGTCAGTTTACAAAATAAAACACCCTGTGACAAAAAACACAAACAAAGAAAAATGACCAAATGAGAGCAGGTTAACACGGTCTGAGTGAAGAGAGGTGTTGATTCTGCTGTATTATCATTCTGGAATAAGCTGTTGAATTGTATTGTATTGTACTGACAGGTGTCTATTTAGCCTAGAATCATTCACAAAATATAAACCTAAATACCCTAAATAGTATATACAGTATATTATATTACAATCTTACATTTAAATGTTCTGCTTCTGTTTTCTGTGGTCAGTAGCAACAACTGCACCAGATCAGGTAGGTTGGGAGCTTTGTAGAGTGAACATGGAAAAGCAGTTTGCATGCACAGAGACACTCCTCTAAGCTGCTGAGGAGTTGCAGAATCACCTTTGCATGAAGTCAGCAGCATTGATGCATGACTTTGATCTGGTCAGCATTGAGCAGTGTATTAATCTTCAATGTGTATTTGTTCTATATGCGTAAGTACCAAATCTAGATCAAATCCTTGACATTGTCCCAAAACATCCACGCAGATTTCTATGCAGTTCCTTTCTGGCTTGCTCGCTCGCTGAGCTGTTTATTTTAGTTGTTTTAAACTGCAGTCAGTTACCATGCAAGCTGAACGCTAATCTGCCTCCCCGCACAACATCTGCATTGCATGACAGATGCTGAAGCAGTGTGCAAAGCTGAGCTTGTTACATTTGGACTGAAAAAATGCATACGACACTCTGTTGATCTTCCCTTTGTATCGTTGTCTGTGTCTTGTCCTTGAAGGAGCTGATAGTTCCTGTGGTTAGTAATAGGCCCGTAATTGAACCTATCCTGCCCCAGCTATCTCCAGGTGTATCCACTGTCAAGATCGATGCAGCCTACCCAGGTGTCTGCTTCACTACCCTTGAACCCTCATTTCGTGGTCACGGTGGGAAGTTTAGGACATCTCAGACATAGCTTGTCCAGCTCAGAGCTCTTTGTCAGCCTCTGTACTCATGTTTATCTATAGTTCAAGTACAGTCAGGTTGAGCTGTACTTTAATGTTATAATGCCAACATTAGCACACTTCTAATTTTGGCAAAAAATGTTGAAAACTAAATTGTGCATGTTAATATTAAGCTGACTGGACAATAGTGAGGGAGTACAGCTGAGAACAACAAAGTTCAGCTCAGACTGCTGAAAGTTCTGCTGAGTCTGCTGTGACAAGATGAGTCTGATGTCCTAAAAGAGTCACCACACTGCTATTAGAAGAAGTAGATATTTATTTATGCTACTAATTGGCTCATCCATTTCTTGAGTCATGTCATTCCAATATAGAATGATGCTTTCAGAACAGCGGCGCTCCCTCAGAGGTTCTGTGATTAGATAAGGTCATTGGACTGAATGTTTCTAGAATCATGCTAAGGTGTTTGGTTGTGACAGGGGATGTTATCCCCCTAAAAGTTTGTACCTGGAACCTGATTCTCCTGACCTCTGTCTCTGTGTCAGCATGTTTCAATTCACAAAATTGTTTCTGAATGAATAATTTTGCAAAGCCAGTTTGGCCATCATCTGTCTCTCTGTTCAAGATTATATCTCAGCCACTACAAGCCACAACATTTGGCATGGATGTTCAAGGTCCTCAAAGTATGTCAATTATTTAGCGCATTGAGAGAGAAATAGCCACATTGTACTTTATAAACTAAAAACAAAAGTAATAGGCAAATTGTAAGAAGTCTAGTCAAACAATGCACGCCTGAGAAAGAATATTGCATCCATGTAAAAATGGGTATCTGCATTTTCATGTTTGTGGAGAATATAAGCTGTGTACTTGAAAATAATTTAGGATTCAAGTGTAAAATTGGCAGGATGAAAGCATGGAATAACTTTTTCACAGAAGTGTTTCTGTGATGAGTTTTGAACATTAATGAGAAGCTGTTACTGTTACTGAAGGAAACCTAAGCTGCCAGAATAAGTATGGTGGAATAGTAACTGGAAATGTACACTATGGTTTATTTTAAAAATAAAAGAACAGCAACATGTTGCATTAATTAAATAAAAATGGGATGGAATTAATGTATATTACTGTGTTTTTTAATCCGGTAGAGGTTGTTGAGAGGAGCTCACCACCTGCACCAGTGGAGATCCTCCCATATAATGCAGGTCAGGACATTGCTCCCACCCAGTCAGCAGGTAAGACTTTCTGACTAGAACTGTTTTGTAACCAAACCTGCACCAAGACACTCATCATTTTGCTTTCCCCCAAAGCTCACATTCACATTCATGTCTCAGAGGTTACCAAAGTTAAAATGCATAGACTCCGGATAAGGCAGCACACAAGGATCACAGGGTTGTAGTTGGAGTTATCTAATTAATGATTTTGGGCGTGCTGAAGATGGCAGATGACCAGTGGAACTTGTGGAAGAGCTGAAGACATGAACACCAGAGAACACGTTTATTCATTTTGGGGATTATCTCCATGCTGCAGAGAAATCAGCTTAAAAACAAGACAACTGGTTGGCTTTGTTAAATATTGATACAAAATCAATACATGAAACTAATGAATCTAATCAATTTAATTTGATCCTTTTATTAATACATTTTTGTGTTAACACTGTCCTCTCTCTCTCTCTCTCTCTCTCTCTCTCTCTCTCTCTCTCTCTCTCTCTCTCTCTCTCTTTGCCCAGAGGTGGATGAGTGCCAGATCAACCCTCATATCTGTGGCCAGGGGATTTGTTACAACACAGCTGAGGGCTACACCTGCCACTGTGATGAGGGATACCACCTCGATGACTCCCAGACCACCTGTGTAGGTGAGGAGCCCAGTGGTCAAAATCTGTGATTGAGGTCAAAGATCATCTTGTGTATGTCCTTTCCGGCATGGCTGGCTCTAACTAATAACAAGCTTTTTTCTGTATATCAGTGTGAGCTAGGACAGGCTCTATCTCCTACAACCCTGCAGAGTATAAGCAGGGGTAGAAAATGGATGGCCGCTGTGAGAATTGTAGGATCACATGACACCCACTGTGCTGTACAAGTCAATGACTATAATGATGAAGTCTAGATGAGTGCTGGGAGCCAAAAGGAAGCCAGCTCAGTCAGAGGATGACTTTAATGTGCATGGTTAAAATGCCCCCCCCTGACATGAACAGGGCTCACAGTATATGGCCCGGGAAACACTGATGCTCCAGAAACCCTGAAAAACTTTGTGTATGTTGTCAGTGAGCAACTTTTGGTCTGATGTCGCCCAATGCTGTGTGCTCTGGTGTGTGTCTAGATGTAGATGAGTGTTTGGAAAGCACCTCTTTGTGCTTTGGAGGTCGCTGCGTGAACACAGAAGGCAGTTTCCTGTGTGAGTGCCCATGGGGATTCATCATTGATAGAGATGGAACCACTTGTGTTGGTGAGTACTCAACTAATTCTGCTGGAGCACATTTTGACAGTCACACACACATGTGGTAGTCATCTTTCTTCTCCATCTAAAAAGGACTGCTCACATTACAAGTTAAGCACATATTACACTTACACACTTCTGATTCTGATTTAACAGTGGTGTCTAAAAGAAGAAGATCTTTAAAAATCATCCTTGCTAGATCTAACAAACCTTTCCAGGCGAGATACTGGAAAGGATACTGGAAAGGATACTGTATCATTTTCTGGAGTATTTGATGGATTAACAAACACACTGCTGCAGTCCTGCAGGAAGAGCACACAAATGCACATTTCATGCAGGCTTGTATGCTATGCATAACCACAGCCTCTGGCACTGGTCAGCAGACGCTCTGCACACTAACAAGTGAATACTAATAGAATTATAAGTCAGTGGAATTTTGGACGAAACCAGTGACCACATTGTTACCAGAGTCTGCACCACCCTCCCTGCTTCATCCACCTTATTGGGATATAAATATGAGGCACTCTGTCATTAAGTGGTTTCCTGCCATTTCAATGCAGCTTTCCCCACCCACCAAAATGATACTGAATTAGAGCTATGAGGGCAAACAGGCCTGATGGTTATTTCCTTAGAGCTGCAATAAAATATGTTCTTCTTAGCTGCAGGATGCAGCATCAGATAATGACTTCTATGGTTTATATGGATGTGGATATGCAACCAAGGTATCTATTAATAAGATTAATATAAAAACAGACCAGAGGTTTTTTTAGACATGCTTTAGAATTCTAAAAACAATCATTACACTGTGGTGCAAGGTCAGCCGACCAGACTTTCCTACCATACATATTTGACGCCTGAACCTTTCTGCACTGGTGCTATTATTATGCAGAATTAAAGTACTCAATTTTAAAAGGCTGACCACCATGACCAACCACCATTCAGTCCAAACTGCAGGTTTATCAGACATACACCCAAAAACTACATATCTTGTAGTCTGATCTTAGTATTTCTAAAAAACAATGAGACTGGCAGAAAAAATGATTTTCTTTGGCCATTTGGGGGGAGAGAAAACACACAGCACTGACATAACCTGTTGATCTTGTGACCTTGTTTGTGCTTATTTACACATCCAGTACACAGATGATCATTCATTTGAAGTCATGCATGTGTCCACTTGATGAATGTAAATCTAATATTGACTTTCTTTTGCTCTGTTTTTTATCCCCACCATCTTTTAATGATACTTAAAACTTAAAACAAGAGTTTTAGAGATCTTTAGAGAGCTGCAGATTCAGCTGATCACTATAAATGAAACTTACCGTTTTTCACATCATGTAATATTAATTGTAGAAATATCTGTGTGCTTAATGTGCTTTAAGTTCCCCCTTTGTTGGTGGTAGTATGTTTTCTTTCAGATGTAGTCTGTAATAATGATTGGGATTGCTTTGGCCCAGTATTTCTTGACATTACACCTTTAATGAGCATGACTTACATATAGTGTTCACTTTTAGTGAAAATGCAGGAGGCAGTGTGCCATTTTAATTAGCAAGTAATGATGTGGAGGTCAGGGTGGCGGTGGACGTTTTGTGCTGGAGACCAGTTCAGATCAGCGTCAGGTTAGGGTTAGGTTTAATAACCTGAGACCTTTACTTGCCCTAAACTTATTCTCTATTAATAAACGTGATCAAAAGGAAGGTGCTCAAAATGAATTCATTCAACAAAATATAATACCATCACAATACCGACACATTGAACTGACTTTTCATACTGTATGTTGATAAGTCTTATGTACCTGGCAGTGATTAAAGTTGATTTTGGAGGGTGAAGAAGAGCTGAGGTGAAATGGATAGCAGCTTGAGGTTGGGGGTACCTCCCATTAATGTAGACGCATACCAAGCCTCTGGAGGATTTGTTTGTTATGAGAGACAAGCAGCCTGTTCAAACAGGGTACGTAAAGCCGCTTAGGTGCAGATCCTTTTTGCGATCTGTGTCTCACAGCTACGTCTCAGTGGAAGCTAGCAGGAATGTTTCTCTAAAGTCATATTCACATCTGGTGTAAGCCTCCAGTTCATGATCCAGGAGAAATCTAGAAGAAATCAGGTTTCTCTTCTACTCAATTATGAAAGGGTTTCTTACATAATGTTAAAGAAACTGGAGAAAGACTACTGTAATCCTTACTTAACTACAGAAAAACAGCTTGTTCCAAACCTGAACTGCATTGCACAATGTCAATGTTTTGGGGTTAGGGTTTCTTTTGGTTCTCAGATGTTTTAGATGGTATTATCAACATACAGCTGCATATAATAGTATTGTGATTGACAGTTTCATATTATCATATTTTTTCAGATATTGATGAATGCACAAACAGGACGGTGTGTGCTTCTGGTATCTGCATCAATGTGCCAGGAGGTTACAACTGTGACTCTTGTCCTAACGGTTTCTTCGCACAGGGAGGCCAGTGTGTAGGTAGGTCCAACACTGTGTGTGTATTTGTTCATATGTATGTCTGGAATCGTATGCATATGGTCCTTGAAATTTATAGCTGCTTGCCTGAATGAATGAACACAACCATCAGTTTAGAAATAACATCATGCAGTATTATTCTGTGTCTATTCTGTTTCTATTAACAAGAGTTACAGAGCTTACTCGTAACTAACAACTCGTGACACATCTTTAACTCCCAGCATCAGTATGAATACAGATAATTTTGTCACATCAAATGTACAAATAATGTACAGATATTATCTTGCGCCCCTAGAACATATGCTGCCCTAGGGTCCCCGTATTCCTGACACTAGAGGTTATTTGGACTTTGAATTCAACGTACAATTCCTTGACTAGTTAGATTACATCTCAACCTCAAGGTGTGTGCTATCTAGTCATCCAAACATACATAAATCGGCCCAGGGAACATGCAGAGTAAAATACTGCCAAGCCAATCATGCAATAAAACCAGTGAACCATTCCAAAGAACACGCAGTAAGAGCCCACATTTTCCTAGAAACCAAGGTGTGCCCATCTCTCCTCTTTCAATGGTTTGCTGCTCCTGGATCCCATGTGACACAGGATTAGCTGTGAGGTTTTGACTGTTCACACACTATGCAAGGCAAGCCAAGCCACAGTGGGGTGGCAATGAGTGGTGGTGGCAGTGAGAGGAAATCATTAAGCCATGGAACTTAGTCCTTTATAGAACTTAATAACCCAGCTCATAGATGTTTGCAAGACAGCCAAGCTCTCTGTGTATGTGTGTGTGTGTGTGTGTGTGTGTGTGTGTGTGTGTGTGTGTGTGTGTGTGTGTGTGTGTGTGTGTGTGTGTGTGTGTGTGTGTGTCTGTGTCTGTGTGTCTGTGTGTGTGTGTGTGTGTGTGTGTATGCATTATCAGTATGTACTTCACTTTATTTAACACATAAAATGATACTGTATGAATACCGAATATATAACATGTAAAAGTCACATATTAAATATTATTATATTAATATTAGAAATATTAAATTCTCATCACAAAATAAATCTTCTCAAAAAAAGTGTGCAGTCATTTATTATTATGTGCAGCTTCCCATTGCAAGATAGCATCTCTTCTTTTATAATGTGTGATGAGGTTGGCGTTGAATGGGATCTAAGACCATTCATGCAAGTCCAAGCTCTGGGACTCTCCTCTTCAGCTTGTCACATAGATCCTCTACGGGTTTAGGTCAGGGAACTGTGATGTTCTTTTGTCAGTGAACACTGTATAGGCTTTGAGGTGCGCTTTGGATCCTTGTCCTGCTGGAAGGAACAACCACAAACCGTGGCCCATTTTAAGCTTCTGGCAGAGATTGTTTAATATCTTCTAGTAAGTGTTGGAGTCAGTGACTCCATGTGCCCACAACATCAAAAATCCACCACCATACTGACCCCTTGCAAATTCTTTTGCCAGTTGAATCATCCTCCTTGTGATGCCTGGGGGTGAATGTAAGCATGTCATGCTGTGCTGTATGTTGTGCAGCTCAACTTTTTTACGCAGTGTCACTTTGTTCTTGAGTCTTTCACATAGTAATGAATTAAAGGTCATTACTATGTGAAAGACTATATATATATATATATATATATATATATATATATATATATATATATATATATATATATATATATATATATATATATATATATATATATACCCAAGTGAAACTGGAAGTCATTGGTGACCACTTCAGAGTAATTTGTTATTCTTTTTTCTTTTTTTCATTCATTTTACTTGATTTCACTAATGAAAAGCTTACATTTTTTATAGCTTCAGTCAAAGACGAGTAGGTAAAAGATATTTTTTCACAGCCTGTTTTTCTCATATTCACTAAGGGTGCCAATATTTCTGGAGGGCACTGTAGCTCCAGATCTTGCTTTGTTTTTCTTTTCTCTGTTTTTCTTTGGTCATGTAATAGAGGTCTCCAATTCCTTTATGAAACATTTGCCAAGACAGTCAACTTTCTAGTCTGTGCTCCATTTATATTGTTTATTATTAATAGTAGCTCCTCCCATCACTTTTAGGAGTTATGGCATTTTACCCAAAGATCTCAGAAGAGGGCAACAGCACAAAAAGTTTATTGCTGCATCCACATTACACGCATACTATTTTTTAATTATGAGTAGTGTTTTTAATATTTAGTTTTGTTTGAAGTTGTAGCGACCAGCCAACATTTCTTATAATCCTTGCAATGTTCAAAGTGCTGGCCTCTCTGTGAACATGAGAATGATAGAAAAGCAGCTGCTGGTCTTTAGGACCTTACTGAAATTTTGAGACAAAGGGACAAGGACCACAAACCTGAAATCCTTACAGAGGTTCCTGGACACGGCAGTGTGGTATCATCGACTCACAGATTGCTGTGCCACTCAGGGCTTCAAGGGAAAAGAGAGCAAAGTTCACACTTAAAGAACATCTGGTAAACCCACCTGTCCTAAGTCACCCAAATTTCAGTACAAGGACTTGGGGCAGTACGTCCAAAAATAAGACCTTGGAACTGGGGAAGTCCTAGCTTTTTCCAGCCACAACCTGAATCCAGCTCAGAGTAATTATGCTGCCACAGAGTTGGAATGCTTGGCTGTGGTGTGGGCATTGGAGAAGTGAAGGAGAACCTATCTGGAAGGTTGCCTTTTTACTGTGGTAAGATCATGCCTCTCTTATGTGGGTGTTTAAAACCACCAACCCAGCACTTGGCTCATCAGGTGGGCACTCAAGCTTTGGGAATTCACTTTGATTGTGGAATACAGGAAAGGAAAGTATAACACTGTGCCAAATGCCCTCTCCCAAGCCACAATAGGAGAACAGGAGACCTCAATACCTGTGTGTGCTACCATCACATCTTCCTCCTTGGGACCATTAAAAGAAGCTTCCCATTTCCAGGGAGGTTGTGGAAGGCATAACAGAAAGACCCTTAATCCTAGGCACAATCCTTCAACTGATTGTGAAAATATTTTTCATAAAAGTTTAAGTTTTCTAGCATAATGGAGGATCCTATCATCTTGGAAGATAAATAAAATTACCAGAGATTGGAAACACCTGGTCTATTGGCCATAGCTTAACTGAGATCTGCCAGCTTGTTCAGAACTGCAAATTGTGTCAATCATACAAAAACAGAAACAATGGTTTGATGGGCCTATTTTCCAGAACCTCCAAAACAAAATATCTGCATTCTATTTATTTTTTTTACTATTATTGTATTAACTAGGTGTGTGGAATTATTACCCTCAAGAAAATCAAAAGTATCAAAGTCAACTGCCAGATAGGACCATGCAACGAGTCCTGAACTGGGTTGGGTGGAGCTCTTCTGTGTGCAGGTAAGACAGGCAGAGACAAAGGATTTGGTGTTCTCCTGCATAGATGGCCACCAAAACCGTTTACGGAGGACAAACAGAGTGTGGGCCACCCCAGGATGACAGGAGAGGAGTGACCCCAAAGCAAAACTGATTTGCGGACAGATTCAGGGACAAACAGGCGGCCAGGAGGGCCGTTACCTGGATCTACGTGGTCTCGAAGGGCATCCTTGACCTCCTGTTCAATCCTCCAGGACGCTGACCCGACAATGCAAGTACTGGTAACGATAGTATCCGGAGCTGAGATGGACAACTCCTCCCGGGAGAAGAAGCAGGGGAGAGCATCAGGCTTGGTGTTCTTGGAGCCTGCTGTAAGTCAGCACAACTGACAGGGGCCTGTCGGGGGTTGAGACATTTAGCAGAATGGATATACTCAAGGTTCTTGTGATCTGTCCACACCACGAATGGCAGCTCCGCCCCCTCCAGCCAGTGGCACTATTCCCCTAAGGCCAACTTAACCGCCAACAATTCTCGATTGCCCACATCGTAATTGCACAAAACGATGGGAGAGGAAGGCACAGGGGAGAAGCCTGTTCTCCTGGGGTGAACACTGAGACAAAACTGCCCCCACACCCACATCAGAGGCATCCACCTCCATCACAAACTGCAGGGACCAGTCAGGCTGGATCAGGATGGCTGCACTCCAAATGAGGATTCTAGCGGATGCCCAGAAAGGAGAAGTTGTATGGGACAGGTCTGAGTGGTAATGCTAGCCAGAGGTCGGCCATCTAGAGCTGAGCAGGTGCGGTGATTGAAGGATATAAGTCAGGTGCTTGATGGGGTGCAGATGTGCCATAGTGAATGAGCTGAGGCCACCCCCACCATCTCCAGGAAACATGTCCAGGGGGGGAAAAGGACAAATGGAAAAACACCAAGCACACAGCAACACACCACACCAGTGAGAGTCACAGTCAGGCAGTCTTGACAAACTTGCCCAACTTAAGAGAGAGAGAGAAAGAGAGGGGGCGGAGCGGGAGTTCCCCGGCAGTCTCGTCCTATGGCAGCATAACTAAAGGATGACCTGAGTCAGCCCTAACTATGAGATCTATCAAAAAGGAAAGTCTTAAGTCTACTCTTGAAGGTGGTGACCGTGTCTGCCTCCCAAACCCAGAATGGTAGTTTGTTCCACAGAAGAGGAGCTTGATAGCTGAAAGCTCTGGCTCCCAATCTACTTTTGCTTGAAACTTTGCCATCTCTTTGTGTGACGTAGCTGTTTCATGGTTTTTGTTCAGATATAGATGAGTGCCAGGATCAGCAGGTCTGTACCAGAGGTCACTGCCAGAACACCGAAGGCTCCTTTGTCTGTCAGTGTGGGCCAGGCTTCAGTGTGTCCCCAGCTGGAGACCGATGTGATGGTATGATATATCGTGTAATTAGTGCTACATACACATTTTTTAAATGTGTTGTAATTTTGTGTGAATACAGACAAAATACTGCTTATAGAGATCAGTAGATTGCTTTAACAGTTCACAGTAAACAGACAGATTTGATTTTTTAAAAATATTTTACACACATCACACAGGATGAACAAATACACCTAACATAACAAGAGTAATCATATCACTGGAGGCATTCGACCGGGTATCATAGCAGTATTTATTCCTAACTTTATAACTTATCTAGCAGTGGGGGAAAACTCATAAAAACGTCTCCTATAGAACAGTTCTTAATAGAAATACAAACGAGAAATGATTTTAAATCAATAGTAGATTATATCATATATTTTTGTCTACAATTCCATACACATTCCCTACAGATAAATCAGAGATGGGAGGCGCAAATAAAGATGGTCATACTGCAGGAAGCTTGGGAGGAGGTCTGCAGTGAGGCGCTCCTGGTCACAAGTTCAAATACATGGAGGGAATTTAAGTGGAAAATAATTATTTGATATTTCAGAACTCCAGAAACTCCATTCTATTGAGAATGTGATTGGCCCATTCTCTATAGAATGGGCCAATCACATTCCAATACCTGAAGTGTACTACTAACTATTAGTTAAAAACCAACCCACGCTTCATATAACACATGGATCCAGAAGGTCTGGGGCCTCTATCAGATATGATAAATGCTACGCTGACCTGCGGCACATTTCCCACTACATTCAATACGACCTGGTAACGCCACTATTTAAGAAACCCTCTCTGAACCCTGCTCAGGATGAGAACTATCAGCCTGTCTCACTTCTTTTCCTGTCCAAAGCCATTGAATGGGCAGTTGTCAGAAAGCTCTGATCTATTGATTTGTTAATGCACAGACATTTCAGGCAGATGCTCTTTATCTGTGCAGAACCAAACATGGTTTACATCAGATCACAACATGTGTATAGAGTCAGTGAACAGAATGCCTGTGCACAGTAGTAGTAGTCAGGTCAGCAGCTAATGTGAGCCTGAAGAAGCTAGAGGTGAAATAAGTTGTTCATCTCAGTGTGTGGGTTCATTTTGATCCTCACTTAATGTGTATGGAGTCATCATGCTGTGTAACAAATAAATACATTTTGACACCACCACAATTGTCATACAAGGTGTGACTAAATGTAAATGAAAAATTATAATTTTTATTGCATGTATTTTCTAGATGTGGATGAGTGTTTAGAAGCCAGACCCTGTGAGCCTGTTGGACATTGTGTTAACAACATGGGCTCCTACACCTGTACCTGCCCTCAGGGATACCGACAGATCAACGGCACCAGCTGCAGAGGTGAATGCTGGAGGGTTACATTCTCTCACCAACAGACATGTATCTAATCTGGGCTTTAGAGTGCTGCATGAATGGATGAAACCACACACACATGCACACACCTCATAGCATTACGTCTCTGTCTTCCCAGATGTTGATGAGTGTGCGGATGAACCTGAGCTCTGTTCCCCCCACGGCGAGTGTCTCAACACAAAGGGATCCTTTCTGTGTGTGTGTGAGAGCGGATTCACTGGCAACCACGGCACGCCCTCCTGTGATGGTAAGATGCAAATACAAAGAAAAGAAACCATTTTCATTTCATGTCTATATAACTAACTTAATTCCTAGTTTCCATATGTGTTTTATTTTTAAAAATATGGGAGCCTTATTAGAACATTGTTATGTCATGACCCGGCCTGAAGGAAATGACAAAAACGGGAGAGATGCAGTGCATAGCCAATAGAAAAATATATTTATTTGAATAAAGTAACACGACCTAAAGTAACGCAGAGGTGTGTATGCAGGTATGAGGTGTGTATGCAGGTATGAGGTGTGTACTTAAGGTGTGATGTTATGGGGTGGAAATAAATGAAACGCCAAAGAAACCAAAAAGGTGTGGACGCTGGCGAGGGAAGCGAGCGACCCCTGGCAGCCACTAGCCCTTTTATCTAGCTGGAACACTGGGCCCAGGTGCTCCCGATCGGGTTGATGTAGTCAGCTGATCACCTCAGAAATAGACAGACCATTATGTCACCAGTGTGTGAAAACCCATGGCAGCCCAAATAGTGTAGGCAGGGCTGTCACAGTTATTATTATCGTTATTATTATTATTATTATTATTATTATTAGACATTTCATTTAATGGTTTAATGGTTATGAAATTATTTGCTTTTCTGAACTGTTTTTTCTGTCTTAAAAAGATACTTTCAACAAACCTAACAACATGTTAGTCTCTCCATTGTTTCTATAATAGTGTTACAACGCCAGATCCACATTGCACAGCCAAGCCACATCCAGCTGGCCAACCATAGCTTAGCTTTGGTTACAGTTAGCTACCCCTACTTTGCATCACCCTTGGCTAGTAGAAAGCAGTTGTTAGTTACACATTTGCCTTGTACCATTACTTTAGTTATTGTTAGCTAAAATTACACCATCCCCCAAAGTGTGGAATTAGGGAATGCTGGTGTGCGTCTCACCATTTCGGAAACCAAGAATGCAACATTCACACTCACTTCACATTGTAACTGGTGAGGACTGAGAGCAATTGAGATTCTCACACACTATTGTGATTGTTTACATTCCTCTATGTGCTGCGGCAGTGAGGGTAAATGATGTCATTTACACGCTCAGCCTTGTGATGATCAGTGTGCATTTCAATCCTGTCTCTCTTTCTCTTTTCAAAACTTAAAGCAATATGTCAGCTGTGTAGTAAGAGAAAATAACTACTTTCAGATCATGTTAAGGGGGCATACAGCTCCCTTACAGCTTAAAACCACCCCCAAGACACTGGTGAAGCTAGCACAAAGACAACAAGATTTGGTCTACTGACCTTCAGGAGTGTTTCCATGTTATGGACTAGGAACTGTTCCTCCTTGCATAACAAACTACATGACTTCATGTTATACAGTAATCCATCGATTAGTAGAAGATCAAACTTTCTTGCCAAGGGAAGATGACAAACACAGGGCTGTCTGAGAGCAGAGCCTAATGACAAATACAGGGAGAGAATAGTGGCTAAAACTGGATGAAATAGTCCGAGGAGGTGTGAAATGGTATGAAACAGATGACAGGCTGTAACAAACCTGTCTCTGGAGGAGCGAGAATTTGTTACTGAGCTTCAACACAACCCCCACCACTCGGTCCCCACCCACCATCTCAACACCCATTCACACCTCAAAATTAACTAAAGCAGCTTTCCAGACATTTTGGTAAGTACCTGCTGGCATCAGCACACATCTATTTTCCCACAGTGTTTGCTACCCCAGAGACAATTACACAACTTGTGAACAATGGGAGTGAAAACCAAAGTGTTTCTGTTCAGTTTTGTCCACACTATGGCAAACTATCACTACACTTTACCTTATACTACACTCTATATCATATTACATGCTATGTCACCATGTGCCATGTTACATATACAATGGGGGTATTCAACATGACAACATATTTTTCTTTAAACTTATTTCTAATGTTGCTATTGACATGAAATCTAACCTTAATCTCAATTTAATAAACTACACTTTCCAGAGAAAAAGTTTGAACTTTAATCTCACAGTGGGATTCTGGCTTATTTCTCCACACAGTCTTAAAACTTGAAGATTCAGGGAGGCCCATATACTGTTTAGCTCCTTTCTAGTTTCCCAACCACTGGTGCAACACATTTATACACTGATGGCATTGGTTGCCATGCAAGGTGCCAAGGTTTTGGGAGCTAATCGGATCGAACCACCTGATGAGTGGACAGCCCGCTCTACCTCCTGAGCCAGCCGGAATGATGTCTTGCCACTTGTACCAGTGTAACATATAACAACATGTTAAATTTTTTGAATAATATTGCATATTAAACTTCCATTAAATCAGAAGAATATAGGTCTCAATACATAATCACATTGTATATTAGCCAGTGTTATTGATCACAGTGTCAATTATGCCCCCAGATGTCTTGGTATAGTTTTTATGTTGTGTTTTTACTTTGTCTTTATATGTACCCTTTTATATACCCGTATCTTTATTTCTCTTACTTTCTATACTTATTCTTAATAATGTGCTGCTGCAACAACCCAGTTTCCTCACTGGCCATCAATAAAGGTTTATCTTACCTCCCATTTTTACCCTCTACATCTCTCTTTGTCATTGCCTTTCCAGCAAGAAAGAAAGATATGAAAAGAGCATGAATTTCTGTCATATATGTTGCTACTATTTTCTCCACCATGGCAGGAGTCTTGGCCCCAGTGCCAGAGCTGTTTTTAATACCCTTCGTGCCTTCGAAAAAACAGACAAAGGGGAAAAAATGAGAGGAAAGGCAACAGATGGAAGCCTTTGAGCTGCCTGTCTAGACAAGAAGGGATATTTGTTGCTCACTGCCTCATGATTTATGCAGGGGACTCGGTGTGTGTGTCTGTGTGTCCGTGTGTCTGACTGTCTAGCCTTATTAAAAACATTTAATACACCAACTGTTTCAAATGGACAAGTTGTTATTAATCTGTGTAATCCAGTGATTCAAATAGGACTTGATGCAGCATATGTTGAATGTGCGTGCGTGCGTGCGTGCGTGCGTGCGTGCGTGCGTGCGTGCGTGCGTGTGTGTGTGTGGTTCAATCTGCTAACAATCAGCTTTTATTCAGTCAGCAAATGTTTATACACAACAGTGCAATTAAAAGTGTTATACAATGAAATCATCACCAATAAAACAAACTATTAGAGAAACACAAGGGTGAAAGGAAAGGATGGAACAAATAAGTGAAGGAAAAACTATTATTTGACATTTCGTATTTTCTTCACCAGACATTGATGAGTGTGGGCTCAATGAGACGCTCTGTGGCCCTCATGGCTTCTGTGAGAACAGACTGGGCTCTTTTCGATGCCTCTGTGACCAGGGCTACCAGGAGACCCAGGATGGCCAAGCCTGTGTGGGTAAGTGTCTGATACGTGTACATCAGAATCAGAAGTGTCATTAGGTTTATTGCCAAGTGGGTTTTCAAGGAATAAATGGTGTACATTGTACAAGAAAAATATAAATGATGAAAGTGTTTACTGTGATCCAGAAACATACATTGGCAAGAGCATACATTTGAAACAATTTAAAGACAACGTAAAAAGACACAGCAATATGACAGGAACACTATTTGTAATGTACAAGAGAGAAACCAAGAGATGTGATGGAACTATCAAAAAGTTTGTGTCTGGGTTGGAGGGGGTCATGAGTGTAAAGTGAAGTAATGTGGAAGTGCCAAAAATTGAAGTTCCTTAAATGTCCACTTGAGGCTGGCTGCTGAACAAGTCAGTCCTGTTAAGTCCCCATGTTCAGACTTAAACATGTTTACAGCCTGGTACAAAAAAAATGAATTTATATACAACTCACCTGTTCAAATAATGTTAAGGTTTAAAGTTATGCAGAATTAACAGCGTAGTTGCTTTGATAGGTGGGTTTCGTTACAGAATGCTTGTTTGAGCAGCCAGGCTTCATTCAGCGCTCATCATTTTTGTCCTTGGCAGATTAAAATTCTGCAGGAAGTCCATCCCCTGCTGTTTTTTTTGGTGATGGGGGCAGGTGGGGTTCCTCCTTCACAACCACGTCACTAACCAGACATTCTCCAACCAGACGGACTGACTGAGCTGAATGTAAATAGTCATGGTCTGTTAGGGAATGGAATCTAAACAGACCTCAGTTCAGAAAAATGGTTAACATACTGCCAGTGTTTTGTCTCTGCCAGTTTGTTTCAATCTTCATTGTCACTTTATCTCTTTTCAGAGTATTTGAGAAAATCACTGAATTTGCTGCAATATTAAACACAAAACACAGAAGCTGTAGGAAGCTTGGCTTTTTCTTTTGGCAACATTATTACAGAAGTATTTTATGCACAACCCTGTTTCTGTTTCCAAAAAAGTCTTACTGTGTAAATGTAGAAACAAAATGTCATGATTAGCAAAACATTAAAACACTGTATTTAATTGAAAATAGCACAAAGACAACTTCAAATGTTGTACCTGAGAAATTTATATTTGAAAAATATCACAATGAATGAGATTAACTGACAACAGGTTAGTAACATGGCCGGGTCTAAAAGCAACCTTCCAGAGAGTCTGACAGTGCATCGCTTCATCCACAAATGACAATTGAAGCAGAGGAAATAACCACCATCTGTGATGGTATGAGGATGCATAAGTGCACATGGCTATATAAAGTTATATTCTATAACTTTGCAAAAGATTCTCCAATCTTCCCCAAACCTCTGATATATAATGGCAGTCTGGCCTAGAACACATTTCCATTTTTCACCAACATTTGGTGATTTTCACAGTCCCTGCTAGTGGCGATAGAAAAAAACACTTTCGAGATGACGTCCAGCTCGGACAATATTGAGCGTACGGTTCTGAAACTTGAAACCTTGGGAAGAAACCCTCCAAAAATTTTAGTTTTGAGAAACTATGTAGACACAGCGGCCCGTTAAAGACAAAAACACTTGACTTTTCCATTGACTTTTTAGCTGATTTTCAGGCAAGTGTTGGGCTTTCATATATTATTATATATTTTTGGTGTTTCGTGAGTTGAGAAGGGCTCATATTTGAACAAACTCCTCCTAGGGATTTTATACAATTGACTTCAAACTTGGTAGGTGTGTTTATATAGACTTCCTGAGTAAAAGTTATCAAAATTATGACTTTTGAGGAAACTGTGTGGGTGTGGCGCTCCATCAAATTTGATCCAAAATTCAAACTCCATTGACTTTTTTGGCTGGTTTTTAAGGCAAAGCTGTTGTGCTTTCATATACTTTATCAGAGCTGTCTGAAACTTCTTGTGGTTATTAAGACTAATATTATGCAAATTTTGGGCTGCATAATTAATTAGGTGGCGGGGCAAATCGCTCTATAGCTCCCCCTTGAACTTTTCTTTGAGGCAGCTCCACCACAGTTTTGGACACAGAGTTATGAAATTTTAGCTGAACTGTAGAACATGGCAAGACCTACGAAAAAAGTCTCTTGGAGCAATGGGCTAAAATGAACAGGAAGTGAGATATTTAAGAATGAAAATCACTTTTTGGTGTTTCTGGCTGGTTGAGAAGGGGTTATATTTGAACAAACTCCTCCTAGGGATTTTATCCAATTGACTTCAAACTTAGTAGGTGCATTGATATAGAAAAAGATAAAGTCATCAATATTATGAATTTTGATGAAACTGTGTGGGCATGGCACTCCATCAAATTTGACCCTTTGACCCAATTCTGGCAAATGTGTGTGGCCTATTTTAACAAACTCCTCCTAGAGATTTCATCCCATCTAATTGAAACTTGCCATGAGTGTTCTGAAGGCCTTGACTATGAAAGATGATCAAAATTATGAATTTTGATGGTGTGGCTATTTTGTCAGATTTGACCCTATGAGAAGAAAGTGGTTGCTTCTTATGTTCTGTTTTAACAAACTCCTCCCAGGGACTTCATCCGATTGACTTAAACTTGGCCAATGTGCACACATGCCAATGTGCGAGGGCCTGTTCAACGCCGCTTGCGGCTTTAATTACATTTTGTTTCCTTTTTTACATTTTAGACAACTTTTTTTGGCAATGTGGTTGTATTACCGTAAAAGATGTACCAAAAGCTCAGAACAGAACAGAAAGGTTGGAATAGATATGGACATGTACATTTTCTCCAGACTATTTGAACATTTCCAGTCTAATAATACATGTCTCAATAAAGGCTGCTTTTGTTTATATGTTTAAGTAGCCGCATCAGCTGATACCATGGCCACCAGTCCTCCTATGGTCCACACCTAACAAGCATTATTGTAGGATTTAGGGTATTACCCCTCCTGTTACCTTTGGTCTTAATTGTTCCTCTCAGATAATCTTTGAAAGAAACATTGCCAAGTATTGCAGACACACCATCCTTGTGAGGAATTAATGGAACTAATGCTGAGAATCAGCAGTTTTCCTCAAGTTTGGTTTGGAATGAGTGTGAGCTGATGGGTGCTGGTGGTTTTCCCAGGCTAACTTGGCCGTGCAGCTCCCATTTAGTCCAATTTCCTCCAGCAGGAAGGACTGTCAGAGCAGACTTCACCCCGCTGAACCCTGATAGAAATCCTCCCCTACACACACTCATTCCACAAAAGCACACACAGGCACATAAAATACAGTACGAGCACACTCTTAATCACACACCTCAAAACTGTACGTGCTTTATACACAATCACACACACTTCCATCTGTCCTATGGCAGTGGTGTCGGGTCCCACCCAAATTCAGCCCAGCCAGCTGCTTCCTTTTTGGTGCCAAACCATCACTGTACTGTGGCTAGCACAGATGAACTCACATGCACACACAATCCTTGAAAACCAAGAGTGGTGGTGTACCACTAACCATTCAGGATGCATGTCGTCTCTCTGTCTTCCTTTCCCTCCCATCTATTTCTCGCCACTTATCAGCCACCTTTTTCTGCTTTCCTCTCTCTTGTCCCTTATTTTTAGTCTCATTTTCTTAGTCTCATCGTATTTTTGGTCTTTTTTTAGTCCTATATCTTGTCTTCTCCTCCTGTCTATCTTTCCTCACCTCTCTTCAGCTTATTCATTCTGCACATGGAGGCAACAGTAATCTCCAGCAGCTTTGAAACCTTGAACAACTTCGTCTAAATGGGGCAATGTTGATATCCAGACAATATTCAGGTGGTTGGTGGTCTTTCAAAACCCTGTTTGCAACCAACCTTCTACATCTTTCAATAAATGAAACTCACTTTGCACACATGATGCATCATATTATGCGTTCAGTCTAATCCAACATGTTTTTCTGTTCCTTCTCCACAGATGTGAATGAGTGTGAGCTGCTGAGCAGTGTGTGCGGAGAAGCCCAGTGTGTGAACATTGATGGTTCCTTCCTCTGTGTGTGTCCCAGTGGCCAGGACTATAACGCCATGACCGCCAAGTGTGAGCCCATTCCCACAGGTGACCCCCCTTCAGTCGTAGAAATGAACAAAAATCCAAAGACGTCATGACGCAACAAAAGGAAAATGAATTGCATTTTGCATTTACAATAGAGGATGATTGCAATAAATACACCACTGCAATGAAATGCTCATGCCCTTAAAGGGATATATTTAAGCACATGTGCTCATTTCTACAAGCAGTGAAACGCTTAGGAAGCAGATTACTGCAGAGAAGTGCTGCTGTGGAAGCAACATGTTCTAGTCTTAGTGTTTTACCTGAAGGGAGAAGTGTGAATGGAAAGTTTGCATGGTGTCAGGAGTCCTTTTAAAATGTTCAACCCTTTCCACTGAATGCGGATGTGGTTCAATAATGTGCTTTAACCAAACACATTCTTTCAAATTGCTCTCACAAAAGTATAAATGGCTCCATAATGACTCCATAATAAAATCCAGACATGACTGCGGATGTTTTTTTGTTTTATGCAAACACAATAATTTAGTTTGTTGTTCCAACAGTATGTCATTGAGGAATATCTGATTGATGAAGCCACCGTCATACCAAAGCAAAAAAATGGATAGATAGTAGAACATGCTCAGTGAGCATATCTGGTATCCAATCAATTGTTTCATTGTTTATTTGAACACCTAGTATGTAGGAGCTGTGACCCCTGTCATACCTGTTTGTTGGTCACTGGTAATGTGAAAAGTGGTGGAAAATGTTAACACACAGGCTAACTCACCAAAGGGACATCAGAGACATGTGCCCACATCTTGACAGAGACCCATCTCCACCATAACCTTCCAGATGAAGCTGGGTGTTCCAGGATCTGAGATGATGGGAGGCAGACTGTGTCTATATGTTAATGATGCTCAGTGCTGAAACACTGTCACAGTTCACAGCAGAGTCACAGTTGATGGGCAGTCTTTCCCAGGTGTCATTTATTTAATGTTAACATGTTGAATTCTGTCTTTTTGTTGCTGATGTTCACTTTCATCCAGATGTTTATTTAATTGCAGTACAGGTATATGAGGTCATATGTATTACAAAACAGAATGGTATTTTTATTGTAGCTGGCGATTTTAATCAAACAGACCTCAGAACTGTTTCACCTAAATTTCACCAGCATGTCCACAGCCTGGGCCATGTTTACATGAACATTCCTGCCAACTACAAAGCCTTCCCACATGCCCGTTTTCATTAATCAGACCACATTTCCCTGCTTCTCCTGCCAGCTGCGCTGACTCCAAGCTGATTAAAAGGGTCAAAGCATCAGAACAAACAGTCAGACTGAGGTGTGGACAGATTAGCTTCAGCAGCTTTACAGGACTGTTCTGAGTACAGAATGCAGAGTCCACTCTTTCATCCATTGTTTGTGTGCTGCGTCCAGAAGACTTGTAAAGTCACATGACTGGATAACTTATCAGTAATCAGCCATCTAGTGGTTGATTATAGGGACTACCAAAGAAAGTGCACATCTTCAAGAATGATCTATGGGTATTATTAGTCTCAGTTTTAGACTCTTTGGGTCCAGTCAAATAGTCTACTTTGTTTCATGTTTGTGACAAGTTTAAATTCTGATGATAATGAAGTCATATCTTCACTGGGTTGTCCACGTTTATACAAAAAGTACACACACACAGAAGTATCACAGATGTGGTGTTGTAGTCCATCTTCTCAACCATCTTCTCAACTACCACAGACCTGCATCAATAACTTCAGCCATTGAATAAATACATAATGTAGTGTAAGTGCAGTTGGATTCTCTGAACACCGCAGTTGCTTCTCATGAATTCTCCTCGACACCTTTCCTTGACCTCATGATGTTTTCCATCGAGGTCAAGGAAAAATGTTCAGGAAAAAACACAGGTCATTTTTTGACTATTGAACCAAACCCTGTGTTGAGCTTGTCATCATTGCATCCAGACAGCCAGTAAAAAGCACTGATTCTGATTTGGTAATACATGTTCGTGTAACCTTTCAGGAGTCAGGTTCAGTGTGTATACAGTGCATAGAGAGTTCAGAGACAATGACGTGTGAATCAAACAGTTTGCTTGAAAAATAAAACTAATAAATATTAAATGGACTGTACTTATATATCTCCTTTCTAGTCTTCCGACCACTGAAAGCTCTTTACACTACATATCTCATTCAGTCATTCCACTAATCATCTCCCAGGGATGGCACATTCCTATTTACATATTAAATTGACACAAAAAACACAGGGCACACATGCAGACACACAGCAGACTACAAAAATATGACCACAGTCATAACAAGACGTTGAACTGTTGAGCAGCTGAAAACATTTCACTTTGACATGACTTTTTTCAAATGTGTTGCTGCTGTTAAATTCAAAATGTTCATATCATTTCACAAAAACAGTCAAATTCTACAGGTTCACCATTCAATTAAACATGAGGTTTTCCACATCATCACATTTTGTTTCTGTTTTACACAGCGTGACCAACTTTGGATCAGGCTGGGCTCTTTTCAGGACATCAAACATCTATACACTCATAATTTGATATGAGTGACAACCACTGAGCTAAACCAGTTTTATTTCTCGTCTGATCCTTAACCCCCTGCTACTTGTTCATGCTGCTCTCTCTCCCTTCAATCATCTTTTCAGTGGAACGGAAGGAGTGCTACTATCGTCTGAATGATGAGAACCTGTGTGAGAGTGTCTTGACCAGCCATGTTACCCTGCAAGACTGCTGCTGCACACTGGGAGCTGGCTGGGGTGATAACTGTGAGGTGCATCCCTGTCCTGTCAACGGCACAGGTGAGTGGTTCAAGAAGGCAGAGCTGCATGCAGCTGCATGACTCAAAAATGGAACATAAAGTCTGACCCTTTTTTTGGCCTATACAATGAAGTACATCCAATATGCCACAGCATGATGGTGGAGCATAGACAGCCTAATATTCTCTGAGCTTGAACGCAGCTAAAAGAGAAACACTGGGTTACTGCACAGTAAATTCTAAAATGTTTACTGTAGAGCTGAAGATATGTTCTGTACATTATTCTGACTAACGTGAGATCTTGTTTACAAGATCACTGTATAAATGTCAATTTCAATGCTTTGACCATGAATGATGTTATTTGTTCTAAAAGCTCAGAATTTGTTTCATCCAACACGTTTTATTGAGGTGAAATGAATGAAACAAATTCTCTACTAAACTCTAACTCTAACTAAAAGATGACAAGAGTTAGCTAACATAATGTTTACCGTGTTCAACATCTTAGTTTGTTGCATGCTAACATTTGCTAATAATACAGCTGAGGCTGATTGGAAAGCCATTAGTTTTACAAGTATCCAGTCATTCACTGTCAGTTGTGGACAAATGGAACATTTGAACTAATGAGGGCCTTCTCAAAGTTCACTATCAACTTAAATAAAAACACTAATGGACAAAGTAACGTATAGAAGCATCTCAGCGTGTGGAACAAGTTCGGGTTCTTCTTAACAGTGAAGTTATCTTAGCAGAGAAGTGTTCACTTGTCAAATTCATCATCTCAGTACTAACACACCATATAATGTGCAATATGAACTCAGGCGGGTTCTGCATTATTAGATAATCTTGAGGTCTTGCCTTGTTGAGACAGTCAGAATTCAGTTTGAAGCTTCATTGTCTTAGTATAGATTGAACTCCTATTTTAAGCAGTTTGTCTCTATTACTGTACTTCAATGCCAAAACTCACCTTAAAAAAGAGAAAAACAATAAGAAACATAGAGTTAAGCACATGTTCCAATGCTGCAGCCTCCCTCTAGTAGTACATGGAGAAATCTCTGAAATAAATGAATTTAAAATCCTTTTATACTCAAATGAAAATGAAAAGTCCACTGACATGTCTTTCACATTACACTCAATGCTTTCTGGTGCAATATATCAACAGTCACTTCAAGTGTCTAATGAATGCTGTGGTGTAGTTATAAACTAGAGGTTGACTGTGGCTTAAAACACATTACAACTGCCTATACTCACCTGTACACACACATCAACAATCAGCTGCAGTAAGGACTCATGGTGTGCTATATGGTGTTCATGCAGTGCATAAGTTATCATTGTATATCATGTTATGTACTGAAGTGAAATTTGAATGCATCTATAATAATGCATGCTTCATCATAACATTTCAGTGTTAGTGCAAGTGTAACACATTTTCATGAATTTAAATGTGCATCATGAGTGAGTGACTGTGTATGTAAGAAGCCAACATGCAGAGAATTACACAAAACCTGATGATATATTTAATATAAGGAAAAGCCTGAATACGTTTGGTTGAGCTTCAAATAGACCAATGGTATGCAGCCCATGTTACACCCATTTCAACCCCCTTCATGCTCACACACACACACACAGACAGAGCTCAGTGCACAATAGAAACTTAACCTCCATACATCATGTTTGTCCTCTTTCAGCCCAGTTCAATCAGATGTGTCCATCCGGAAGAGGTTTTATTCCCAACGGAGAGCTGCTATACGGAGTGCCAACAACTGAGAGCTATAAAAGTAAGACCACATTGCAGTGCATGGTGCTCACAGCACTCACTTATATAGTTGTCAAAGTTGTTTAAAAAATGTTTATGCATTTTCTCCTCATGATGGCATGAATAATGAGGATGATGATGTCCTGGGTCTGAAGCTAATGATGCAGTACGTAAATGCTAGATGCAGATTGTACCTAATATGTTCATGCCAGAAAAAACGATGGAGAAGTTGAAACAGAATCAACTTATGAAGAAACGCAACCTGGCGTCTCATTAGCAGAGGGAGTGTCGTTAGCAAGAAGACCAAAATCATAGAAATAAAATGTTGAGATTGCTTCACAGCACAAAGCTATGGCAAAAAAAGCTCTCTACTGTAATCATTTTAAAGCAACAATCCACTGTGTGTGGCTACTCTCTCTCTGTTTGCAGATGCAGATGAATGCACACTGTTTGGCCAGGAGGTGTGTAAAGGAGGCTTCTGTTCGGATACTGTGGGCAGCTATGAGTGTTACTGCAAGACTGGACAGGACTACGACCCGGCCAAACTGGAGTGCAGAGGTCAGAGCGGTGTGTGTGTGTGTGTGTGTGCGTGCGTGCGTGCGTGCGTGCGTGCGTGCGTGCGTGCGTGCGTGCGTGCGTGCGTGCGTGCGTGCGTGCGTGTGTGTGAGAGAGAGAGAGAGAGAGAGAAACCCTGTGTTAAAGATGTTGGAAGTTTCCTTCTTTGCTTTTTACAGTCACATGATGGTGTTCATGAATACTCTCCCTGAATTAGCATCAGTAACCAGACCTGTGCTTACATTAACAACACTGTACTATTAATCATGGCGGGGCAGAGTAATAGAGCAGAGTAACTGCTGCAGGAGACCAACCACAGCATGTGTTCATGTCTGAACCAGCAGGAATGCACATCCACTTTTAATACCTGTGTGAGTTACAGCGTTGTAATTCTGCTGTAAAGCTGTCAAAAACAGGATTCAGTCTGCAACCTTAAAATGTTTCTGTGGCAGCTTCTTGAATTTCATGAATACTTTCACAGTGCATGACTATGTAACATACACAATGGTTTGTGGAGGGCCTCACTGACCTTTTACAGTGCATTTTAACTGCCTTATACTATTCTCCTGAACACTTAAAGGGCCTGTTGTCTATGTTGGCTGTGTATGGATGTTCATCCTCTTCTCTGTTTTGTTACAAAGTGGCAGTAAAATTAGGAAAAGAGAAATTTCCCTGCGATATCTCAGATGCTCCATAAAAGAAGTCAGCCAATGAACCTTGATTTTAGATCGTTTTGTTTCACTATTTTCAAGGTCAAGAATGACCTCAATCATGTTGTAAAGACTATGCAATGTAAGCTCCAGAAAGTGCTAATAAGGACCTTGAATCATTGTAGGAAACAAAACAGAACAGGAAACTAGAAAAGGACCTCTGAACTCCCTCATGAATACTTCTCTAATAATAATACTTCTCTTATAAGAATAAAGACATTTTAAAAAGAGCTCTAGTAGTTAGCATAATCGTTTGTACATTAAAGCTTTAACCAGATGGTTACACATATCATTATAGTCCTTTGTAATTCTCAACCTGATTTCAAAACTGATGCCTGTGTTCAGTTCGAATTGATTAAGTGTTGAGAACATTTTTACATTAACGATCCAGTGTGTCAGATTTTAGGGGCCTCTGTTTACAAAATATGGCAGAAATGTACACAACGCCATTTCAATCAGATGAAACAAGTGAATGACTGTTCATTTTAACAGAGTTGTGAGGATTGGGTATTAATTCTACAGGGAGATTGTTGTGATGGAAGGGCAGCAGTAAGACAGATTCCCCCACAGGTGCTGGTAGTTATGATGATGAAATGAATGCAGCTGATGATGAGAACTGAGTGGGAAGCTGAGATTGGGAGGTGGAGGGCCGTTCATAAGAGCAATCAGAGCATAGTAAAGATGCAGAGAATAACATTTAAAAAGAGCTGATAGACAGATGATTGATGATTGATTGACAGAGGAGGTTTGGCTCGTTATCAGTGAATGATGTGAAGAAAGTCCTCTGACTGTTAAATATCTGTTTGTGTTTTCTCTCTTGTAGACATCAATGAGTGTCTGGATGAGTCTGTGTGTGAACATAGTCAGTGTTTGAACACAGATGGTTCATACGTGTGTTACTGTACACATCCCATGGTGATGGACCCCAGCACTAAAAGCTGTGTCTTCGTTTCTGAGGTGTCCGGTAAGAGGCTTTTTTATATCCCATACAAACAGTTAGAACTCTAATTCTAAAATCTTACCTCTGTTTTCTTTTATCGAACAAGCTCACAGATAAAATGAGGTATTTCTTAAATCAATCTACAACACTTTATATTATGCAGTCTTATGAGCATACATTACTTCCTTTGTGGAAGAAATCCTCACAAAAAGTTCAGGATATTCGTCTTTCAGAGGAAATTTCAGCGTGCACCTAAAATGACACTTCCGCCTTTACAGTGAACTTCATTTGACATTCTCTAAACTTCTGAAAGCACATGTCCAACTGTTCAATAAGAACATGCTGTTCTCTAACAAGGTGATTAAAAATCACCCATGAATGGCCCACTAAATTTTCTGCTTCAGTGATGGTTGATGGTCAAGGTCACATGACAAGTTACTGTGACGTTGCCATTTTTTGTTGTGGAATACTCACACTGTTGTTAGCTTTTGTGTCAATACATTTTTTGAGATGAAGAAATTACCATTGCATGCTTCTACTTAAATTCCCCACTACACAATATAATATCACTGTAGAAGAAACTTTTTATATTTTCCATACATTTTACCCAAAAGTCAAATATCCCTAATTTTTTGTGAGTAGTGTGTGTGAGAGTCTCTGGCTGCACCTTCTCTGCTGTTTTGTATAAAGTCATAACCTACCTCTGTTTTTGTTCTGATCACATTGACATCAAATACAGTTTCAGTATGTTTGCATCAGTCTATGGAAGGCCAGTGGAAAAATATAATAAAGAACATACAATATGAAATGCATAACATTTAGTTTGAGATTACATAACATACAAACAATTGTGAAAGAAAGTATATCTTCCTGTGACTAATGTAATGTGCATTATTCATTGTGACTGAATGACCTCATGTTTGTGTTATGAAACAAAAAATCAAGTAAAAAATATTTAAAAATAGAATAAGTAGTAAATGCAACAAGAAATTCAGTCAGTTTCTGTGCTTCAGCCTAATTATGGAAATGTACTTCATTTACTTGTTTTTGGTATAAATATTATTTTATCTGTCCCACTGCTGTGTGTGTTTGCAGAGCAACATGAGGCGGAGCAGGTGGATTTTCTGGGGGTCTGTTGGAAGACTGTGACAGAAACCTTCACGTGCCTCCATCAGCTGGCTCAACACATGAACAGCACATACACAGAGTGCTGCTGTCTGTATGGAGAGGCTTGGGGATTGGACTGTGCCCTGTGCCCACCCACAAACTCTAGTACACACTACACAACAACACACACATACTGTCATGTACCATTAGGGCAGGCTCACACTCATCATGTTTATCATCATTGGATGTACCAGTTGTGTTTTCCAGCACTTACACAAAGGAACTCACTTGCAGGGCTGTCCAGGGCTTCCAGTGTTGAAATGATATAACTGAATCAAAGCTTTTTTGGCTGAATGACAAACTTCACATTTAATTTTTATATCAAAGTTATGAATTGATTTCATAATATTATAATAATATTGGCCACCATGTCCACATCTTTTCCCACAGTGAGCTTCATGTACACCAACAGTAAAACACAGCCAACACGGCCAGCATACATATCTGGTTGTCAGACCTGTTAATGATCATTATTATTATTGTTGTTACAGAGTGAGGCAGCTGATTTATGTCTCTTATCTCATTGTGTCACTATCTCAGAGGACTATGCGTCCATGTGTAACCTTCCTCTGAGTGAAGGGCAGCGACCATATGGCCGTGACGCCCTTGTTGCCGGCCCAGTCCATGAATATGAACCAAGCCCAGACTATTCACCATCATCCGAGCAGCAAGTTGTCCTGCCTTTTTACAACAATGAGGAGCGTGAGTACTTTGTATTTGATGTATCCTTTATGTTAACAGAGGAGAAGCACTGAAGCACAGTCTTATATGGGACTCAAACAACTGAAGAGAAAATGACTTTAAAGAGAATAGAAGACCATCTGTTTTCATCGGTACACTAATATAATACTACTACTACTACTACTACTACTACTACTACTACTACTACTAATAATAATAATAATAATAATAATAATAATAAATTATAAAAAATATATTAAAAATAAGCATAAATATGCAGGTTTCATATTCAGCTTTTCTGACGTTAAGTACTGATGCAGCTTCTCATTCCACAGTGCTTTGCTGCCATCTTATGACTATATAAACTAACAACATGTTAGACAGAGAAACTCTGACAGTCCAAGGGTCTGCAGGTCATGAATTCATACAAATACAAAGTATCTATAGCCCAAAGACAGAGCACCCAATGGGCTGCACACACCGAGCGGCAGGCAAAAAAAACGAAACAAAAAAAGCAGGCACACCAACCCATACAGTTCAGACCAGAACTGGGTCTTTGTCTGTGTGTGTGTGTGTGTGTGTGTGTGTGTGTGTGTGTGTGTGTGTGTGTGTGTGTGTGTGTGTGTGTGTGTGTGTGTGTGTGTGTGTGAGCATTCTGACTCTGGTTCAATGGCTGCTAGTCTTCTGCAGGCGTAGGGTTTTTTTCATATTAATGTTATTCTATTTCAGAATGAGCATTTTGTTGTCTTATGTTCTGCAGAGCCATACGGAGCATTTGAGGGCCTGCAAGCAGAGGAGTGTGGGATACTGAATGGTTGTGAGAACGGTCGATGTGTCCGGATTCAGGAGGGTTTCACCTGTGATTGCTTTGATGGATACACCCTGGACCTGTCCCTCATGGCCTGCATTGGTAAGAAAGCTATTCCACATGTAAAGCTAAGAAATCTATAACTTATATCTTAATATCTGTCATGTTTTATGGTATATCTTTTCTTCTCTGTCCACAGATGTGAATGAGTGTTCAGAACTAAATAATCAGATGTCACTGTGTAAAAATGCAAAGTGCATCAACACAGTGGGCTCCTATCAGTGTGTGTGCCTGCCAGGCTTCACTGCCTCTGACAAACCCAACTACTGTGTGGAGGAAGCAACGCACCAAACATCAATACACACGCAGTGAGCACCAACGGATCCTAGGGGGCGACAAAAGACACTCAAACCACATGCACAAGCTTGTATTACTATACTTGTGAGGACGTCCACTGACTACATTCAATCACTGCCAAATCCTCAACACCAGCTTTAAAGGTGAACTTCCTGATTTAGTTAAAGGGTCCAAAACACTCCACAGCTGATGATCAGCAGTGACCTGGAGGACAAGTTAGAAATGTGGTGCTCATACAACAAAGCAGGGAGCGTAGCTTTAAATTGTTAAAAAACGAATTATCTTTATCCAAAATCATAATTAAACCTGAAGAATAGAAACTCTGTCTCTGAAGTTCCCGGATTTAAACCTTGATGTAAATCAGACCTGCTTTTTAACTTTTATTTGCTTAATTTCCCTTCTAACAACACCACGTTGACCATGTATAATAATATTAATATAACATAATAATATATTTTATAGGAAGAAGTGACATTGCATTTACTTGAAAAAAATTGTCTCTGTTTTTCTGAATTTATTATGATTGAATTTAAGATAATGAACTCATTTCTGCAATAAACCCCAAGCCGGCTCTGGCATGGACCATGCCCACCTCTCTCACTCTGGTTGCAATTCAGTTTAATTCATTTTTATTTATATATCACCATATCATAACTTCAGTTATCTCATGACACTTTTCATACAGAGCAGGTTTCGACCATACTCTTTATAATAGTTCCACGTGAGCAAGCACTTGGTGACAGTGGCAAGGAAAAATAGGCAGAAACCTTGAACAGACCCAAACTCATTGGTAGACAGTCATCCACCATGACCGATTAAAGATAGAGAGGGGCAGATAGAGAGGGGGGTTCACGGCTGGAGAGCCGGTGTTCGGGGCTGTGGTGTTTCGGGTAGGGCGGCTTAGAGCTATCCTGTTAAACAGGCACAGAAACAGTGAGATGTTTTTACATTCAAACTTATCTCAAGATTATTAGAACTTATTAATGAAACAGGGATGAATATTTTTTCCAATTGAATGCAATATGATTCTGTAGTTCGCAGGAATCAGTAGAAGAAGAAAGCTAAAGCGAGACTCCCTTCCTGTGTGCCCTTGGTCACTTGGTCAATAACGTCACTGTACACTGTGTTTCTCCATTGCTGAATCAAAATTAGGCCAATAGCAGTTTCTGATTGTGTGTAAGTAAATCAAGAAGCCAAAAATGTGTGCAGAGACTGTGCTTTTGTTTTCACTGTGCAAACATTGTTGCATGGAGTCAATGTTACAACCCTACTAGTGCATTTACTGCTATGACAAGTGTGCTCAGCACAACAGGCTTGAAAATGCTACACATATAAAACTTCCTAAATCAAACAGTAATATAGACTTATTTGCAGTTTTAGGTGGTCTGTAAATTGTTTGACAAAAGTATCTGTAATACTGGTGGTTTATTTTGGGCTGAAGTTTTTTTTTCTTCTTTTATATTTGGATTTTTGCAGAAAATGCTGGAGAGTAAATGAAGTGTGCTGGTAGTTAATATGGAGTGATTCTGCAGTGAGTCTACAGATGTATGCTGGTGTTTAGCAGGTACAATGTTCACCACATTAACAATCTTAGTTAGTCAAAATCATTCCAGTTCACCATCTGCAGAACATCCATCCAGTTACTGACATTCATCTTAAGTACTAAAGATGGACTGAAGTGGCTTATAGTGTGAAGCACTGTGTTAAAGAATCCATTCAAAAGGTATACCCACATTTATTATGGTGCCTGAGTCAGTTTCCTGCACATATGATGTATTGTCATAGTAAAGAATAATCAGTTAATATTTAATTATGGTATATGCCCTTAAAATTGTATGTATTAACAGTAAAGGGAGGGTGAATGGCCTCGTCCTCATTTTATTACTCAATTTTGACAAATTACTCAAAGAAGTGTGAATCAGTTTGCCTTCAAACAGAGCTCTATCACCGTTTCCCATTTTGGACCTTAAAAGTATAGAAATACAAGCGTGCATACACACACACACACACACACAAACACACACACGTACTTAATCAAAGCCCATATATTCTGCACTGTATAAGATACACACTAAATGAAACAAACCGTAATTTACTTGAGATGAAGAGTCAACTTAATCTACTACATGGTGCCTTTGTGGGGGATAGAAACAGAATTGTAAAAATGTATGTTTTGTCTGTTGCTTTTCTAAGGTTGTTTCTTATTTTATTTGTAAGTGGAGCTGTATGTGTTCTAAGAGGCCATTTTGTTCATTTAAAGGGATAGTTTGGGTGTTTCGAAATGGGGTATTATGAAATGCATAGTCGTGTGTTAGCTATAGTGGACAGCCTCTAGTCTCGAGAAGCAGACAGGGACAGACGGGGTCAACAGAACAAGGTTTGAGGTGGCTAAAATATGTTTTTTATTTTTATCTGTTGAGCCTGTTCACAGCAGTGCATAGCTCTGCTGCTTGCTGTGATCCAAACTGGGATTCACTGACCAGCATTTACTGTAGGTACACACACATACTGCAGTAGTACCTCATACAACCCCACTTTAAAATATCCAAGCTATCTCTTTAACGTATTGACAAACCCTATAGACTTGTGCTGGGGGATCCAGTTGTTATTTTCTACCCAGTCAAAACTGATTGTGGATATTTAATTCTGTGAAGAGGCCAGCTGTCTACTCCCTCTCTTACTCCATCACCATCCAACTGTCTGCCAGAAAGAAAAGCTTGTTTCTACAACACAGTATCACCAAATCATTCATATGCACATTTTGATGTATTAAAGAAAGTTGCTAACATAAAGTCTTTGGAATAAGTTTTTTTGTCTTGTAAGACAGCCAAACAGTAAAACTACTTGTTGTCTGGGATGACAGACAACAGATGCCTTTTTTCTTCCAAAGAATTAAAAGACTTTATTTCCCCCTGAAATGAATTATAGTGTTCATGCTTCTCTTATCTGTGTTTCACTGCAAAGTCTTGCCAGGTTGCTAAGCTGCTATGGGACAGCGATGGGAGAGGAGAAACTTGTGTACATTTAAACAAAAGAGTGGAGGAACAGCTGATGTATTTGTAATTTGTACATGAATAAATAGCTTTTTCTATGAATTCATATTACAGTGTACATTAAACCCCTTGATAATAAACCATAAATTGTGATATTTATATTGGCTGGCCTGTCAGTTTTTACAGTTTGAAACATGATACTGGTTATTTTTTATTCACTGTATGCTTACATTCTAACAGAATGTGAGTTGTTGTTAGAATGGTTACAGGTGTGTTCTAGTTAGCTAGTTCTGAAACTGAAACCAAAACCCAACATGACTGTCAACAACGTCAAGACATGGTTCCATCTTTCAATTGCAGTACACCAGTTTTCTTTATGTTAGGGTTAGTGTAAACGAATGTGTGTAGAATCCAGTCAAAGGCAGAAGTAAGGTGGGTTTTTGACTTTGGCACAGGCGACAGGCGAAAAAACACCAATCCAGTGTGGACCCTTAGACAAGGTCCTTAGTGCTGCCAGCCTCAGGATGAGCGTAACCAAAAATATTGGAGCTATACCGGCTTGGACGTCCCTGGGTCAACAAGGTCCACGGCAGTTGCTGAGGAACCAGGGCAACATGACATAAATGGGCTACTGGAATGAGACATTGCTAGGCAAGAGCTGAGAATAAAGATTGAAGAAGTGGCTTACATCAAGAAACTCTATCAGTGGCTGGAAAAGGCTGGACTGAAAGACAGAACAGAAGCACTAATCATGGCAGCACAAGAACAGGCACTCAGTACAAGATCAAAAGAGATCTAAAACACCAAAGAGTACCCGAGGTGCAGGCTGTGCAAAGATGCTCCAGAGACATTTCAGCACATAATGACAGGAGGTAAACTGCTGGCAGGTAGAGCATACATGGAACACCGTAACCAGTAGTGGCTGGCATAGTGTATAGGAACATCTGCACTGAGTATGAGCTGAAAATCCCAAGGTCAGAATGGAAGACACCTCCTAAGGTGGTCCAGGTACAACATTTGAGAGAGAGACTTCTAGATAGAGATCTAGTATGTGCAGTCCTAGGAACAGCTAAGATACTGTGCAGAATCCCTTTGATAGAGGATGTGAGTTTGAGGGAGACACACACCACAGAAGGGGAGAAGGGGATTTATATATATTGTGTAAAATACATAACAGTAGTGTAAATACATAACAATAGTATGTATATATACACACAGATACACTATTGTTATGTATTTTACACAATCACACACAGAATTCCAGCATATATGATAAACTAACAGCAACATATAGTCCAGTCACAATCATGAAGGTTTATTTGACCTTGTCCTCTGTGGTAGCTACAGCTATGTCTTCACATGATCATGTTTTCTGTCAAAATGTCAAAAAAAAATATATTATGTGTTATGTATGACCTTTACAAAACTTTGAGGAAGGTGCCAGTGTGGCTTCAGTGTGCCCTGTGTTTCTGTTTTCATTGTCAGTGGCTTTTAGTTAAGCCAAAATACAGACACAAAGACCCATCATTTCAAGGTAACACTGAGGAGGAACATTCCTGGAATGGCACTGACGTCACAGTCATCAGGAACACTGATAATACAAGCTCAGCCATATGCTCACGGCACAGCCATTAGAAGCAATTTGCATTTACATCAGCCTAAACTTGGTAACTAGGGAGAGAGATGTGTCGGCTGCCATCAGTGTATGAATGCATGTGAACAGGTGAACATATGTAACAAGTGTTGTTAAAGCACGTTGAGGGCTGGGAAACCAAAAAGGTGCTATTGATTCTACGTTTTCCTCCACCTTAGTTTTGTGTTTTATTTAATTGGAAAACCTATTTTTCTCAGTTCACAATCCCAAAAAATGAACTGAAAATATATTTTCACAAACCGTATTTAACTTGAGCATAACCTTCACACTAAAGCTCCACTATGCTAGTAGTTGTAACTTGAGTGTGCTCTGTATAGTCTGGCCCAAACTGTGATAGGAGTCCTGACCTGAAGACAGGAAATAATTATTGCATGGGTGTAGTAAAAATAGCTTGTTGTGCTCCCTACAAAGTTTCTCATTTTACACACGTGTATGAAATTTGATGCATGTACCATGCTCAGACTTACAAAACTGGCTCTTGGAGCCATATTCGAAACAGGAAACCGGAAGTCAGCCATTTTAAATGAACTATAATTTCAACAGTAATTTTTACAGGGTTTGTATTTTAACAAACAAAATTCAATTCAGCATGGCTGTTAAACAGTAAATAACTGTAAAATGCAAGTACATCTTTACTGCCTCTATTGACACATAATCTCAAATAATCTAACCCTGCAGAAAGATTGAATATGACCTTGTTACTAATCTTTGTTACCTGAACATTGAAGGTAAGTTTATATATATATATATATATATATATTGTTCATATGTATTAGGTTATGCTGGTCTGGCTTAGTCTGTTCCTCCCCTTTGTCTCTATCTGTAACTACTACTCAGTGATATTTGCAGAGCTGTCCACACCAACCTTTGTTTCCAGTAAACTCAGAATCTATTTATAGACTGTGTGTGAGTGAAAAGAGAGGGAGAGTGCTTGTGAAATGTACTAGAGAGACAGCCCTGCGGCACTTAAAGTAACTTTTTGTGTAGTATCGGCTATCCTGATGATGATGAGCACGGATAATACATGGTTATGATTTGTGTGGCAGAAGTCACCTGGCAGTAATGTTTGGCTGGATCACAGTAAGGTAAGTGCATTCTGAAATGGTGTGTGTCCGAAGAGAACTGCAGAACTCACATTAGTTTAGCTAATTATAAATATTACGTATGCAGGTGGTCTTCTTCAATTATGAAGACATGAATGCATTTTTCGACAACCTTTCCTACAAAGCAGGTGAAACGGTGGACTGGATTTATGCTGTGTTTCTACACTGAGCAGTAATCAGTAGCCAACCTTTACGATATATCTCTGTTTATAATTGTATATAAAAAACAAACACAGTATCAATATGGGATTACCATTGAAGGAAGTTGAATGGTCGTGAATAGGTATAACTAAAATACTTGCTTTGGTAAATGCAACTTTGTGGTGTCCATCACATTACCCTTTGTTTCATGGAAGTTCTATTTGCAGTCTGCTATTTAAATTGCTTAACGCATAACTTGGTCTTTAAAGGAATGTTTTGTCAGTGTCAGTATTTTGTGGTGTTTTGGAATAAGTTGTTACATCATATCCATCCATTTTCTGTAATCACTTATCGTTATCAGAGTTGCAGGCAGCCAGAGCGTGTCCTAAAATACAAATGAGCATATATGATAACCAAGATTCAAAATTCAAGGTTACATACCAAGATAGCTCATAGCGCTCCAATACTTGCATATATGTAGGAGTGAGTAAGTGGGCAGGGTCAAGCCTCTAAACACTATGCAATTGTAATGGGTTGGATAATCCTACAGTTGAGTAAAAATCACATCTCATAAGACAAAGACATAAGTCATTGCATTGCAAGGCTAAGCAGAACTTGCATCGAGTTGTGCTAGTTCACATGAATTGTTATTTAATGCTGCATTAATACTTTTTTTATATTACTATTAATAGAGTGGTGGACTGGGGCAAAAAAATGGTCTGTGAATTTAATACCTGACCCACTTGGGCGGGGCGGCGGATGATGGTGGCGGATGCTGTCAATGTTGGCTAATGCCACTGAGCGCTGTCTGGCCCTTGTCCATACACAATACTGGTGTTTTACAGCTAAACTAGCCATCCACTCACTCAAACACACCATACTTCAGTACAGTACTAAAGTAGGGTAGTAGAGTAGGGGTTCTGTGGGCTCTGGCTACTGTGGTTTGCCTAGCTCTTCCGTTGTCTCACCAGAAGAAACTTCTGTGCGTTGTGTTGCCACTTCCCCTGACTTGCACCCCTTCTTGGTCTGATGTATCTTCAAACCCCTGATGTTCTTACAGGCCTTGCCAAAGATGCATAGCACTTCTGATGCCGTTTATCCGTTGTCTTGTGTCGTCAGCCTTAGGTCCGTCCTGTTGGGGTGCTCATCCGCGCATCCAACAGATGCATTTCAGCCGTGTTTTAGTCATCCAGCATGTGTGACTGAACAGATGCACCTCAGTTTTAATTATTAACTAATTAAGAGTCTCCTGTACCTCATTATGTATTGGGCTGTGAGCCAAATAATAATAATAATTATGTACACTGTTGCATCACTTGCACTAGCATCTTACGGCAAGTACTAAACAATGAAAGGTGAACCGCACTCTATGAACTTCCTTGCTGAACAGGGTCAGTGTGATATATAACAAGGTGAACCAGAAATGGCTGCCATATATCTGAAATTTTATTGAGACTGTCCATCATGCCATATTGAACATTCTCCACGTGACATCCACGTCATATTTAACATCCATGTCTATCAGTCACAGCCCAGCTACTGTTGATCTTTAACGTCATCATCTGTTGATATTTAACGTCATATTTAACGTCATCATCTATGATGATAAAAGATTAAGCACATCCTGTTCCAACCAGATGCAGAAAAACTAGTCCATGTATTCGTATTTGTTACTTCTAGATTGGATTATTGCAACTCTTTTCAGGCTGGCCCACTCTGCCCAGTGTCTTAGGACTGTGCAGTTGATCTAGAATGCTGCAGCACGTGTATTAACAGGAACCATACTACCCTATTACCCCACTAGAACACAGCGCTCCCAGAATGCAGGGTTCCTTGTAGTTCCTATAGTCTAGTATGGGAAACAGAAGTAGAATCAGAGCCAGAGTCTTCAGCTATCAAGCTCCTCTCTTGGAACTAGCTCCCAGTTAGGGTTCAGGAGGTAGAGTGGGTCAACTACCGATCAGAAGATTGCTGAATGGTTACTGAAATGGCACAGTTCACCTATCTAGGAATTAAACTAATTAAACTCACACCAATCTGTGCTCCATTTGGCTTCATATTAAAAGACTCACTAGATTCCAGTATGTCCTCATGCTGTGGGGACTCTTATTGTGTGTGCGTGAGTTCAATTCTTTTTGTCCAACCAGACAGCAGGATGTGCAGTCACTGTTTTTGTTTAGGCAGACATTTTTAGAAGCCCAGAGAGACAAAACAATGTGTACCACGTCATTAGAGTGGAGTATGGGATAGGTTGAACCTCTCACACAAGTACAGAGCAACAAGGTATACACACACACCTAATGCACCTTTTGGAAGGGGCTAGTAGAATATCACTCTTTTAGAAATGCTGATGAAAATTACCTAAACTTTACTACCAGTTTTCAACCATGGTCAAAGTTGTCATGGATTTTGGTGGGACAGGAAGACGTGCAGAAACAAACATGAACGTACGCACAAGCATATTGTGACACATTTCCTGCTCTGCTCTTTTCCACTTTACCTTGTGTAGTTCCTATTTTTAGCTCAGTCCAGGGAAACCAGCCAACACAGGCAGGAAAACTAAGTTGGGAAAGAATTGAAGGAAGTCTAGTGGCCATTTGGACAAATAACTCAGACACTGGGATCAGTGTTGGCTAAATGCGTAGCAGTACTGTATATGGCTGACAGACAAAGGACACCAGAATGATAAGGGAATATCTGAAGAAAGAGTTAGATAGATTTGATATAGAACTGACAACTGGACATATACGTGGTTTAGATGTATAGCTTTGTTTCTCCAGATGGATTTGGGCTGTGATGTGGATATATATGGACAAAAGATGGAAGTATACATGTTTAAAAGTTGGATCTATGTGGTCTGCTGGTAGATCTTGGCTCATCAAAAGTGTCAGATGAGGTAAGTTGCATTTATGGTTGTCTGTTGTTTGAAGACCAACATTAAAAAACAATATTGTCATCCATAATGAATAAAATCCCATTTATTGCAGGGACTTTGATTAACATATAAAACTATGACCTAAACTATATATTTTTTAAATCAGCTGCAGTCTGAATTTGAATGTGCTGTAGATGAACACTAAACATGGAAAGATGTCAGCTATAGTCTGGGGTAGATGTCCTTATCAATACTTACTGTTTGATTATAGCTTTGATAGTTTTGTGGGAATTATACATATGTATGCTATAAATCCACCAATTACAATTTTATATTGGCGCAATAAATGTAAAAACAATTTTCTTTGTATATGGCAATATGCAATATCATATATTTTGTAAAACTCAGGTTGCCTACATTTAACATAACATTGTCAGTGTCTCGTAGATGAGTATAATGGAGTGTAGTCACTTCACTCACATTACATCATTTCAGTGTGTGAGTTATATTCATTGTCAAATATTTGCTACACACTGCTGTTACTGGCCATTAGTTCATTTACACAATGACCTGCTTTTACCTTTTACAGCCTGGTATTTATAAATGAACACATAGCCTCATGCCTTTACATTATTTGTTTTGGACAGAGGATTGCATCATGAGACACGTACTGTTCATACGTACTGCTGGTGCTAGCAGGGTAACCGAAAACATGGGATAAAACCCAAGTAGAGAAGACTGAGGCAGAACTGGTGCAGATCTTTCTGAGGGATGATCTAGCAGAAAGCCTACTGTACTGTATGTTTTTATTATAACTGGCTCAAGCACAGTCTTTGTGGTTGAACCCAACAACTTGAAACAAAAGGCAGTTGCTGAAGTCCAAAGAAAATGTTGTACATTTTAAAGCTATGTTACACAAAATTGAGAAGCTGAAGAACTTTGTGCTGTTGTGATCAATTGTATCATAAAGATAAAAGGTATGTAAGGCTGCTGAGTCAGCCAACACAGATGTGGTTCACCTGTCTACTGTGAAGATCATATTCATTCTTCATCCACCACCTGTTCAGTACATCTTACTTAAGTTTTATATTGATCTTCTTCAACGATTCCAATCTGATTTACAATTAGAAGTCATTCCTATCTCTCCCCACAGTCCTGTCACTCTTCAGCTGTCTCTATCGAATAAAGCTTGAAAAGGCCAAAAAAGAAAGAAAAAAAAAAGCATTGAGCACAATGACAGCAATATGTGCACTGTTATGAGGGGCAGAGAAAGAGAAACCATCACACTTCACACACTTCTATAAAGCCTAGTCCATGCATTGCTCATCCCTCTACTAGTCAGCTATTTTGAGGACATATCAAAGAGGAAAACTTTGAACTGAATTGACTGTGCATGTGACTGGTTATTTTCTGATGAACAGTTTGCTTGCATGGCAGCCTCTGCCATCAGTGTATGAATGGGTGAATGTGATGTGTACTATAAAAGCACCTTAAATAGTCAGAAGGTGCTATATACATTTGACATTTAACATCAGTTTCAGAGATGTAATAAACCTGATGTGTGTGTGCCTGTGTGTGTGCGTGTGAGTGTGTGTGTCAGGTCACATGACAGGACTGCTGCTCCAGGCTGCAGTGTTTACCAACAACAGGAGGAGGTCATAGTGTAGGATACACTCCACTATGGGAGTCTCTGTGCTTGACAGCCAGTAGCAGCCTGCAGTATCCAGTCACAGTTCCAGTTCTCTCAGTAAAGGGACTGATCTTTAGCCTGGATGACTGCTGTTACACTGCGGTTCAGGGGGTAAGACTTAACTATTTGTAAAATATAGATTGTGAATTTTGTTTTACATTTATGATTGATCGTTTCTGTAACAGGAAGATTTAAAGACTATTTACAAAAGGAATGGACAAAATGACCGCTTTAGCAATTGAGATTAAAGATGGATTGACTTTGTGTAATTAAGGCTGTCACTGTGTGTGAGATAGCACAAACAAAGCAAAGGTAGCATAAATTGGTATTTAAGAGCAGAGGACTGTGTGTGTTGGTTTGTGGTTCTGTGTGTGTATGTGTATTATACTTTGTATGTGAATATGTGTCTGTGTGTGCACCCACGAGTAATGTACGTCACTGGATTGTGTATAAGCACACAATGACGCATCCGTAAAGCAGACGCAGAGACACAGTGATCCATTGTAGAGGCAGAAAAGCACAAGTCATGCTAAAGGGCACAGCTGACTGTAACATGCACGGCTGAGCCATGAAATCCAAAGAAAGGAAAACATAAGAATCTGACAGTGTGTTTCCCGTAGCAATTGACATATAATGCGTTAATGTTTGATATACCATGAAAGCAGCGTGATGGCCACACAGACAGCGTGGAAGAGAGTTTTATAATGGCCTGTTTGTTGTTTCTTAGGCATCACTTCATCACACTGTAAGTAAGCGCAAGTGTTCTTGTTTTATTGTGTTACTGAGTGCACTTTAATTGTAGGTTACCTTCTTAGTCAAAGCATACATCAAATAGTAAACATATAGCATAACAATATTTGATTTATCTTGAGCAGTGACCTAACGAACATTTACATCACATTCACGTCAGCGGCCTCATATGTCATGTCCCACACAAGTCCAACACCAAGCACAGCTTAAACATTCACAAGACTGTCATTCACAATTTCATTAGAACAGGCAAACACTGCTGTTGTAGTTTTTCTGTAACTAATTTGTAGGTTTTCTATGAGGAGTTATATGCATTGGTTTCCACTCAGGGTGCTTGTTTCCTTCCACACACGAAATACATGCAAGATTTGGAGATCAATACATTCATTGTACAATTACAATGAATGATAGAATGATTACAGTAGCAGTGGAACCTGTGATAGAGATCTTGCAGCCTCTGCCATGCAAGAGACACAGATGCACAGCAGCAGCAAATCATGAACTAACTATAAACTGTAATGGAGATATGGTAGCAATAATGACAGTAATAATATATGTAGTGGACGTCATGCAGGACCACAGCAGCAGCCACGATCCATGAGAACCTGCTGGACGAGACAGCACAGAAACTCCAGGGAAGAAGTTTAGTTAGTAACATACATTAACACGCATTAATGAGACAGGTATGTTTACAGATGGAGAGAGAGAGAAAGAGAGAGAGAGAGAGAGAGAGAGAGAGAGAGAGAAAGAGAGAGAGAGAGAGGGCTTAGTGCATTATGGGGAGTCCCCTGGCAGTCCTATAACAACATGAGCTCTTTAGGAAATGATGGTGCCTGACCATGAAGAGCTTTGTAGGTGAGGAGAAGGATTTTAGGGAGGGAGGAGGGAGTCCCCTGGCGGTCTAGTCCTATGGCAGCATAACTAAGGGATGACCTGATCCAGCCCTAACTATAAGCGCTATCAAAAAGGAAAGTCTTAAGTCTACTCTTGAAGGTGTTGACCGTGTCTGCCTGAATTGTCTGAATTAGCTGCAAAGTCCTAAGAGACTTATTGGAGCAGCCTGATAACAAAGAGTTACAATAGTCCAGCCTAGAAGTAACAAATGTGTGGACTAGTTTTTCTGCATCTGCTTGAGACACAATGCGTCTGATTTTGGCGATGTTACTTAAGTGGAAGAATGTAGTCCTCGAAAAGGACAAATCCTGATCAAACCTTGTAGGACTCCGTGACATACTTTGGTGTGCATGGAGGATTCATCATTGACGTGAACAATACGACAAATACGACTTAAACAAGCTTAGGGCGGTTCCTTTGATGCCAATCTGATGTTCCAGTCTCTGTAAAAGAATTTGATGGGCAATGGTATCAAATGCGGCACAAAGATCTAACAGGATAAGTACAGAGATGAGTCCTTTGCCATTAGGAGATCGTTTGTGATTTTGACTAGTGCGGTCTCTGTGCTATGATGCACTCTAAATCCTGACTGAAAATCCTCAAATAAACTGTTCTTATGGAGAACATCACACAGCTGATTAGCTGCAGCTAATGCAAACAGATCAAATGTACTGTCTTTCATTCTATGTGTTAAGTTGATTTTATTTATGTGGCACAAACAAGAATTAAACTTGTGATAAGAGACACTTTCTTTTTGTAAAGTTTTGTATAAGAAGTAGCATAAAAGTATGAAAATAAAAGTACCGTCTTCCTTGAACCTCCCCTGACACCCTGAGACGTTTGTATACCCAGCCCTTTTCATAGCTTTCACCCTTATCCCCACCCTGTATACACTCAGCACCTAAGATTGTGCATATAACAGGTGAGGAAGGATCAATATGCTTAAACTTGTACATACATATATATATATTGTACATATATTAAACAGTATATATCAGGTGGAGTAGGTTTCCACATTACAGTTACTTAGACAGAATTATAGTGGCTCCTTAATGTTTAATCCTTAAATATTGTATGTTATTCTCTCCTTATTTACTGCAATAAAACATTCACATTGCGGTCTCTGGAGAAGGCTCAGTAGAGCTGACTGTGAGTGAACACAGGCTGAGGAAGGTAGAGGCCAACTCGCCCATTTTCTTGTCCCAGACCTCTTGTCTGAAGGCCTGACTTCCTGTCTTAACTTTTAAGACTTATAATTTTTAATCATGGTCAATGAGTCAATAAGTTTAGGACCTCAACAGGTAGTGTGTCCTTGTGATCGTCTTGTGTGGCCAACCTGGAAGCCTATTCAGTCCCATTCTCAAGACGCACTAAGCAAAGTCCATAGATGGAAGGCTTAATACACACTGCTTAAGCGGCTCCAGTCACCTCTTCCATCTCATTCATTGCTGACTTTCTTCAGGCATTCAGCTGAAAAGAAATATTTACAGTGCAGTGTTTCTGCACTCAATTCAATTGAAATTTGGCCCACATAACAGGGTCATGTTAGACCATGTCTGAATAAGGTGGTGTATATAAATGAAGAGTTAATATTGTTAAGATGATTAGCTAGACAGCTAGGTAAAAGCAAGCAAGGTAATCGTAGCAGCTAGCTAAGAGGGTGTACATTTGATCTGTTTGCATTAGCTGCAGCTAATTAGCTGTGTGACTTTCTCCATAAGAACATATGTTGTTTATTTGTACATTTTAAAAGGAAAAGTGTCATGAGATAACTTTTGATTTGGCACTTTAAAAATAAAATGAAAAATGTGGTTTTTATATTGTTTTTTTTCTATAATATAGTCTATCAAAAAAATCAAAGACACAGAAACAGCAAGCATCTTACCTAGCCCTAACCCAATAAAAAGGATTTGAGATGAAAATACAGCATTTGGAGGCTTTCTGCTTACAGAGGGAACATATGCACCTTGTAGATAGCTTGAAATTCTCTATTCTTTCTTCCTCCTTCCTCCAGGCAGACAGAACAGTCAAGTAAAGCAAAAATAAAAAGATGTATACAGTGTTAACAGTTTGTAAACAGTTTAAATGAAGATGACATACAGCAAATGACTGTACACAATGCAATTAAGAAACAGCAGCAGATTTGTAAAGTTTGTAAAATGGCTGGTGCCATCAGTTTGCATAGGGGGAGGACAGCTGATGACTCCGGCAAGACCAGAGGTGGGGGACTATGCATTTATGTGAATAAAGCTTGATCCACTGTTCCCCAACCAGAAGCCGTGGATGAATTGAGAGGTCTGCCTCCTGCTGAAGGAACGCAACACCGCTTTTATACCTGGTGGCACACAGGCCTACAGGGCATCCAGGGCTAACCTGAAGAAGCATTAAGCTAAGGTTAGAGGAGCACTTCAACAACTCCAACACCCGGTGCATGGGGCAAGGCATCCAGGCCATCATGGATTACAAACTCGTCAATATCGCCCTACCAACCGGCAACAGCTCCTTCCAGGATGAGCTCAACAACTTTTATGCTTGTTTTGACGGGGAGAACCAGGAGACAACCATCGAGGCCGTGCAGACCACCAACCACTTACACTCTTCTCCACTGACTTGTGTGCTGCATTGAGGAGGAATAATGCACATAAGGCCACTAGCCCTGATGGCATCTCTGGATGCATGCTCAGGGTCTGAACTGGGCAGCTGATTGAGGTCCTGACTGATCTTCAACCTCATCATTGGTCATTGGCCCAAGCAGTTGTACCCACGTGCTTTAAAATCACATTCTCTGTGCTGGTGTTGAAACACTCACTGCAGCCTTAATGACTTTCACCATGTAGCACTCACCCCCACCATCATGAAGTGCTTCAAGAGGCTGGTCCTGACTCACCTCAAAACCACCCAGCCACACTGGACCCTCTTCAATTCACCTACCACCAGAACAAGAGTACAAAAGACACTATTTCCACAGCACTTCACTCCACCCTCTCCCAAATGGACAACAACACCTATGCTGATCACTGACTTCAGTTCAACATTCAACACCATCATTCCCTCCAGTCTCATCACCAACTGAGCAACCTTGGCATCAACTCTTCCCTCTGCAACTGGATACTGGACTTCCTAACCAACAGACCTCAGTCTGTTAGGTAACACAAACACACCTCTTCCACCATCCTGTACACTGGCATATCACAGGGCTGTGTGCCTGTCCTCTATTGCCTCTTTACCCACAACTGCAAATGGTTCCAACACCATCATTAAGTTTACAGACAACACAACAGTGATTGGCCTCATCACCATCAATGATGAGACAGACCACAGGCAGGAGGTCCAGCACTTGGTGAGTTGGTGCACCAACAATAAGCTCACCATCAACACCAGGAAGACCAAGGAGATCATCATGGACTTCAGGGAAACTAATGGAGGCACACACATCCCCATCCACAAAAACGGAGCTGAGGCAGAGCATGTCTCTCTTGGTCTCTCAGGGCTCATCAGTGTCTCTTCATTTTGAGGAGACTAAAGAAGGCACTCCTGTCTTCTCAAATCCTGGGGAACTGTGTGTGGAAAACTGCCCAGGACATCACCACTCCCCACCACTGAGGCTGTTCAGAGCAAGCGGTGTCTGCGGAGGGCATGCAGCATCACCAGAGATAGCTCTCACCCAGGCCATAGACTGTTTACCCTCCTCCCCTCTGGGAGGCCTACAGGTCTCTCCATTCCAAAAGCAGCAGGCTCAGGAACATTGAGCTCAGAAGCTCAGAATTCAGTGGCATATGGCTTTCTCAATATTTAAGTCTTATCAAATCAAAATCAAATCAAATCAAATTTTATTTGTATAGCCCAAAGTCACAAAACACATTTTGCCTCAGAGGGCTTTACAGTCTGTACAGGGAGTGACACCCTCTGTCCTTCGACCCTCGGTTCGAGTGAGGAAAAACTTGCCCACAAAAAAAAACCCTTTTAACAGGGAAAAAATGTGGAAGAAACCTCAGGAAGAGCCACAGAGGAGGGATCCCTCTTCCAGGACGGACAGACGTGCAATGGATGTCACATGTACAGAACAATCAACACAAACATATTGTACAATTACAATGAATTACAATAGATGGTAGAGTGAATTACAGTAGCAGTGGAATCTGTGATAGAGGTAGAGATAGACAGATGCACAACAGCAATAAGTCATTAACCAACTAAGCTGTAGTGGAGATGGTAGCAATAATGACAGTAATGCTATATATTGTGGACGTCAGCAGCAGACCACAGCAGCAGTCACGATCCATGAGAACCTGCTGGACGAGAAAGCACAGAAACTCCGGGGAAGAAGTTTAGTTAGAAACATGCATTGATGATAATGACGATTGGAGGGAGAGAGGGGGAGTGAGAGAAGGTTTTCAGCAAAGGGACGTCAAGTGGACGTCAGCAGCTGACCACAGCAGCAGCCACGATCCATAAGAACCTGCTGGATGACAAAGCACAGAAACTTCGGGGAAGAAGTTTAGTTAGTAACATGCATTGATGATAATGACGATTGGAGGGAGAGAGGGAAGGAGGGAGAGGGAGAGAGAGAGAGAGAGAGACAGAGAGAGACAGAGAGACAGAGAGAGAGAGAGAGAGAGAGGGAGAGGGAGAGGGAGGGTTTTCAGAGTATTTCAGCTACGTTAAGACTGTGGTACATAGCCTGTTAGTAGGAAAAGTTTATTTATGTAGTTCTTTTCACAGGCAAGTCACAATGGCTGACAATCAACAACAAAGGGTCATATTATTACTATAAACAATACATAATAAAAAATAGATGATAAATACATGATGAAGACCTGGCTTATACAGTTTACCCAAACACCTGTCTAAACAGTCCAGGTTAGGGTGTCAGGTTACAGTGAGAGGAAGTGACCTGCAGAGAGGGCTGACATACATACAAACATAACCACTTACATTTCACAGTAAAAGTGTTAATTTTGTTTTTAAATTTTAATTCACACAATGAACAAACTTCATATATAGAATCCCATTGGTCCAAACAATGTCTGTATGTCTTTAGCTGCCACATAAGCAGCATATGGTGAAGACACAGACAGACTGTATAGCAAGCTACTTGTATACAGGTATAAGATTTTTTCCTTACTTAGCCTCTCTGCGACTATAGTTTTTTGTTTGTTGGAATAGTCGCTCAACACTACTGTATATTTGGACTTAATCAGATACTGCCCCTATATCATGCTGTCCCTGATAGTATTAAAACAATCTGGGAGTGCAGATCAAAGCCTCACTACGTTTGAATGAGAGCTGAAGTTGGATATTATTCACAAATAAATAATAAGCAATATTACATTTGTTTATGATCCATGCCAAGGGCAGCAAATATAAACAAAATAACAGAGGTCCCAAAACTGAGGCCTGCGGGACACCACAAGACCGCAGAGAGGAATCAAACACTAGACATGTCTCCAATAGAGACAGTGGAATATCTGTCAGTGAGCAATGATGAAAACCAGTCTAATGCTATGCCTGATATACCCACCCAGTCACAGAGCCTCATGATCAGGATGTGGTCTACTGTTTCAAACGCAGATCTGAGGTCAAAAAGTACTAACAACACACTACACTGCTACAACACAGAGCAAAAACCTGCATCAGAGGACACGAGAATGTCATTGGAAAAGCAGTTTCAAGAGTCCCAAAATTCAGACTGAAACTTGTCAAAACTATCATGCCTTTTGAGTTCTTTTGCCACAGCCTTCTCTACAATGGGAGTTTAGATATATGCCTGTAGTTCTTGAGCAAAGCAGAAGTTATTTGTCTTTGATATGGGTTGGACAGTAGCAGGTTCACTCGCGGGGGTCGTTGTCCAAGTGTAGGTTTGTTGGTTTTCTGTCAGCCCCATCTGCACAGAACTGAAAAGTTGTTGCCTAAGAATTGGAGGTTCTCCAAGTACAGTTATTTAGCTTCTCTTACCTCCTTGTTAAACTTGTACTTTGACAAACCTGTCTCTATGCCCACTGCTGAACTTTTGAAGCTTTGGATTTGGCTGTAAACCAGTTTGTCACTGTTACTATATAACTCACCGTGGTGCATGATGGTATACAGCAGTCACAGAACCTTCATGCATGTCACAGCCTCTGTGAACTCTTTATTACAAATCGTCATACTTACGTTGGGAAAAATGACATCTGTTTTCTCTAAAACATGAATGGAGAATAGATTCATCTGGATTTTATCTCCTTTGATGGTTACTGGTGTGGATCTGTGGATCAACTGGTTAATGTTTTGGCCCAGATGAAATGACATGTGCTTGAATTTCTCTTTATTGTAGCAGGTATAAGGCACACGCAACCTGTAGCCCCTGCAGAGCATTAGCAGAATCTATTTGATGCTATCTCATTGAGAGCACTATCTGCAATAGCAGCGTTAGACAAAAAAGACAAAATAAGGGAAAATTTAAATAAAAAATGTAATGATGAAAAACTAAAATAAAAGAGAGTACTGAAGAAGTATCAGTTGTCTTTCTCTGTGTCAACCCTGTGCTAAACCTGTGATCTGTCCAGGGTGTACCCGCAGCCTCTCACCCAATGGTGCTAAGACACTGTAGCCCCCGTGACCCTCCAAAAAAGCAGACATGATTGATGGATTTTGCAAAGGATCATGTGTAGTCAGGGCTCCACAATAATATTTTTTTAGCCAAAAGCTGATACCAGCCTGGCAACCACTTTTAAAGTTTTACTTACTTACAATACTAGTGTATTATTGCATTATGAAAGAGTTGCTTATAGTGACAGCGACTGCCTGTCAACTCTGCATTTCTCCTCATCACTTTAAAATTTTATGTTTTACAGCCCAGTACTTTATTGTTTTGGTTAAGTCTCACGGTTCTTATCAACCTTTTCCAGCACCAGCTGTTTCATTTAGCGTACACTATGTGCTCAGTACTGGAGTTGTGCAATATGACCAAAATGTCATATGTCAAGTTCAGTGAATGAATATGGTTGTATGTGTTTTATTTACAGCAATCGTACTTTTGTGGCTCTCACTTGTAAACTCTTGCATTGAATCTGTTGTGGGTACTGGACTGTGGCATAATTTGCAATATAATGTTACAGTTTTCTGGTCCATAACCCAATGATTTAAATGAAATGGAAGTAACTCCTCTTTCAGGTACGAGCTCCTCATTTTGTCTTGGCTGTTCGGAGTGCTTTTTCTGTTTGTCATCACATTCTGTATCTTTAGGAGCATAGAGCTGCTTGTCTTTTTTGTGACTGTGATTACAACCCTATACCTTATCAAATGTTGAACTTGAGAAATTTGATTGTTATTTTTGTTTGTTTGAATTTGATGACAGCAACATACACTCACCACTTTATTAGTGCCGGGTTGGACCCCCTTTTGCCTTCAGAACTGCCTTAATCCTTCATGGCATTGATTCAACAAGGTACTGGAAATTTTCCTCAGAGAGTTTGGTCCATATTGATATGATAGCATCACGCAGTTGCTGCAGATTTATCAGCTGCACATCCATGATGCGAATCTCCCGTTCCACCACATCCCAAAGGTGCTCTATTGGATTGAGATCTGGTGACTGTGGAGGCCATTTGAGTACAGTGAACTCATTGTCATGTTCAAGAAACCAGTCTGAGATGATACGAGCATGATGACATGCTGCGTTATCCTGCTGGAAGTAGTCATCAGGGCCCGGTATTTCAAAACTGATCTGACAGGATTATCCTGGTCGGATTGGATTAAATCTAGATCTGATCTGAAAACTGGGTATTTCAACACAGATTCAGATAATCCTGATCCTGAAGATCAGAATCCTGATCTGGTAATCCAATCCTCCCTTGAATCCAGATAAAAGGCTGGATTTGGGTATTTCAAAAGTTAAGGCAGATACCTGGATCAACTTGATACCAAAATTTCAGGATTATTTGAATCCTAACTCAGAGGTGGATTTCACTTAGACTGACAAAGTCTCAACTCCACTTCTCCTAGATATTGTTACTCAAGGTGTCCATTACAGTTAATCTAAAGTGTTAGTGTTTTATTTTTAAACAATTAAAGTAGCTTAAATGTAAGAAATTTAAAGCAGAGCAAAATATTTTTGACCACTTTCTCCAACTGTTGAAAATACAAGTAACAAGTACAGTGTTTAGCATTTTGCAAGCATTTAAGATTTACATCCTTCTGATTAAATGAAGACAAATTTGCCTTCAGTCATCTTAAAATGCACTTTTAAAATCTATGGAAATAGCTTGAATGTGATTTTGAAACATGCAGCAATGTATTTCAGTGTTTGTGTACAAACTGATTATTTGACTTCATCAAATCAGATGCTATTTTGCCATAATTATGTTCAGTGAGAGCTTTCTATATATACGGCAGAATTGTGTCACTGACCAAGCTATATACCATGAAAGTAATGCAGTTACAATTTCAAGCACTTTATTCAAAATCCAATAACTTAATCTTAAATGTACAATTAAAGCGTTTCCAAGGATTTCCAGGGGTGAGCGGTCCATGGCTGTGAGTGGACTCTGAAAGTAGAAGACAGAGAAGGTGTATGAGTATATCTTTGTTCATGACATCATCAGCAGCTACTGTAGCATCCTGACACTTCTGAATGAACCGTATAGTTAATACTCGTACCTGTAATGTTACTGCAGCAAGTACTGCAGAAGGCTGGTTTGTACACATGGAGCCTATGACTTAACGCTAATAAACTCTGAACAGGTTGGTGTTAGTTTAAAGAGTTAACGTATGATGTACGTCAGATTAGTTCCCTTTAAATGAAACCAGAGACTAATTCATCAACAAAGCTACCTCGCTAGCTGCTTAACACACAAGTCAATGGAGCCGAGTTAGCTACTGTTAGCACGCCGCGGCTCAATTAGAGACCGCTACAGGCTGGTTTGAATTAGGTGACAGTTCAAGAAGTTGGTTTGCATGATCTGTTGGTTGGCGTTCGTATGGTCCTAAAACCGCTGCACATTAGACGACGGTGAACTTACACTTTTGACGTGAAGTCGTGCTCCCAGCTGCTCCTTTCGTGAGGTAGTCCGCCATGTTTTCGGTCCGCGGAGGCGGAGTGAGAGATTTGGAAATCCGTATCCGCCCACATCGGGATCACGGCGATCCAATCCGCCAGTGTTTTGAAATACTCAGATAAAGTCAGCGGGATCACCGTGATACATGACTGAGAAAAGGAGGATTTCATTATCCGGATTATCCTGATCCAGATTACAAGTTTTGAAATACCGGGCCCAGAAGATGGGTACACTGTGGTCATAAAGGGATGAACATGGTCAGCAACAACACTCGGGTAGGCTGTGGCATTGCAACAATGCTCAATTGGTACTAAGGGGCCCAAAGTGTGCCAAGAAAATATCCCCCACGCCATTACACCACCACCAGCAGCCTGAACCGTTGATACAAGGCAGTTGAGATGAGTTGCTGCCATGTGATGATGAGTATAAATTTGCGTTAACAAGCATTTGGACAGGTATGCCTAATAATGTGGCTGGAGACTGTATTTAAAAGAAGTTGGGACAGTAAAAGTTGTGAAATGCTAAAAGAAATTCCCTGATGGAATATTACACAATCAATGAGGTTAACTGACAACAAGTTAGTGACATGATTGCGTCTAGAACAAGAGCATCCCAGTCAGAACTATGACTGAATCTTGTAGATGTGTTCAGTCCTGTGAACTTTGGGGCAGACCGGACAATGTATTCCAAAGTTACAATAAATTCCTGTTTCATGGCAGAACTTTGAATTTTGATGCCACTTCACAGACACATTGCTCAATGAAAACAAATGAAAAACTTTGCAATGCAACATCACAATGGTCCTTAGATTGCACTGATCCAATCTGAACTCAGTCTGACTAATGCTCTTGGAGTTTGATGTAGTACAGCATGTGCAACTGATAAAAAATGACCACTAAATTCAAAATGGCTGACCTTCTGTTAATCCAGAAAAAAAATACAAGGAATTTATTCTGGTGTTGTTCATGCCTAACTTTCTCTAAATATAAACAACTGAAAATTAAAAATATAACAATATAAATATATATACACAGTGTTTTGTTTTTTTAAGTAAAAGACCAGTACAACTGAAGCGCATTGCTGCCACCCTCCAAAAAATAATTTGGCTTAGTATCACATAATTACGTGAAAGGTTTCATGTTATAACGTGGTATTTTCACGTTATAACATGACAAGTATCACGTTATTTTGTGATAACATGAAAATTTTACTTGATTTCATAAGTTTACCAACACGAGTCCCTCACGGCATGGTTCAGTCTGTAAACTGACTATGGCTCTTCTACGTAACTCAATATACTTTAATCTTGGTTTGAGACATGGTGACATACTACAGTTGTTGAGCACTGTAGATGACTTTGTTGTCAGAATCTGAATCCGACCCTCTGGAGGTTGCATCGTTTTTTACTGATCTCAAGTGAAACTTGATGTTTTGATCAGTAAGAAACGATGCAACCTCCAGAGGGTCGAATTCATTCTTTCTTCGGTACAACCTCATGTTCTTCAAAATCCTTCAGAGAGTACGCATACTGATAACATTGTCATCTACAGTGCTCAACAACTGTAGTATGTCACCATGTCTCAAACCAAGATTAAAGTATAATTGAATTAAGTTATGTAGATAAGCCATAGTCAGTTTACGGACTGCACCATGCCGTGAGGGACTCGTGTTGGTAAACTTATGAGTTATCAAGTAAAACCATACTTTATATTCTCACGTTATAACGGGATGCCTCATGCCTATCACGAAAAAATGTGATAATTTCATTCAATTTACCATCAGCATCAGATGGTGAAAGACGCAGGAGCTTTTGTTTGGATACCCACATAACCCATCATCTCTTCTCTGAATTAGTCTTCCCCCGGAAAGAGTCCATGGTGAAGAAGAGGTCAACAGACATGGTTACATTCTTCTCCAGCATTTTCACCACCTCTTGAAACAGGGACAGGACATTATTACAGAAGAGGAGGTGCACTTTGACAATGTCTGCCTTTTCCTCAACTCCAGCAGCATCTTCTGTCAACCTCAGCAAATCTTTCAGGCACTTTGGACATTCTTCACCAATGCGGATGAGATAGGACTTCAGCAGGACCCAGTTCTGCAGCAGGCGAGTGATTGTATTGTTGAGTGACAGCCATCTTGTCACCACATGGCGCAGGATTTCATGGAATTCAACATCACAGAATTCACAAAACTCCTTCAGGGACTCTCTCCTTTTGGCAGAGTTTGAAAAGAAACTCTATATCTTGAGGACAACATTTTCCACATCCACTGAGAACTTGTCCAGGGCCTTTTCCACGGTGTTATGGACAATATGTGCATTGCATTGGCACGAAGGATCTCACTGTTGGCCTCTCTCAATTTTGTGAAGACCAAGTTGTGAGTGCCAAATTTAACATTTGCGTCATCAGCACTGAATGCAGAAACATGATCTAGTGAGAGACCCATGTTTTCCAGAGAGCTTTGTATTGTTTTCACTATTCCCTCTGCACACTAATCTGGATTTTCAACGAGATATATCACCTTGTTGACAACCCCATTCTCTGGTGTGAAAAACTGCACGTCCAAGGGAAACATCTTCCGATTTCCATCGGCGTGAAGAGAGAATGCAAGTGGACTTCCACCACTTTTCAATTTTTTGATCACCTCCTCTATTTCTTTTGCAGACAGGATATCTGTGACAACTGCCTCAGCTTTTGTCCTCCCACAGAACATCTTGACAATGCTGGAGTGATTCTGTGTTCTGAGACTCAGCTTCAGACCACAGTCAGCTGAGTTATAGCTTAAACCATACTTTACAGTGTGGTAGGTGTGGGCTACCTCTGCAGCAGTCACCTGTAAATTTGAAAAAAGAAGACATTTTACTGTGTATATGTATAGTTTGTGTAGTATATCAAGTGCCTGGACAGTAAATATGATGCATGTTATATCTATCTCTATCAGTCTGAACTTGTACAGCATATTATTATTCATCTACGTATTCATTGTATGTATCATTTATCTGTTTCATGTACCCTATCAATCAACTGTACTTGAAACAAATAATATTATAATATCTTTGTCCATACAATGCTGACATCCATTGCACTTGCTACTTTCCCATATTAAAAAAAAAACTTGTTCTTTGCATACCATATATGCCTCTGGCGTTGCTTGGTGGACAACAAATTGGTCTAGGGTTCCTCTAGTTTTGTTGTCCCTTATGCTTCGCATGTGCCCACCACTAGAGGCATGTTGCTCCAGGTCAGTCAGTCCACCATGAGCTACGGAAAAAGTGCGCCAGCACACCATGCAGTGCGCTTTATAGTAAAGGTCTTTCCCTTTTCCTATTCCTATATTTTTGCATCCTTTTCTGTTTTTTTTCTCAGAGGAGTACTAGTCGCATTGCTGCTCGAAGGTGTACTGCCCGTAAAGAGGTGTCCTATCTTCTCCGCGAGCAACAGTACCTCAACCAATGGGATGAGCATATTCTGTTTTCTGTGAATATGCTGTCAGCTCATTGGTCATACAGCAGGACAGTGCCTGGGAACAAGTTTACTGTAAATTTTCATATAAAGCGCCCTGTTATTCATTTTCCATGATAGTTCGTAGGAAAGACTCCAGAGTGTCAATTGTGGAATCATAGAAGGTGATGGGGGGCAGTTGAGGTTGAGTTCTTCCTGAAGTCCACCACCATCTCCACTGTCTTTAGAGTGTTGAGCTCTAGGTTGTTTTGGTTGCACCAGGTCACCAGATGGTCAACCTCCCACCTGTGGACAGACTCCTCATTATCAGAGATGAATCTGATGAGTGGGTCCAAGAGTCTTGTCCCTGACATGATACGTGTCCCTACCAATTTTGGTATATGGAGGTGAATTGTAGGGTTAATGATCCATTTTCCATGCCCATACACAGTTGCTAAAAAGTGATGAAGATGTCTGAGCCATGCTTGTTGTCCCACCACAAACACTCACGTTTTAGCTACTTTTCCAATACCACTTACTATTATGAGTCAGAAACCATGGGAACAAAAAAAGTGATTGTTGATTTGTCTGTGCTATTCACAGCATTGAACATTTCTTAATTTGTCGACATGCATCAGAGGGTCACAGGCTGGGAGGCCTAGCACTGCTAGGACTGAGCCTCTGTACATGGGCTGCACGCTCTAACAGGTGAGGTACCAGGGTGCCCCAAAGGGGACACATGATCACAAAACATAGTAAAAATTTTCTTGCTGACGATGGTTTTTCTCTACTCCCAGGTAAACTCTGATTGGTCCAGTGCAGTGAGCCGGAGGTGTTAACTTCTTTCTTTTACGATGGGATCATCCACATTTGGAAAGGCAGCGTCTCTTGATGCTCTCTTACAGGAATGCATTCAAGCATTTGGTGAGTGATACACATAGATCCTGGACCGAGACTGTGACGTTCACTGTGTAGCAATTTGTTTGTGGTAATTTGATAAAAAATGTGATAAAAATTAAATGAAATGGGCTTTCTAAGACAATTATTAATTAATCATTTTCTTAAACAGCTGCACACTGTTTCAGATCCTGTCCAACAGGAGAAAACTTTGCTTTTGTTGTCATTTTCAGTGGCAGATTAATCCACATTTTGTGTTGTAGTGAGTATTTGCAGCAGCAGGACAGTGTCAGTGACAGGACAAACAAACTACAGTGTCTTTTCATAGCAATAAAGGTTATAATGTGTTACATGTTATAAAATGTTACCCAGTGCATGTGACATTGGTACAGAGAGTACACACACAAATTCTTAGTAGGATATATTCAGTGTTGACTTGCAGTGTTTTTTTCATACTGTCTTTTCATAGGATTCTTTGGAAAGAAAAAAATAATACAACTATTACATTAAATAATTATATTATTATTATTTTATTTATGTTAATTAATTATTAATTTAAGATGAATGTTCATGCACTCTAATTAGGTCTAGAGAAAACAACATGCTTCACTCAAACCTTTTAACAGTACCTGTTACCTAAAGCTTGAATTTGGTGATATCTTTGGTGACTCACTTCTCTTTATAGATGACCATGGGGAGCTGCAGGCCAACCTGCTTCCTCGCAGCCTTCTGCTGATGCATCGCTGGTATGTTACATCCTCAGAACTGGCAAGAAAACTACTCATGATATATCCCACCATGCTGAAAAACCTACAGCTAATGCATGTTTTAACAATATGGTGAACTACTGCTGGCTGTTGTATTTCATAGTATTTAAAGTGATGTCTTAAACTATTAACTTATTACTATTACTTAAACCTCATCTTACAGGAAATCCAACCTAAATCTATTATTGCCAGTGGAATTGTGGAAAACATTGTGGTTGGTTGCAAACTCTATTGTCATGGTTACAGGAATAGCTATAAATAGCTATGATGTGTAGGATATGGTAACACTTTAAAAAAAATAAAGCATTATGACAGTCGGTTGTAAATAAGAATTGAATAATGATCTTCCATGCCAAAGTGACCACATCTAGAGTGTGTTATATAGCCATTCATAGTGTTGTGGGGAATTCTATTTATTAATAGCCAGTTCAGGCAGTGAGGGAGAATGTGCATAAGGTTAATTCATATAATTCATTAGAAGTCACATCTACAAAGTTTCTGGCTGATATAGTGCATCAGTAAGCATTAGTATGTTTATGAGTGAAGTCTTAAAGCAAATACAATGCATTGCATTAGAATGCGCTATGAATGACCCCCCATAATGCACTATGGACTGTGGACTAGATAGTCTTCATAGAAGCAAATGTACCCATGGAGGGACAAAGGAGACTTGTAGAGAAGAGGTCTTTTGTAAACTTTTGCCAAAGCTTTATGATGTATAGAGAGTCTAGCTTCCTGTCTGTCAGCCATGGTCAGCAGTGAATGAATCCGTGAAATGTGATTAAAATTGTCCTTAATCTGCTGATTTATCATAAATTACAGTGCAATAGATTGTCATATCTCTGACAAAGTCCTTAACTTAACCCCACATACCGTGACTGCAAAGGTGACAACTGCCAGAGAACCAGGCTGAAGATTTGTTATTTTATGAGGTAAGGTGTTATATATACATTCATCCATCCATATTAAGACTGTCTTAGGCTATAAACCCAACACCACAGAAATGTCATGCCTTATTTTCCATGTTTATTAACCAAAATCTTCTTTACTTCAGTGGAAAGTCCTTGGAATCTTAAGTTTTCCATTCTGCCATAAGTTTATCATGTCACAATCTCTTTGGTGTCAAAATATCTTCTATTGAAATCCATACTGTATGTGTGTGTTTAGGTACTGGATAGTGACATTCCCTGCAGAGTTCAACTTGGACTTGGGACTGATCCAGATAACAGAAGAGTTCAGAGATGTAGCAGCCCAGCTAAGCTGTGAGGAGCATTACAAACTCCTCGACATCTCCACCATGTAAGACACCAAGATCTACTATTGCCCGGATCGATATTAATTTAGCAAACAATCCTCATCCTAAAGTAAAACAATTCTGAATTCCAATCTAAAAGCTCTACACTAAACCAGAGTCCTCCCAAACCTTCAGGAATAAGGATACATATGCCTAATTGTCTTGTTTTGCAGCTGTCACATATTGCAGGACCAATAGAACTGAAAACCTACAGAGGCATAACTTTAAAGGAACATACGAATGATTTTGCAGCTTTCTTTTAACTTTTTAATATTTTTTTCACAATTCTTATTGTGTGTCACATTTTCTAAAGCTACCATCGGTTGGATTATGTTTATTGTTTAAAAATTGTTCTCATTGAAGTCCGTCATATGACTGGATGCGTAAGTTGACCCAGCGGAAGAAGCAGGCTAAGAGAGGCAAGGCCTCACTGCTGTTTGACCACCTGGAGCCCATGGAGCTGGCTGAGCATCTCACCTTCCTGGAATTCAAGTCTATCCGGAGAATATCGGTATGTCTACAGACAGCTCTGCTTTGATCCAGTTCTACAATGATTTATCTAATTTGATTTAATGGCTTGTCATGCTTTTATAGATCAAGCCTCTCAATTTTGATCTCAAAGTGCTCCAGACAGATGCATTGAACTTTGAATCACTGACTGTGTATTGTCTTTATTTGTTAACGTCATGACTGTGATTGGAGGGAAAACAGGCTTCAAATGAATTTAATAACTAATTTGATTTTTTTTTTGTACTGTTAACGGGTGTCAGCCATCACTGTCTGCCATCACAAACACTCCAGAAAGTGACTCTCTGTGAGGAGACGTCACTAGGAGGTCATCCACAAAACAGGGTCAGAGAAAGAGTCTGTAAATCCTGCAATTAGTTGACTCAGAAGGCTAGGACCAGACCTCAACCTGGCCAACACCAACACCAACACCAGCTGCAGTTATTTGATGTCAAGCCAGCTGGCCACTGCGTGAACTGCCTTGTTTCCAGTGGTCAGATGGTTAATTGGTAACAAGGTTTTATATTCAGGGTTTTATTGGAATTTAGATACAACTATATGGCCACTAATGAACATGTATTGTGTGTGTATTTGTTATGGTTATGTGTAATAGCCACACAGAAAGCTCCTGCTTCATATTATGTACAATACAAAATGCCAAATGTCCATGCAACGTATGCTTGCTCTTCCTCTCTCCATCATCAGGTTACACTTGCACTCAAGCACTGTCGGATCAATATACAAGATATTTTACATACAATAGCTAATGACGGGATGAATCTGTGTTAGCCATGTTTCCCTTTAATTTGGAAACATGGCTAACACAGCTTTTCCTATGCCATCGCCCTCAGAAACATTTTTAAGCCAGAAGAGCAAAATAGTGTGGTGTTCTGAGTGACACAGTCACTGTCAGTATGAAGTTCGTTCCATCTTTTTGTTGTTTGGTACTCAAATCAGGCTTTAGAGGCTCTTTGAGAGACAACACTTTCAGCCTCTGAAGATAAGCTTAGCCAGCTGGAATATCTGATCTGTCATTTTCCTTTGTCCCCAGTTCACTGATTACCAAAGATATGTGATCCATGGCTGCCTGGTGGACAACCCGACTCTGGAGCGCTCCATTGCACTGTTCAATGGAGTCTCACAGTGGGTCCAGCTCATGGTGCTAAGCAAGCTAACACCTCAGAACCGTGCAGAGGTTATTACAAAATACATCCACGTGTCACAGGTAAGACAGGTACCTGTATCTTATATGAATCTTCTGCTTGTATTCACTGGTGGGATGAATCAAATATATTTTACATCTGCTGTTTTCATTATTTGCTTTGTTATATTGTGATTCAATTGATGGGAGGGGAAGATCTGTTAACAGTGTCCTGTAGTTTTTGTATCTGGTCTGCCTCAGCAAACTGTCAATGTAGATGTAGTACTTTTAAGGATGACTGTGCAAAACTGTATTAGGGTTGTATTTTTACTGTGCTACTTTGTACCCAGAGGATGTCTTTCATGTAAGGACATAATGGACAAAAAACTAATGAAATTGATTCTAATTTGAAGATGCATTCATTTCTTAAAACAGATGTTTCATGAATTCAGTGGACTGGCTGGACTGCCTCAACAATAAATAGCTTGGGGGAACTGAAAGTAAAATCTGAATGATGACATTTTTAACATTAGACGTGTTATTCTCTGTCATCAGAAACTTCTGCAGCTGCAAAACTTCAACACTCTGATGGCGGTGGTGGGGGGACTGAGCCACAGTTCCATTTCTAGACTAAAGGAGACTCATCTTTATCTGGCTCCAGAAGTCATGAAGGTAAGTCCAACCTTTGAATACACTTGTATGTACATCCATACACTGGCATACACTAAGCCACTTGCCATATTTTGTTACAAAACCTCTTCCTGGTAGAAATAAATAAATAAAATAAAATACATTTTTGTTGTTAATGTATTTGGTTTAATTAACTAATAAACTAACAAAATTGGATGACCTCTGCAACCCAGAGGAAAAACTGACACTCAGCTCTAAGGGTTAATATGAGCCTGACGAATGGAAGCAGGGCTCAGTCTTCCCAACTCCGTCATCAAAGTGGTTAAAGTTCTGCAGCTGCAGAGCACCCTGATGGGTGCATTGCTATCTGGTATGGAAACAGCACCGAACAGAATGCAAGGCCCTGCGTTCTCCTTCGGTTTGTTCAGCTCAATATATAACAGGTGGTTCTCCACTTTGCCTAAAAGATTCTGCCAAAATAAGGTTGAGGAGGAGAATCTTTAAGGATGCCAACCATCTGGATGAAGGCCTTTTCTCTTTGCTGTGATCAGGAAGAATACAAACAGCACTCAGTGACCACTTGGACTTGGACACTGCCAAGACTGCCCATTTATTCCCTTATTATTGTTATTACTATTATTATTGTTGTTTGTTTGTACGTATGAACTTCAGACTGACTATCTTTACCAACACTAAGACCTGCTCACAGTAATGAGCTGTAGTCAACATAAGAGAATTTAAATTCTTAGTTGACATGCCATATGAATTAACAACTTTAACATGCCATTATGTGTATGCAAATGTTCTGTTTCCTGTTTCAGATCTGGAGTGAGATGACAGAGCTGGTCTCTTCCAACAACAACTACTCTTGCTATCGAAAGGCCTTTAATGAATGCCAAGGCTTTAAAATCCCCATTCTGGGTGTGCACCTCAAGGACCTGATCGCAGTGCATGTAGTCTTTCCTGACTGGGTTGATGACAGTAATAAGGTCAACCTGGTGAAGATGCACCAGCTCTACATGACCTTCAACGAGTTGGTGTCATTGCAGAGTGCAGTGGCACAAGTGGAGCCCAACATGGACCTCATCTACCTGTTAACGGTGAGGGACCACTCACAGCTGAAAATTGTCATTGGATTTATCTAAGAACAAATTTAAGACTGGTTTAACTCTGTGGTCGGCCTAAACTATGTTTGTGAAACAGGCACCTGATAGGATTGCTCAGACCAAAACCAGTTGTTAAGCTGTGGTTGAGAAGCCCACACATTTCCAACACTATAGAAAGCTACAATCAGCTTCTAAAGGCCAAGAATAGAGTTTAGTGAGCAGTTTCATTGCTTAATTGCTTATTAAGAGTACTCTGGACATTACACTGTAGCACCATAATACTTAGAACTATCCAATGTGTCTAATATATAAAATTAGACACATTGGCTACTCTCACTTGTTATTTTGAATGTTCAGCTAATTATGACCTGAATCCTTTTTGTGTCTTCAGCTTTCTTTAGATCTTTATTACACAGAAGATGAGATTTATGAGCTGTCATTGCTAAGGGAACCACGCAATCCCAAATCATTGGTAAGTTTCAGCTCAATTTGGATGTCGTTTTTTTTTTTTTTTTAAACATGTGAAAGGCAGTTACATAATTATAATATTTTGAGTATTACTACACAGCAATAATTATATACATGTACTGTACCAAACCATCAATTTCTTTTTTTCTATTCAAGCGAGATTGCTCCGTCTGGATATATAACCACGAAAGCTGATCCATTGTTCCTTAACTATGGCATTTATGCAGCTCAATTCCAGCATCTTTCCACATGCATATTTACATAATTTGTTCCATCTACAGTGTTTGAGGCACACGTTTTTAATCCACTTAATACTTTAAATGATATTTACACAACTGCAACAGTTCTGTCCCCAATGGGACACAGCAAAGACTGTTTAGTATTTAACTGAATTCAATCTTATGTATATAGCACCAAATCATAACTCAAGTTATCTCATGACATTTTCCATACAGAGCAGGTATAAACTGTACTATTATATATATATATATATATATATATATATATATATATATATATATATATATATATATATATATAATATTATCTACAGAAACTCAGCAATTCCAGATAGGTTGATAAATAGAGAGACAAAGATACACAGCAGCTGCAAATCACTCACTAACTATAAACTGTAACGGAGATATGGTAGCAACAATGACAATAACATTTATATTTTATATTTCATATACATTTATATTTATACTGTTATTACCATGTCTCTTGTTTTATTCTGTGCCTTTGCAATTAAATTTCACTCAAATGTACATTGGAAATGTGCAGTTGGATGACAATAAAGTCTGTCTATGTCTATGTCTAAAGTCCCCCAGCAGTCTAGTTCTATAGCAGCATAACTAAGGGATGACCTTCGAGAGAGAAGTTAAGGTTGCACTGTACCATAATAAAGTAATTATTAATCATAAGTAATATTTCCTATGTATGATTTCTGTATGTTTCCTCACAGTCTACCTCTCCAACGACTCCCAACAAGCTCCTTGCACCACTGGACTGGGCCTCCGGTGTCACCACTAAACCAGACCCCTCTGTGGTCAATAAACACATCAGGAAGGTAGTGGATGTGAGTAACTTGATACCTAGAGAATGTAGAAAGCAATCTACTGGTTGGACAGACGTGACAGCATTTGTATGAAATATTATTGGACTAATTTGTTTCTTCTTATTATTATTATCTTATTATTGGGAAGTCTGTGTTCAGGAATTATGACCATGACCACGATGGCTATATTTCTCAAGAGGACTTTGAAAGCATCACTGCTAACTTTCCCTTGCTGGACTCCTTCTGCGTTTTGGACAAAGATCAGTGAGTGTGAAACACTGAAAGTTATGAATACATATTTTTCAGTCCAACCTAGTCACAGTGTGATGACTTAGCTTCTTAGAACAGTGGTTCCCAATCTGTGGTTTATGTACCATCAGTGTCACAGCCTCAGGTGTTAGATGCTAAATGGTCAGTGTTGGGGAGTAGCAACATCACATGTAGCCACATACATTAAAGAGTAACCCATCTCCAACTTTACATTACATTACATCTATTAGTTATCAGTATTGAGGTTTTCTTTTGGCCTCATGTAAGGTGCAGGTGGTACGTGTGCTAAAGAAGCAATCTGAGGGAAAATTTAGGGGAGATCCTGCTCATTTGCTATAAAAGCTTCATTTTTTATTTTGGATGAATAAAGTAATACATTTTGTCTGGCCTTGTAGGACTGCAACACCTAATATTGATGTATATTTATCTTCTCTCTCCTTCTGTTCATCTTCGTCTCTTTCTTTGTTTTCCTCTCTTTCTCCCAGAGACGGTTTAATCAGTAAGGATGAAATGATAGCATATTTCCTTCGGGCTAACCCACTGCTCCAGTGTAAGATGGGTCCAGGTTTCATCCACAACTTCCAGGAGATGACATACCTGAAGCCCACCTTCTGTGAACATTGTGCTGGATTTGTGTGTATCTTTAAGATTCTGTCACTGAATGTTTTAGGCCTTCTTCATTTTGTTAGTATAGTATAGTATAGTATAGTATAGTATAGTATAGTATAGTATAGTATAGTATAGTATAGTAAGTAAGTAAGTACCTGGATCTGTTGCTATTCATGAGCATTGTGATCTCAATGTGATGACTTGTATCTTGTTCTTGTTCAGCTTATGCTTGTTCATGCTTGTGTTACGGTATTTATTGTTATTTTTTGTATTTTCGGTACCTACCTTCCCCCTTCCCCAAATTTCTCCACCTGCAGCTTTGGGGAATCATCAAACAGGGCTACAAGTGCAAAGGTATTATTCCATACATAACTGTAATAAGTTGTACTAAAGAATACAATAATGTCATTTAGGAAAGGTGTTTTGGAAATCTATATGGCAGAAATGGATTATAAATGGATTATAATATTCATAACACTGTTTTTATATAGTTATTATATGTTTTTGTCAATTCTAGTCTTCTTCCAGTCCACCATGCTGAACTGCCATATTTCAACAGTGGTCAGAATAGACAAACTAGCTTGATAGGCTCCTGAGTTTTACTGTGTTTTTGCTTACTTTGATATAAACTAGTCTTAAATTGCGAAATTAGTGGTTGTTTAATATGAGACCATGTGCTTTGAATTTTCATACATGCTTTCAAAACTGGACACGCTAAATCTATCCCTCTAGAACTGTCACAGTACTTACTGCTGCACTAACATGTCCAAGTCACATTTTACCATGATTGTTTCTCTTTTTGTAAGTTGCTTTGGAGAATCCTAAATGACCATGTATCTGTGTTGGAGCTCAGAACACCTTTGCTCTGAATGATTTGTCTAAATTCACTTTGCAGACTGTGGAGTTAACTGTCATAAACAATGTCGGGAGCTTCTGGTTCTGGCCTGTAGGAAACTGAACCGCTCAATCTCTCTGGGCAATGTTTCTTCAGCCAGGATGACCCACAGCTCATTGCCAGGCAGCCCGGCACTGCCCACCTGTAAAGGTCGTATTCAGCTACATACATTTACTGAACAAAGCAAGACATTCAGCATAGAAAACATATTTATACATTTAAAGGAAATTATAGTGCCAAATTACGACCCTGATTTTAAAAAAATCATTGCCCCTGTCCCAACTTTTTTGTTCTAGGCATCAAATTTAGAATGATGCTTGTAACACCCACCAATGTAATAATGTCTGTAAATGTAATAAACTACAAACTTAATAAAAATCTGCAGCTTTTAATGCAATAATCCCACAAATGTAATACATTTTCCAGAAATGTAATAGCCGCTGCCTACTACACATGTAACACGCGATTTCCCACAAATGTAATAACTATTATGTTTGCAGGAATTTATATGTTTAGGGTTAACCCTAAGCCTAACCCTAACTGCTGTATGCGGTGCTGAACCAAAGAAGCCCTGACCCATGCATCACTACCTGCCAAGTCTATCGATTTTAAAGCAAATTTGAGTTTTATTGAATTAATAAACCTTTAGATTCTCTCTTCATTTAGACTGATGAGTGTTTACAAACAAGCCAGTCCACATTTCTTCATATTTTTATTGCCAACAGGAATTTAAAATTAAATTTCAGGCGATGCTTTCCTCATGGGAATTATTTTTATCAAGCTATCTCTCTCTGTCAACCACCATCTGTCTCCTCTATGAATAAATTCTATTCATTTTTATGTCAATAAACAGGTAGGTGATAACCCTCCGACCTAACAACTGTGATCACGCTATCTACACTTGAGAAACTCGAGTGCGTGTGAGCGGCTTCATGGTGCAGTCAAGTGGTTGCGGCTAGTAAACTCAGAAATCTATCAAAGTTGCTTATTCCTATTTTCATTCCTTGAAATACATACATCTGTCAATACTTTGTTGTTGTTTTACTGCACACCTTTTAATGACCAAAACAAAATGACAAAAATTATTGAAGCTCAACCAATAGCCTATCCAGATTCAATTCTGCATAGTCAGATTTTAAAAAATCATTAACAACACAAATCAAATTGTTTTCAGCAAACTCTACTACATTCTTGTTCTACATCTCTCTGTGGATATTAGTCCTTTGACCTTCTAACGTTACTAAACTAATTTCTAAACTACAGTTTATCATTTGAATGTAGACTATGGGGCTTATATATTAAAGGTGAGATTCTATTAATTCTGAAACACATAAAAGCCCTAAACATCAATCATCAACTGCCACGGTTGCTGGTTTGTCCTGTTGACATGGCGACCACTGTAGCTCAGAAGAAGTCTGGTCAAAGTCGCTCCAGTTTAACAGGATACTTGTTACAACTTTACTAGTGAGTTTACAGATATGTGTGTTGCATCAAAATAAACCCCAAAACAAATAATAATAAACATTATCACAATTAAGTTTTAGTACAGGCGAAGACTGAAAATTTTCACTTCCCCACAAACGTAATAAATCCCTGCAAACGTAATAGTTATTACATTTGTGGGAAATCGCATGTTATGGTTGTAGTAGTTTGTAGTTTATGGCTGTGGAAAATATATTGTGTTTGTGGGATTATTGCATTAAAAGCGTGCGTTACAATGCTCAAAAACAATAGATCATCTGTTTGAATATGGTTTAGATTTGTACATTTTACAAAATCCCAACTTTTTGGAATCTGGATTTTAGTACAGCTGGGTTTATAGCATATACTCACTGATCTGTTTCTAATTTTTTGCTTCCTCCTTACAGATGAGGATGAAGTGTTTGAGTTCCCAGCTGTCACATCAGCAGGCCCAGCTCTCCAGCTGGACACCCCATCCATACAGGCCATCACCCTTATGACTGGCTCAGCCCAGAGGATCTCTGTGCGCCTGCAAAGGGCCACAACCAGCAAGTCCACCCAGACCAAACCACTTTGGCCAGAACACAGGTGGGGTTCCACAGATGGCGGCCCCCACACCTTCCCAAAAATGAAATACAGGACTCACAGAAAAACATCCAAAAATAAAGCTTTTGCCCACTGGGAAAACCAGAACGACGAGCAGCACAAGGCAGTGTCCTCACGGTACACCAGGGACTCTCAGGAGTCAGACGTCTCAGGAGAACTTGTGCAGAATGGGATTACACACCAAGGGAAGGTAATGGAATTTTACATTTAAAGGTAATGTGTAACACATTCATCTTGGGACCGAGCGGTATTTTAGATATACAGCAGGCCCAAAATTTAGCTCAAGATTTGCTCAAGTAAAACTAACTAGCCGGTATCATGGGCACTGCTTACATAGGAGCTATTCATCAGATGCCTGTGTGGTTTCTTCAAGTCGATGACATAAACAAAGATTACACAGTGTTGTGTAAAGTTTATGTAGAAATGACAGAATGAGATCAGATGAGCAGATCACTAATCTCTAATACTTTTTGTGGAGTGCAGTATTTGATTTTTTTTTCATGGTTTTGTCAACAGCAACAGCACACATGAATAAACGTTACTGTAGGTGCCAGGGAAAGCCAACAAGCTAGTTATAACTTCAATTCAGTTTATTTGTCACATACAGTCATACAGGTACAATGATATAAATATTTCTGTCTGTCGCCTACATTTGCATGTTGTCTCCTGCCTTTCTCTCCAACTGTCTAACTAAATAATGTAAAGAAATTATTACAGATTTTTAAAAAATCTGATTTGGATGTAAAAACTTTCAACAAATATTTTTTACAGTGTAAGAATTTATAAAATGGCTACAACAATTTTGTTGTTCTGTAGCTTGTCTACAGTATGTTGCCAGATATTAAATCAACCACAGTGAAACCTAGATGACAATAAAAGGCATACATAAACAGCGTTTTAGTAAAAATGCAATAATTCCAAATGATGAAATTTCTCTGCTCTTCCTCTCCAGGACAGCTGACTTGGTCACGGTGGTGACGGCCAGTCTCAGGAGTCCACAAAGGCCATAGTGGCTGGAACCAGGAAGCGCTTCTGTCTGGGGGATGTGCTGGGCTGCCTGAGGACTCCTTTCAGTGAGCTGGAGTTATGATGTCCTCTTCAGACTTAAGCACAGGCAAAAAGACACACATGTGAACACTGCACAGCTGAATGGAAGGACATACTGTGTGAATGGAGCTCAGTGGATAATGGACAAACAACACCCCCATCCATACCCTTCAGTACAGTGTAATCAGCTGGGGAGCAGTGACGACTACTAAAATGTATCTTGGCCTGATTTTTAATCCAGGGTATAATATAATATGTGAGATATTTTTAAACTTCACTAGTGTGGAATGCATTCATTTTCATGGACCACTGCCGGCCAGTTACTTAATGCAAAAATTTTAATCTAGCTGGAGTTGTTGTTGAATTGTTGGAATGGTCAGAAAAAGCACGACAGATGTAGGGGAGTGTGCAGATATTTGTATGTAGAGTCGTAAAAAAATGGGAAAATGTAAGTTAGTATACAGAACATTGATGATGTATGATCCTGTATAACTTTGGAATATGTTAAATTATGATTTAAACTGTTTGTTGTTTTGTTTTTTAAAATTATTTAGTGACATGTCCATCCACTCTCTCTTACTACATAAAGGACTCTACATTAATGACAGCATGACTGAGGTCCAGTGCATCTGTATGAAGTGAACGTTAACATCTCATGTTGGAAAGTCAATCACTTATTTGAATGACTTATTTTATTAGAATTTGCATCAGGCTTGATCCTTAAAACAGATAAAGTAATCATTGTAGGGGATTTTAATATTCATGTGGACAACCACAATGATAGTACTGCATTTATCTCTTTATTAGATTCAATTGGCTTCTGTCAGAGTGTAAATAAACCGACTCATCGTCTGAACCACACTCTTGATCTCGTTCTCTTCAATATGGCATTGAACTTGATCATCTAATAGTCTATCCACAGAATCATCTTCTTTCTGACCATTTTTTATAACCTCTGAGTTCATATTACTGGACTATAAGCCTTTTTGCAGAAACTCCTACAGCATATGTTTATCAGACAGTGCTGTTGCCAAATTCAAGGAAATGATTCCTTCAGTATTGAATTCAATGCCATGTCTCAATGTAGCAGAGGACTTGTCTGCTTCCATTAGCCCCTCACAAATAGATTATCTTGTTGAGAGTACTACAGGCTCATTACAGACAGCTCTCTATTGCACCTGTGAAAAAGAAGATAATTAAACATAGGAGGTTAGCACCATGGTATAGCCAGCAGACTTGTAAATTAAAGCAAGTGGCACGTAAATCTGAACGCAAATGGCGTGCCACTAAACTAGAAGAATCTTGCTTAGTCTGGTGGCAAGATAATCTTAAAACCTACAGGAAGGCTCTCCGTAATGCCAGAACAACCTATTACTCTTCATTAATAGAGGAAAACAAGAACAACCCCAGGTTTCTCTTCAGCACTGTAGCCAGGCTAACAGAGAACCACAGCTCTATTGATCCATCTACTCCTCTAGGTCTAACTAGTAACTAGACTTCATGAGCTTTTTTTAATGATAAAATTAAGACTATTAGAGACAAAATACATCATGCCTTGCCTTCGACAGGCACTGATCTGCATTCTGGCGCGGCAAGTTTGGAGTCAGCTGCGGAACCTGGTACATATTTGGACTGTTTTTCTCCCATTGACCTTCATCAAATAACTTCAATAATTTCTTCATCTAAGCCGTCAACCTGTCTCCTAGACCCCATCCCAACCAGGCTGCTCAAGGACATTTTACCTTTAGTCAGCCCTTCTTTACTGGATATAGTAGCTGTAATTAAACCTCCTCTTAAAAAGCCCACTCTAGTTACTCGAGAAAGCTGTAGCTAATCAGCTGTGTGAATTTCTTCATAAGAACAGTTTATTCGAGGATTTTCAGTCAGGATTTAGTGACCGCCCCATGTGCGAAGGCTCGCTGCAGGGGCCCGTGTTTGAGTTTTGACCTGTGGGGCCCTTTCCTGCATGTCGTTCCCCATCTCTCTCTCCCCACATTTCCTGTCACTCTTCGGCTGGCTCGAAAGGCCAAAAAAAGAATTAAAAAAAAAAAAAAAAAAAACAATGACTATATACGACTACACCGCTTTCAAAATTATTATGCAAATCATATTTTTCTCAGATTTTTCTAAATTATCTATATGAATGGCAGTCATCATAATTTATCAGTCATCAACCATTACAGTACAATTCAAATGTTTTTGAATAAACATCCCAATGATAACGGTACATTTAAAAAAAATAAAACACAAAATGCACATTTCAAATCATTACGCACAACAGAGTTTCCAAGCATTTTATTGTCAAAGAACAAAAAAGAAGGGTCATTTGTGAAATATATTGCATTAGCAGGTCATAACTAACTGAAATGTAACTGAAATCAAACACTTTTTAAATCAAAACATTATTACAGGTGAAGTCACATCTGAATATAGGACCCCTTGTTCAAAAGGAGCTTCTCAATTCTCCCATCCATTGAATTTATCAGTTTTTGGATGCTATCTGCTTCAATTGCTTTGCATGAGGACAGAATAGCCTCCCAGAGCTGTTTAGATGTGAACTGCCTCCCGCCATCATAGACACTTCTCTTAATGATGCTCCAAAGGTTCTCAATAGGGTTGAGGTCAGGGGAGGATGGGGGACACACCATAAGTTTGTCTTCCCGTATGCCCATAGCAGCCAGAGATGCAGATGTATTCTTTGCAGCATGAGACGGTGCATTGTCATGCATGAAAATGATCTTGTTTTGGAAAGCACGATTCCTCTTTTGGACCATGGCAGGAAGTGTTCTTCCTACAAGAAACTTGTCTGCTGCTACGACAGGGCATTTTCACAGCTGCTCTTTTGATCCGATGAAGTTGCCTGTAGGAAAGACTCCTCGATTTTCCTTTATCAGCACGCACACGTGTGTGCTCTGAATCAGCTACATACTTCTTGATTGTGCGACGATCACGATGAAGTCTCTTGGCAATTTTGATTGTTGTCATGCCTTGCACCAAACATTGAACGATTTGTTGCCTTTCGGATGCAGAGAGGTCCTTTTCTTGCCCATTTTGCTTGAAAATGGTTGGCTGCTTAATAATGTGGAACAACCTTCTTTAACATCCATGAGTTTAACTGACAAAGAAAAATCTTACCTTACCACTCTTAAACTCTTTTTGCATAATAATTTGGAACGCATTGTATACATGACCTCTGATGATATGGAAAGAATGGGTGCTGTATTGCAGTACCTACAGTTGACTTCCATACAAAGGTGACATCGCCCCACTTGGCTGTATTGTATTTGGTGATTAGTGCGTTTCAAGTTCTGTAGCATCGACGGAACAGAAAACTGGATTCACATATTTGAGTGCCAAATTTCCATCAAGTTTAAGTCTCCTGTGTGTGTGTGTTATTAACATTCTTGCACCATTGCAATTTTACATGAAAGCACATAAATAGTGAATGCACAACTTTTGTCACTATCTGTTAAACATCTAGCAAAAGATTGATTTCAGATGGGTGAAATAAAAGACTCTTCATCATTGTATTAAGATAACTTTATAAAAAATTCAAAATTAACAAACATTTGTAATAAAGTACCTTTGGAAGTAAATGCAAAAATGTTGACATTACAATGTGATAGATGTCAACTGAACAGACATTTTAAAAAGCATTTATTGATAAGTCATTGCGCACACCCTCAGTGTTGGCTGCTACCTGGATTTCACTGATCATTTGTCATTTCATTCCTCAAATAGAAATACAAAGCATTTAACTGCAGCAGTAGTACAAACCCACAAAACAAAACAGACAATATAAAGAAACAAAAAACAGAAAATGTACCATGTGTTGCCAAAATGACACAAAAGTCTGGAAGTGACTCCAGAACCCAGTGAATTGAAAATAAACACAAGGCGTCGTGACATCATTGCGTCTTTAGTCAGCAGGACTCGAAAAGACAGACAGGCCAAGAGCTGAAGCATTCAAAATATATAAAACAAACTCCTCCTTTGGCTTCTGAGCAGTGGCTAACTGAACTGAACTGAACTCCCCACACAAAACAATAGCTGAACTACTGATGACAGTTTCTTCGGGATGTATTCACTTATCAGTTCATGCTTACGTCAATTGAATATTCACACAGCCATACGTGCATTATTGTTCTACGCTGCATTTACAGCATGTCATCTTCTCCACCCCCGTACATGTCAGCCAGTTTCTTAAAGCGGGGTCCCCATTCACCGAGGCAGTCGTAGTCCTGGTCTCCACTGCTCGACGAGTTTAGCGAGGAGAGGCTCCCTGCATCAGAGCCGCCTCCCTCATAATCAAACACCAGCAGGGAGTCATATGGGGGCGCTGTAGGGTCGTTGTCAGCTGCCTTCAGGTTCTAAGAGACGAGAAATAGATATGTTGTCATTTCATAGACAGTCAGGAAGGTCAGGAATGATTGACAGAGTGAATGATACAAGTATTAAACCATATAGAAATCATGACATTTAAACATAATACCGTAGTGAAAAAAGATTTAGGTTTAGTTTAAGGATGAATGAATCTGTGTGAATCTTTGACTCACATCATCGATGAAGTTGCCAATTTCCTCTGGGTTGGCAGGACGAGGCCGGTACTGAGGAGCGGGCATGAAGTTTGGCACCACGTCGTTTCTGAACACCTCGGGTCGATTGTCCAGACCGCGGTGCAGAACACTCAGATCATAGTCCTGAAGAAGAACACATCAGCAAATGGATCCATGTTTTCAAAGCTTGGTCTCCTGTTTGATAATCTACACATTGCATATGTACACATACACACAGAATGATCTAATCTATGTCTGATGTAATGTCAGTTCCATCTAGCATCATTAGAAATGTATGCTACTTTCTACATTTATCTAATAGCTATAGTTACTTTGCAGATTCATTTTCCATCACAATTAGCTAAAACTACTTAGATTCTCTTAATATTGTTAGATCGATTCTGTCTATCATCAGAAACAACACTGATCAGAAGACTGGGTCAAACATGTGCCTTATTGCCTGACTGAAAACGTTGCACTTCCTCATCTCAAAGAAATCAGTCCCAACATCTGTGTTCATGTACCTGATCATCCTCTCCGCCTCCCTCTTCATCATAATAATAGATGTTGTCTCTGATATCGTCATCCTGTAGTAGAGGCTCCTTCTTCTCTCCCGTTCTCCGTCTTGCAAACAGCAGCAGGAACAACACCAACACTGAACATACAGAACACAAAGCTTAGTACAACACAATCACATGACTGTCACCACAAGTTCAACTATTTCTTACAGCAGAGAGAGATGAACTATGGGCAAGTGGTGAGAGTTGAGCAGTCACCACATTTCTAGATTTTTTTTTTATTGTTTAAGACCCAAAACAGGATGATAAAACTGTATGCATGTGTCAGCCTTTGTGAGGTTTTACTAACTAGACCACTTCCAGTGGTAACAGAGCAAGCTGAAGCAGGTGGATCTGGAGACTCAGTTTAATAAATCTGATCTGTGCTCCATGTAAACTTCCCTGCTCCATAGATACAGTATATCTGAATCCTCTGTGTCAGAGCACCATTGTTGGCCAAAAAAACGATCTTAGCTTCACTGTTCTTCATTATAATGAACACAAACACACATTTTTTTGAATGATTGATGGGAAGCTACTGGGGAACATATGGACAATAACTGCTTATGTTACAGTATGTAACTTCAGTTCAGAAGAGAACTTGTTACATGTTTGGTTGAGTGAAATATCTTCTAGACTTCTCTAATTCCTCCAGAATTATGATCTATAAAACATATAGAACTAAAACCAAATAGCAGACTTACTGAGCAGTAACAAGATGCCTGCGAGTATTCCCAGAATTACAGGTAGGCCAGGGCCACCTGCCAGAGTGCGTGTGCAGATCACTTCTTCTCCGCTGCAGTCGCACACTTCGGCCAGGATGGTGTTGTCCTGCTCCAGACCCTGGTTGTCTCCAACCTTCAGGACCACAGTGTATTCTCCACTGGGGAGTTCAGTGAGTAAGTTCAAAATGATGCCCGTTTCTGTAACAAAGAGGAAAACAGAAGACCATTTATTTGAGTTTAATTGATCTAATTCTAATATCATGACAGAAAAGCTCAAAATGGACCCACTCCAGAAGGTCAGGCAATCCTTCTGCCCATGCTGTATCGTCTTACCAATGAACTCCAGTCATCAAAATCTTGGTAAATGATTTTGAATCTTACACCTAAACTGGGGCATCTCATTCCTGAACCTGATCATTCAAATGTCAAAAACACTCAGCGCGACGACAGAGAGGAAAACTTTCAGCTGAAAATCATCTTTACTCAATTATTGGTGATATTTTCCATGAAGGAAATGCTTTGTGCAACTTCACTAGGGGGCAGAAAAGATAGAAATATTTTACATACTAGTGCCATTCATCTTTGCGGTCCAGTTGGACTTTGACATGCCATGTAAAGAGACCCTGTATGGAGCAGCATAGCCTGGTCCGTCTTTATCCGTGACTGTCAGATGATGAGGAGCTGGATTCTTATTACATATCTAAGAAAGAGAACACAACGTTACATTCAAAACTTGTGCTGAAGCACAAGAAACAGGTTTGACTTCATTCATTTAGTCACTTTGTGTCCATCTGTTCAGCAATTACAGAATTTAAGTTCTGTACCAAAAACATGTCAATTTCACATGCATGAATAAATATGACAAATGTTATATATTTGGGAAAGGCACCTTGATTTTTCGTTCCTCAATGGTGGGTGCATTGTCATTTACATCGTCAAGGGTGATTATTAAAGTACCAGTGCCGGTGGCTGGGACTTCATCTGGTAACGCACATAAACACAAACACATCCGGAAAGCAAAATAAACTTAGTTATAGGGAAGCAGTAAGATAACAGCCATACATAGATGACTTGTTTGGCCAACAGTGTGCAGAGTGTGTGGCTTGTTCGCACCTACCATTGTCATATGCACTGATGAGTGCTGTGTATTTGTTGTCCTTGACGAAGGAGGACTCTCTGTCCATTTGACTTTTCACCTTAATCAGGCCTGTGTCCTTACCCACACTGAGCCAGCCTGCAGGGTCTCTAAGGATTTTGTACCTGGATACAAACAAACAAACAAAAAAAAAAAATCTCAGTGAGATGGTTACGACTAACATCACATACTGGATCATTTGACAATCACTTGATATTTACAATGTGTTTTTCTTGGACATGTGAGCAATTTAAGCTACAGACGTTTTTACTTTTTCCTTTGGCAAATGCTCAGGAGTCGATACTCTGTATCAGCTCTGTTTTGAGAGTTGAGTTGTCTATGCTTGACATGTTAACGTTAATTGTGACTTTGGGCTAGAGGACTAAGAGCTGACAGATGAACACGACATGTTTCATGGATTCCACTCCTGTCCAACAGAAAATGTTGTATACAAACAAAACACTTTAGAGCGTTTTAACATGTCGGAGCAAAGCAATCTACACAAAAACTATTTGCCAACTTATGTAACACAACATAGCATGCTAGTGTTATTGTCTGAACATTCTATTAATTCCTTCCAGAATTAATAAGTCTTACCAATTTACTGTCTGACACCAGAAGAGGTTTTGGACACCCTTCTGCCTCACCACAACTACAATAGAATACACGCTTGTCTGGTGCTGAAACATAAAAGCTGTATAGTATCAAGTGTTAGCATAGAGTGTGCTTGTACATCAGTACTTCTTACATGACTGACTGTTTGCGGGCAGTGTCTGGGTCATGAGCTGTATACTGGACCACGTCAGTGCCAACAGCAAGGTCCTCCGGTTTTGTGACAAGCTTCACTATTGGGTCGAAGATGGGAGCTTCATTGACGTCCTCCACATTCACCGTCACTGTGGCGGTGGCAGTGGGCAGTGGAGTGGCAAAAGGAATTTCATTCTCCACTGCAACCAATAGTATGTGTTTGGTGTTCTTCTCAAAGTCAAGACCCTGGTTGGACAGAACAATATCACAGCAGCATAATTTAATCAGACAAATGTCTTATAACCTCCTAAATTGAATAGTTTACCTAACAGGTATCTCACAGCATTAGCACTGAAACGTATAAGAATTCTTGGTTTACTTCATACCTTGGCAGTAGAAATGATTCCTTCATTTTTGTTATTTCCCGTTTTCACAGTGAAAAGTCCATCAGGATCACCGGCAACAATTGTGAACTTGGCATTCCAGGCTGGAGAATGTGGCTCATCACCATCTGTTACTGACACTACAACGACCCGGGCCTCCACTTTATTCTCTGGAACTGATTCTTCATACTGGGACAGTGCAAAGGATGTGTTAAAATGTGGGACTAATACAAAAGGATGCTGTTGTTGACCTCCTTAAGTTACTGTGTTTCAGTATTTTTGTTCTTGCACTACATGTATGTAGCATGGTGGCAGATTTACAATTGGAATTCATAATACAACACTGGGACGTTGATTTCAAAACAAAAACAGCTTCTTATTTTAGCAGGTATAAAGTTGATGTAGTGAAGTAAAATGTCAGACTTTAAATCAGAATCACAACCTGTAACCTTTGTAGCACCAAAAACAAAAGCTAAAAGGAACAATATGCAAGATATTTACTGTATTCAATCATAAAATGACCATACTATGTCATCAGAGACCAGGAAAACATGCTCCACTAAAATACAATCTCTTGACAACAATATTTCAGTCAGTAAGTTCTTTTCCAAGATTGGATGGTCTGTTCGTATTTTATTCCACGTCTGATACCACACATGGTCCATGTCGATGTCTTTTTGATCTTATGGATACCGTAAGATTGTGTTGTGACAGAGATCTTGACAGTTGAACTGTTTTACATGACATGTAGGATTTCATATCCAAACTTAAATCTTCTCTAATACATAAGATGAAGACATTGTTCATTGATTTGGAGGAAACCCCCACCCCAAAAAACAATAAAATTCCAGCCCCATGGTCACTGCTTCAGCATGATGAGAACTCCTGAGGTCAACAGATATACTGTGCTCAGTTGTGATTAGACAACCGCTCTTCTGCAGAGAGGTTTAAGAAATTAGGTCATAAGTGTGTAGTACTTACAGTGGGTTTAGTGAAGGCAGGAGCATGGTCGTTACTATCCGTAACGGTAAGGATGACCTTCGCTCTTGATTCCAACCCTGTTCCCTTCATGTCAGCTGCTTTTACTGTCAGAGTGTACTTTGGGTATTTCTGTTTGAAGAGACACACAATGAGTTGAACACATTGACTGGAAGGATTGAACATGCTGTTATTTTATAGAATATAATGAGAAAATGTGTATTGGGAATCTCCAATTAAAATGTGTGGTGTACAAAAGCAACAGTCTAGAGTGAAAGATGGGTCAAATATGTTCCAAAGCTTCACCTCTCTGTCTAGCCCAGGGGCTTTGACTCTGATGACTCCAGTGATCTCGTTGATGCCAAAGAGGTTGTCACGGGGCAATTGTGGATCCTGTTCCTCAATATAGTATCGGATATCCGAGTTATCATTATTCTGCTCATCTATATCTGTGGCATTAACCTTTATCACCTCATAACCTGGAGAAAGAAAAAACAGAAATGGAAAAGAAATAAATGGACAAAGCCTTCACATATTCAGAGCATGTCATTAAAGAGGCCATTTATAAAACAAAGCCTAATGACAGTAATGACAGAGTTGCTTTTGTTTCAGCCTCTGACAAAACACAGATTTCTCTCATTTAAAAAAAATCAGGAAAGATTTCTTTATATTTCAGCTTCTTACCTGTTCTTCTAGACTCAAAACTGGCACTTACTGTTACAATCAGCCTGTTAGAATGTTTGCTTAAAATTTGAGAATTTGACTAATTTCTCTATCATTGGTTTTGCACAGCTAGAAACATGGAGGATCATTAAAGTGAGAAGACTATAAAAAAAGTTTAACTGTTTGTTTAACTTTGACTAGATCAAAGTTTGGGACAAAGAGTAGCAACTCTCTTTCACACCGTACTGTTAGTACTGTGGTTTTTCATTGAAGGCGGATGTTAAACATACTTTCTGGTGAGGCCTCTGGAACTTCTCCCAGGTATGTGTCTTGAGAGAAAACAGGTTTGTTGTCATTCTGGTCAATTACTTTCACGACAATATCCATAGGCTCCTCAGCCTGTCCTGAATTTTCTGCAACAGCATGTGCATGGAACTGCACACAGACAAACAGATTTGCATTATGATACCGTACATACAAGAAAACCCACATAGATGCTTTCATTCTGTATCACTGGAGCATGCACAAAAATGTGCTAACACTGATGTGTGTGATGGTGTGTGTATAGTTGAGTATAGGCAGCCATAATGTGTTATGAGCCCCATCAGTCAACCTTTGTTTATAATATTATATATTGTTTATTTTAACTACTCAAGAGCATCCATAGAGACACTTGAAGTTATAATTCACTGTAAGTCTCTTCTATAATGTTTTATAACTGTATTATTAAGTGTAGCCATGAAGCATTATGAATGCTATAACTGACTATGAAGGCCCCCATACAGATGTGATCATTACAGAAAGTGTTACCAAACTTTCCAATGAATGTTTAATATCTGGTATATAAGTCAAGGCCTTCATCTGTGCACTTTGTGTCAGCATAAAATGTTGGTTAACAGAAACAGAAAGTAAAAGTGAGTTGAGCAGAGAGCTTACCGTGTATTTGGCTTGTTTCTCTCTGTCGAGTGGTTGTGTGATATACAGATTACCAGTATCTCTGTCTATAAAGAAGAGACCAAGAGGAGGCTGATCAGCTCCTGGACCAGTGATGCTGTAAAAGATCTTCTTCTTTTCATCTTCATTAGAACGGATCTGGAAAAATAACAGAGTCCTGTGTTATACCACCATCACTGACAACAATACTTACAATATAGCAAGACTGCTAATTTCAGCTTCAGTGAGGAAGCTGTGGAGAGGTCTTTGACTTATAGATAATAGCCTGATAACAATATTCAACAACATCCTGTTACAGCAGCTCAGGTCAGTGGTTTTGTGATCTCTTGAAGTTCATGAGTCATGACACATTTCATTCTGTCATTGCTACAAGGAAACAACTATTTATCTTAGTTAACAGGTTAATAAATAATTGGAAATAAATAATTGGCTAGAGCTTTACTTAATTAAACAAGTCAGAGCACAATGACCGCAGTGGAAAACAACTGGGAGAAGAAATTATTCAAAATACAGTTCAGTATCAATTTCTCAATCACTTAATTTCCTCTTACCTGAGATATTTTAAAGGGGTAGGGTCCTCTGTGATTCTCACTAACACTGAGTTCAGGAATAACCCAGTCCCTCTTCCTCCTCCTCAGACCTTTACCAGACTTGGGGAAAAACACAACAGGCACCTGGCAGACATACAAATAAACAAACAAGGATGAATAAATGAAAGATTTGAATAAATAAATGGACTGTAGTGATATCACATCTTTCTAGTCTTCTGAGCACACAAGGCGCTTTAACACTACACATCACATTCACCCAATTAACACTGCCGGCAGAGGCTGCAATGCAGGGTGCAAACTGCTCAGTGGAATTCACAAAGAGATGACACAGCCTTTGTACTGATTAGCAGTAGTCATAGTAGTAGTATATCTTTACTTATTTTGTTCAATTACAATTCATTTTTACTCGCTTCAACTACTTTTACTTTTCTTTTGTCCAAGGTGTACCCTATCCAGGATTTAGGTGCAAACTTATTTCATGCTCAATAGTATAAGTATTCCTACCTCTGTGTTAGAGTCCACTTCAGTAAGGTGCTGCTGATGGTAGTTCTCATCGTACAGAACTTTGACAGGAAGAGTCATTTTGCCACCTTGAGAATAGATGGCATGGATGAAGAAGTCCCGGTGTCCTTCATGAAGGGAAACTGGTGCAATGACCTGGAGGTAATCATCAGAAAAGTTCAACATGCTTCAATGTATAGGTTTAAATGTGTAAGGATGTGGGATTGGTGTGAGTTTTACAATCAATTCTACTGACCTTCAATGTGCCATCCTCCTGTACCATGAAACTGCTGTCATCACTGCTAAAACTAAATCCTGTACTGTCTGGGCAGCCAGTGAAGTCAACTGGGAATGGACAGAAGAAACACATGGAGTACATGCATACAAGTCTTAAGTTCATAAACAAAATAATGTACGCCCGTTTGCAAAAGTCTCATTAAACGTGCCTAAATAGTGATTAATCCTGCATATCCTACATCATCACATGAGACCTATCACACACTCCTTTCATCATCAATGAAGTACCTATCTATCAGCAGTTCAATTGAATTGAAGCTCCACCATTTGCCCCTCCTTCAGACTGGAACAAAACTCAGTGCTGCTTGAAAGTTTGTGGATTGTACAGAGATATTCAGTTTTTTAAAATTGTATTTTATTTCAAATAACCATGTTAAATCTTGCATTTGTTCATATTTCCTCTTTTAACTGTTCGATGAACATGAAGTGATCATCAGCATAACATGGCTCACGGAATCTTATTCCTCCACACTGCCAGAGCTTAAAAGTTTTATCAGTAACAGCACAAGCAATTAGTGGAATCATCTGGCTTAGTACATGACAACTGGTCCTCACTGTGTTCAGTGGCTTTCTTTGTCCTTCTAAAAGTGAAAAATGATTATGACTAATTTTAATCCTTTTTGCTGTGGTATTCAAAAAGGTATACAGACAGTATATGGTCAGTCTTCTTAGATTAGTATTGTAATGCAAAGCATATGCTTTAGTATGTAAAGCAAACAGGAATGGTGGAAACATGCCGATTAGAGTAATGAATCATGCTTCACTGTCTTATCAAACAAATCTGAATGATTTGAGATACAAGTGCAGCAAACTATTTCAATACACTGTGCAGTACTGAACTCATTTTGCTCACACTGAATTAGAAAATAAATGCCTTTAAAATGACTGTGTAGTCAAAACTTCTTTGTTTTTTTTACATCCACTTGCTTTGTGGATGTACAACACTTATTACTAATAAACTTTAACGTAGCTAAAATAAAAATTAAATAAAACTGGACTGGTCTGGCACAGACGTCCGGGAGTCAAAGGACACTGGGGTCCTTTGGAGGGTGCAGGACTTTCATTACTCTGTGGTCATCTGGAGGATAGGGAAGCTCAGAGAGAGAGACAGAGAAAGACTCAACAAAGTGATCAAGAGGACCAGCTCTGTCCCCTAGACTCCATAGAGGAAGTGGGGAGAGGAGGAAGTTAGCAAAGCGGACATCCATCATGAACAACTCCTCTCACCTCCTCTACCTGTGTCAAGTGGATTCCCCACTGTGGGATCATTAAAGTCTATCTAATCTTAAACTTATGTTTGACTGAAACTGTCAAGAGACTGACTTCTGCTTTCCCTGCACAGATTTATCCTGTCAGTCCAGGGGATTGATTCCAGTCACAAGCTGACTTCTCTAATCTTTTAGGCTACCACTGCCACCAATTATTATAACCCTGCTGCTAAGAAAGACACAGAAGAAGACAGTGCACACTCATCACCATTCTTGTCCAGGAAGTTGTTATTACACATCAGCTAAACAGACAGGCTTTGCTGAGAGAAACAGTTATAACACACAGCCAATGAAGACCAAGCACCCACTTCCCCACTGTGCTGCTGATTTGGTAACTTGTCCCAGAAGAGTTTAGACGGGGTCATTATGGTCTTCATTCTCCCAGAAGTTAAAATCTCTCATGGGACTCTGCATATCAGTGCTTCTGTAGCTGTTCTCTAGCCCAATGCAAGCTTGGATGTTAGAAAAAAACACGCTGTATATAATCCCTCCTTGTTAACTGAAAACAAAAACAAAAGCTACATCATTTGAGCCTGCAAAACAGGCTTGGGTACTACATTTAGCCCTGCATTACATGAGAAGCAGAGTCAGTGCAAGCTGAGACCTGAGGCGGTTCGGCTACATGTGAGAACAATGAACAGCTAATCTGTAGAAGGCCATCTGAGTCAGAGGAGCACTCAAAAAACACTCATTTATGACAATAATTCAAGCCTAGATGCTTCCATAGCTAAAATGCTTGCTCCGGATTTTACAGTCTAAAAATAACCTAATCAGCCTGATAATAATCTGCAATGACACTGAAATTTGGAAATGGACACCACAACAGGCAATGGGGGGGGACAACTTCCTCCTCTTTTTCTTACCTTTGCCCAGCGTCGAGTCCTGCTTCAGGTCCTGTGTGGCCACTTTGAAGATCAACATGTCTGACTTGAATCCAGGTACACATGCTGCTGAGGCCTAGGGGAAGAAACTTTTTTTAAAAATAAATAAAAACAATGCAGTATATAAGTAGAGTGTGCAATCTAAGGCTGAAACAGGCGCCCATTCATAGAACATATGGATCCAGAATGTCTGGGACCTCTATCAGATTGAACACATTACATAGTTATATTTATCAGTCACTCTTATATCACCCTTTATACATACTTCACACAACACCTCACTGCTTTTTGGAGTGTGTATATATTATACCATGGAGTAGACAATTATGATCTGGGTTTGGTTACTCATATGTGTATGTATATGAATGAATTAAGGAATTAATATGCATGCACCAAAAAAGGCTAAACAACAAATATTTTCATGATGGATTAATCCTTCATTATTTTTGTTTTGTCTATGAGATATGAAACATGGTGAAACATACACACCACAGGTTATGTCTGATTTGTCTGACCAACAGTCCAAAAGAGAAAGTCAATTTAACAGAGAAAAGAAAAGACGAAAAAAGAATACATTAAAAGCATTTAAGAGCTTAAAAGATTTATAGAAGACAACGATAGCCAATTCCTAAAACATAACAAATTGATATTTCATTTAATTTGCTTCTGTATTTTTCCTTTGTATAATTCTGGAACTCTGCTTTCGTTCTCTGAATTTCCTGTCAGATAGGTAGATTGAGCTGCTTGTTGCTAAAATAGCTGCTAACTAGCTGCAGTAAAACATCATCCAGTTTGAGTGAAGTTAAAGTATAAAGTTATGTTTTGCATGGTCATCAGAGGACTGGTGTTGTGCCATCTTAAGTGCCTTCAGCATAACTCAATTAATCATCAGTCAGTTAATCAAATTCAGTGCCCACATTGTTATTTTCCAAGCTGCAGTAGTTTGGAAAAATGACCTAAGTCTACCTGATCAATATGCACATATGCCATTCTCAGAGATGGGAAATAATTGAGATGGCTCACTTGTTAACTTGAACTAACTGACTAACTAACTAGCTAGCTAACGTGCGTTCTATCATCAGCTCATTCTTGTGTTTTATTCAGAATCTTATTAAGATTTTAATTATAATTTAAAGAAATTCAAATCAAATTGTACGGTCTTCTGGATGCACTCTGAAGCATACGATATCAGTACATTCTGACTTCTACATTACATCTATAAGCTTCTGTGTGTGAAACATACATGGGCAGCTTCTGAATTTATGTAGTTGTGTTTTAGTTATTTATGTAGTACAAATTTTGCCATACATTAGCTATTTGTCTTTTGTTGATGTCCTCACAGGCCCCATGCCACCAACCTCTGGTGCAGTATAGGCCCTGAAGAACAGTACTGAACTCAGCCAGCCATGACGGCCAAATAGACTACTGTACACACAGTACACATAAGTCATATATATATACACACACACACACACTCATAGCTAATACTTGTGGTTAGCTACTTTAGCCATGCAGCTAACTAGCTGTGCCATTAGCCGACTGCTTGGAGTGGGAGCTCAAAAGTCGGAGGTTGTGTTAATGTTAACGCTTCTAGTAGAGGAGCTTAGGCTGCTGGAAGAGCTTGGCAGAGCTGAGACAGAGACTGAGTCATTTCCTGTAGCCTATCTGTGTAACATCTGGCGCCGCCATTTAGTGGACCTGCAGCAGGTGAGTGAGTGCGTTGACTCTAATAGGAGAAGTGAATGTGAGCACATTCTTTGACTTCACTGAATACTGGACTCATTTTTCAAACGCCACATATCTTCTAAAAATGCTGACACTAACATGTTTTTCAAACGGACATCAGCAGACTCAGTCTCCTCTCTGACGCTGCTGGATTTCACCAAACATGATCAAAAACAAAAGAGCTTTAATTTAAAAGAACTCTCCAAGCAGTCTGTGGCACAACAGTGTTTACTGTTTACATCCATCTAGACTACATTCACAGCACAAACCTGATCTGGAGATTGGGAAGAGGAGACCACACCCACATAGAAAACAGCAAGCGTGTGTGGTTTCATATTACTTTCATATATATTGGAATTAATTGTCTGCTGTTATAGAATATAAATAGAGAATATCTGACAGCAGCTACAGACAGCAGTTAGCTACTTTAGTAACAAGGAGCCTCAGGAGAGTACAGCACAGCAATGGTGTCTGTGATCTATGCACACAGTGTGTCCTCATGACATACTTTGAACGACAGCACCACCATTTGCATAATCATGCAGAGAGACATATAGTTACACGGAAGTATGGGAGAATAAGGGGATACAAAGGGAAAATACAGAACTTTAAAAATGAAGGAAAATGAAATGGAAGAGGAAATAATTGAATACAGAAAGGAGTTTATTAATGCCCACATTTATTTTTAATGTTTTGGTGCGTATTTATTTTATTTGGTTTTGATTTTGGGACTCAAGGTCCTCCATAGAAACTAGTCCACTTTGCCACCAAGCTCCACCAAGTGAAAAGTACCAACTGTCTAACTTTTTTCATTTTGAAATACTGACTGTTAAAGGGTGACTGACATCTTTGATAATTTATTTAAATGTACGTAAATGACAGGTGTGTATTTGTAAGAGATCAAGCCAAACAGAATATGACCGATAAGATTTTAACCTGCCGACAACGTCATCAACGGAACAAGGGCGAGGCCCGTGGCGGTCTGTCCTCGAGGGGAGAAACAAGCCACCTCTGAAAAAAATGGCGATCGAAACCAGCTTCGTGTGTCTGAGAATAAAACTGAAGTAGACATTACTTTTAAGTCTATTACTCATTACATTACTTGTCATTTAAGACCTTCCCTTTAATTTTACATGCATGAAGCAGCATTTAGAAAATAAAAGAATGGAAATAAGTAGTAACAGCAGGCTTCCGTTCAGGTAAAGACAGCGGGGAAGGTACTAAAAGTTTCCCTGAGATAAACAGCTGCTTGCTGCGGCACAGGGAAGCGGAGAACACCTTCAGTGAGAAGCAGCGAATGTTTCTGAAACATTTCAGTAAGGCAACCACACTACCGTGTTCAAGTTCCGACCGCAGGAAATCTTACCTGAAAAACGACCATTAAAACGGCCAAAGGCGCGAAGCGAGCGGCCCCCATCTGTCCTCTTTTAATATTTCTCCCAGTGAAAGAAGAACCGTCAACTTCCCTCCAAACAAAATTATATTCCTTCGCCCCTCGTCGTCGTGTCTTCTTTGTTTCCTGAATGTAGTTTCAGTGAGTGAGTGACTTCAGCTGGACGAGTCACTGCAGGTACTTTCAGCGTATGACGTCAGCTTACAGGTGCGCGGGATGTGCTCCTGATATGGTCATAGAGGCTGAACACGCCTCGCGAGACAGATACCAGCAGTTTCTGTGACTTCCTGTTTCACAATAGATCGATAGATACGTCTACAGCAGATAATAATCAATATTTAGTGATGATCTGTGCCTGAGCTGAAAGCATTTACAACTCTCTCTCTCTCTCTCTCTCTCTCTCTCTCTCTCTCTCTCTCTGTGTGTGTGTGTGTCCGTCCGTCCGTCCGTCTGTTGCGTACAATTGCGTACCAAAACTGACTAACTCTTACTTATCTTCATACATTACAACTCATCTGTGGGGAGTAAGATTCCAACCATGGTTGTTCATCAAGAACAAAACAGCTGAAGAATATGTGAATAGCTAACAACATTTTATTTGTGAAGTCATTAGTGTACAACCATGAGAGTGTGAGCGATGAGAGTGTTTGTCAAGTCATCATTAGTGTAAAACCAGCCTGAAAACCACCACCCACCAGCTCTCTACAAACCAGCAGGGGTTTCAGGTTCCCCATTTCCATACGACTTCCTTAATTTAAAACAATGAGTCATGATAGATCTGAGAATCCTTTAATGCCTAAAATCTAGGCATGATGTGACGTATTCAAGACTGATGCTGTATTTACACTTAGCTAGGACGGGTGAAGAAGAGTGACAGACAAAGACACTCCTGTCTGAGCACATAGATGTCAGGATGCTCAAACGCAGAGTTGGTATAGCAGCTGATATATTTCACTTTGTGTCTATTCAATTTCCTTTCTTGACCTCTGTATCCAGTATATCATTTGAGAGCATCATCTCATAAATTATTTTCCAATAGGTTATATTACATAGATATAAATCATTTTCTTAATGTAGTCATTGAAGTCATTCTCTATGACCTAGTGATAAATATAAAAAATGAATCCCAAAGCGAAGAGCACTTCCTTCATCCATTCTTTTATGCTCCCGACTGTCTGGGCATCAGCTGACTGAAAGAACAAAATCATCAAGTCAGATTCAAACCCTGGGCTTCCATAGCAAGGACTGAGCCTTTGCACATGGGACGACTGCTCTACTAACTGAACTAAACACCACCCTGAGATATTTCATCTTTAAGTGTGTCCCAACCAGGTCAGGCTGCATCCCCCGGGTTCACAGAGGCGACTTGAAAGCCAGACTAAACTCGCTACTCGTCCCAAATCAGACAGCCTCACAGAGAACAACGCTAAGTTTAGGCTCCTCGCCCTCAGACTGCAAAAAATGTAAATGACACAAAACAACTTACATGACAACACACAGGTAAATACTAAAGTACAGTATAAGTCACCATGCCTCCCTCAAACATATGATGGACAGCTGACATCAGTAGAGAGACAACAACAATAGACAACAACTAGAAAATTTCTAAAGAAATTGAGTGTGCCTGACTCTGGCCCCGTCGCCCCCATACATTAAATAGCTGTCAGCATGTGTGTGTGTGTGCCTGTCGGCTAATGAGAGAGTTTTGCAAAGTATTTTATTTTAAAGGGGCTCTTATTTTGAAAGCTTTGAAACCCTTTGTCTTGTCTGTGTGTGTGTGTGTGTGTGTGTGTGTGTGCCATAGTTCCTATCATTGAACTGGCTTCACTGTGAGCATCCCAAGCTCTTCCTGAATGTCAACATATATATTTTATGTGGCCAAAGTTAAGACATGGGACTTTTAGAGCGATGGAAAAAAAACGTTAACGTCTATCCATTTTTTGGCGTGATTTTCTTTTTTGGGACTCTTAGAAAAATCATAGCAATCATAGCATTGGGCAGCAACCAGATTAACATGGCAAAGGATTAAAAACTTAGTAGTTCCTAGTTTACTTACTCTGAGTAACAGGCAGCCTGAAAGAGGTAATGTTATCTGCTGTGACTGTTGTTATTTTTGTTTTTGTACTGTTCATATTTTATGCAAAATTATAAGAAACATAAATGACATAAAATATGATTTAAAGACATTAAGATGGGCCCTCCTGACAGGTCCATCTCATTTTCAACATGTATGTATTTTAAATATTTAGCCCCCAGCAGCTGCAAAAAAAAGGTCCATTATTGTTATTGTTGTGTGGATCTAGGAATAGCTGTGACTGAGTTGTACATAGAGCTTATATACAACTTATGCAAGTGAGCATTTATGTTTCAGTCTGTCTGCATTGCTCTGCAAATAAAACAGCTTAAAACAATGTCTAAACATTGAGTTTTTTAAAGCGTCCCTTCTATCATAGGCGTTCTACTGCAGTCTACAATCAAGACCTTAATAGCTTAAGAGTGAATAAGCACTAAAGAAGGCGGTTTCAAAAAGCAATTAAGTGATGTTATCTTTTGCTCCTCCCCCATCAGTCATTCATCTTTCCCACAGAAAGACAGGGAAATGTGGGGGCAGAAAAAAGACTGGTCACTTCTCAGTGGCCACCACTTAAGCCTGTGAAAAGGGTCAATGTGGAACAGAGAGGAATGGAATGAGTGGGAGGAAGGCAGTGAGTAGTGTCAGATTACATTCTTAGTTTGCTGAGTTACAGGAATGACTGATTCAGTTGTGATCATCACACTTCCCACCAGTCAAGTTCTATTTATTTTATATATATAGGGATGGAAACATCAAATGATGGTCAGCGTAGAAAGGTTGGTGCAGTCTCTGAAATGTTTGGGAGGGGAGTTTGAGAGGGAGGGGGCAGCTATGGAGAAGGCGCTGTCACTGCAGGTCCAGCGCTTGGTCCTTAGAAGTGGAGACAGGAGGTTGGTATCAGAGAAGCTGAGGCTGCAGGATCAAGTCTGATGATGGAGGTCTGTAAAGCAGCAGGGGGCCGGGTTATGGAGGTACTTTTGAGTTAGTTTGAATTGTATGATGTGCCATATAAAATGATGTTTCAGCGGTCTATTCTGGATTTGAAAAAGGCATGGATCAAGGTTTCAGCAGTAGAGAAGGAGAGTGAAAGAATTCAACAGGTAGCCAAAAGATGGCTTGTTGGAAGACTGGTCAGGAAGTCTTGGTTTCAGTTACAGAGGAAGGGGTTAAAAGCCAATTTTGTTGGTTATCTTGGAGGGAAAGCTCGTTTTCAAAGCAGAACTGTAATCTATGAACCGCATCCATGTATATGCTTTTTCTTATTGTTGCTTTTATTTTGGCCATTTTTGGAACATTTTGTTCGACAGGACAGCTGATGACAGACAGAAAAGCAAGTAGAGAGACAGGGGATGACGGGTAGCAAAAGACTACAGGCCGGAGTCGAACCAAGGTCGCTATAGCAAGGACTTGAAAAGGTGGACGCTCTACTAGTTAGGCCATCAAGGCATCGCCACATGTACAATATGTGTTGTTAAAAGAAGAATGATGAACATGACATTTTTAAAAATGTGTTGCTTGCATCAAATTCAAAATTTTATTTTAAATAAACAATCTCAGCTTCCCATTTTTGAAAAGTTGTCTTTTTAAGATATTTTTGAACCTTTATTGGATAGTAGCACCTGAAGAATGACAACTTTTTTGGAAACAGGGTTGTACCCAAGTAGCTACGTCTGGCAGATATAACAGCTGAACACAATTATAGCATTCTTTCTACAATGGAAATCAAATATTCTTCAGAAAGTTCTTCCAAACTCTGTTGCAGAACTTCCAAGAGGTTGTTTTGCTTTCAATCTCAATGGGTTTCAGTCTGGTGACTGTGCTGGCCACACCATATTGTCAAGCCTACCACCTTGTTCTTTTTTCCTACAGTAGTTATGGCATAGCTTGGACTTGCTTTGGGTCATTATCCTGTAGAATGAGCACCTGACCAATCAGGCGCATACCAGAAGGTACTGCATGGTGCTGTAGAATGCCTATAGCCAAGCCTAATTTTCTTATTTTAGAAATAGGTTTCTTGCTTCAATTTACCTGTCAAACCTGCAGCTCAAAATGTTCTATTTATAGTTGTTAAATTGTGACTTGTGACTGTGACCTGTGATCACACAAGCTACTGACTCTCAGAAACTTGTCTTCTGATTCTGTTCTGGTTTTGCTTATCCCAGACCTCTTCCTGACAGAAATTGGTCTGTCTGTCTTTCATTGTTAATTGCCCTTTTCTTGCCATTTTTATAGCAACACACTACTTTCTGCAGCATAATACTGTTCATATAATGTTCATGAGGGTATGGTATCACAGTGTTCCAACACAACTTTCATGCAGACAGAAGGGTTTGTAAGTAAGACGTTTAAGATGTTAATCCAACACAACATACACACAACCATGTTTTACAGGAAAAACACATGACTGAATACATGCAAAGCTAATGACATACCCACCAGCCTCAGCTGTAGGCTACTTTGTGTTTAATACTAATTAGCTGTGTTACAACATGCACATTCAGCATGTTAGCATTGTCACCGTGTCTGCGTATTGCCATGCTAGCATTAGCATGTAGCTCAAAGCTATGCTAGCTACAGCCTCACAGAGCTGCTAGTGTGATCTTGGAGTCATGCTGAAAAATAACTGCTCCTGATTAATGAGTAACTGCACAGAGATCAGTGTGAGAAAGAGCTGTGGGGGGTTTGCTCTTCTTTCACTTTTGAACAACGGCACTTCAAAGTCAAGGTCCATATATTGAACTCTTTCCAGGACATTCCACCTTATCTCACGGTCCTTGTTCAGCTGCCATAGAGAGTATATCTGTTTTGTTTTGTTTTTTGGCAAACTACTTTTTCAAGAATGAACTTTTACACCTTTTGTATATCTGATGTGGTGTAGTTGGTTATTGTTGTCTTTGCCCTCATAGCTCCACATAAAGCATCCATTTATTCAGCTCAGATTATTTGTGAGGAGTAGACACTGTGTCTCTGTCTGTTATACTCCTCAGCAGATTGCCTTCATTTGTCAAGGCTGTTAGTTATGGCTGCTAAAGGGAGACTGTGTCAATGATTAACTGTCAGGTCAATGTTTAGAGAATCTAGTATCTGTTGACAGAAATGGGGAAACACAGAAACAGAACTTAAAACAACAGCACTGATACACTGCAATGATACGAGAACTGAATTTTTTAAATGATAAGCTGAATCATAAATAAACAGTAGTTTATGTAACATTCTAATAATTATGTAGTTTCTCACTTCGGTCATATACATATAATGTGGACCTTTAGTCCTGGTTTTCTGTTTCTTTAGATTAGAACAAGAAAGTAGTCACAGAGATCGAGATCGCACAGGCCTTTACATATTAATAACAGCAAATGTTTCAAATGTTTTATTAAATGCATACATTGCACAAAATGTGTATTTGTCAGACTCATAACCACAAGTTTTAAGTCTTAACAGTCCTGTAGCGCCACATTATGTGACAATGCTGCATTATGTAAAATTTCACCTCATTATGAAATAACAACACATTCTGTAATAATCTTCCACATTTTGTGATAAAATTCTTGAACGCATAAAAAAGTGCACCTTGCATTTTGTAATAACTGATGCAATATGTGACAACTTATTACAAAATGTGGCAAAGTTTATTACATATTGCGTTCAAGAATTGTAATCAACTTTAAATAAATTGTACCACATTTTGTAATAAGTTGTTACATATTGCATCAGTTATTACAAAATGCATGATTTGGTGCATTATCCATGCATTACCCTCAGAACAACACTGACTTTAAGCATTTCAGCATGAATCGTTAATATGAATTAATTTTAAAAACTAGTAGGATGTTACATTGGTCATCTCTAAATCAAATATAACTGTATTCACAGAGAATGTGTTTGAAAGCTCATAGAGAAAAAAACTGCACTAAATGAGTGTTACTCACACGAACATTATCGGTGCACTGAAATGTTGGAAGACATACACACATTCAATCTGGATTATGTTATGCAAAAACTATATGTGATAGAAAGCAGATAAAACACAAAAACAAATATGGAACAGATAAAAACTTTATTCAAGCTCCATTTGCAATGCAACATTAATGTCCTCTTCTATAGTGGATAAAAATAAATGACCATCAAAACTACACCAACTAAAAACAGTATAAATAATTTTTCACAACAAAAAGCTATATCTCTAACCATGTTTATGTAATTTAAAAAGAAGGCTATAGACAAATGACTATTAACAAAAATTTATTTTAGACTTGATGAAAAATAAGCTTCTCTAGCGGCAACAATAGAAAAACTTTCCCTCCAACATAAACTTCTCTTAAAACAACCAGTATTTATGTCAAATAAAAGATAATCAGCCTGAAAATGATTGAACTATGTATTACAGACACTTCCATACTTTACATCATATCTTTAAATGATGTCTTTCCTTCCTTCTTGTCTCTTTCAGGTCGCAAAACATGAGTTACTATTTCTTCCAAAAAATGTCCCTGATGGTGAAATGTCCATAGGCCATGTGCCTCAACACAACCCACATAGCTCCTTTAGTCTCAGTGAGAGACCACTCCACAAATCTACTACAGTAATCAATTACAAATGTATTGAGGGAGCTACTTTTTTCTTTGCTAGGAAAAAGATTATAGACTACTTTTCACTCAATATATATTATGAGGGTTTGTTTTACGTACCCTATAACTACAGATAAAGGGCAAAATTTGTTACATTTTCTGTTCCATATTTGTTTTTGTCTTTTGTCTGCTTTCTATCATGTATACTATTTGCATAACAAAATCCAGAGTGCATAAAACAAGTGCAACTATTGCACTTTTCTTCATGAACTTCTTTCATGAAGTTTCTAATGATTTAGAGAGGTGTCAGTTTAATGGTATTTTGGTAGGATGTAGTTTGTGGTGCTGGATATCTATAGCATGGTCAAAATAACTGAGTCATCCTCCAAGAATAACATACACAATTCAGCAGCAGCATCAAACAACAACTTTAGTCTGAGGAAAGTGTGAACTGTCATGAAGGCGTGATTTATTGCAGGGCTGTCCTGTTACGGCTCCAACATATTTCTCCAGGGTGCACACAAGCAAACATATACATTTACATGTATGCGGAGGTACATACATGTACATTTGTTCACAACTATATGAACTATACCTACAAGGTAAATAAGAAGAATGATCAAAACAAAGAATTATCAGGACTTAAATTTCTTAACTTTCTCAGGATTTAAAAACATTTCTTAAGTTTAAAAAAAAATGTCACAGGCTGTTCAAGAGACGGGCCGCAGTAGCTAAAAGCAGATTTGCCATACTTCGTGGAGGTCCTGATCTGAGTGACCTGCTTGGTATATACCTCTGTAGCGTGTCTGAATAGGTTGGTGCCAGGCCATTCAGCGATTAAAAAAAACAATAAGAGAATCATAAAATCAATTCTAAAACTAATGGCCGACCATAATAGTGTGAAGCAGAGTGTGGCAGTAGATGTGCTCAGCTCTCACTTCCCGCTCAGTGATTCTGAACACAGGGGGATTACAAGAAATGCTCCATAGGGAGGATGGTATATATCTCTGTGTCCCTCTGTGTCTGCCAGTGGGCCTGGAGAAGAGTCCGCTGTTGTTTATCTATATGTCTGCTGCTGACTACAGCATAAAAGCACTTCCATCATCATGTAATACTGGACTTCCTGTTAAAAGCCCATCATAAGGCTGTTCATAGGCTTTTAGTTCCCATCAAATCTTAATGCAGGGAAGTCTCTCACATTCTGATTAGAGCTTCAGATGCATACATTGACATAAACATGACCAGTCACATGATCATTGCGGCACTCACAGACACAAACAACTTCAGCTTTCGTGACAGGCAAGAGTCTAGATTTAGGTTGAGCGTGTGTGTGTGGGTGTTGGTAGAGGACAGGCCCAGTCATGATGGAGTGTATTGTGCTTTCACCTGAAGAGCTTAATTAACTGTGAACAGATCCTTTGGCACATTCAGTCAAACAAGCTGTTGTTGAGATATTGGTGATCAACGGTGATGTCAAGAGGAAACAAAGTGTTCAGGAGCCTCTGATGTCTTATACTGTAATGTTTATTGAAGCTTGATCAAGAAGAATTAGAGACACTCTCAAAGTACATCAGAAGTGCCTCAGTCAGTCTCACAGTCTGCAGACCCCAAGATAACACCACAAATACTATACACCCAGAAATAATCTCAGGAAGAGAATGTTTTTCCCATGTTAGTGTTACTGTCAGCATATTCTTGTAGCTATTTATTATGTCTAGAAAGCCAACATTCAGTTCCTTTGACTCTGATCACCACAACATTGATATAGACTGGCACCTACTGTCCCCAAACAAAGCCAACAACTTCTACTGCCGAGGACCTCAAGGCCCACACGTGACATGTGTAACCTCAGGATAGAAATTCCGTAACATAAAGTAGTAAACCTCCCACTGCTTACTATTGATCTCAAAGCAGTATGTAGCAGTGTATACAGTGTTAAAGTATTTGTGCTTGGAACACACCAAATGACGGTGGTGATGTTTTCTTGAGATCTTCTTTCCTCCTTCTTCAACTGTTTGAGCACACTGTCTATGACCATGTTGGGCAATGTTTTGAAACACATTTTTTGGTAATAGTTTATTCTTGCATTATGAATGAAGCAGTCATAGTTTACAACACTATGTCCTCTACATCTTAGATTACATCACATCGTACCGTAAGTCTGATACATGCTAGCACTGGTTCTTTATGTAAACTGTGTTTATTTTATTTGTCAATGGGACATTCACTACTTAAGTTAGCTCCATGGTGTTTCCCCTGCATCCAGCTCAGACTGCTGTAGGTGATAAAGGCCTTGGCCTTGACCCCTGTAGCAAATGCATGTAGCATTTCTGTGATGTTGGATAAAAACTGAACATCACAAATACATTTTTAAAAATGATAAAGCAAGTGCTGAACGCTATGTCATTTTTATTATTTTAGACAGAGATATGTAATAGTATGATGGGACAGAATGAAAGTCTTAGAATACAGTCGTAACATAGGAAACTATTGTACTAAAAATCATTTTCATGTAACTTCATCATATTGGTACTTTGAACTATTTTAAAAAAATAGGCCAAACTTGAGTATTGCATGCTATGCTGTAACTTTAAACTCATCCAAAAAACCCTCTAGAATCCTCTCACCAGTACAAAGAAACTGGAATGATGGTAAAGCAAGTGGTAAAGCTTTGTTCATCCTGATGAGACACCGTGGTGTGGTCCTCCACAGATGGAACTGTGAACATGCACGTGGATGTGCACAAGGCCGAGCTAACTTAGCTTCTTCTCTGCAGTTTTTCTGCTTTCTTGTCCCACAGATTCTCATGGATTGTGGCGACACCTAGATCAGGGATTGTGGTTGCATCTGCTGCTGTGGCGCTGCTTGACATGCACTACAATTGTTACAACTACTATTAGTTGTATTTCCATTACATGTATAGTTGTAGTTTTCATTATTATTATTGCTGCTGTGTTCACCCTGCTCATGGTGAACACAGCAGGTTCTGTTCAATGTTTCTGATTCTTAAAGTTGCCTGAACGATGGTCCATTTGCGCTCTTTAGGCATCTTATCAAGTTAGGAATCATTGTCATGATAATGACTGAGAGGATAAAGATTAGTGAGAGGAATGATTGTGCAACTTCCTCTTTTCCATTAGTGTGTATGTGTTTGTGTGTGTCATGCCTTTAAGGCGTCATAGTCATGCTGTGATCACTCTGACGGTTAGGGTGTGTTGGAGGGAACTCAGACTGAAAGTCTGTTGAAAGAGTGTTCTCACCTCCTGATCTTAGATGGGGATTTCTGTAATTTCATCAACAAACATATTGTTCCTTTAAGGTCTACTGACCTCAACAATCTGTTGTCAGAATATTCAGTAGTGTTAGAGTGTTATTGCTCTGGTTACCTGAGGATTAATATGCATGTTCACTGAAGAAAATAAAACCAAATAATATTATTATTTATTTATTATTATATTATTACTCAAATCAAATCAAATCAAATTTTATTTGTATAGCCCAAAGTCACAAAACACATTTTGCCTCAGAGGGCTTTACAGTCTGTACAAACACAAACATATTGTACAATTACAATGAATTACAATAGATGGTAGAGTGAATTACAGTAGCAGTGGAATCTGTGATAGAGGTAGAGATAGACAGATGCACAACAGCACTAAGTCATTAACCAACTAAGCTGTAGTGGAGATGGTAGCAATAATGACAGTAATGCTATATATTGTGGACGTCAGCAGCAGACCACAGCAGCAGCCACGATCCATGAGAACCTGCTGGACGAGAAAGCACAGAAACTCCGGGGAAGAAGTTTAGTTAGAAACATGCATTGATGGTAATGATGATTGGAGAGAGAGAGAGGGAGTGAGAGAAGGTTTTCAGCAAAGGGACGTCAAGTGGACGTCAGCAGCTGACCACAGCAGCAGCCACGATCCATAAGAACCTGCTGGATGACAAAGCACAGAAACTTCGGGGAAGAAGTTTAGTTAGTAACATGCATTGATGGTAATGACGATTGGAGGGGGAGAGGGAAGGAGGAGAGGAGAGAGAGAGAGAGAGAGAGAGAGAGAGAGAGAGAGAGAGAGAGAGAGACAGAGAGAGAGAGAGAGAGAGAGAGAGAGAGAGAGAGAGAGAGGGAGAGGGAGAGGGAGAGGGAGAGGGAGGGTTTTCAGTAAAGGGAGATGTGACTACATCTTCAACCAATACCATGCCTGACAGCATAACCCAGATAGCCCTGGCAGTCTAGTCCTATGGCAGCATAACTAAGGGAAGGCCTGAGCCAGCCCTAACTATAAGACTGTACTGCCACTACTGCCTGCTCTCAGGTCCAATAAGGAGTCACACGACTCTAAACTTTTGTTATTGCAACCATTTTTGTGTGTTTAATGGTCTGGCTTGAATTCTTGGCAACAGCTAATTTTAAATGATGGGTTTAGATGTTTTGGTAATGTTTGATAAAACATTTGGAAAAATAAAAAATGTTGCCCGTGGTACAGATTCCATTAAGACATTGAATATCACTATAGATGTTATGGTTCAGTGTATTATGTCTTGGTTGTTGTGTTTTCTTTTTGTGTTCTTTCTGTTCCCCATTCATGTTCATGTTCCCCATTTTCTGTGTTCTTGCAGAGCTTGTGTGTCGCAGGGGTGTGGCTGGCTCCTCCCGTTGGCAGCAGTAGCATACCTGGATTCACTCAGCCAATTTCCTCCTCTTCTTAAGCCTGGCCTGCAGTCCTGCTCTTTGTCAGATTTATTCCATGCCTTCATTCTTCACGCCACTCACCGGTGCGCCAGCTCCTAGAGACTCCTCTTGCCAGTTTGCTGCCTGCTTCAACTGCCTGCCTGTTTGAGTTTTTGTTTTTTTTGGAGTTAAAGTAATTTTTGTTTTCACTTACCGGTGTGTCTGAGTGAGTCTCTGCTCTGGTGTCCACGTCTCTGAGAACCTAACAATAGACTCATTGCGATATCTAGTATCCATAGAATGCCTCTGTCTATTCTGGCAGCATTTGAATGAAGACTTATGTTAGATGTTAATTGACTTTGCATATTTCAAAAAAGTATTGACAGACTTCTGAATCAGCTGTAGAATATAGGATGAGACAATGTGGTGAAAAGATTTCAAAGATTTTGTAACAAGTCACACACACTGACCAGCCATGTCTAATAATGCAGAGCAGACTGAGATGGTCAGAAGTCACACAGAGAATCTGGGCAGTTTTCAAAATAAAACACTTGGTGCAGACATCTGCTGATATAAACAGACAAAAAGCCAATTTAACTACGTAACCTGCTCAACCATGGTAGGAGCACATAAACCAAGAAAAAATATGAGGATCACAAACCAGCACAGTGTCACGGCCACATAACACTCCACCACCTAACTACTCTGGATCATGTTTAAACACACCTCAGGGTGCTTCAGTTTAACCTACGCTGCATGTTTTCTATGACTGTGAATGTGTTAAAAAATGCCGTGACTCCATAGCTTGTTGTATTTTGCCTTACATCAGTATTATCTGGCTGGTACATGTGAGAAGAATCCTTCTGGGTTTTTAATTCCCTCTAATCCCTGGAAGGCCTGCCTGCTGTTTATCTCTGAGAAACCTCATGACCACACCCTGCGCCCTAACCACTCTTTATCTTCAGTTTGTGTGTTCACTAGCTGTCTATTGTCACTGCTCTGAGTGTAGGTGTGGCTCCTCTTTGGAATTACAGTCATTAACATTAGGTAAACGCAGGGGGCCAGTCCACCTTTAAAACATAGAGAGGGCAGGAAAAGCAAGCACTACACTTTAGTGTAGCAGGAAGATGTTTTATCATGTCCATAAAACAATATCATGGCTGCAGGCTGCAACACACCCAGAGGCCTTCACAGGAACCCATGGTTCATTACTCATTAGACATGCAGACAAGAAAATGACGCACGTTACTTTATTTCAGATGAAACTGACGGTCCATTCTTGTACAGTATAGAGGACCACGGTGGCCTGGAGCTATAGACAAATTTACAACAAGCAAATTCCATTCACTACAGTCAAAAATGTCAATGCACTGTAGATTTTTATTTATTTTATTATGTGGAAGGTTGTTGGAGTGTTACCTCAGGGAATTAGAGACACAGTAAGCAGTGAGCCTACAGTAGCCTGCATATCAAGGACAGATTTATTGCAGATAAAGAACCGCACACTTTTTCCTAATGGATGTTTGTTTGGTCACTGGTTCAATAAGCTAAGGTGCAGGACAAGATGTCTGTTTGTGTTCATGAACTTGATTAGGAGGAGAAAGCTAATGGGGGTTGTAGTTTAGGGCCTGTGGCCGTTGTGTTGTGTTGTGTTGTGTAGCCAGCTACTGTCTGTTCAGTGAGACCATCTGTATATGATAGAACACTGGTGTTACCTAATGCTTTATGTAAGATCTGATTGGCTGTATTGAAATCAGGTTTCCATCTATATGAACAGATATAGGAACTGTATTCTGCAAAACTCAGGGACATTTTGGTTTGTGATTTCTTTACTTAAAAAGAGCACACAGGAATGACGGAGCAGAAACGTATGCTGAGTGTTTCAGCTTCTTTCAACTCATAGTTTTGGTTTCATGGCCCACGAAAGATGTGGAACATCTCACATGATGTTTTGGTTCAGTGTCACAGCTCTCACTGACGTTTCCAGCAGCAGGCAGCTGCAAAGGTTTTGAGTTTTGATTGGGCTTACCAGTGAACAAACAGCAGACTCACAGCAGCAGGCCAAACAGAAGGGACTGCAACAGTTGAAGGATGGTATGCTTATCGCTGTTTGTGAAATGATGTGTTACTTGAAATGTCACGTTTTCATGTTGTTTTCACACTCAGGGAAGAAATGCAGTGAAGCCATTTTTTAAAAAGAAAAAAAAACTGTAACACTGAGCGTCAACAGAAAATTCAACAAGGCAATCAGATTCATACAACCTATGAAAGTCCAAACATCACAGGCAGTTTCACCATTTAACACTGGTCTTTTTTCACCAGCTACTTGTTTACTTTATTACTCTTTCTGAGAAATGGCGTGCACTTAGCAGGTCTAGTCTTGTTTGCTGAAACTACTTTCATTTTAAGATTTGTGTGACTCAACCATACAATCATATGTGGGTTGAAAGAAAAAGACAAAAAGCTCCATAGAGCTGCAGAGTAGGGTGATGTTTTCAGTGGGTCTGGCACTATGAATATATTATTCGCCATACAGTTTTACTGTGTCTTAATGTTTGGTTCAAGTTTATTGTTGCTTGGCACATTGTACACTGGTATGGAAATCTTGAAAATAAACATTTTGCTTTCAGACAGGCATGACAGACAAACAATTGGCTGAAAAGTACAGACACGTGATATGGGTTTGAACCAGCTTTGAACTGGGAGTGAACTCCTGTACAGTGTGCACGTACAGTGTAAAGTGAAAGTAAGAAAGGCAGCAGAATGGACTTCAGCACCATTCACCAACAGGCACCAACAGGGAGGGATAGGCTGTGACTTGCAGTAACACAGACAGGAATGCTGTAGAACCTGAATAGCTTCAGATCACTGTTGGGTAACCACACCCCACTGAGTGGATGCTTCCTGACAAACCTGTTGAGTATTTGGATGAGGGAGAATTTCACTCAAAATAAGCATTACAAATGTTTTTGTGAAGAAGTCATTATGAAAATAAAGTAATTCATGTTTCACCGTTTGTCCCTCTGACCATGTTGAATATATGTCAAATATGCCTTGACTCCTGTTATACTGTGTATCTACATAGAAGCATAAGAACCTGACTCCATCTGCTGGCCTTTCGTGGATCTAACAGCTTGGCAAATGAGCTGGAGACTTTGTCCTTCTTCAGTGTATCTGCACAGATTTGTAATCTTTATGCACAATTAAAGGACTTAATATTTTCTGTAAGGGAGATGTGTGTTGTTTATTGAATTTATATTATGATGTAATGGTTAGGTCTTTTCTGGGTGTCTGTCTTGTTTCAGGTTGGCTAGTACATATACTTCAATGTTTATGGTGTCCCTTTTGTTAGGGTTAGGATTTTATGTCTTTACTGATATTCACAACATGTAACACAGTTACACAAAGAGACACTGTGTACTGTAGTTAAATAAAATCTAATGATCCAATTTTCTTCTTTCCTCTTTACATATAAGCTAAGGTTGGTGATGGATTTCAGAGGCATTTTTGTTAAAATTCTCTTTACATCTGGGCAGAAATCAACAAATCATCATATCTGTGCCTGTAATAAGTCCATCCGATTGGCTGGCCTACCTGCGTTCATTCAGTGTCCATGGGGATGTCTGATGGAAGAGGTGAGATTTTCTCATTTGGATACTTGGATACAACATTGTTTCTTGCTAGTTTGTCTAAAGCTGCCATAGTTTAACACAGCAGTGTCCAAACTTCTTTTAAAGAGGGCCAGATTTGACAATATGAATACTAACATTTTAAAAATAAAGAATTACCAATAAAAGCTACATACAAGTGCTGTTATAACATATTCATGATCAAAGTCTGGTAACATTTAAGTTTAAAACATATCACTCTGGCACTTCTCTTTCTCAGGATCATTCAGAAAGTAATATTTGGTGTCACATCTACAGGTACATCAACACCTGTAGTTATGTAGAGGTTAACATTTGTTTTTTTCATTATGTCAACCAAAAAAAGCAAAAAGTATCTGACAATGCTAGCTGTAAATCTGACTGTGGGCCGTGATTGGTACCTGGGCCGGACTTCGGACATGCCTGGTTTAACAGCTACAATAATAATACAGGTCTAGTTGTTTGGGGAAGAAAAGGCAAAGACAATACAAGAACCACACCAGACTGCAATTTGTCTTCACTTTATTATTATTAACAGTATTCCACATATGAGGACTTGAAACTTATGAAATGTCAGCACTTGTCTCCTTTACATTAGTATGTATGTATGTATGTATGTATGTATGTATGTATGTATGTATGTATGTATGTATGTTTCAATACAGAAGTGCCAAAAATGCTGTTCCTCTCGAGGCTGGCTGGTTTGTTTCAACTCAATTATGAATTCAAGGAAAAAATAAAAACAAAAGATAAAGAAACTGCAATGGCACAAACTTAATATTCAAAGATCAGGAGATGATCTTTTCTTTTTCTACAGAAAGAGTGAGCACAGATTTGAAACATGAGACACATTCCTCAGTGTTTGACTCAAAGTAGCACCCTTTCCTTTATTCGTCTCAAACAAACCACTGAGGAGACTCCCGTGTCAGCTCTCAGAAGCAGGTGACTTCCTATCGTACCAGAAGAAGAAAATGAAACTCAACTACAAAATACACATCACAGTTCTAACACTACAACGGTGTTGGTCCTTGGAAAAAATGCATACAGTAGCAAAAGAATTGAGAAAGATGAATGTGACAAAAATGATTAATTAAGATATGGAACCAGGATGAGAGCAAACTTAAGACATGCCAACATATCCAACACCTTCTTTTTCATATGTATCAAAATGTAGCAACAGCCAAAACTAATTTATATCAGTTTTCAATTTCATGTGCGTGGAGTAGAGATCATACTGGATTTGACCTTGGTAGGCACAAACACTGGAAGCAGCTTGATCAATTCTCAACTTCCCCCACTTCCAGTCTTGGTGCCAAACACAGGTGAGAACCAGATGCATGGAAATAAAACTGATCCTGCTCCTACTTCCTTTAAGCAGAATGACGATCACTGCCTTCCTCCCTCTTCTGATCACTAAGCAGGAAAAGTAAAGAAAACACTGCTTCCCTTGTGTGCAATTAGAATACTCTGACCTGTAAATGTAAGAACTTGGGCAGCAACAAGCTGCCAACATCATTTCAGGGATCAGTCTAGTCTGGATAAAAAAAAAAAAAAACTAGCACAAGCACAACAGTTAGGACTTCTCCTTCTTCACCTTCTTCTTCTTTTTCTCCTTTTTCTTTTTCTTTTTTTTGGGTGATTTGGATTTTTGTGTTTTCTCTTTCTCACCTTCACTGCTATCACTGCTTTCACTTTTTTCCTTCTCTTTCTCTTTGCTGTCCTTGAAAGATTTCTTCTTGCTGGATTTGTCTTCCACTTTGCTGTGGCTCTCAGTGGTCTGCAGCTCATTCTTTGCCTCCTCTATGGGCCTGACATTTGGAAGAGGTGAAAGTCCACGGGACACTGTTATGAGCATCCTCTCCTTCTTCATCTCTTCTTTCAAGGAGATGATTTCCTGACCTCTATGGTCATGGTTGGTTTTGTTTCTGTGGTCTCTCCAGTCTTGCTGGTAGTCTCTGTGATTCTTGTGGTCTCCTGAACTTCTGTGGGATATGTAGTCCCTGTGATCTCTCTTGTCTGAAGGGTGTTGGTTCCTGCTTAAGTAGCTCAGTTGTTCGTCTCTAGCATGTTTGTCCATCTGCACTTGCTGCTGAAAACAAATAAAAATGAATAAATTGCACTGCGAAGACAAAGACACCAAAGAACTTACAGCCCTCTGGAGACTGATGTGGTTACTAAACCTCATAATATCAGAGGCTGGACTACAGGCGGTGTGTAATTGACTTTACTCAATCCGTTTAACATTAAAAGTGACACTACATTGGTATTAGCATTTGCCATTATCCTTGCCACATTAGAGCATCATAGTACAGACACATTAGCTCCACAAACAAGGCACACACGTTTACCCCCTCTAATGGTAAGCCTGTGTGCCTTGACAACAGCTTCCCACTTGCTTAGATTGAAAGGTGTCACACAGTGACAATATTTTGACCTGTATGGTGGCTGTTGCAGTGCATTGTGTGATTTGTAGTATGAGCGGTGGTATGCAATTTACCGACGGGCCATTGATAACTCATGTATGAATTAATCTCTATATCTCTATTATGAGTTTGACATGTCTGATTAAAGTATATTGAGGACTTCAGCGTCCCTTCCCTTGCTAAATGAATCCTAATCATTCAAGAAAGATAGTGACACATTATTCAAGCAGGAAAGAAAAGTGTGTTTGTTTGGGACTATTTTGAACGGTGGATTAATCCACAGTGACTCACTGATGTGTTATTAATATTACAGGAAGTACGTATACTTACACTGCCAGAGGTACTATGGTGGTGGATGGCTGCATGTTTTCTAGCACTACTCAAATCTCCAATAAACTCCTCACACTTCTGGCAGTAAAATCCAATTACTGGTGTCAGAAAACTCAATCCTGCAAATGGAAAAGAAAAGCAGTGAAGCACATGGAGTACTGTAGCTGTGGATAACAATCAAGAAGACAGGAAGTAGAAAGCTTCCATATGCCAGATGTCATACCATCCTGTTTTAATAAGGCCTCCAGTTCTTTCATCAAGGAATCAATTTTACTCGTTCTGTCTTGTTTGTCCCTCTTCCTGTCCTCATCATCACCAGCCTGGAAAACACAAGTGACACTTTGAACATATTCTGCCTTACCACTGAGATGTTAGGTAGTCAGTGACACAATGTTGAAATCCTTTACCTTGTGTTTATCAGAAGATGTCTGAAATGTGCCACTGCCATCTTTTTGTGTACGCTTCTCCTTCGTCGCTTGAGAAAAACAGAAAAATGAAAAGCATCACCAAACCATCAAAAGCATTTAACAAGGCCGATAAGATAAAGCTTCAGGCCAGATGGCTTCATTCTTCAACTTATTGGGTACATCTTTATGTTCAGGGGTCCGTTTCATAAAGAAGGTTCAACAAACTCAGAGTTTCCTATCTCAGAGTAGATCAACTCAGAGTTAAGGATTTGACTCAGAGTTTTCGGTTTCACAACAGCTGATTTGATCAACTCAGAGTAGTTTCACCTGGGGTCCGTTTCACAAAGCAGGTTCAACAAACTCTGAGTCAAATCCTTAACTCTGAGTTGATCTACTCTGAGATAGGAAACTCTGAGTTTTCCGTTTCACAACAGCTGATTTGAGGTAGTTTGATCAACTCAGAGTAGTTTCACCTGGAGTTATAAAGCCAACATCAATGGAGCCCAGATTCGATGATTGAACATGGGAACTGACAGGAAGAGGGCAGCATTCTTCACCCCAATGGAGTTATTGACATATTGATGACTGCATATGGAGATTTTGAGCATGTCTTAAGAAAGAAGTGCAACACTGCAGCAGCTGCTAAAGAGACGGAGAGGGTGTGGGAGAGCATTGCTGCTCGTGTCAATGCGTAAGTCTAAATGTAATATTTTGCAATCACAATGACTATTAAAGGGCAAATTGCATGAATGGAGCCTATTAATTTATTTCATGTAGGTGCAATCCAGCAGGGGAGAAGTGCACTTGGCAGCAATTTAAGATGAAATATAAAAACATTGTTCAAACAGGTGAGACATCTGCATAATCTCATGGGGGCGCCTCATTTTGATCACGTTTTACATTGTAAAGTAAATTATGTGGCTGCTTGACTCTGAACTTCTTTGAACCAATGAAGCCTAATAAACTAACTGAAATGTGCCTCATGTTTTTACTCGTGGTGGTGCTTTAAATTCAAAAGTGATTCATGCAAATAGTGTCTGACTGCTCGGCCGTCCTGCATAACTGGCAGGTGGACGGGGTCTTCATCAGGGTCATTAATTTGTAGGACGGGGTGTTGCTTTCCTCTAATAGTGGCGATATTATGAAGAACAACACATGCCACAATAATATCGCAGGCCCTCTCGGGGGTCACCCTGAGGTGACGTAAGCACTGGAAACGGGCTTTCAGCAGGCCTATGGTCATCTCCACCTAGGCTCTCGTCCTGCTGTGAGCGCGGTTGAAGTTTTGTTGGGGGCCTGGCTCAGGGTCAGGGTAAGGGGTCAGCAGCCTTGGTTGGCATGGGTAACCTCTGTCACCCAGCAGAAGGCCGTCAAACTGTCCTGTGATGTAGAGTGGATGCATGGAGTATTGTAAAGGAGGGAGACAAGGGAATTATACTGCAAACCTTCAGGTTTCTCACCACGCTGCAGTCTGGCACTCAGGTTTGACTCGTGGTATATCCTTGAGTCATGAACACACCCAGGCCACTGGGCCTCCACATTAGAGGTGATGTGTGCAGCATCACATATGATCTTGACAGTGCAGAGAATGACAGATATTAGTTAAACTATGAGGAAGTGCTTAACACTGTGAAACTTCTTAGTCTACATGTACCTGCACATTAATGCTGTGAATGGACTTCCTATTCACATAATCAGCCTCATTATGTGAGGGAGCTGTGATGGGGATGTGCGTGCCATCTATGCAGCCAATCACACTGGGAAATCCTAAAACAAATAAAAATTACTAATCCAAGTTTGAGGTGGCAGCACAATGTCATAATACAGCCTGATATTAAAGGATCCTAAGCGATCCTGTGGAACTCTTCCTTGATGGCCCTGACAGGTTTGTGTCCAGTGAAGATGACAAATGTGGGTAATAGCGTTTTCAGGGCGAGGCAGACTCTTCTGATCGCCCTGCATACAATTGCCTTGCTCAAGTGCTCAGCATCTCCGACATTGTACAAAAACTGCAATTGGCAAAAAAAAGCAGCGCCAATACATTCCAGGAGTCAAGTAAACACAACAAAATAAACTAGACATTGGACAGGATCTCCCTGGCCTCCAGCTCCACCATAAAGAATCTTGGAGTCATTTTTGATCAGGATTTGTCCTTTAATGTCCACATAAAGCAAATTTCAAGGACTGCATTCTTCCACTTACGCAACATTACCAAAATCAGACGCATCGTGTGCCAAGCAGATGCAGAAAAACTAGTCCATGCATTTGTTACTTCTAGGCTGGACTATTGTAACTCTTTGTTATCAGGCTGCCCCAATAAATCTCTTAGGACTTTGCAGCTAATTCTGCTGCTGCACGTGTTCTGACAAGAACCAAGATCAGAGATCACATCTCTCCCATTTTGGCTTCTTTGCACTGGCTACCTGTTAAATCTAGAATAGAATTTAAAATTCTTCTCCTTACATACAAAGCTCTTCATGGCCTGGCACCATCATAACTAAAAGAACTCATAGTACCTTACTACCCCTCTAGACCACTGCACTCTCAGAATGCTGGGTTCCTTGTGGTTCCTATAGTTTCCAAAAGTAGACTGGGAGCCAGAGCTTTCAGCTATCAAGCTCCTCTTCTGTGGAACAAACTACCATTCTGGGTTCGGGAGGCAGACACGGTCACCATCTTCAAGAATAGACTTAAGACTTTACTTTTTGATAGCGCTTATAGTTAGGGGCTGGCTCAGGTCATCCCTTAGTTATGCTGCCATAGGACTAGACTGCCGGGGTTTTTTCTGGGTTATGCCTAGTCAGGCATGGTACTGGTTGAAGATGTAGTTACATCTCCCATTACTGAAATCTCTCTCAAGGAGTCAAAACGACCGTCCGGGGCACGGTTGGAAAGTTATTTTCAAAAAGTTTCACCGAATGGTTTTGCCGGTATACGCCAAACACCATGTCAAAAAAATTAATGTGTGTGTATTGCGAGAATTTTCAAGAGCTAGAGTGCATGATGTCATTGCTAGAGTGTAGGGAGTGTAGAGAAAATTTGTCAAACAATAAATTTGTAAACTACGACTGCGGTCGCAAATGTCAAGCTACAGAAATCATTTATAGCTAGAAACGTAGGAAAATTTGTTGGTGTCGCATAGATACCACTGCTGAAGCTGAAACTATTATAGTTTTGGCGTCAGACACAAAGATTCGCCACCAACACCCATCTACTGCCCAATATACTCCCATCTTGATTTGAGACCTGCTCTTTACCACATGATAAATGCCAGAGTTTTTAACATTTAACTCTCAAACTGGGCACAAAGAAGTAGCCAAAATTTGTAAAACTCTCTCATTGACAGAGACAAGACCACACACTGACAGCTATTTAATGCATGGGGGCGACGGGGCCAGAGTCAGGCACACTCAAAATTTCTTTAGAAATTTTTCTAGTTGTAATTCATTGTAATTGTACAATATGTTTGTGGTGATTTGTTTTGTACACGTGACATCCATTGCACACCTGTCCGTCCTGGCAGAGGGATCCCTCCTCTGTGGCTCTTCCTGAGGTTTCTTCCACATTTTTTCCCTGTTAAAGGGTTTCTGTGGGCAAGTTTTTCCTCACTCTAACCGAGGGTCTAAGGACAGAGGGTATCACTCCCTGTACAGATTGTAAAGCCGTTAAAAAGGTGTGGTTGCACCAAAAGGGTTAAGAATTTCTGTAAAGTTATCACCAAGTCACTTCTCAAACAAAATAGAGCCTTTGAAATACAAATGAATAAAAACAAATAACTCAGTTTAAAGTTTTTGCATAAATAAAAGACTTGTTGGGTTTCTCTTGCTCTACAATATCGGTTCTGCCTGTCTGAGTAGTACATAATGGCTATTCTGACAGTTGAAATGTTTGAATCACAGAACCAAACTGATACGTATGAACACATACTGATACACCCATAACGGCTAGTAAAAATATATATTATAATTGAACAAGTTAAGGATTTAGTTGAGTCTTTCTTCCAATACAGGATTCTCACCTTTAATCAGTGACTGTAGAGACTCCAGAGCTTGCCGTACATTCGGGTCACTCAGTGCTGCTGTTGGGTCTGAACGGAGTGGTGCAGGAGACGGCTGCTTCCCCTCTTTCTGCCCCTGCATCTTCACCATCATCTCACTGATGTCTGTGGGGCCCAGACTTTTTAATATGTTCTTGATCTTTACGCACTCACTGTTATCCAGATTGGCCAAGGTAAAGTTTGAGGAAATTGTGTGAAGGGGTTGCTTCAGATTAGGCAGATCTCCAAAGTTATTGAACATAGACTTGTTCTGATGACACTGCTGACTGCCAAGAGCAGAACTATCCATTTCCTGTGGTTTGGTTTGTTCTCCAATCTGGGAAAATGCTGCGAAAAGCGCAGGAGAGGACTTGTTGGTTTGTTTCCCTCCAATGTCTTCATTCCCATACAAGAACGACTCTTCATCTTCAAGCTCATCAGCTTTCTGGACTGTGGAGTCCTCTTGACTTTGCGTCTGAAGCCAGGAGAAGTCATTGCCTACTCTATCATGAGGAAGCAGCATACTGTCATTTTCCAATGATGTGAAATTCTCCTGATTGTCATGCTTTTGATGTCTATGCTGATCAGGAACACTCTCCGCTTTTTTGCTTCCATCTGAGGCCTGTACAGAAGACAATAAAAACAATGACATACAGTTAACAAATGGCAGCCTCACTTTTCTTTAGTAAAATAATGAGGTATATCCAATAATCCATTAATAAATAAATAAGGCTTTATTTTGACATACAGCTGAAGACTGACAGGAAAGTGGGGAGTGAAAGAGGAATGAAAGACATGCAGCGAAGGGCCATAGGTCTTTTGTACATGGGGCGTACGCTCTACCCACTGAGCTAACCGTTGCCCTCAATAATCTATTAATATTTAAGTTGAAATAATTTTTGAAAGAAATTCAATGAATCACATGTTTTGCTGCTAACACTCAGGCATTTTTTCTGTATTTAAATAACCTAAGCCAAGTCTTGAGTCATCAACAGAAGTTCCATAATCTCTCAGAGGTCAGAGCTCAAAGTGCCAAATTATTTTTTTCAAAATATTTTAGTGTTTGAAATTGAACATATTATTAGCAAGCATGAATTCATAATAAAAAACTTTTGATTTACAAGATGATGTAAAGAAGATGATAAGCTACCTATGAATCTAGTCTCTTGAGGCAACCCCCACTGGTGCAGTCAGTACATCACAGTCTGCACAAATGTCTACTGGATTATCAAACTTTTCTATAAACACTACAGAAACATATTATTATGTGATTATAATCACAATAATTATATAGGCTTGTTAAGATGCAGGAGAGATTTGGTTCAGCAGTTTGGACCCCAAGTCTTTTTAAATGCTGTGTAGGACACATTCCAAAAGGTAGGAATGACGTTTGTAAAAAAAAATGAAAATACATAAACACTTGTGTACACTATCCTATGAGCTGCAGCCATATTTTTTAAACGGAGTAGACTACATGGTAATTAGCTTGTACCACTATATTGACCTAAAACACTAGATGCACTTCACTTTATGATTTATACATGCTTGTAGTAGCCTGGAATTGTAGCTGTAGACATTATTTTTGATGTTTTGGTAGACAAGGCAAACTACTGCTCCATGTATGTATTAGGACCATGGTGCAAGCAGAATCACTCCTATGACTGACCAAGACATTTTGCAGAAAGAATGGTGAGCTCTACCTGGATAGTGAGAATGGCATCTTTGAGGGTAGGCAACCGCTCTTCCAGTTCTTTGCTGTTCATGACCAGCTTCAGACCTTCTAACAGACTGTTTCCTGTCAGAGTATTGCTGTTGCCGACACTGCTGTTGCAGCTGGGGCTCCTCTTTCTTTTTCTGTCTTTGCCATGTTTCTTTTCACCACTGCTACTTCGTGACTTGGACCTCCTGACTCGGCTCTTACTCCGTCCACGATTCTTCTTGTTGCTTCGACTCTGGCTCCAACTCCGAGCCCTGCTTTTGCTTCTAGCTCTGCTTTTGCTTCTAGCCCTGCTTTTGCTTCTAGCCCTGCTTTTGCTTCTAGCTCTGCTTTTGCTTCTAGCTCTGCTTTTGCTTCTAGCTCTGCTTTTGCTTCTAGCTCTGCTTTTGCTTCTTGCCCTGCTTTTGCCCCTTCCTCTACTACGGCTGTGTGCTCGGCTTTTGCTTTGTACGTGGCTCTTGGCTTGAGATTTGCCCTGGCTTCTGCCACGACTGCGGCTTCGACTACAGCTTTTGCTTCTGGTCACGTGCTTGTGGAAGTCGGGGTCTGATTTGATTGCTTCTTTTAGGACATTAGCTGACTTGAATGCATCTACTAGATTGTATGCCATGTTCCCTTTGAGGTAGTCAGGGAGAGGTTTGTTGGCCGCAATGCATCTCAGGAATTCCTCACCAGCTTCTTCACTGAAATAACAAAGCATGTGTTTCGAACATCAACAAATACAAAAAGTACAGAAGTGTTACTGTTCCAGCTTAGTTCTATATAAAACAATTAACACATACACACACATACCTGTTGACTGGAGGACGATGTTCCACAGTAGGAGTCCACTGTGGTTCTGCAGGACGGCCGATCTGCTGCCTGCCTCCCAAAGCCATAACCGTACTATGGTCTATGGAGAAGCTGCTACAGTGGGGCTGAGAGTATTCAGAATTCGTGTTATAGTGCTGTACAAGACAGAACAGCAATGGCATATTTGAGATAAATACATGGGACTGCTGTGGACATTCACAGGTTTGGCTGTTTAAATAGGTAATAAGTGTACATAGTATACTTGACATTTGGTCTGTGGTTACAATACGGACAATGTACAGTATCTGTGAGTACAATTCGCCAGGGAATCATTTCGCATTAATTTGCATGTTGATCATCTGCATCTTACCCAGAATGACCAGCCACTGACCGTTATCGGGTAATATTCCCCAGATACAGCGGCTACACAGAGGCAGAGTGTACAGCAGGCTTGCTTCAATGTAGGATTAGGTTTAGGGTTAAACTTCGACATATTTATGTTGTATCGTGTCTAACTTTAGTGGATCATAACATACATGGTGTGCTATTACTTTGCAGATGCAGTGGTTCATGTTAAGACCAAATGTTTCTGTGGATGTCAGTGTTTGAGCTACAACAAAGACCAAAATATGGCCTTTAAGCCCAATTTATAACTTGATTTAACTTTTTTTTAAAAGAAAAAAAGAAAAGAAAAGGCGATTTCTAACTCTACGCATTTTAATTATAATCAACTTACAAGTGACATATTATATATCTGGTCCATTATTTATACTGTCAGTGGATAGACGGTGAATGAGGTAAGCAGAATGTTTTCAGCAGAAATGGCTTTGCTAGATGTGTATTATTGAAAAGACAACATCAGAGCCATGTCTACAGAGGCTGTGTAATGTTGTCTTCACTATCAACATTTTTTTAACCAGCATTGGATAATTGAAGAAAATACAAACAGCTCAGGGTGTCTAACCACAGTTTGCACATGACTGTCAAGTGTCTGTGTAAACGCTGTGGTCCTGAGCTGTTATTGTAATCCTTCAACATACAACTAGAAAATCCACACATTACTCTGTTCTGCACCTGACACTGTTTTTTGCTGCTGACCATCAGTTGCAAATTGTCTATGAGCCAAATTAGCAGGTATTTATCATTTGTTGTTTGTTATAGCAGTATTATAGATCAGTCTGCTTTGTAGTGTATTTGTAACCTAGGCTATAAATGCTGTGACCACAGTACAAAGGACAGAACCAATAGGTGACCAATGGGTTCAAGTGCCTTATTAAATTATGTTGCTTCCCCCACAAGGTATTTTTTCCTGGCATATATTGCAGATGGCATATGATACAATTAGTTTGTTCATTCTGTGACCACATGGAGGCACCAACACCAGTGAGTTATTGAAGCAATTATCATTTTGGGATCAGCAACTATAAAGCTTTAATCACATTCACATATTTTTACAATTGGCTGTCAATGATGGCAGTATTGGCAGCAGATTCTTGGTATAACGTCATGGATATATGTCAGTGATGAGACTGGGAACCACAGTGAAGAAAAATGGACCAGCAGTCAGGGTTTCTTTTAAACTGATATATTTTGTCATAACATTGCAAAACAAACAAACATTATTTACAGAAGCAAAAAGTCATGTGTGCTTTTTTAAAATAAAGAAACCAATAGTTTTAACAGATCGATATCTTAGTGAAGGTTAGAGGGTTTTTTTTAGACTATCAATTAAAGTTAAAACGTGGATTTTTAAAGAAAATGAGGGACAACAGGCTGAGATGCTTCAGGCTCAGTCACAGCAGCATGTAAAACATTTAGTTTTGGTGAACTCTGACACAAATATAATCATCCTGACAGTGCTGATCACTGGAAGAATGGAGAGTCCACAAATGGGAGAATCTATTATGTTTAAGTTAATAACGGCAGTAGTTCAGAGAGCTTCCAGGTTCAGAGAATCTCCTTCTTTATTGAAAACATCACGTACAATTCTGAAGGCTATGTGGCCTAGTAAAAAGCACAGAGAGCTATTTTGAACCAATGATTTCATGTTTCTAACTGGCTAGCATCTTGGTGGTTGACAGCTGCAGTAGTTCAACAACTTGCCATGCTATTAGTCAGTGTCAATAAATTAAGCAATGCAACTTTCTGGTGTGACTAGACAACAGAAAAACTGCACGGTTCACACCTTTTTGCCTGATGATGATCTTAAAACAGGTGAGGTCACTCTTGTAGACATCATTTTTCAGTCAAATACAATATCAAATGGAGGTCTGTAGAGAAATCACCTCATAACTATGAATGAGTTGGTGCCCCCCCAACCATACAGGGATGCTGCAGACACACCTGGCTCTGATGGATCTTTGATTCATTTAGATCTTTACTGCAAAATATGGGAAGAAACGTAAAGGATACTGTTAAACATTGTTGACCAAATATCAGATTATAGTATGTATCACAGTATCACAATTTCTGCTAAATAAATTCACTTAAAATAGGCACAGAACAAAATTTTACAAGAACTCCTAACAGAAGGCACATTAACCCGATTCAGTAAAAACGGACCCTGGCACGTTAGTGTGGTTTTGTCAAATGAAACTACTGGTGTGTAAACGCCTCTTTACAACAACATATAATATAAATGCATATGAGGAGTATGGGGGACTAAAAGTGCCAAAATAAAATAAATACACCATTAAATTATTACTTAAACATGTCATTAATAAATTATAATTGGATTTAAATAATTAAATGTGTCATTAATTCATTAAAATACATACAAATTTTATGTAAAAAATATATATAACCATTATTTCATTCATTTACAGTTACATTTATATTTCATGGAGTGCTGCAGTTACATGAATTGTCTAACTGTCAAAGTCGCCCATCAAAGTTGGTATGTGGATCCTAATGCCTGATTGGTTACCCTACACATCAAGTCAAGGCAAGTCAATTCCAGATAATGGATTGATGCAGAGCTTGTGAACATACTCCAATACACTGGGTGGTGCTATTCATCTCTACATTGGTTTAGATACTATATTAAACAAAACTTTACCACCAACATCTAAAAATCAAGGGGAAGACTCGGTCCTGCTAACCCCAAATGTTGAGACCACGTGCAGGACAAAATGTCTAAAAGTTGACCCGAGCTGCTAAGAGAAGCAGCTAATTTGATTGAGGAACTACAGTTTGACCAAAAAGCCTTGTTGTTCAAGGGGTTCTCTCTCTCGGTCTCTCACTCGTCAAATGTCACAGGAGCCACTGTGGTTGACTGCACTGCTCTGATTGGTAGCCTCCACCTGACCCAGGTTGCTTGGCTACCAAAGCCTGCCCCTCACAAGCCTGACTGTGATTAACTTTATCGAACTCTCTGTATAATAACGACTGTCAATAATACAGTTTGAATGTCGGCCATTTCATCCTTCTCTCTCAAAGACACAGACAGACAGACACACACATGACATTCAATATAAGAGCCCCTTCAAAGTAAAGGACTTTTCCTTCTTAGCTTTCTCCTTAACAGACACAAGCACACACACACACTGACAGCTATTTAATATATGGGGGCAACGGGGCCAGAGCCCTGGTTCCAGAGAAGCGGTGGACTACTTTTTCTAAATTTGCAGTCACTGCAATATGGTCAATATCTTGGATGAAGTTAAGGAAATAACTTACTCGCTACATGCTCTGGGTCAGCAGGTCCTGCTTCCACATCCTCTGCTAAGTCTAAAATGTCTCACCAACTCCTGACAAAGTTCATGTAGAGCCTCCATTTTCTCTAGCCAGGCATTCAGTACGTTTACATGCAGCAAGAAATTCGAATTTCTGATTGTATCAGATAATGACATGCATAGGACCGGATCTCTTGTCTGAGTATACATGCCATTCAGAGAATCGGATAAACAGCCGGAGCATGGCTGACTCCATTACGCTAGGTGGCGCTGTAGCCCTCTCAACAAAGAGCCACTTTCGGTTGACCTCTACTTATTAGCAACAACAAACTATCTGAAGGCATTCAAACAAAGATTACATACGAGGAGATGGACGATGCTACAGCTGCGTACTTTTCGTGCATTATTTTCGTCCTAATAATGAATATAAAAAGAACTACGGATCTTTTGGCTTCCAGGTGAAAGGCCCGGAGGAAAACTAACTGACTTTGATGGGCGAGTTTGACAGTTTGACAATTCATGAAGCACTGTAACACAGGATCGAGAAATGTAAATGTATTAAATAGTGAAATGATTATATACCTTTACATAAAATGAATCAGCATTTTAATTAATTAATGACACATCCATGTAATTATTTAATGGTGTATTTATTTATTTAATTTTGGCACTTTTAGTCCTCCATACAGAAGCGTTAGTAAGTGCTGCATAAACTTCTGTCAGTTACCATGCAGGTCCTGATGATGCTATGATGATAACATTTGCTAAAACTGTTCAGGCGATGAGTTTGTTTGTCCTCGTGGTTCATTAATTAATAGTCAGTGCGGGCTCTCAGACCAAAACTAGAAGAAACATTCAAAATGCTAGACCTGCACAAAATCATCTGGACTTCACTACCTTATGTATAATCAATAACAGTTCAATGCTACAACAAGAGGTTAGCAGCTATACACCACTCACCTTCTGTCCTGAGCAAAATGCAATCAGCAGGTGGTCTCCCATCAGAGGTGTATGTACCAGACTGAGGAAATGTTCCCTGTTTGGACTGTGGATGAGGAGGATCCCAAAATGACATGCAGTCTTGGAATGTAACGAAGTACATTTTCTTTTACCCACCACTGTAAACTACCATTATTTTTTAGGCTGGTGATGGTGAAGTAAATATTTTTACTCCACTAGACCTGACCGCTTTAGTTACTATTTATTTCAGTATTCATTTCAGATTACAATTTTTCATGGCTTTCCTGTCCAGTGAAAACAGCCAGCAACATCTCCAACCTGATAACCTGCAGGTTGAAGCGTTCCTTTATGGATTGAGACCATCTTTCTACTTCTTGTTAAATACAATATTTCTATTGTTTTGATTTTTTTCTTACAGATGCTCTTATAGAGCTATAGACTACAATAAGGTTGCTTGAGTCAAATAAGATGGCAGTAATTAGTAAATGAAGTGGTTGTTAGAATATGGCTGACATAGATATGACAAAAAACTAATATCTCAATATAACGTAATTGAATATCAGATACTGACAGAACATTTAGAGAAAGGCACTGCAAATCCAGTGATTGATTTGATGTTTTTATGTCTCATCTCACATGACATGTTCAATATTTTTTGTTTGCATGTAATTTATGTCTATCTATCTACCATTTATGTCTATCTGTCTATATATCTATCTACCACTGAGCCTGGAGTTTGTTCTGAGCATTATTATATAGTATTCATTATAGTATTCTTGTAGCTCTCATGTGTCTCTGTACTGTTTGAATCTTGCATAGATGGTAACGTTTGAGTCAAGGACCTGTGACTAAACACCTCACTGTGTATATGGATTGTTGATTTCCTGACAGGCAGACACACCTGAAATTCTGGGCCAATACCGTTACTGATTTTTAAAATAACAACTTGGCTGATGGCCGACGCTGATGTTTTTTCTTTGTTACATGTACTGCAAACTGCATTATGTGAATTTTTCTCGAAGCGTCCCAGAAGTGTCTACGCTTGGTTACGTGTTGAGTGCGTGTCTATTCTATTTTTGATGCTTGATATGTCAATCTACACAAAGCACCTTGAGCGAGTGGAAAGAGAATCTAGTGGATTTTCAAAATAAAATACCCTGTGCATACTGCCGGTCGAAAAAACAGACAAAAGTGAAACAAATTAACTATGTAGCACATTTACACTTGCCGAAGTATATTTAGAAAAACAAGCACCAGAGAAATGGACAAATCTGAGCAAGTAAACAAAGTCTGGCATGTAAACGCTTGCTTCTGAAACACTTCTGGTGGGGTTTAAAGTTGTGTACACAAGAGAGAACAAGAGCACAAAGACAAACAAAAAAGAGTAACATAACTAAACTGACTTTCACAACAAACCAGCCACATACACAGGTTACTCTCAAGGCCACCTCATCCGTAAATAGTATTTAAGTCCATTACTTAAAACAGGGGTGTAAAACTGTTCCACAAAGGGCCGGTGTGGCTGCAGGTTTTTGTTCCAACCAACCAAGTGCACACAGTTTGACCAATCAACTCCCTCAAGAGAAAGGGCTGGCACATTCCGTGGCAGCGGGAGCTAGTAGTGGCACTTTGCCACTGACCTGCTGAGGCAGCTGCCGGTGTCTGAGGCGGCACGGCGCACCCAGCAGGTGGTCACACCGAGGCAAGTGTCTCTCGTACTTGTGCACCGTTACGGATACACTCAGATCTAACTACTTATAATTCCTGTCATGGCCACAATCTGCTGTTGCATTTAAGAGACGTCCTGTGTCCCATTACCGCTGTATTTTCCTCTGGATTCCGCTCAGGAAACGAGAGCAGTCTAATGTTACGTGCACTGACATTAGATAGTACACATGAGCATGATGAGAAACCCTAACATGATTACGTTAGTACATGATGTAAAATCACGTTACTGTGCACTAAGTCACTTAACATTACTGTAATTACTGTAGTATTTTCAGGTCTCCAGCGCCGGCCTCAGACACCAGCAGCTGCTGTTATGGGCATTTGTTTTTATTGTATAAAACAGTTGTCAGTGTTGCATTAGGCTCGCTGGCAGTAGCATTTCCATTATGTGATTTTTGCATTAATTTGGTTTTAGGTTTTCTTAACTAATCTCTCGGCTGCCACTGGGTGGGGCAGCTGAACTAAACACACCATCAAAACTTTCCACAAAAACCAATGCACCCCCAAACCCCATCTCCTCTGGTGACTGATAGCCGTCAAATACCACTCAAAGTGAGCGCTATCAAGACAGACTTTGTGCACTATAAATTACGAAACTCTCCCAGCTGCTGTAACGTCACTTTTTATGTTTTTTTATGTATCTAACCTCTACGCCTGTTTGTGTCTCTCAGGTCTGGTGGAGTCCAACACGCTCGCTTGCTTCCATCGCTGCAGTGCGTTGTGTTTGCTGCAAAATTCTTTCATACATGGCAACCTCGGATATTGAACACGGAATTAATTGATCTATCTTGTTCAGGAAATTAATCTTTGAATATATGGAGTGAAACTTTGAATATATGGAGTGAAACTTTGAATATATTGAATGAATCTTGACTGACGCCAGACTTAACGGCAGCCATCTTGTGCAACGTATGGATGCAGCAGCAAAAAGATGGTCAATCCGCTTGGAATCTCATAGCAGCAATATTAAACAATGAGGACATGATTAACACACTGGCAAAGGCATGTACGGCCTAAAATCCTACCGATACCCCTCCACAATACCGTTCTTTTGACAAAGAAGTTCGCTCCCTTTTTAAATGGTGTCAGACCTATGACAGGCAGGCAGCTGTTTATCAGGCCAACCTCAGCATGCCTTCAACCTCACAGGAGTGTCCCACAACAGCCCCTGTGTACAATCTTCCTCCTGTACACAAGAAAGGGAAAGACACAAGATGCAAGAATAGCTAGGCTTTATTTTAAACTATAAGGGCTAAGTAGAGTGAATATAAAGATATAGATCATATTTTATATCTGAGTGCAGATATGGTGAGCCCTGGTAACAGGGCGTCTCCTTCATAAAAAAGCAGAACTATTAACAGAACACTCTGCTGTGTGCAGAGGTCTGTATGGTTAGATTGATATAGTTTTCAGGTGGTTTAATGAAGGTAAAACACAGTGAATGGCCCTGTGTAATGGCTATGTGCATTTCTCCGGGACTGGAGAAGCTGAAAAATGAAAACAAATGCCCATAACAGCAGCAGTTGCCGTGGCACACACAGAGACGTTACACTTGCTATATAGATATATATAATAAATCACAGCTGTGACAGTTTTTATTTCACTCACGAGCGTTTTACTCGAATGAATGAGTACCGCACTCTCCAGGTATGTGGGAGGAGACCAAAGCAATGGATCCCGCAATGCAGGTTCCAGACCATCCTACCATTGACCGATCAATGCTACGACCACTTGAATTATTCATGTATTAACATGTAAAAATGAAATAATGAAAAATAAGCACTTTTAAACTCTTTTTAACCATTTGACTATATTTAACTTAAATATTACTTTAACCATTATCCATGATCAACCATGATCATGAATTCTGCTATATATATATATATACATACATATTCTGCTTATGTTTTTTAAATTCATAACAGCATAGAGTATGCATATCAACTTGTCACACACACACACACACCGGCATGACAGTAGCAGCTGAACCACACAACGGCAGCGGTTGAAAGTAATAATAGAAATGCTTCTGCCAGTGACGAAAATTAAAAACAAATGCCATAACAGCAGCAGTTGCTGTGGCAGTCAGACACTGGCAACTGCTGTGGCAGGTCAGTGGCAGCTGCCTCAGACACAGACAAGTTGAGGAGACCGGAAGTGCCACTACTAGCTGCCGCTGCCACGAATTGAGCCGGCCCCTGCTGCAAGCAGTTCTTCCTCTATTTCATGGCGGGTGGCAACAAATGACCTATGTTACGTGCTCAAAAACATGCCGATTGGCGAAGAGGCAGAAGAGACCTTTCATCCATTCTGAAACTGAATTTTGAGAACTGAATTTGAATTGTTAGAATTGAATGTTCAGTTCCAAACTAATAAATTACATTTCAAATTACATTTCAGATTCAGTTTCTTCAATGCAATGATTTAAATTGAACAATACATATTCAAATTATGTGATTCAAATTCATTTTTTTAATGCAATTATTTAGTTAAGCCATGACTTGGTCTTAGACTTCCACTCAAGTGTTTGTTGTTTGATGCGAAAAGTACACACAAGCAGACGTGTGTGATAGGTTCATATGAACAATATCTAGCAAATTACAGTTACTACTGGTTTATAAAAACGTTAGCTCTGCTAGCATTGTACTAATCAGTGTCTCATATGAATCATGTTAGATAAATGGGCCAGCTTAGCTTAGCTTAGCTTAGCTCCTGTTAGCTCGCCTGTACGTACCCTGATGAAATGCCCTCTCGGCCGCCTGTTATGGAGGAAATGGCTATTCGGGGCTGAGGCCGAATACGGCCCACAAGGTCCAGGGGCCAAGGTTCCCGGAGGAGGAACACCACAGGGTCTGAATGGAGGGCCATGGGAAGGCGGAGGTCCAAACGGCGGTGGCGGCCCGTGTGCAGGTTTATCGGGGCGGTACATGGCCGGGCTCAGAGCGTCATGCTAACTGTGGAACCACCGAGTGAAGAAGCAGCTTTAGAGGAAATGCGTTATTTTATCGCGGTGTGGCGTGTGTACTTCTACTGATATATTATGTAAAAAACAAGGCTCCACTGGCTGCACAGTGTGAGTGTGTTTACGTCTTCTTCCTCTTCTGTGGTTTCCGGCAGACCGGACGCCTGGGAGCGCTGTGCTGCCGCCTACAGGTGGGAACTACATTGGAGTTCAACTCTTCGGGGTCAAGCTGCAGCCAGCAGCCGCTACAAACCACGCCCCCTATAAACCACGCCTCCTATAAACAACGTCTGCGCAGTTACATTAAGCGTCAACATATTCCCAAAATGTATTATAAATAAATATAAAGTATTATAAATGTGTTTTACCTGAAACGCCATTGTCGCAGATGTGGTTTAGAGGGGCGTGGTTTGTAGTGGCTGCGCACGCAGACGTTTATAGGAGGCGTGGTTTGTAGCGGCTTCGGTGGCTGCAATTGGGTACTAATGTGTACTTTTTTGAGGCTTTCTTGGTGGCTGGAATTGTTTGATCTGCATCACTGCCACCTGCTGGCATCCTGGCGTCCATCCACTCTGATTAGAGAACTTCTCTCTGCTTCAGACATGCTCATTTGCTTCCATCCACAATAAGTGTAATATTCATCTCTTTTCCTTTCATCTCATTCTCCAAGTAGTTTGCACATATTCTGTCCTAACTGCCAACATGTCACCTTTCTTGGATTTCTCAATGTTCTGGAAACAGCTTGAACACTTGTCCTGACAGGCTAACCTTGAATTATTATTATTTATTTTCATACAGTAGTTCTTGATGATGAATACTTAATAGTGCCTGACATTTTCAAGCTTTATTTTTGATAGAGATAGCTGAAGAGTGACAGGAATGTGGGGAGAGATGGGGATTTGAACCCTGGGCCGCTGTGGCAAGGCTTCGTACATGGGGCGGATGCTCTACCAACTGAGCTCATCGACACCCCACTGATGAGTATTTTACTTCCTGTCACCGCTTCCACTCACTCGAAAGTTAACAACATTTCACACAGCTTGACAGCATACACACTCAAATAATCCGATGTTCTGCTGTTGACCAGAGTCTGGTGACTTGAAATCACAACTGCTGCCCGTTGCCTCCATCTCTTACCAGTCTATATAAAGCTGAATGTACTCACTAGAATTCCACCCTTTAACTGTAACACTGCTGTTTCATTTCTGTGCTTCAAAAAAAGGTAAAAAGTAATTTTCTCATTTTATAATTTATTGCTCATTCACACATCCATGCAAACTTTCCAACATTTGTTTACACAAAATCTTCTATGAGCAGTACAAGATGACATCTTTTAAATAACAATTGAGATTCCAGTCAGATTCACTGAAACAAAAATACATGTCAACTAGAAAGATAAAGCTTTCAAGTAACATTAAATTCAATCAAACTATGAAGGATTTCAGGAATCCTACGTTAATGAGGTGCACCAACACTGAAATCTTAGGAACTTTTCCTGTCTTTCAAAAAAAAAATAAAAAACTAATATAAGGCTAATGAAGTGTCAAAATGAGGTCAAAACAGCAGAGTCCAACTCATGGCTTAACCATTTCTAGCAGAGCTATTGGCTTGAGGAGGCAGAGAAAACATTAATACACCAGTATGAAAAACCAAAGGACTCTATTAGAACGCTCTTCTGTAGTGAGTATATGTGTGTCTGTATAAATGTCCTCATTTAATATTTAAGTAAACCATGCTGAAAATTCAAGATGATAAGGCATTTCAAATCTGTAAAGGCGTCATGAGCCGTCAATCTGAATGGACTCTGCTACTAGGCCCCACACTGTGTCTTCAACTGGTGTGGTGTCTGCCTTGATTAAAACCAGCTTGATTGTAGTGCTGCCCACCGTGCTGAAAGAACTGTTCAAACTGACCTCCTTGGTTAAAATTCTGGCCACCTCTCCCTCCCCAGCCTCCTCCTTGTCCTCCTCCTCCTCCTCGACCTCCTCTCCCCCTGCCTCCCCGACCTCCTCGACCCCCACCTCTCTCCTGATGCCAGTTTCCATCTTGGTGGTAGTTGTCATGGTAAGTGCCGCCTCCTCCTCCTCCTCCTCCTCCATGGTATCCAGCATCCTGGAAGCCTCCTTGGTTGTTCCCTCCGTAACCACCTCTCCCTCCCCCCTGATGACCTCCTGCATCTTGATAGTGGCCCTGATTGTAACTGCCTCTCCCTCCTCCACCTCCATCACCCCAGCCTCCCTGCACCTTCCCCCCTCTGCCGCCTCCTCCTCTGCTTCCCCTGTCTCCATGTCCTCCTCCGCCTCCTCTTTCATATCCTCCACGGCCACCTTGGGAGTAGTAATCATAGCCCCCCCTGTTGACTCCATGCCCACTCCCACCATAGTGTCCTCCACCTTGGGGGGCATCCTGGCGCTTCTGCCAAGACGGCATCTCTGGAGGAGGTGGCTCAATCTCACAGGGTCGGCCTCCCCTGTCTGGCACTCGGCCCATAAGAACCTGAAAAAAGGATCCACATTAAAACAAGACAGTTCACAATGGGAGCCAGCCAAATATGACCTCCTTCTGTTTGTTGTTTGATGGAGCATGATTTGAGACAAAGCAATGAAAAAAATTGATACAAACACTTTCTGGATCTGCATCTTCTACCCACCTGTCATTTGACCTTTGTATGTGTTTAGCATAGCTATTTGTCAAAACCTCTTTCAGAGGAAGGCTGCGTCAACTGAAATGTCCAATTTTCGTGCATCCGATCTAATGCGACCATTTTATATTTTTTAAACGTATGCTCTTTTTAATATAGTATTTGTTGCCAAACAACGTTGTTGCAGTACTTATTTGGCAATTGCATCTATTTTCTTCCTTTGTCAGACATGGCCAAACAGACACACACAGCCAGCAAATGTTAATTGTAAAATATAACATTATACTATTTCATATATAAAATATTATGATCTAATCTTGTGCATTAAATCCACAGTAATCCATCATTTTAGTAAATCATCGAGGGGCCTGTTTTATAACACATCATAATCTTTTGGACATTCCTCATAAACAGAGAAACATGGTAAAAACTGTGTATAAATAACAGAAAACAAAAAAAGTGCACTGTGTTTAAATCACCTTATTAATGGCACAAGCAGTCTTCTCTCTTATCTTGCCACTGCTTGTACGTAGGATCTTGGAGAAGTCTTGTCGAGCAGCAAGAAGGTGGGCAACAGATATTTTACTTCTGGTGCCCAGCGCAGAACGCAGCGGCTGGTAGACTTTGGCCAACTTTTCAGCATGTGTCTGTGATGAGACAAACAGGTCAGAATATGATCAAGTTTAGTTTAGGTTGACAGAAAACAAGCACCATCGCAAATATTTAGATAATGGATTCATCTTTGAAGCTGTCTGTTAAGCAGAGATGTCTAACTACGGTAAAGTAACCGAGAACTCTGTCACTTCTAGTGCAGAGCAGAGCTGCATGAAAATTCTAATTATTTATGCTTCATCAGTGCAGCCTTTTCATATTTATTAAGATTCCAGGCTTCCACATACCTTTGCTCTATCAGACCAGCCAAAAGACTGTACTGTCACATCGAGACGTTTCAATAACATTTTTCTTCTCACTTCGTACTCATTTACAAGTGACTGGTTTATAGCTTCAATTTTTTCCTGAAAAACAAGAGAAAATTCATAAATGCCGCCAGTCACTCATGCAAAGTTACTCAGTCATATATTCTATGAATTCTACATTTGAGTACATACCAAGTGCACAGGTCCAAGGGCTTTCTTCATCAGAGGCTCTCCCACGTGATTTGGTGGGACTCTGCTTATAGCTTCTTTCAGCTACAAGAAATGGGCAATTATTATGGACAGTAACATCCACAATGCTTCAACTTTCCCACCCACCCACACCCCTGTGGTCACATCCTGGATCTGGTCGGCGCCACTACTACAATACGACAAGCCTCGACTTCAACATCTAGGACCACCTAGCAATCACTACGTCACGACATGACTTTCAGTTATACAAAGATGCTGTCACCTACTGCTCAGATCTCATACACTGATTTTTCCAAATTAAAATTGATGCCATCTACAGAGCCCTGACCGTCGACCCCACCCCATCCACTTCCTCACTGCATGCTTAACCATCGCTTGATAAAATCATATGCGTCATGGTCTCCACTTCCACTGCTCCCCCAAGAACAGGCTCAACATCTGCACTAAATCCATCATCACTGCAACCTTACCTGCAGCTTTACTGAAATGAAATCATGGATACAAACAAACTTCCTGAAAGTAAACTATGTCGACTCTGACACAATCATCACTGGTCCCAAATCCCTCGTTAAAAGCACTCACAACTTCTGTCTGAGAACTGAGAACTCCACTGACTGTATTCCACAGCCGCCTCTGCTTTGAACATTACATCAACCAAATCACCAGAACTACCTTTTTATCCCTGAAAACATAACTCATCCCCACCCATCACACACTGAAAGTTTGATCTATGATGTCCAGAATTGACTGCTACAGCATTTAACATGTCCTAAATAAGATAGAAATCCATAATATCAACCACCACATCACCCATATTTTCCAGAAACTCCACTGGCTCTCTGTCCCACAACAGATCTCCTCACTTACAAAGCCCCCCATAACCGCACTCCAATCCAATAGATGACAGTTCTCAGACTGAAGCCCTATTTCCTATGTATGAGTCTTGACCTACTAAGCTTGTTGTGCCCAAAGACCACGGCAAAGTCTTGGTAGGTGAAAACTACTTGACAATAAACCTCATGACACACAACACAAGTAATATTAAGATTTTAAAAGAATTGTGTGGGGTCTGCAGCTCTTGAAGGCAGTTAAAATAATCCACAGATGGTAGGGGACACATTCACAATCCATTTTCACTGTGGCTGTGTTGTGTTTGAGGTGAGGTGCCTTTCTGTCTGTCAGAAACTGACGGAGAATGAGCTAATCTGAAATTCAGGTTTAGTGAGTAAACACGATCTTGCTGTGTCAAAAGACCAACTGACCTTCTTCTCAATTCCACTGAAGAACTGGAACATGGTGATGTTGGCTGGAGGCTTGGACATGCCCAGCGCCATACAGATGCCCTTCAGTTCCTGGAACACAGGGCTACCCGACTCATGGGCTTTCTTCTCAGGCTTATTGACCAGGATCATCCTTGACGCCTCTAACTCAGACACCAGAAAGGCTGAGGGAAAAATTAATATGGACCAATTTATTTTGATTTAACAGTGTACAATTCGGCCGGCTGATATATCAGGCCGATATTTGCGTTTATTACTTGTATCGGCAGATACGATCAATTAGCGCATTCACAGCCATGTGTTGAGATCACGTGAAGGGCATGCATTGCCCTCCTGTCCCTGGCATGAGCAGCTGGTAATGATGCTGGTAACTTTACATAAAATAATGTCCATACACTGCAGCGGTGCTTCCCCACTGAACATGAGAAGCTCTCTTTTTTTGCTGTGACACGTTCATTAAGTGTGAGCAAAGCCATGTACGAGTCGCGACACAGGTTGATTCGGTGTACCTTCCCCACTGCGGTCTGAAGCTGACTGTTAGCTGGTTTAAATGCAGTTTTTGCCCAGTAGGAAAGGCGGACTCAGAGCAAGGCAGAGTGGTGCAGAGCGACTATCACAGTGCTGTGTGTGTGTGTGTGTGTGTGTGTGTGCGTGTCTCTCTCTCTCTCTTTGACAGCTTCTTTGACAGTTTCCAGTTTTAGACGGGATAATAAAACATGGTCATTTTATTTTATGTAGAAAAAAAGTAAAGAAGCTGTGTAATTTACAAATCAAACAGAAGATGTAGCACTAGATAAAAATATTCGGAACTTGAGTGAAGGTAGTGCATCATTACATATGAAATAAAGATTCAGGGCTTAAGTAAAAGCATTTTAAATTGAGATGTTGCAAAATGCTGTTATCATACTGAGTAGCAGCAAACAGTCGGTCCTCTTCAGCAGCCTCTGGGTGATGTCTCCGCTGGTGAGGACAGAATAAGGACAGGCGAGCTCCGACAGCAAACCGCTCATCTCCAGCTGAAAGCTCTCTGCCTCACTTGGACCTGGCAGAAGGACAAATACACCAAACATGATCTAGCAAGACAGTCAGATACTCTGGTTAAATCTCACATATCCAATCTATACCAGTTACATCAGCTGTCTCCTACATGAATGTGACAATAATAAAATAGTGGGTACTACTTTATTAATAGTGAGAAACGAGTCAGACATGTGTCTTACAGTTCGTGGCATGGACATTCTCCTCCAGCTTGCAGTACAGTCTAAGCTCTGAGACAATCCATGCACAGAGCTTTGTGTACTCGGGTGAAGCTGCTCCTCTGCTCACAGCAGAATCCAGAGCTCCTTCCTCCAACAGAGGGCCTTGGTACCTACAGTGACACAAAAAGAACTCATTCAAACAATAGAAAACTACATTCAACCTGAGCCACAGCTCTTTGCTTCCCTTATCCTTCTCTTATCAGTGCAATATGGCAGAGATAAGGAGCAATGCTGAGGTTTGGTTCAGTGAGTAGAGCCAGCATTGGAAACTGAAGACTTCTTTCCATGTGCATAAGGAAGTTCCACATGATTCATTCTGTCAAGCAGAGTTTTAAATAGTTGCAGTAGTAGAATTGTATAAAAGTAAGAAAACACACAGCTTAATTCAATAATGCCAACACACAAAGCACACACACAGCCAGGCTTCACAAGTTAAGGAGTCAAGTCAAGGATAGCAACATTTAATCAACTGGTCGACTAATCGCCGTCACAGCCCTAATTTAACCAAAAAATCTGCTTATTTAAAGAAATCTTGCTTATTGAGAATAAACAAAACAAAAAAGTGAATGGTCAGTTTTACTAAGTATTGCTACACTGAAAGCTGTCTGACCATCAGAAGCGCTCCCTCTGACCTGCTGCCGAGGAAAAGATCACATAGTAAAGTAAAATATCCTGATTTTAATTTTTGCTTTCCTAACTAGGGTTGCAAAATTCTATGAATTTTCAAAGTTGGAAACTTTCCATAAGAATTAACAGGAATAAACTGGGAATTTACTAAATTGAAGGTTGGCCTTTAAACAGGAAACATAAATATAGTTACGAAAATATATTTTAGCATAATCTTGACTGAAACAACCAGATTTCATGCAGGTACACTTGAATATTTATTGAATATTGTTCAATAAAATAATTCAATACAATATCCTGAGCTTAACTTCCCATGGAAAGTTTCCATAAATTTACCAGAAACTTTCCACCACTTTGCTACTCTATTCCATGCATGTTTGTGGAACAACAAGCCCCAGAGAAAGGAGTCACTATGGAACTACAAAAACTGTTTTTCTAACCATTATTATTTACTGTATTATATTTTATCATTGTATGGCCAAATTTTATCTATGCATTACCTATTTTGCTCAGTTCTATTAACAGGTGTTATGTTTGTATGTTTTACTCTGTGTTTGATTTCAACTCTGAGTCAACCACGTGTTTTAAAGTTATGTGTTTGTACAGCTCTATGGCTCTGTTCTAAGTTCATTCAGGAGTTTGGTCCCACTCGATCCAGTATGTAGCAGTACTTAGAACAGAGCCATCTGCTGTCAATGGTGTTGGATGCTCCAAGAGAACAGCCTCAACAACTGGTTTCTCATGTCATCAAAATGTTTGGTGGAAGGGTAATCTTGTAAATCTTGACATTTTTTTCCTCCTCATCTTTTCTGACCAAGTTCCCATTAGTTTTGCATTTGGCTAGGGTCAGTGTCACTACTGGTAGCATGGTGCAGTACCTGGACCCTACAGAGGTTGCACAAGTAGTCCACCTCCTCCGGGGTGGCACATTAATATGTGTCTTTGCCAGAAGGTTTGCTGTGTCTCCCAGCACAGTCTCAAGACCATGGAGGAGATTCCAGGAGATGGCAGTTAGTCTAGGAGGCCTGGACAGGGCTGTAGAAGGTCCATAACCCATCAGCAGGACCGGTATCTGCTCTTTTGCACAAGGGGGAACAGGATGAGCAGTGCCAGAGCACTACAAAATGACCTACAGGAGGCCACTGGTGTGAATGTCTCTGACCAAACAATCAGAAACACCACATCTTGAGGGTGGCCTGAGGGACCGATGTCCTATAGTGGACTCTGTGCTCACTGCCTGATACTGTGGAGCTCCAGTGGCATTTGCCACAGAACACCAGAATTGGCAGGTCCACCGCCGGCACCCTGTGATTTCACATATGAGGGCAGGTTCAATCTGAGCATATGCAGTCAAAATTAGTCCTTATACATCTAGCATATGATAGACGTGAACGGGTCTGGAGACGCCGTGGAGAAAGTTATGCTGCCTGCAACGTCATTCAGCATGACCGATTTGGTGGTGGTCAGTGATGGTCTGGGGAGGCATATCCCTGGAAGGACACAGAGACCTCTACAGGTTAGACAATGGCACCCTGACTGCTATTAGGCATCAGAATGAAATCCTTGGGTCCATTGTCAGACTCTACGCTGGTGCAGAGGGTCCTGGGTTCCTCCTGGTGCATGGCAATGCCCGGCCTCATGTGATGAGAGTATGCAGGTAGTTCCTGGAGGATGAAGGAATTGATACCTTTGACTGGCCCCTATGCTTGACTGACCTAAATCCAATAGAACATCTCTTGGACAATATGTTTCCATCCATCCATCCAACGCTGCCAGGTTGCACCTCAGACTGCCCAGGTGCTCAGTGATGCCCAGGTTCAGCTCTGGGAGGAGATCCCCCAGGACTCCATCCATCATCTCATCAGGAGCGCTGTCAGGCAAGTACCATTATGTCTTGCATGCGCAGAATGCAAAATCCGGTTCAGATCCGATTGCTCAGTATACATGCCGCTAAATATCCGACTATGAACGAATTATCTAGGTGTTCTTAGCCGACTTTGAGATGTCCGATGTGGTCTGAAATAGATCGGATGTTGCTTGTAAACACCTTATTACAAGCACTTTAAAAGGTCTGCACTAAGTCTGATACGATCAGAAATTCTAATTTTTGCAGTGTGTAAACGTACTGATTGACCAGGCCTTTAGAACACAGCAGAGGGGATGTCTGTGCCCTCTGACTGTGTCCAAAGATTCAAGAATTTCACAATTCCACAAACACTGAATTCTCTCACAGGTTAGATGTCACTGACTGATCCAAGTGGTCATACCGGTGGTAATAATGATAGACAGACTGAAGGGACGACTCATGAGGAGTGGTTCATAGACAGTGAACAATCCTTTCATCAATAATCAGTCAATATCTGCATGATTACTTCTCATCTTCACGTCTTTTGTGTGTCTTTTGTCTGTTTGATCATATCTACAGTTCACAGTGACAGTCATGGTTATGTGTGCTAATAATTGAATCTCTTTCTCTCTCTCTCGCTTGCTCTTTCACACTCACACACACACACACAGACAGGAGTGTGTTGGAGCTCTGGTGGTCACTTTGTGCTGACGCAGTTTGTGGCACAGCGTGTAGAATCATCTGGAGGTCTATAAATAACCGAGCTGCAGCTCTGATGCACACATGAAGCTGTTAAAACATCCATCACCATCACACTAATGTTAGCTCGGTTAGCACTTGTGTGTGCAGGCTACAGCAGGACAGAAGCTGCTCCTCTGAATGTGTGTGTGGGCTCACACAGTGTCCATACAGCGACATGTCAGCTTCACTCACCCTAAATCCTCCAGAGAAACCAGGACGTCATTCTCCATCACAACACTGTCGTTAGCTCCGATTTCCCGTACAGTAGCAGAACGTTATCTCATCAGCCAGCTCAGCTCATACACGTTGGAGTTCGTCTTCTTCGCTGGATTTATCGGCGGTTGGCAAACCATATTACCGACTCGTTACCGTCACCTACCGGACAGCGCCCGGAAACACAATCTGGTTTATTTCATAAGTAGGTTTTCATATTCAGTGAATTTGGCTTCACAACTTGAAGTACAAATATGACGAAGGTATAAATATAAATATATAGATATGAATATATGAATATGTTTTAGAACAGTGTGTGCAGGAATGTATTCAAAGTAAGTAAAGTATTCAATATTATATTATACAATTATAAAATGAAGAAAGAAACTTTTTTTTCTCTCTTCTTTCAAACAATAAATCAGGTAGGTTTTTAATACAAGGGATTTGTCTTGTTGTTTTGGTGCATAACAAACATACTGCGTACTGCGTTAATGTAATGGAATGAGTCAGTAGACCTTTGGATAATATCATGTGGGTGGAAATATGCGGTACAATATTTGGATTAAAATCAGGAATTAAGTCATTACTAATGCATGACTCATGATGATGCATTGTAGAATGTTCCTGTCACTATGTCACCGTGACTTTATGGTCACACCTAATAGATAATCACTTCGTACATTACATGATATGGGACCAAATTTGCTGGATTTCAACTGGATCTTAGTTCATGTGACGACGGGCTCGCTACTAGATCGATACTAGCCTGTTAAGATTGATTCTTTACTTTAAGTTCCACTCTTGTCTGCAATGCTGCGGTCTCGGCAAAGAGGAAACAGCCAGGTCGCCAGACTCGCCACTCCTGTGTCAGCGCAGAGCAGGCACACTTCACTCCTCCTTCCCCTTCTAGTGTTTAAAATAAAGCATTTTCTATTTAATCATAAACTAGTACTAATTCTGTCCTGGGTTTGAACTATTTAATAATAAAAAAGGAAACATCACAAAAAGCACTTCATCATGAAAATTAATTGAGATTTAGCAATTCAATGACACATCCACCTTTACCATTTACATGGTATCGGAGCGATACCAAAATATGCAACATCGCACACCACTAATGGAAACCTGGGCCAAAACGCTCGCCTGAGGTAGGGAGCCAATCAGAGAGTGGGGAGGGGTGGAAAGACAATTGTTATGGAATTTTATATTCTTGTGGTATTCTGAGTGACACATACTTTTAAATGGAATATAATAAAAGCACAAACATACAGACATTATACAAGGTTACATGAAGTCATATGTGGGCCTTGAGGTCCTCAGCAGTATTAGTTGTTTGTCCCTTGGTTGGCAGTAGCAGGGGCCGTCCTATCTCTACACTGTTGTGGCCAGGGTCGAAGGACTGTATGCTTAGACATAATAGACAGCTTGCCACTGACATTCCAACCTGCGTAAACAGACATCTGTGTCTCCAGACTTAATCATGCTGACGAAGACACCATCCTTGGTAAAAGCATTCTCTTTTAACTAATTCTGGGCGTATAGTGTTTGTGATGTTATCTCTGGGTTTAAAGTCTATCCACCAGCATGAGTTGGGCAGAATGTGAGACCGACTCAGGCACTTCTGATGCTTTATGAGAATGTCTCTAATTCTCCTTGATCAAGTGTTAATAAATAATACAGCATAAGACATCAGAGGCTCCTGAACACTTTCTTTCTTCCTGACCTCACCACTGACCTTTGGCTTAAGCAATTTCTCCACAACAACGATGACGCGTACTACTTGACAAACAGAAGCTTGTAGTTTTTTTGAGACTGTTTACGGATCCAATTCAACATGGTGGCAGCAGTTTTGCCTTCTGTTTTTGTGGAGATTGGGGAAAATGACAGCTTTTCCTTCTCGTTGAATTTCTGTTGCTCTAAATACGTCATCTGGTACAAATGACACAGTTGGCTATGGGCTACGTATACGCCAAATGATAGACATTTGTAACGCCCAAGAAACGGCCATGGGCAGTCGTTAACCACACCTCTCCTACGATAAATTGAGTAGGTGGTCCCCAGACTATAAAGTATCTGTACTCTACTCTAGTTTTGACCAAAACAATGCCAGATTAATAATCGCAGCAGTGTCGCAGTCAAGTTAGCGTAAACAGGCAGTTCGGTCCCCGGCCCCCGGCAATCTAGTCCTATGGCAGCATAACTAAGGGATGACCTGAGCCAGCACTAACAATAAGCACTATCAAAAAGGAAAGTCTTAAGTCTACTCCTGAAAGTGTTGACCGTGTCTGCCTCCTGAACCCAGAAAGGTAGTTTGTTCCACAGAAGAGGAGCTTGATAGCTGAAAGCTCTGGCTCCAAATCTGGAAACTATAGGAACCACAAGGAACCCAGCATTCTGAGAGCTTAGGGGTACTAAGATATTAATGAGTTCTTTTATGGTGATATGATGTTGTATATGATGGTGCCTGGCCATGAAGGGCTTTGTAAGTAAGGAGAAGAATTTTAAATTCTATTCCAGATTTAACAGGTAGCCAATGCAAGTAAGCCAAAATGGGAGAGATGAGATTGCTGATCTTGGTTCCTGTCATGTGCTGCAGCATTCTGAATTAGCTGCAAAGTCCTCAGAGACTTATTGGAGCAGCCTGATAACAAAGAGTTATAATAGTCCAGCCTAGAAGTAACAAATGCATGGACTACTTTTTTCTGTATCCGCTTGAGACACAATGCATCTGATTTTGGTGATGTTGCGTAAGTGGAAGAATGCAATCCTTGAAGTTTGTTGGACATTAAAGGACAAATCCTGATCAAAAACAACTCCAAGATTCTTTATGGTGGAGCTGGAGGCCATGGTGATCCTGTCTAAGGTAACCAAGTCTCTGGAAAGAGAGTTTCTGAGGAGTTTGAGTCCAATTACAAGAACTTCAGTTTTGTCTGAATTCAACATCAGAAAATTGTAGGTCATCCAACTTTTTATATCCTTAAGGCATGCTTGGAGTTTAGTTAACTGGTTGGTTTCATCAGACTTGATCGATAAATATAATTGGGTGTTGTCAGCATAACAATGCAAATTAATGGAGTGATTCCTAATAATGTTCCCTAGAGGAAGCATATATAAACTGAATAGAAGTGGTCCTAGTACAGAACCTTGTGGGACATGACAGACTGAAAATGCAAGATGTAACACCAACAATTTTCACTTTGCTAACATACCTTGACCTCTGGACCTTATGTATAAAGTTATTTGTAACTAGTTGTAAGAGAGAGGAAAAAAGGAGGGGAGTCAGATTTTTTCCAATTACCCCTGGCTGCCGCTCGCAAATCAGGGTGTGTCTCAACATTGAGCCCCGCCCCCAACGCTTGACTCCTTTCCGGAGGCCATCTGGTGGCGGAGACTATGAATAAAAAAAAAAAAAAAAAAAAAAAATATAATAATAATAATAATAATAATAATAATAATAATAATAAATATATATATATATATATATATATATATATATATATATATATATATATATATATATATATACACATACATACATACACTGAGAGAGGCGGGGACAAAAAGAGAAACACCCAACTGAACTTTACTGAAAAGTAGCTCACGGGATGGCACACACCCTCCTCGCCCGCCCCAGATGCACTGGCATCCACCTCCAGCTGGAATGGTAAAGAAAAGTTAGGGGCAGACAGAACAGGGGCGCTACACAGGAGGGATTTGGCAGCATCAAAAGCATGCTAACACTCATCATCCCACACGAACGGGACCACGGGACTACATAACTTCGTCAAAGGCGCCACTATTACAGAGAAGTTTCGACAAAAACAGCGGTAATAGCCTGTCATGCCCAGGCCACAATTCTCGTCTGGTAGCAGGTACGGGGTAGGACAGCACCGCTTCGACTTTCGCATCTACTGGTCGCACCTGCCCGTGGCCCACCTGCTTCCCTAGGTAGGTGACCATAGCCTTACTGAACTCACACTTGGCCAGATTAAGCGTTAGTGATGCATTAGCCAGCCGCCTAAACACCTCTCTCAACCTGGACATGTGGCTCTTCCAGTTGTTTGAGTACACCACCACGTCATCTAGGTATACATTACAATCGGGCACGTCCCCTAGCACAAGATGCATTAAGCGCTGGAAGGTAGCAGGGGCGTTTCGCATGCCAAATGCCATGACCATATACTGCAGAAAATGGTCAGGAGTAACAAACGCTGAGATATCAGACGCTCGGGACGTTAACGGCACTTGCCAGTACCCTTTAAGCAGGTCCAGTTTGGTGATGAAGGTGGCAGGGCCAATGCTGTCAATGCAATCCTCCATGCGAGGTAATGGAAAGGAGTCAGGTGTACCATCAGACTTGGGGGTTAGCAAACACGGAGAGCTCCAGTGGCTGCAGCTGGGCTTAGCTAAACCGTTTTCAATCAGATAACTAACCTCTTTCTTCATCTTCTCCCGTTTCTCTACCGGGCAACGGTAGGCATGTTGTTTGATAGGAGTGGCTGCTCCGACATCGTTGTCATGCTCTACTACGGTTGTACGGGAAGGCACATCATGGAACAGAGCAGGGTAGGATTTGAACAATTGAAGTACCTCATCACGCTGAGACTCAGGTAGATACGACAAATGTGCAACTGCATTGGACAGAAATTCTGAGTTTGTCAACCTACCACACTGCTGACCATCAGAAGGTATTGCCAAATCATCAGAGGGGGATTTCACACACACCAGAGCGGCAGTGGCCACCTTGGGGACAATGGGCTCAGAAATATTTTCCGGCTCTGCACGGGCTGCCTCTCCTCGGACTTCCTCTCCTCTAAGATGGTAAAGTTTAAGCATGTTAACATGGCATAAACGTTTTTTCCTCTTACGATCAGGGATGTGAATAATGTAATTTGTGTCAGACACTTTTCTCTCCACCACGTAGGGACCTGCACAATGTGCACTAAGCGCAGAGCCAAGTACAGGCAGCAAAACCAGCACCTGATCACCAGGGTGAAACGGTCTGTTTAATGCTTTTTGGTCAAACCGTTGTTTCATCTCAACCTGTGCCGAAGAAAGAGCCTCCTTCGCCAACCTGGTCACACGCTGCAGCCGCTCCCTACACCGAGAAACAAAACCCGACATATCAGTCCCAGGAGGAGGAGATACGAAGCGCTCTTTTAACACTTTCAATGGACCTCGCACATTGTGACCAAAGACAAGCTCAGCAGGACTGAACCCAAGGGATTCCTGCTTAGCGTCACGGACAGCAAACAAAGCAAAAGGCACACCCTCATCCCAATCTTTCCCCGTATCCTGACAATACTTCTTTAATATTGACTTTAAGGTCTGGTGCCAGCGTTCGAGAGCACCCTGGGACTCTGGACACGCATGAGAGACACTGAGAGCCTGCAGAGCTTGCTTAAAGGTTTTTGACTGGAAGTTTGTTCCTTGGTCGGTCTGCACTGTTTTTGGTAAGCCGAAGGTGGTAAAAAACTTTGTCAATGCCTTAGTTACAGCTGGGGCAGTGATTTTCCGTAACGGGACAGCTTCCGGGAAACGAGTGGACACACACATCACAGTCAACAGAAACTGGTTACCAGTTTTAGTTCGAGGTAGGGGACCCACGCAGTCAACGATCACATGTTCAAAAGGTTCACCAACAGCAGGGACTGGAGGCACTACCTGATTTGGTTTTCCAACCATCTGGCAGGTATGACAGGTTTTACAGAAAAGCACATCAGTTTTCAACCCCGGCCAGAAAAAGTGTTGCAGGACTTTAATATATGTTTTTGTAACACCTAAATGTCCAGACCACAAGTGCTCATGTGCTAATCTCAGCACATGCTCACGACATCCTGCCGGTAACACAATCTGATATACCGTGCTCCAGTCCTCATCTACTTTGCCTGTCTGGGAGGTCCACCTACGCATCAGCACCCCATTGTCAACAAAAAATGGTTGCTTTTCAGTGCATTCACTGACATCCTGCGCAGCCTCGGCAAAACACTTTGCTAAAGATGGATCACTTTCCTGAGCAGCAACAAGCGCTGCACGCGTCAATGGCAACGAACTCGCAGGACTGTCAGACTCAGGCACAACCCTTAGCTCCTTCACTACGCCATTCACTGAATCGCCAGCAGGGGTCAACGTTTCTTCTGTAAGGATAGAGGGAAACAGAGTCAGACAGGGCAACATCCTCATCCTGCCTACGAGCCTGAGACCGAGTTAACACACATGCCGTAAACACTCCTGGATGACCTGTAGCTAGGCTATCGGATTCAGGATTTGATATTGGAACCGTCACCACCTCTGCAACCGGATAGACTCTACCACCTGCGATGTCATTGCCCATGATGAAGTCAACACCATCAATGGGAAAACTTTTGCAAACAGCCACTGGGAAAAACCCTGTTATTAATTTTGACTGCACATGCACATTGTGAAGAGGCGCCGGCACAAACCCCATTTCAATACCCCTCACGACCGCACTGGCCTCACAGTCTGACAAAAGGTTAGGTTGTCTGACAGTCTGTTCAAAGGCAGGATATTGGCCAGAATGAGACCACCCACTTGCTGTTTCCTCTTCCATGCCACACAATCAGCAATTAAATGTCCAGGCTTAGTGCAGAAGTAACATAACCTCTCACCCTTTTCACGGGGTGAGGGCGCAGGGGCACGAGTAGCAAACATTTCACTGCGCTTATGAAGTGTGTCGGGCTTCTGAGCACCTTCACGAGCTGGAGAATCGTGCTTGAAAAACGTTACCTTGTGCGTTAGGGTAAACTCGTCCGCCAGAGAAGCAGCGTGTTGTAGATTGCTCACTTTCTGTTCATTTAGATATACCACAATACGCTCAGGCAAACAGTTTTTGAACTCCTCCAACAAAATCAATTCACGCAGTGACGTCCGATCCTCTGCCTTACATGCTGCACACCACCTGTCAAATAACATACCTTTCTCTCTTGCAAAGTCCGCATAAGTTTGCCCTGATATCTTTTTTAGACCGCAAAACCTCTGCCTATATGCCTCAGGCACCAGCTCATAGACACGCAGAATCACAGCTTTCACCTTCTCATAAATTAAACTTCCACTGACAGAGACGCACAAGCCTCCTGAGCCTTGCCTGTCAACCTACACTGTAAAAGTATAGCCCACACATCCTTCGACCAGTGTAAAGCAGCCGCAATATGCTCAAATGCGCCAAAGTAGGACTCCACTTCAGACTCCCGAAACACAGGAACAAGGGAAATGTGCTTGCTTACGTCGAACGCGGCCGGTGCGCCTGACGGCAGCTGGACACCCTCAGAAACACGCACTGAGCTACCCTGGATTTCTAATTGGCGGAGTTTTATGGTTGTCTCGGCCTCCAACCTTTTGAGCTCCAACTCCCTCCGGAGCTGAAACTCGCGCTCATGCTCACGCTCTTCCTTCTCTAACTGGAGACGAGCTAAGCGTACCTTCAACCGGGCATCTAACCTAGAACCGGGAGATGACTCAAGAGAGTACGGGACAAACTGTGGCAATGTCAGCGGTTTGACTTCCACTCCACCACCCGCACATCAGGTGTAACCCCGGCCAGCTGAGGCTCAGCTGTGCGTTCGGCCTTCACCACCGGAGGATCATACTGGCCATCGCCAGTGGATGCTGCTGCCACAGCCCCACCCGTCCTCACTGGAGACTCTGCTAATGCCGGTAAGCCAAGTATCCCTTCAGCAAGTAACTGGTCCAATATAACCGCTTTTAACTCTGCCTTCACCAGAGAACTTGAAACAGCCACACCAAAATGTTCAGCCAGCTCACGTAGCTCGCTCTTTTTACATTTGTCGAGCTGTCCAAGCGAAGGATTCTCAACAAAGTCTTTAATGTTGAACTCTGCCATACCCGCCACAACTTAGCCACAAGCGAACCTGTCTCCAGCAACTGACGCAAAAAAAAATGTAATGTTGGATGTCCCCCACACACAGCCGTGACCAGCAACAATTTCCCCCAGTGCCTACCTAGATAAAGCTTTACCTATCTATCTTCTGGAGCGTGCTGGACTCGAGGCGACTTTAAAGGCTGAACTTCAGCGACCGGAGCCGTGGAAATGCCCACCTCCGACAGAGAATGATATCCCCGCCCAGGATTACTCCGAAAATAAAAAAGGCAAAATAATAAACGAGTGCCCGTTGGAAGGGTTGAATAAACCAGCTGAACACTCCCCTAACTATCTGAGAAAAACTGTTGTGAGCTTGACAAAGACTGTTCAGTGAGCGACACTCCAACACTATCACTCCTCACGACGGCCACAGAGACAAAGCACTGACTCCAATCAGCAAAGCGCAACAGTTTCCTTCAAAACGATCCCGGACGAGCCCCCAAATATGTTACGTCTCCAGTTGGACCAGGGGATGGAGGGAGTAACATATAATAGAAAAACCGGGAGTTTTGGCAGAAACGGTGTACAAAAAGAAGTTTATTGATAGAACAAAGCAAAAGAAGAGAAACGGATCAACTTAAGACGGGCTGCCACAAAACGCAGGGAGCCGAATTACCTATAACACAAAACAAACAGATTACACTTGGGTCAGGGAGAAACACACGGTTCACTAAAACAAAGAGCAGGCTACCCACCAGTTGCTGAAAGAGCTTACTCTTGCCAAAACCACACACACAGCCAAACTGCCACACCGGCCAAATCTCCAGGTGAGAGAGAGAGAGAGAGAGAGAGAGAGACGCCGGCTCCGCCTTCCAGTTATATACACCCGCCCACTTGAGTGGCCACAGGTGAAGCAGATTCCACACCAGGGAATTGGTTCGCTACCGGGTTCGCAGTCAAGAGTTACGTCCTGAAGCATCGCGTGCGCGTCCCCTGTTATTATTACACATGGTGACAGAAGTGGTCAGAAGCGGGCAGAAACCCGAGCGGAATGCTAGCTCGTTAGCACCAGCACACCGGTGAGTGAGTCGCGAGAGAGCTCCATATGGACGGCGCGGCGGAGGACTCGGACTCCGAACGTGAAAGGACGAGGGAATCAACGCAGATGACGACCGCTGTACAAATAACACGCCCAATATCAGGTGAACGCACTCCTGTATGCAATGGTTGATGCAGCGGATGATGTGCTAACAGTTTTACCACTGACTGATGTAGATAAAAAGAAATATGAGGCTGTCAAAGCAGTATTTGAGCAGCACTACATCGGAAAGCACAACATTATTTTTGAGAGAGCACAGTTCAATAATAGACGTCACCTTGACGGAGAGACTGTGGAGGCCTATATCACCATAGTGCACAAACTTGCTGAAAATTGTGGCTTTGGAGTATTGAAAAAGGAGCTCATAAGAGACAAAATTGTAGTTGGAACTAGAAAATTCCCGCGGAAATTTTGGAAGTGCCGAGTGGGCTGTTGCCGGGGTTCTGTAGTTAAAAAGCACATCTCAAATAGTAATATTTAACATGTTTATTTACACACATGACCAGCTAGCACTAACGCGCTAGCCACCAATTCTAGCATCAGCTACAGATGTTAGCAATGAGAATGTCTTTACTACCATGAGCAGCTAGCACTAATGTGCTGGCTGCTAATGTTAGCAAATATCATGTCTTAATACAATGAGCAGCTAGCGCTAACACCCTAGCTGCTCAACTGCGGTCAAGCCAGCCGTCTCTCGTTTTCGCGTGGTCAAGTCAGCCGCTCCAATGTTTTCAAGTGCGCCCTTATTGCCGACTTTATGGCAAATATTCAGCACTAGCTTACTGCAGCGTGTGGACACTTCCGGTTTTCAAAATAAGACGTGGGTGTTGTATGTATTAAACGTTTATTTATTTGATTTCATTTGATTTAAAAAAGTGTCTCATAAAACAAGTATAATCCTGCACTGCTTCAATGCTCATATTTACATTATGAAATGTATTAAAAATATGTAATATTTTTAATGAATAAAAATATTACATATTTTAAGTTCTATAAAAAGAGGTGTGTCTCATACAGCAGGTGTAGATAGACTGTTCTAGACTGATTTTTAGTAAATAGGTCACATGACCTGGGAGCTATTGACCTTTAAAGCTCATTTATATTATGAAATGTATTAGAAAATTCATAAAAAATATGACGTGTTAAACAACAATAATAATAATAATAATAATAATAATAATAATAATAATGGCAGCATGCACCCAGCCCTCTGGGTCTTATTTTTCTTGTATGTATTGTGAACACACATGGAAAATTATAAATAAAACAAATAATAAATATTCCTTGTATTGTATTTTCTGAACAACAAGCAATCAACAAAGAACAAGAAGCTATTGACCTTAAAAGCTCATATTTACATTATGAAATGTATTAAAAATTCATTAAAAATATGACGTGTGTTAAAATGCTATAAAAAGAGGCATGTTTCATACAGCAGGTGTAAATCTACTGTTCTACATTCATGTCGATTGATTCTGAGCAAATACAATGCTATCGAGGTAATAATGACATTATTATTTATTAGAAATGAACAATACAAAACAATAATAATAATAATTAAGGCAGCATGCACCCAGATATATATAAATATAAATAAAACACTCCTCTATTACTATACAATAAACCACAAATCATAAATGATAAATAATAAACAGTGAAAAAACTCACCCAACGAGTCATTGGAGGTCCTGATCCAGGGGGCTTGAAGGCACAGCACATCACACAGTTGCTGTCGAGGTCTGACACTGAAATAAAATTATTTTGTTATTGTTGACATATATGTCATATGTACACATTACACACCAAATTGACAGCTGTGTTAGCTGTGTAGCTATCAATGTGGCTTGTCAGCTGGATCATTTATAATCATAAATACTGAAGGAGGTATCAAGTGTATCGAAGAAAAACTGTCACTATTATGGTTCCTTAGTGAAGAAAGAAAACTTCCACACCTAATTGCTAATTGTCATTTGCATTTGACTGTATAGAAGTTTGCATAGAGTTATTTCTGATTTTGTGATAGGATTTTTGAGTTCATCTGAGATGTATGTGAATTTTTTCTTAAAATCTATGACACTTTTCACTAAAATAAAGGTATTGTGTGGAATATTTTTTAGAGGATGTAGATTATTTTGATGTGTTCTATTTCTTATCTTTTAACAAGATGAACTATTTAATATAAAGAAAAGAGAACAATGACTTACCTGAGTCACTCAGCAATGCCAGGGCAAACCTTTTCCTTTCCAATGCCATCTCCTTCTTAGATGTGCCAAAGGACATGACAGGTAACGCAGGATATGCCTCCATCACTGCCTTTGCCATCTACATCAACAATATATAATAATAATAATAATAATAATGCAGAATTAAGCTTGTCATCTTTGAAACATTATTTGTGAAGGACAGCGCAGTAGAAAGTCAAAAGTGATTTGATTGGACAAACAGTAATGCGTCACCTAAAACATGTAAATGACAAACTATGTTGTATACTTGTTACATTATATATACTGAATTTTTCAGTTAAGCACCAGAAGTCTGACTCATAATGTTTGACAGAGAAAAATAATTAAATACTGCAAGAAACAGACATATGGACATTACCATGGTAACGATTACCCCACAACTACTTGTGTCACGTTGTACAGGATGGTCCATGGTTGATCCCCTCCATCTGAGTCTCCCCCAGTCATTCTTGCCATGGGCGATTTTTCTGAACATCATATAATCACTATGAAAAACACATGGTGTATCAATACACTTGAAATATCGATATGAAAGTAATGTTTAAAAAATAATCGTCTTCAAATGAATAAAACTTGTGATCTCAGTTTTATAAAATGAATAGCAACATTTTGACTAAACAAGGGAACATTATATGAGACCAGATAGTATCTTTTTCTTTCACAAAATGGCTCTGTAAATGTGACAAGGAGAGAGAGCACACAAAGTTTAACAAAGAAAAAATAAAATGTAACTAAATAACAAAATAAACATACAACAATGTGAGGGAGTTTTTAGGATTTAGTGTGAATGCTATGCATGGATGAGTGGTCTGTGTGCTGTGGAGGTGTGAAAATGCTACACCGAAACCAAAAGGGTGTCAGCAGGTGGATGAGAAAGTCAGAAATCACATGGCCAAGCTTTTATAGGGTGGAGGGCCAGGTGGATTTAATGAGCTCATGACCCTCACATCTACATCAACTGGCTGCCAGGATTGCCAGGTCAGCCTATAAGTCCATGAGAGGGTTGTTCTTTAGGAGAAAAAAAATGACCTACTGTATTCTTTTTGCAGCATCTGCAGACTGAGCTTTCTCAGATCTATTAGCCATTGGGTCCAGTAAGAATACTGCACCTTTGGCAGGAAGTACATACTAAAAAGAATACATGAATGTTATTTCAAAACAACAAAATAAAAATATACACAAAAAGATTTCAGATGAAGTAACACCCACTGACCAGTAACTTCCAGTGTACTCCCCCAACATTTACAAAAGACAGTATGGCCTCATAGTTGGTGAAGTCAGTCTGTAATGGAAATAAAAACACATCAAGTAATTCTCAATAAAAATTATTTTTCTCTTTAATGATATATCATATTCTCAAAATTGATCAACTTAAATTTTTACATTACATACACAAAATCCTTCAACACACATAATTAATTTCAAATATTTTAGTTAGGCAAGTTAGCATCTTGAGCTCTGGACGAGATAGAGGAATGAAAACGAGCATTACCCTTCGCAGGCTGTGCTGTCTGACTCTGTCTGCTGTTCCAAAGAGTATGACACCAGCTGTGTAATGGTCGAGGAGGAAAATGGCCCTTCCAAGGTTGAGCTGTTTGGCATATAGATGGAACAGACCCTCCATAACCTGATATGGAAGAAGACAGGATATACAGCTGATCAAACAACAATTTTAAATCCACAAAAAGTACTATGTAATTGTATGGAAAGGTGGTTACTTTTTTAAACCTCAGAGTAATTAGTCCAATGAAATATGCATAACAACTTCATATGTGATGTCATATGTGTGATTTTTGCTCATCTTGTGGGTAACGTTTAAACTATCAAATACCTCACCTGTCAGCCACTGGTGAGGTCTCAGTGAACATAATTCACTGTGATGTATAAGGAAACTGGAACCTGACCGGTTGGCAGATCGTATTACTGCAACAACCACTTCAGTGTTTTCTCTTTTCCACAGTGATTGTAGCTGGGGAAAAAAGTATAATATCTCAATTCTTCATGTAATCAGATTACTCTAATTAAAATAGATTATAAATGGAATCAAATAATAATCAAGAATCTCAAACTCTGGGCTTTTAAAGTTAAGTCCAAAACATATGCAGGAATAAAATGCTTACTGAATGATGTAATTTTTGTTGGATATGCATTCAAAAGGTGAGAATACTCCTATCGGTAGTGATGATTACTCCTACCAGCTGTTCATCTTCTTGCATTTTGGTGGATGGTGGTTGTCCCGCCTCCTCCAGCAAAGTGTTGATTGTTGGTTCTGTGTCCAACTGTACAGTACACATGTTATGGATCAGGTTAGGTTCATGCATGGAATACTGGAAAATAAATGGAGGGCGGCTGATGTGGAGACTTGAGCTGTGATAGGTACAATAACATTATTATCAAAAGTGAAGGGGTTGTATTCTAGATGTCTTACTATATAGCTGACTTTTTATACACTGTGTTTAGAGACAACCACACACCCCAATAACATTACACATATGATTACACAAGTTATTAAACAATAACCTGAGGCTCTGTGTCCTGTTTAAATAGAGTGGCATCGGTGTCCTTCTCCTCTACTTTGTGCTGGTTGGACATCTTCTTGGTCTGAACCTGATAATCACAATGGTACAGTAAATCCTATTTTATATAATATGATATATAACAACATAATATGATACACCTTGGTGAACACTACAGCATCTTGTCGTACCGTATTTTTTGATTTCTCAAAATCAAAGGGCTTGGTCATTCTTGACACGTATACACCTCTCCTTCCCTGCTTCCTCTGTTTCCACCGTTCAACATCGACCCTGTGTGTCTTGTTACAATAAACAGAGAGATGTATTGTTTTTAATCAACCTCTTTTTGGTAATCTGCAGTTTTTTTGGTCTAGTATTATTCATTTGAGGTCTGTAATAGTAAGTAATTATTACATTAACCAGAAAAACTGCAAAGATATCATACCTTCTTCTTGATTTTTAGAGAGTCCTTGTGTTCTCTCAAAAGAGCTTGATGCATCCTCTTGTATGTGTGTACAAAATCATCAAATCTGGTAAGTCTCTTGTGCTGAAAACGGATCCTTTTCAGATCCCACTGAGACTTCTCCATGATGCCCTGCGTCTTGTTATCTTTGGTGTAATTCTATTAAAGAAGTGGGTTCATGTTAGCACAGGGTTTATGCAGCAATCCTGAGGTTAAATTTAACCATTTAATACCTTTTTAATACCTTCAATATTTTTTTAAAAACCTCAACACAAGTTGCCTCTAGTCATAGCAAAAACAGGGTCTATGGATGGATAAATGTTACTGTCAATCCCTTAGTTATTTACATTTACATTTAGTCATTTACAGCAGCTGACACTTTTATCCAAAGCGACTTTCAGTGAAGATGCGATGGCTGCAGTGGAAGTTTGACTGGTGGTGGGACTGAAGCGGTGTACTGGGCATACTAGCAGCACAGAAATCAATCATCAATCACCATCAAGTTGGCTACTTGATATCTGCTAAAGACATGACACAATGCATAAGGTTTCAGCATCATTCCACACATAACCATGTTCTCTAATGAAGACATCAAGTGTTTGATTGAATTGGACCAGAAAATCAGGGGAGCTGCAGTACAAGATCAAAGCAGAAATTTGTGAGACAACACCCCCTTGTATTAAAAATGCAAGATGTCACACCAACCATTTTCACTTTGCTAGCATAATTTGACCTCTGCTACTTATGTATAAAGTTATTTGTAACTAGTATCAACAGAGAGGAAAAAAGGAGGGGAGTCAGATTTTGACGGGTCACAATTTACACCTGTCAGAATCTGACTCCCCCCTTATATTAAAAATGCAAGATTTCACACCAACCATTTTCACTTTGCTAGCATAATTTGACCTCTGCTACTTATGTAAAAAGTTATTTGTAACTAGTATCAACAGAGAGGAAAAAAGGAGGGGAGTCAGATTTTGACGGGTCACAATTTACACCTGTCAGAATCTGACTCCCCTCTTATATTAAAAATGCAAGATGTCACACCAACCATTTTCACTTTGCTAGCATAATTTGACCTCTGCTGCTTATGTATAAAGTTATTTGTAACTAGTATCAACAGAGAGGAAAAAAGGAGGGGAGTCAGATTTTGACGGGTCACAATTTACACCTGTCAGAATCTGACTCCCCTCTTATATTAAAAATGCAAGATGTCACACCAACCATTTTCACTTTGCTAGCATAATTTGACCTCTGCTACTTATGTTGCGTGATAGCAGCTCCACTCCATGCATTAACATCTCAGCAGACACCCTTTCAGTGGTCCCCAGAAGCTGAGCAGGCATTCAGGAGGCTCATTGCCATGTTCACAACAGCGCCCATCCTCACGATGCCTGATCCAAGTCGTCAGTTTGTGGTGGAGGTGGATGCCTCCAGTGAAGGGGTGGGCGCTGTTTTATCTCAGCGGTCAGAGAAGGACCAGAAGATGCACCTACCTTTCCAGAAAGCTCTCATCGGCCGAGCGTAATTACGACATGGGGAACCGCAAGCTACTGGCAGTGAAGGTGGCCCTGGAGGAGTGGCGACATTGGCTGGAGGGAGCACAGCAACCATTCATCGTCTGGACAGATCACAAGAACTTGGAGTATATCAGGAAAGCAAAACGTTTAAATGCTCGTCAAGCTAGATGGACATTGTTTTTTAACCGCTTTGATTTTGTCTTGTCTTACAGGCCGGGGTCCAAGAATACCAAGCCGGACACGCTCTCTCGCCTTTACGACCCCGAGCCTGTTGCCAAGGTCCCCGAGTCCATCCTACCACTGAACCGTGTGATAGAGGTGGTGACTTGGCAGATAGAAGCTGAGGTGAAGCAGGCCAATGGTGAGAGCCCGCCACCTAGTGGTTGCCCAGCCAATCGGCTGTTTGTCCCAGCAGCCCTGCGACCTCAGGTGATTCACTGGGCTCACACCTCGCTGCTTACCTGCCACCCGGGGGTGAGCCGTACTATGTTTGTCATCAGGCAACGTTTCTGGTGGCAGGCTATGGAGAAGGATGTCCGGGAGCAAGGGCGTAACTTTGGGTTAAACATTGGGGGGGGTCACACTCAGGGCCGTTGCAGGATTTCAAAACTGCTGGGGTCGGTGATGCGCAGGCTAAAAATCTTTCAATTTTTGAATGATTGGGGGTGCATTACACGTCACACAAGAGATCTATATTGCTGAAATTACTTTAATTACTTAAATAACTTACGTTTGAATTTTTTTTTAAAAACGTGGCAAGAGTAGGTTAAACTTGGTTTGATCTGGCAAAAGCAATGAGGGAAAAAAGACTCTCTAACCATGTACGCACATTAACCATCCCTACACAAATAAATCTGTGGAAAAAATCCATATACACAGTGGTGCAACTACTGATTCTTGGATTGGTATATGCAACTGGGGCTTTAGTGAAGTTGAAGAAGCCAAATGCTGTTTTTATCTGTGTATTCATGGCTGCCAGTAATATAGCCAATTTTTCCAAACATCACTTTTGCTTGTCACACCATGGAGAAAACAATAGTAACTTAATACATACTGTAGCCTACAGCACAGCAATTTGGCATTCCTGTCTTGGCATACACTATCTATGAAAAAAAAAACTTTAAGGATTAATCAACTGCATGACTTTATTAACACCAAGAAACTACATAGTCACACTCAATACATCACACAATCCAGGGTGGCACACTGGAGTGCAGCTTGCACCTCTATTCTGAACATGGCGTTATCTAACTGATTGAATGGCGCTATCTAACTATCTAAATATCGGACATGCTAGTCAACATTAAAGTTTGCAGTGGCTTGCTGTGGAAGACGGTGGTGAACAGGGCAAATTCACTGTGTGTGCAGGCCTGCACGACCAAAATTTTTAGAGTAGCCTCTGAACTAAAACTTTGACGTTGGTGCGGCGGCGGGCGCAGTGGACAGCCCAACATACTGGCGCACGGGAGCGGGGTGGATGGTCCACCATACTGCCGGCTGCGGCGGTGGGCGCCTCTGCGATCGACTTGATCACGTCTGGCGATCGACCGGTAGCTCGCGATCGACGTATTGGGCACCCCTGTTTTAGTGGTACGCAGTACCGGACCGTACCGGCTTACTTTCACCCCTCTGAGAGCCACATGCAGTCATCAAAAGAGCCACATCTGGCTCGCGAGGAATAGGTTGCCGACCCCTGAGCTAGCCTAACAATTTGGGTATTTACCTCCTTTTGGTCCGCATTTTTCATTTTTTCATTCGACTGTAACCCGGCCACTCCACCCCGAGACTCTGCGTTGTGTTGTATTGGTGTTTGGGGGATGTAGCGGAGGGACGAGTCGGACTCGGTCTTCGTATTTGCGGCTCGGACCACGCCGTCGTTTATTTCGCCTCACACCATCACAGGGGCTTAGCAAAACAAATTAAACATTTTAGCTAAACCTGTCTCATCTTTTAAACACAGTAAACAGGATATATGAACAAAAGTTAATATTTTAAGTGCAATTATTGACATTTCGGGAGAGCGCGGTTTATGCGGCTTACCTTAGCAAAACAAATTAAACATTTGACCAAAATGGTGCTTGTGCGCGTAACACACCTGGAAGTACGGTGGCCTTCTCAGGACAAACGGCCTTATTCACCAAACCGCTGAATGAAATAAACAATACTGCAGCGCCATCTACTGACGTTAATAGGCCACTGCCCTACATCCACCCCTTCTTTAATTGATGACGTCCCAGTCATCAGAACAAATTCACCCAACCAAGGACCACCTACTAAACATGAATACAGGTAACAGTCCAAAACAAATATGGGAAGAATGAATGAGTGTGATATGTAGTTATGTGTTATGTGTTAAAGTAGGTGCACTTGCTGTGTCAAACTACAACTACTGTCCAGCCGCTCTTCTTGCTTTGGCTCTCTGCCACAACCTCCATCCTCTTTCTAGTCTCCGCCGATCCTCCTCTGATTCCACCGCTCGCAACTCGTAGGACAGTTTCTTGGGGGGATGGTGATTTTTCCGTGAGCTCCTCCTCGGAACACTGGGCGTGGGAGGCAGGTTGGCACCCCTCGCTGTAACATGTTTCTCCACTGCTTTGCTCACTTGTCCGGTCCCCACATCCACTTCCTCCATACCTGCATGTTCAATTTGTCCATCTGTGATCTCCGGTAAACACTTCTCCACATTGTTCTCCATGTCATTCACTTCCAAAGCCTCCACTGGATCTGACTCACCTCCCTCCATCGTCACTTCACCAGCCTGTTCCCCACTGTCCTCTGTGTCCTCGATCTCTGTGCTCTCCTCTGCGTCTGGTTCAACCTCTCCGCTTGTCATCCCACCAGCCTGCTCTACAGGCAGGAACATGCACTGTGTAAGAAGATTGCGGTGGACCACTCTCTCTGTGTTTCCATTTTCCGAGCGCACCACATATACAGGGGTGTTGGGCTGCTTCTTCACCACAATGTACGGCTGGGGCTCCCACTTATCTCCCAGTTTCTGTCGTCCCTCCACATGACACACTTTAACCAGAACTCTGTCGCCTGGGTTGAAGGCTTGACTCTTTGCCCTGCGATCATAGTATTTTTTCTGTTGTCCCTTGGCCTGGTGAGAGGCCTGACTAGCCTGGGCGTAGGCCTGTGAGAGACAGTCATGCAGAGTCTGGACATATTCACTGTATTCACACGGCTCATTGGTGGTCTGGAGCCCGAAAATCAGGTCAACAGGGAGTCTGGGATGCCTGCCAAACATGAGGTAGTATGGTGTGTATCCAGTAGAGTCGTGGCATGTGCAGTTGTAGGCGTGTGTCATTGCATCCACATACTCATGCCACCGTGGCTTCAGGTGAGGCTCCAGGGTCCCCAACATGTTCATGAGGGTGCGGTTAAACCTTTCAGTGGTTCCGTTGCCCTGGGGGTGATAGGGGGTTGTGTGGGTCTTGGTGATGCCAGTACACTTACACAGCTCCTTCACAATAGCGCTTTCAAAATTGCGCCCTTGGTCTGCATGCAGTTTTGCAGGAAACCCAAACCGACAGAAAAAGTTTCTCCACAGCACTCTGGCAACAGTGTTGGCCTTCTGGTCTTTAGTGGGGTATGCCTGTGCATAGCGTGAGAAGTGGTCAGTGACGATGAGGACATTTTCTATGCCACCCTTTGACTTCTCCAAAGTCAGAAAGTCCACACACACGAGCTCCATGGGGAAGCTGCTGTGAATACTGACCAGGGGAGCTCTGACACCCGCAGTTGGGGTCTTTATCAGGCAGCACCTCTCACACTGCTCACACCAAGCCTTGATCTCCTGGAACATTTGTGGCCAATGGAATCTTTCTCTTATCATCTGTACCGTCCTCTCAAAACCCTGCGTCCGTGCCCTGCGTCATTGTGAAGCGCTGTCTTGACTGATTCACGCAATTTCTCCGGCAGTACCAGCTGGTCCACTACTCCTCTTTGGCAGTCTCTGACGCGGCGGTACATGATATACATGATCTCTTATTACCAACCTCCTCCACTCCTTTAAGAGAAGGCATACCTGCCCACCACCACTGATCCTCTCGCTGCGACCTGGTTTCTGGTTCAGACTCCTGTAGTGCAAGACAGGGCCGATAACAGGATCTTCCTTCTGCCCCGCACGGATCTCTTGCTTCGTCATAGCAGGAAGTGTCTCCACTCCCACGTCTCTGTAGGGCTCATCAGGTCCGGGGGATTCAGACTGGGGCTCCTCTGAGGCAGAGGTACCCTGGGCTGTGGGGTGTACTGGACCTTGTGTGGGCCGTCCCACACCACGCCTGGGCTCACCGGACCTCACCTGCTGGGGACACATTTGCAGGGCCTCGCTGACCTCCTGATTGGACATACGGGAGAGGGCGTCAGCGTTGGCATTGCTCTGGCCTCTCCTATACTGGACGTCGAAATCAAAAGACGCCAGCCGAGACACCCACCGCTGGCCCGTAGCATCCAGCTTTGCAGAAGACATGACATACTTGAGAGGGTTATTATCTGTTAGGACTGAGAATCTACGGCCATACAGGTGGTCATAGAATTTGTCTGTCACCGCCCATTTTAATGCGAGGAACTCGAGTTTGTGTGCAGGATACCTTGTCTCCGGTGGACTCAAACCTCTGCTGGCGAAGGCTATGACCCTCTCTGCACCATCCTGAACCTGAACCAAGACTGCGCCCAGCCCCTCCCCTGAGGCGTCTGTCTGAAGGACAAAAGGCAGGCTGTAGTCGGGGTAACCCAGCACAGGTGCAGTCGTCAACTTTTCTTTCAGGGCCCGGAAAGCCTCATCACAATCACTGGTCCACAAAAAGGGCGGTTCTGGTGCCGGGCATTTCTTTCCGTTCCTCTTTTTCATTCGGGGGTCACCAGCAGTGAGGCGGTATAAGGGGGCAGCTAGGGTGGAGTATCCACTCACATAACGCCTGTAATAACCCGCGAACCCCAGGAATTGAAGCACCTCCTTCCGGTTCGTGGGTCTCACCCAGTTCTTAACCCTGCTGATCTTCTCTGGGTCTGTCCGGATTCCTTCAGCCGACACCCAGTGACCCAGATACTGCACTTCCCGCCTCATCAGCTGGCATTTGGAGGGTTTCAACTTCAAGCCATGCTCCTTAAGCCGATCGAACACCAGCTGCAAGTTTTGGAGAATATGATGAGGTCATCCAGATAAATCAACAGGTGAGTGAAGTTCAGATCTCCGAAACAGCAAGTCATCAGCCTCTGAAAGGTGGAGGGTGCATTTTGTAGTCCAAATGGCATTCTGTTGGCCTCAAACAGCCCCATTGGTGTGCTGAATGCTGTCTTGTGCTTGTCATGCTCGGCCACCTCCACCTGCCAATAACCCGATGTGAGGTCAAGTGTCGAGAAGAACTTCGCCTGCCCCAGAGCTTCCAGGGCCTCCTCTATTCTGGGCAGGGGGAAGGCGTCTCTCGTGCTGCAGGAGTTTAGCTTCCGGTAGTCAATACACAACCTTAAAGAGCCGTCTTTCTTGATCACGACTACTACCGGTGAAGCGTATGGACTCTTACTGGGCCTGATGACTCCTGCAGCCTCCATCTCGACCAACAACTTTCTCACATCTTGCCACTGCGATGGGGGGATCTTGCGATAAGGGAGCCGAAAGGGCTTAGGATCAACCAGAGGGATTTCGTGTTGCACTATCTTTGTGTGACCATAATCCATAGGATGCTGGGAGAACACACCTCTATTCCTCTCCACCAGATCTTCAAGGAGGGAGCGCTGGTGCTCATTCTCGACTGCTGCTTCACTCAGATCCACTCCACCACTTGATACCACCTGGTGCAGACTCATGCACGTTTTGTCCTGCTCACTCTTGTGACATTGGCTCTGCTTTTTGTCTGAAAAGTCCACCACACTGTTCACCAGGGAAACTTTGGCCAGATGAGTGTGAGGCCTGATGGTAATAGGGTGTTGGGACAGGTTCATTACTCTGACAGGGGCACATCCTTTTTTCACATCAGCAAGGACTCTGGCAACTAAGAGGTCTTGGGGGAGCTGCAGGGAGGGATGGCTTTCAATCATTACCGTGTAAGTCTTTCTTTGTGGTCCAGCCTTTATCTTGCACATTAGATCCATTTCTTTTCCTCCAGGAATGTGTACTTTACGGCCAGTGTACACAGCAGGACCCACTGTGTCATCCAAATCATTTTGTTCTGTGTTCCCAATCTCCAATAGAGATGTGTACCACTCTGGATGGCTCTGCTTGACCTGATGGAGGAACTGCTGGCCATAAGTCGCTCGGAGATGGCTTCTGGTGGCACGGAGGACATTAGTTCCCACAAGCAGGGGAACAGAGGAGCGATACCCTGAGTCAGTTACCACAAAAGCTGGCACACTCTTGTACTCTTTTCCCAACACATTCAAGTCGATATGCAGGACGCCATGGTAAGTTACACTCTGACCGGCCGCACCTTCAATGGGAATTTTAGACGGCTGAAGCTCTTGTGTCTGGAGGATGGGGTGGTTTCCGCCAGTATTTATGTGTAATACTGGTTATCTGAGAGCCAGAGTCAATGAGCGCTTTGCACTTCATTCCATTGACTTCCACCTCCCCCTCATTCCTGGGTCCTACTAAAGGGGGTGCCCTCTTCTCTATCACCAGTCTTGTTCACCTGCGGTGGGGGGGTCTTGCTGCTTGCCCATAGTCGCCCCGGTGACCATGGGCTCTAGCCGTTTTAAAGGCCGAGCTGAGGGAGGTGCGGCCCCTTCTGCAGGAGTCATGGGTTGAGGTTGATAGGCCCATGCCTGGTTGGGATCTGCGAACACTGCTCTGCAAACCCGGGCTATATGCCCTTGCTTCCCACAACGGTAGCATGTGACAACTGCAGTCTGGGCTGTGGGTCCAGGGGGTGGCCGGACTCTTGGAGAGGGTGCAGGGGCAACAGAGGGGGCAGCAATTCTTGATTCTAGGTGGGTCAGCTTAGCCATCTGCTCCTCTTGACAAAGGGCTAATTTCTTGACTAGCTCTGTTAGCTCTGACCAGTCTGATGTATGTCTGGCTTTCTCTGCTTTCACATTTAAAGGACACTCGGATGCAACCTGGACCTGTGCATAGGTTTTCTTTGGCTTGTTTGACAACTGGAACTTTTTGGTTTCTTTTGCCAGATTTCGGAGCTCATCTTGCAGCTCCCGGAAGCTCAGAAGTCGAGGTTTCATTGGGGCAATCCTCATGTAAACTTCCTCATCATTTAGTCCTCGCAAGAACTGCCGGGTGAGTTTACTGTCACGGTCAGGGAACGACTTGCCACCTCTTTGGATGTCTTCAACAGCTCGCAATGTTGCCTCCAGTGCTATAGCATAAGAGCAGGCCGACTCCCCTGACCTCTGGCCATGCTCATAGAAGTCGGCTAGGGGGTCCAAGGAGCTCTGGGTGTCACCGTACTCTGCCCTCAGTTCCTGGAATGCCTTCTCAGGGGTCTGTTCATGGGGGGGAAGATTCAGGATTAGCCTTCTGGCCTCACCACTCAGGTGACGTACCACCGTAGAGAAGCGGAGGTGGAGGGGGAGCTCTATTGCCTCAAGGAGATATTGCATGTCGCGAACCCAGTCCTCTATGAGCATCTTGCTATCGGCATTACCAGAGAAGACTTGGACATTCTTCACCTGATGAGTCTGTAGCAAACCGCCATAGGCTGCTGTAGGCAGGCTTGGAGTGGCTATGTCTCTGGCAGGGGCGTTCAGTGGTGCATGCATGTGCTGGACGGGGAATGGGGGCAGGAGGGTGTGTTGGGGGACTGCAGTAGGGGGCTGTGGGTATGCTGGTGCTTGGGTGTGGGGAGAGGGTACGTAGTCAATGGCTGCCTGGGCAACATTCAGTGAGATGGGCGCGGCTGGATTAGGGCCCCATGCGCTGTTGGCAGGTGATGGCAGAGGGGTCTGGGAGTAGTGTGCAGCTGCTTGTGACATGTGCAACTGGGGGAATTGTCCATAGTCTGTGACTTGAGGAGTCTGCTCAGCTGTAGAGGGGTTATTCATAGCGTTCACCACATGTGGTGCTGGGGAACTCAACATGGGGGCCTGGGGGCTTGGCTGATAAACCAGCGTTGGGTAAGGGGAGACAGCTGGCTGGTTCATGGTGGGATGCTGTATGCTTTGGGACTCTGGGAAGTTGGGGTATGGGAGATCTTGAGGTAACAGGGAGACGGCGGGGGGTCTGTGTACGCTGGTCTGGGGCAGAGGGGTAGGGATCATGGTGGTCTGCCCAGTTGGTTGGAACGTTGGGAGGGTGGCACTTGGGGTTATGGGGGTTTGAGATATGGATATTCGAGCTGGGGCGATGCGGGGATCGGTGTAGGGTGACAGCGTTGGGGGTCCTGGGGTGAACTGTGGGTCTGGTCCAGGGTCTGTGGGCTGCCGGACTGGAGTGTGGAACTGCAGCTGCTGAGTGGGGGAACTGGGGTACTGGGTGGGTAGCTTTGACCTCACAGATGGCTGCTGGTTACTGATGGAAGCTCTTTCACTAGGGAGGTGAGTATGCGGCCTCCACGGGGTGTCATTGCCGTGGGTTGTTGCCGGCGCAGGGGCGTCTGCTGTTGCTGCAGAGGGACCGTGCTTCAGTGCAGAATCCCCTATCATCTTCAATGTTCTCTACTTCAGATTTAAGCAGTGGAATAAAATGTGTGTGGGTGAATTATTTGTTATGTGTAGCTATGTGTAAGTGTAGTGCTGTTTGGATGTAACAAAACAAAACGTGTGACAATTATCACTTAATAACCCATAAACACTCACACTAAATTCAAATTCGGCTCAAAACGTCATTACAATACTGTTCTGATGTCTAATGTTCTGCACAGAATGCAGTTGAGAAAAAAGCAACACTTTAGGTTAATATCACAAATCGTTATAGAAATGTTTCACACCGAATATATTCTTCCACTATTCAAGTAGCTTCAAGACTCTTTTCCCTTTTCTTCAAAATATCACACAGTTATCTTCAATAAAAACACAACAGACATAGGATGCACTTCAGCTTTCAAAGGATATGTTGGGTAGGATGGATATCCTAGCATCGCATCTTTCACCGGAATAACTTGTAACACACACAGTTCAATACGTCGGCGTAATGGCGGGGCTGCGGCCAGCCTCGCTTCGTCTTCGGCCTCGAAGCGCCACAAATCCGGGTCACGGCACCAAAGATGTAACCCGGCCACTCCACCCCGAGACTCTGCGTTGTGTTGTGTTGGTGTTTGGGGGATGTAGCGGAGGGACGAGTCGGACTCGGTCTTCGTATTTGCGGCTCGGACCACGCCGTCGTTTATTTCGCCTCACACCATCACAGGGGCTTAGCAAAACAAATTAAACATTTTAGCTAAACCTGTCTCATCTTTTAAACACAGTAAACAGGATATATGAACAAAAGTTAATATTTTAAGTGCAATTATTGACATTTCGGGAGAGCGCGGTTTATGCGGCTTACCTTAGCAAAACAAATTAAACATTTGACCAAAATGGTGCTTGTGCGCGTAACACACCTGGAAGTACGGTGGCCTTCTCAGGACAAACGGCCTTATTCGCCAAACCGCTGAATGAAATAAACAATACTGCAGCGCCATCTACTGACGTTAATAGGCCACTGCCCTACACGACCAACAATAAAAAATGGTTGTCTGTCCGCCGTTTGCTCTTTCCGTGGTGCAATTAAGGTATGAGTGTGCCACCGCTGCCTCTAACCAGCAACTTTGCTACACTGACCGCAAATAGTAAATGTACAGGAGAGAAACCGGGCTGGTTAAGACCAAGTATTTGGCAGGGGGGGGGACTACATTACCAGATGATTAGAGATGCTACGGTTTTTATGGTAAATACAGTTAATAAGGAAACAAATCAACAAATTGTTCATGCAAAATTAATCCGAATGATGTGATTATATTGGGGGGGTTATATTGGTTGGATCTGATTATTGGGGGGGTCATGACCCCCCTATCCCCCGTGTAAATTACGCCTATGTCCGGGAGTATGTGGAGGCCTGTCGGGTCTGTGCCCAGTACAAAACGTCATCGAGACCTCAGATGGGATTGCTCCATCCCCTCCCAGTCCCCAGTCGGCCCTGGTCAGACATTTCGCTGGACTTTGTTTCAGGACTTCCTTTGTCCGAAGGTAACACCACTGTATTGACAGTGGTGGATCGTTTCTCCAAGATGGTGCACTTCGTTGCCTTGCCTAAGTTGCCGTCAGCCAAGGAGACGGCTGAGATAATGATTAATCATGTGTTTCGCCTCCATGGCCTCCCTAGGGACATAGTGTCGGACGGGGGCCCTCAGTTCATATCACGTTTCTGGTCAGAGTTCTGTGCGCTGATGGGGGCCACTGTTAGTCTCACGTCAGGTTACCACCCCGAGTCCAATGGACAGACTGAACGTCTTAACCAGGAGCTTGAGACTTGCCTCCGCTGCCTCATCTCCCAGAACCCATCCACCTGGAGTAAGCACCTGACCTGGGGTCGAGTATGCCCACAACTCCCTTCCCACCGCAGCCACTGGTCTGACACCTTTTCAAGGCGCCTATGGATACCAGCCCCCGCTGTTTCCTGATACAGAAAAGGAGGTAGTGGTGCCTTCGGCGCATGCTCTGGTTCGTCGTTTCCGGCGGGTCTGGGCAGCAGCTCGCAGGGCCCTCCTGCGGACCTCAGCCCGGATGAAGAGGGCTGCTGACCGGAGACGTTGCCCAGCACCAACCTACAAGCCGGGCCAGAAAGTCTGGCTATCCACCAGGGATCTGCCCCTCCATGTGGAAGCCAGAAAGCTGGCGCCCAGGTTTGTTGGTCCTTTCCCTGTTGTAAAGGTTATTAACCCTGCTGCTGTTCGTCTTCGTCTCCCCAGATCCCTCAGGGTCCATCCCACTTTCCACGTGGGGAGACTTAAACCCGTAAAGGACAGCCCCATGGTCCCTCCTGCCAAGCCCCCCCCCCCCGCCCCCCCGAATGATTGACGGCGGTCCAGTTTACACAGTTAAACAATTACTGGCAGTCCGGAAAGAGGCAGAGGATGTCAATTCCTGGTTGACTGGGAGGGCTATGGTCCGGAGGAGCGCTCGTGGATTCCCTCCAGCTTCATTGCAGACCCTGGACTCATAGATGACTTTTACCGCCGCCATCCTCAGGAGCCTGGGCTAGAAGGGGGGGTACTGTCATGTCTCGTCGTAAATGTTAAGTCTTGTCTTGTGTTAGTTAGGGTCAAGTCCAGAATTCCACATGTATGTGTAGTCAGGGTCATGTTCCCCAGTCTCGTCTTGTCTGATGTCATGCACTTGAGGTTAAGTCATCTCTTGCGTTGTCTTGTTATGCACTTCCTGTTTTATTTTGAAATAACTCTTCCCTCTCGTTTCAGGCACCTTTGCTTCCTGCCCTTGTGTGTTTCCCGCCACTGTGATTGCCTTCCCTTGCCCTGATTGTTTTCACCTGTGCCCTGTTACCTTGTGTGTATATATTGTGTGTGTTTCCCTTGTCCTGTGCCAGTTCGTCACGTCCCTTGATTTGTGTACCAGTGTCCAGCTCCATGTGCTACCAGGTTTTGTGCTTTGTTCAAGTGAGTTTTGTTTCAAGCCTTGTTTTTGTAGATTTCCTTTGTTACTTTGTCAGTCTACTTTAGTCAGGTTTTACCTCATAAGAGTGATTTTTCGTTTTTCCTCATAAGAGTGTTTTTTCGTTTTCCTCCTTGAGAGTGATTTTCATTTGGTACTTTGTCAATAAAGACTTTCCCTTTAAAAAGGACGGTGAACGAGTTTTGCATTTGGGTTCAGCCTCCAGCCCCCCCTTGTCAGCTACTTATGTATAAAGTTATTTGTAACTGGTCTTAGCAGAGAGGAAAAAAGGAGGGGAGTCAGATTTTGACGGGTCACAATTTACACCTGTCACAATCTGACTCCCCCCTTATATTAAAAATGCAAGATATCACGCCAACCATTTTCACTTTGCTAGCATAATTTGACCTCTGCTACTTATGTATAAAGTTATTTGTAACTAGTATCAACAGAGAGGGAAAAAAGGAGGGGAGTCAGATTTTGACGGGTCACAATTTACACCTGTCACAATCTGACTCCCCCCTTATATTAAAAATGCAAGATATCACGCCAACCATTTTCACTTTGCTAGCATAATTTGACCTCTGCTACTTATGTATAAAGTTATTTGTAACTAGTATCAACAGAGAGGAAAAAAAGGAGGGGAGTCAGATTTTGACGGGTCACAATTTACACCTGTCACAATCTGACTCCCCCCTTATATTAAAAATGCAAGATGTCACACCAACCATTTTCACTTTGCTAGCATAATTTGACCTCTGCTACTTATGTATGAAGTTATTTGTAACTAGTATCAACAGAGAGGAAAAAAGGAGGGGAGTCAGATTTTGACGGGTCACAATTTACACCTGTCACAATCTGACTCCCCCCTTATATTAAAAATGCAAGATATCACGCCAAACCATTTTCACTTTGCTAGCATAATTTGACCTCTGCTACTTATGTATAAAGTTATTTGTAACTAGTATCAACAGAGAGGAAAAAAGGAGGGGAGTCAGATTTTGACGGGTCACAATTTTCACCTGTCAGAATCTGACTCCCCCCTTATATTAAAAATGCAAGATGTCACACCAACCATTTTCACTTTGCTAGCATAATTTGACCTCTGCTACTTATGTATAAAGTTATTTGTAACTAGTATCAACAGAGAGGAAAAAAGGAGGGGAGTCAGATTTTGACGGGTCACAATTTTCACCTGTCACAATCTGACTCCCCTCTTATATTAAAAATGCAAGATGTAATGGCAGCAATTTTCACTTTGCTAGCATAATTTGACCTCTGCTACTTATGTATAAAGTCATTTGTAACTAGTGTTAACAGGGAGGAAAAAAGGAGGGGGGTCAGATTTTGACGGGTCACAATTTTCACCTGTCAGAATCTGACTCCCCCTTATATTAAAAATGCAAGATGTCACACCAACCATTTTCACTTTGCTAGCATAATTTGACCTCTGCTACTTATGTATAAAGTTATTTGTAACTACTATCAACAGAGAGGAAAAAAGGAGGGGAGTCAGATTTTGATGGGTCACAATTTACACCTGTCACAATCTGACTCCCCCCTTATATTAAAAATGCAAGATGTCACACCAACCATTTTCACTTTGCTAGCATAATTTGACCTCTGCTACTTATGTATAAAGTTATTTGTAACTAGTATCAACAGAGAGGAAAAAAGGAGGGGAGTCAGATTTTGACGGGTCACAATTTTCACCTGTCACAATCTGACTCCCCTCTTATATTAAAAATGCAAGATGTCACACCAACCATTTTCACTTTGCTAGCATGATTTGACCTCTGCTACTTATGTATAAAGTCATTTGTAACTAGTATCAACAGAGAGGGAAAAAAGGAGGGGAGTCAGATTTTGACGGGTCACAATTTACACCTGTCACAATCTGACTCCCCCCTTATATTAAAAATGCAAGATATCACGCCAACCATTTTCACTTTGCTAGCATAATTTGACCTCTGCTACTTATGTATGAAGTTATTTGTAACTAGTATCAACAGAGAGGAAAAAGGGAGGGGAGTCAGATTTTGACGGGTCACAATTTACACCTGTCACAATCTGACTCCCCCCTTATATTAAAAATGCAAGATATCACGCCAACCATTTTCACTTTGCTAGCATAATTTGACCTCTGCTACTTATGTATAAAGTTATTTGTAACTAGTATCAACAGAGAGGAAAAAAGGAGGGGAGTCAGATTTTGACGGGTCACAATTTTCACCTGTCAGAATCTGACTCCCCCCTTATATTAAAAATGCAAGATGTCACACCAACCATTTTCACTTTGCTAGCATAATTTGACCTCTGCTACTTATGTATAAAGTTATTTGTAACTAGTATCAACAGAGAGGAAAAAAGGAGGGGAGTCAGATTTTGACGGGTCACAATTTTCACCTGTCACAATCTGACTCCCCTCTTATATTAAAAATGCAAGATGTAACGGCAGCAATTTTCACTTTGCTAGCATAATTTGACCTCTGCTACTTATGTATAAAGTCATTTGTAACTAGTGTTAACAGGGAGGAAAAAAGGAGGGGGGTCAGATTTTGACGGGTCACAATTTTCACCTGTCAGAATCTGACTCCCCCCTTATATTAAAAATGCAAGATGTCACACCAACCATTTTCACTTTGCTAGCATAATTTGACCACTGCTACTTATGTATAAAGTTGTTTGTAACTAGTATCAACAGAGAGGAAAAAAGGAGGGGAGTCAGATTTTGATGGGTCACAATTTACACCTGTCACAATCTGACTCCCCCCTTATATTAAAAATGCAAGATGTCACACCAACCATTTTCACTTTGCTAGCATAATTTGACCTCTGCTACTTATGTATAAAGTTATTTGTAACTAGTATCAACAGAGAGGAAAAAAGGAGGGGAGTCAGATTTTGACGGGTCACAATTTTCACCTGTCACAATCTGACTCCCCCTCTTATATTAAAAATGCAAGATGTCACACCAACCATTTTCACTTTGCTAGCATGATTTGACCTCTGCTACTTATGTATAAAGTCATTTGTAACTAGTATCAACAGAGAGGGAAAAAAGGAGGGGAGTCAGATTTTGACGGGTCACAATTTACACCTGTCACAATCTGACTCCCCTCTTATATTAAAAATGCAAGATTTAACGCCAACAATTTTCACTTTGCTAGCATAATTTGACCTCTGCTACTTATGTATGAAGTTATTTGTAACTAGTATCAACAGAGAGGAAAAAAGGAGGGGAGTCAGATTTTGACGGGTCACAATTTACACCTGTCACAATCTGACTCCCCCCTTATATTAAAAATGCAAGATATCACGCCAACCATTTTCACTTTGCTAGCATAATTTGACCTCTGCTACTTATGTATGAAGTTATTTGTAACTAGTATCAACAGAGAGGAAAAAAGGAGGGGAGTCAGATTTTGACGGGTCACAATTTTCACCTGTCAGAATCTGACTCCCCCCTTATATTAAAAATGCAAGATGTCACACCAACCATTTTCACTTTGCTAGCATAATTTGACCTCTGCTACTTATGTATAAAGTTATTTGTAACTAGTATCAACAGAGAGGAAAAAAGGAGGGGAGTCAGATTTTGACGGGTCACAATTTTCACCTGTCACAATCTGACTCCCCTCTTATATTAAAAATGCAAGATGTAATGGCAGCAATTTTCACTTTGCTAGCATAATTTGACCTCTGCTACTTATGTATAAAGTCATTTGTAACTAGTGTTAACAGGGAGGAAAAAAGGAGGGGGGTCAGATTTTGACGCGTCACAATTTTCACCTGTCAGAATCTGACTCCCCCCTTATATTAAAAATGCAAGATGTCACACCAACCATTTTCACTTTGCTAGCATAATTTGACCTCTGCTACTTATGTATAAAGTTATTTGTAACTACTATCAACAGAGAGGAAAAAAGGAGGGGAGTCAGATTTTGATGGGTCACAATTTACACCTGTCACAATCTGACTCCCCCCTTATATTAAAAATGCAAGATGTCACACCAACCATTTTCACTTTGCTAGCATAATTTGACCTCTGCTACTTATGTATAAAGTTATTTGTAACTAGTATCAACAGAGAGGAAAAAAGGAGGGGAGTCAGATTTTGACGGGTCACAATTTTCACCTGTCACAATCTGACTCCCCTCTTATATTAAAAATGCAAGATGTAACGCCAACAATTTTCACTTTGCTAGCATAATTTGACCTCTGCTACTTATGTATGAAGTTATTTGTAACTAGTATCAACAGAGAGGAAAAAAGGAGGGGAGTCAGATTTTGACGGGTCACAATTTACACCTGTCACAATCTGACTCCCCCCTTATATTAAAAATGCAAGATATCACGCCAACCATTTTCACTTTGCTAGCATAATTTGACCTCTGCTACTTATGTATAAAGTTATTTGTAACTAGTATCAACAGAGAGGAAAAAAGGAGGGGAGTCAGATTTTGACGGGTCACAATTTACACCTGTCACAATCTGACTCCCCCCTTATATTAAAAATGCAAGATATCACGCCAACCATTTTCACTTTGCTAGCATAATTGACCTCTGCTACTTATGTATAAAGTTATTTGTAACTAGTATCAACAGAGAGGAAAAAAGGAGGGGAGTCAGATTTTGACGGGTCACAATTTACACCTGTCACAATCTGACTCCCCCCTTATATTAAAAATGCAAGATATCACGCCAACCATTTTCACTTTGCTAGCATAATTTGACCTCTGCTACTTATGTATAAGTTATTTGTAACTAGTATCAACAGAGAGGAAAAAAGGAGGGGAGTCAGATTTTGACGGGTCACAATTTACACCTGTCACAATCTGACTCCCCCCTTATATTAAAAATGCAAGATATCACGCCAACCATTTTCACTTTGCTAGCATAATTTGACCTCTGCTACTTATGTATAAAGTTATTTGTAACTAGTATCAACAGAGAGGAAAAAAGGAGGGGAGTCAGATTTTGACGGGTCACAATTTACACCTGTCACAATCTGACTCCCCCCTTATATTAAAAATGCAAGATATCACGCCAACCATTTTCACTTTGCTAGCATAATTTGACCTCTGCTACTTATGTATAAAGTTATTTGTAACTAGTATCAACAGAGAGGAAAAAAGGAGGGGAGTCAGATTTTGACGGGTCACAATTTACACCTGTCACAATCTGACTCCCCCCTTATATTAAAAATGCAAGATGTCACACCAACCATTTTCACTTTGCTAGCATAATTTGACCTCTGCTACTTATGTATAAAGTTATTTGTAACTAGTATCAACAGAGAGGAAAAAAGGAGGGGAGTCAGATTTTGACGGGTCACAATTTACACCTGTCACAATCTGACTCCCCTCTTATATTAAAAATGCAAGATGTCACGCCAACCATTTTCACTTTGCTAGCATAATTTGACCTCTGCTACTTATGTATGAAGTTATTTGTAACTAGTATCAACAGAGAGGAAAAAAGGAGGGGAGTCAGATTTTGACGGGTCACAATTTACACCTGTCACAATCTGACTCCCCCCTTATATTAAAAATGCAAGATATCACGCCAACCATTTTCACTTTGCTAGCATAATTTGACCTCTGCTACTTATGTATAAAGTTATTTGTAACTAGTATCAACAGAGAGGAAAAAAGGAGGGGAGTCAGATTTTGACGGGTCACAATTTACACCTGTCACAATCTGACTCCCCCCTTATATTAAAAATGCAAGATATCACGCCAACCATTTTCACTTTGCTAGCATAATTTGACCTCTGCTACTTATGTATAAAGTTATTTGTAACTAGTATCAACAGAGAGGAAAAAAGGAGGGGAGTCAGATTTTGACGGGTCACAATTTACACCTGTCACAATCTGACTCCCCCCTTATATTAAAAATGCAAGATATCACGCCAACCATTTTCACTTTGCTAGCATAATTTGACCTCTGCTACTTATGTATGAAGTTATTTGTAACTAGTATCAACAGAGAGGAAAAAGGGAGGGGAGTCAGATTTTGACGGGTCACAATTTACACCTGTCACAATCTGACTCCCCCCTTATATTAAAAATGCAAGATATCACGCCAACCATTTTCACTTTGCTAGCATAATTTGACCTCTGCTACTTATGTATAAAGTCATTTGTAACTAGTGTTAACAGGGAGGAAAAAAGGAGGGGGGTCAGATTTTGACGGGTCACAATTTTCACCTGTCAGAATCTGACTCCCCCCTTATATTAAAAATGCAAGATGTCACACCAACCATTTTCACTTTGCTAGCATAATTTGACCTCTGCTACTTATGTATAAAGTTATTTGTAACTAGTATCAACAGAGAGGAAAAAAGGAGGGGAGTCAGATTTTGATGGGTCACAATTTACACCTGTCACAATCTGACTCCCCCCTTATATTAAAAATGCAAGATGTCACACCAACCATTTTCACTTTGCTAGCATAATTTGACCTCTGCTACTTATGTATAAAGTTATTTGTAACTAGTATCAACAGAGAGGAAAAAAGGAGGGGAGTCAGATTTTGACGGGTCACAATTTTCACCTGTCACAATCTGACTCCCCTCTTATATTAAAAATGCAAGATGTCACACCAACCATTTTCACTTTGCTAGCATGATTTGACCTCTGCTACTTATGTATAAAGTCATTTGTAACTAGTATCAACAGAGAGGGAAAAAAGGAGGGGAGTCAGATTTTGACGGGTCACAATTTACACCTGTCACAATCTGACTCCCCCCTTATATTAAAAATGCAAGATATCACGCCAACCATTTTCACTTTGCTAGCATAATTTGACCTCTGCTACTTATGTATAAAGTTATTTGTAACTAGTATCAACAGAGAGGAAAAAAGGAGGGGAGTCAGATTTTGACGGGTCACAATTTTCACCTGTCAGAATCTGACTCCCCCCTTATATTAAAAATGCAAGATGTCACACCAACCATTTTCACTTTGCTAGCATAATTTGACCTCTGCTACTTATGTATAAAGTTATTTGTAACTAGTATCAACAGAGAGGAAAAAAGGAGGGGAGTCAGATTTTGACGGGTCACAATTTTCACCTGTCACAATCTGACTCCCCTCTTATATTAAAAATGCAAGATGTAATGACAGCAATTTTCACTTTGCTAGCATAATTTGACCTCTGCTACTTATGTATAAAGTCATTTGTAACTAGTATCAACAGAGAGGAAAAAAGGAGGGGAGTCAGATTTTGATGGGTCACAATTTACACCTGTCACAATCTGACTCCCCCCTTATATTAAAAATGCAAGATATCACGCCAACCATTTTCACTTTGCTAGCATAATTTGACCTCTGCTACTTATGTATAAAGTTATTTGTAACTAGTATCAACAGAGAGGAAAAAAGGAGGGGAGTCAGATTTTGACGGGTCACAATTTACACCTGTCACAATCTGACTCCCCCCTTATATTAAAAATGCAAGATATCACGCCAACCATTTTCACTTTGCTAGCATAATTTGACCTCTGCTACTTATGTATAAAGTTATTTGTAACTAGTATCAACAGAGAGGAAAAAAGGAGGGGAGTCAGATTTTGACGGGTCACAATTTACACCTGTCACAATCTGACTCCCCCCTTATATTAAAAATGCAAGATATCACGCCAACCATTTTCACTTTGCTAGCATAATTTGACCTCTGCTACTTATGTATGAAGTTATTTGTAACTAGTATCAACAGAGAGGAAAAAGGGAGGGGAGTCAGATTTTGACGGGTCACAATTTACACCTGTCACAATCTGACTCCCCCCTTATATTAAAAATGCAAGATATCACGCCAACCATTTTCACTTTGCTAGCATAATTTGACCTCTGCTACTTATGTATAAAGTCATTTGTAACTAGTGTTAACAGGGAGGAAAAAAGGAGGGGGGTCAGATTTTGACGGGTCACAATTTTCACCTGTCAGAATCTGACTCCCCCCTTATATTAAAAATGCAAGATGTCACACCAACAATTTTCACTTTGCTAGCATAATTTGACCTCTGCTACTTATGTATGAAGTTATTTGTAACTAGTATCAACAGAGAGGAAAAAAGGAGGGGAGTCAGATTTTGACGGGTCACAATTTACACCTGTCACAATCTGACTCCCCCCTTATATTAAAAATGCAAGATATCACGCCAACCATTTTCACTTTGCTAGCATAATTTGACCTCTGCTACTTATGTATAAAGTCATTTGTAACTAGTATCAACAGAGAGGAAAAAAGGAGGGGAGTCAGATTTTGATGGGTCACAATTTACACCTGTCACAATCTGACTCCCCCCTTATATTAAAAATGCAAGATATCACGCCAACCATTTTCACTTTGCTAGCATAATTTGACCTCTGCTACTTATGTATAAAGTTATTTGTAACTAGTATCAACAGAGAGGAAAAAAGGAGGGGAGTCAGATTTTGACGGGTCACAATTTACACCTGTCACAATCTGACTCCCCCCTTATATTAAAAATGCAAGATATCACGCCAACCATTTTCACTTTGCTAGCATAATTTGACCTCTGCTACTTATGTATAAAGTTATTTGTAACTAGTATCAACAGAGAGGAAAAAAGGAGGGGAGTCAGATTTTGACGGGTCACAATTTTCACCTGTCACAATCTGACTCCCCCCTTATATTAAAAATGCAAGATGTCACACCAACCATTTTCACTTTGCTAGCATAATTTGACCTCTGCTACTTATGTATAAAGTTATTTGTAACTAGTATCAACAGAGAGGAAAAAAGGGAGGGGAGTCAGATTTTGACGGGTCACAATTTTACACCTGTCACAATCTGACTCCCCTCTTATATTAAAAATGCAAGATGTAATGCAAGCCATTTTCACTTTGCTAGCATAATTTGACCTCTGCTACTTATGTATAAAGTCATTTGTAACTAGTGTTAACAGGGAGGAAAAAAGGAGGGGGTCAGATTTTGACGGGTCACAATTTTCACCTGTCAGAATCTGACTCCCCCCTTATATTAAAAATGCAAGATGTCACACCAACCATTTTCACTTTGCTAGCATAATTTGACCTCTGCTACTTATGTATAAAGTTATTTGTAACTAGTATCAACAGAGAGGAAAAAAAGGAGGGGAGTCAGATTTTGACGGGTCACAATTTACACCTGTCACAATCTGACTCCCCCCTTATATTAAAAATGCAAGATGTCACACCAACCATTTTCACTTTGCTAGCATAATTGACCTCTGCTACTTATGTATAAAGTTATTTGTAACTAGTATCAACAGAGAGGAAAAAAGGAGGGGAGTCAGATTTTGACGGGTCACAATTTCACCTGTCACAATCTGACTCCCCTCTTATATTAAAAATGCAAGATGTCACACCAACCATTTTCACTTTGCTAGCATAATTTGACCTCTGCTACTTATGTATAAAGTTATTTGTAACTAGTATCAACAGAGAGGAAAAAAGGAGGGGAGTCAGATTTTGACGGGTCACAATTTACACCTGTCACAATCTGACTCCCCCCTTATATTAAAAATGCAAGATATCACGCCAACCATTTTCACTTTGCTAGCATAATTTGACCTCTGCTACTTATGTATAAAGTTATTTGTAACTAGTATCAACAGAGAGGAAAAAAGGAGGGGAGTCAGATTTTGACGGGTCACAATTTACACCTGTCACAATCTGACTCCCCCCTTATATTAAAAATGCAAGATATCACAGCCAACCATTTTCACTTTGCTAGCATAATTTGACCTCTGCTACTTATGTATAAAGTTATTTGTAACTAGTATCAACAGAGAGGAAAAAAAGGAGGGGAGTCAGATTTTGACGGGTCACAATTTACACCTGTCACAATCTGACTCCCCCCTTATATTAAAAATGCAAGATATCACGCCAACCATTTTCACTTTGCTAGCATAATTTGACCTCTGCTACTTATGTATGAAGTTATTGTAACTAGTATCAACAGAGAGGAAAAAAGGGAGGGGAGTCAGATTTTGACGGGTCACAATTTACACCTGTCACAATCTGACTCCCCCCTTATATTAAAAATGCAAGATATCACGCCAACCATTTTCACTTTGCTAGCATAATTTGACCTCTGCTACTTATGTATAAAGTCATTTGTAACTAGTAGTCAACAGGAGAGGAAAAAAGGAGGGGGAGTCAGATTTTGACGGGTCACAATTTTACACCTGTCAGAATCTGACTCCCCCCTTATATTAAAAATGCAAGATGTCACACCAACCATTTTCACTTTGCTAGCATAATTTGACCTCTGCTACTTATGTATAAAGTTATTTGTAACTAGTATCAACAGAGAGGAAAAAAGGAGGGGAGTCAGATTTTGACGGGTCACAATTTACACCTGTCACAATCTGACTCCCCCTTATATTAAAAATGCAAGATGTCACACCAACCATTTTCACTTTGCTAGCATAATTTGACCTCTGCTACTTATGTATAAGTTATTTGTAACTAGTATCAACAGAGAGGAAAAAAGGAGGGGAGTCAGATTTTGACGGGTCACAATTTACACCTGTCACAATCTGACTCCCCTCCTTATATTAAAAATGCAAGATGTCACACCAACCATTTTCACTTTGCTAGCATGAATTTGACCTCTGCTACTTATGTATAAAGTCATTTGTAACTAGTATCAACAGAGAGGAAAAAAGGAGGGGAGTCAGATTTTGACGGGTCACAATTTACACCTGTCACAATCTGACTCCCCCCTTATATTAAAAATGCAAGATATCACGCCAACCATTTTCACTTTGCTAGCATAATTTGACCTCTGCTACTTATGTATAAAGTTATTTGTAACTAGTATCAACAGAGAGGAAAAAGGAGGGGAGTCAGATTTTGACGGGTCACAATTTTCACCTGTCAGAATCTGACTCCCCCCTTATATTAAAAATGCAAGATGTCACACCAACCATTTTCACTTTGCTAGCATAATTTGACCTCTGCTACTTATGTATAAAGTTATTTGTAACTAGTATCAACAGAGAGGAAAAAGGAGGGGAGTCAGATTTTGACGGGTCACAATTTTCACCTGTCACAATCTGACTCCCCTCTTATATTAAAAATGCAAGATGTCAATGACAGCCATTTTCACTTTGCTAGCATAATTTGACCTCTGCTACTTATGTATAAAGTCATTTGTAACTAGTATCAACAGAGAGGAAAAAAGGAGGGGAGTCAGATTTTGATGGGTCACAATTTACACCTGTCACAATCTGACTCCCCCCTTATATTAAAAATGCAAGATATCACGCCAACCATTTTCACTTTGCTAGCATAATTTGACCTCTGCTACTTATGTATAAAGTTATTTGTAACTAGTATCAACAGAGAGGAAAAAAGGAGGGGAGTCAGATTTTGACGGGTCACAATTTACACCTGTCACAATCTGACTCCCCCCTTATATTAAAAATGCAAGATATCACGCCAACCATTTTCACTTTGCTAGCATAATTTGACCTCTGCTACTTATGTATAAAGTTATTTGTAACTAGTATCAACAGAGAGGAAAAAAGGAGGGGAGTCAGATTTTGACGGGTCACAATTTACACCTGTCACAATCTGACTCCCCCCTTATATTAAAAATGCAAGATATCACGCCAACCATTTTCACTTTGCTAGCATAATTTGACCTCTGCTACTTATGTATGAAGTTATTTGTAACTAGTATCAACAGAGAGGAAAAAGGGAGGGGAGTCAGATTTTGACGGGTCACAATTTACACCTGTCACAATCTGACTCCCCCCTTATATTAAAAATGCAAGATATCACGCCAACCATTTTCACTTTGCTAGCATAATTTGACCTCTGCTACTTATGTATAAAGTCATTTGTAACTAGTGTTAACAGGGAGGAAAAAAGGAGGGGGGTCAGATTTTGACGGGTCACAATTTTCACCTGTCAGAATCTGACTCCCCCCTTATATTAAAAATGCAAGATGTCACACCAACCATTTTCACTTTGCTAGCATAATTTGACCTCTGCTACTTATGTATAAGTTATTTGTAACTAGTATCAACAGAGAGGAAAAAAGGAGGGGAGTCAGATTTTGACGGGTCACAATTTACACCTGTCACAATCTGACTCCCCCCTTATATTAAAAATGCAAGATATCACGCCAACCATTTTCACTTTGCTAGCATAATTTGACCTCTGCTACTTATGTATAAAGTCATTTGTAACTAGTATCAACAGAGAGGAAAAAGGAGGGGAGTCAGATTTTGATGGGTCACAATTTACACCTGTCACAATCTGACTCCCCCCTTATATTAAAAATGCAAGATATCACGCCAACCATTTTCACTTTGCTAGCATAATTTGACCTCTGCTACTTATGTATAAAGTTATTTGTAACTATTATCAACAGAGAGGAAAAAAGGAGGGGAGTCAGATTTTGACGGGTCACAATTTACACCTGTCACAATCTGACTCCCCCCTTATATTAAAAATGCAAGATATCACGCCAACCATTTTCACTTTGCTAGCATAATTTGACCTCTGCTACTTATGTATAAAGTTATTTGTAACTAGTATCAACAGAGAGGAAAAAAGGAGGGGAGTCAGATTTTGACGGGTCACAATTTACACCTGTCACAATCTGACTCCCCCCTTATATTAAAAATGCAAGATATCACGCCAACCATTTTCACTTTGCTAGCATAATTTGACCTCTGCTACTTATGTATGAAGTTATTTGTAACTAGTATCAACAGAGAGGAAAAAGGGAGGGGAGTCAGATTTTGACGGGTCACAATTTACACCTGTCACAATCTGACTCCCCCCTTATATTAAAAATGCAAGATATCACGCCAACCATTTTCACTTTGCTAGCATAATTTGACCTCTGCTACTTATGTATAAAGTCATTTGTAACTAGTGTTAACAGGGAGGAAAAAAGGAGGGGGGTCAGATTTTGACGGGTCACAATTTTCACCTGTCAGAATCTGACTCCCCCCTTATATTAAAAATGCAAGATGTCACACCAACAATTTTCACTTTGCTAGCATAATTTGACCTCTGCTACTTATGTATGAAGTTATTTGTAACTAGTATCAACAGAGAGGAAAAAAGGAGGGGAGTCAGATTTTGACGGGTCACAATTTACACCTGTCACAATCTGACTCCCCCCTTATATTAAAAATGCAAGATATCACGCCAACCATTTTCACTTGCTAGCATAATTTGACCTCTGCTACTTATGTATAAAGTTATTTGTAACTAGTATCAACAGAGAGGAAAAAAGGAGGGGAGTCAGATTTTGACGGGTCACAATTTTCACCTGTCAGAATCTGACTCCCCCCTTATATTAAAAATGCAAGATGTCACACCAACCATTTTCACTTTGCTAGCATAATTTGACCTCTGCTACTTATGTATAAAGTTATTTGTAACTAGTATCAACAGAGAGGAAAAAAGGAGGGGAGTCAGATTTTGACGGGTCACAATTTTACACCTGTCACAATCTGACTCCCCTCTTATATTAAAAAATGCAAGATGTAATGGCAGCAATTTTCACTTTGCTAGCATAATTTGACCTCTGCTACTTATGTATAAAGTCATTTGTAACTAGTGTTAACAGGGAGGAAAAAAGGAGGGGGGTCAGATTTTGACGGGTCACAATTTTCACCTGTCAGAATCTGACTCCCCCCTTATATTAAAAATGCAAGATGTCACACCAACCATTTTCACTTTGCTAGCATAATTTGACCTCTGCTACTTATGTATAAAGTTATTTGTAACTACTATCAACAGAGAGGAAAAAAGGAGGGGAGTCAGATTTTGATGGGTCACAATTTACACCTGTCACAATCTGACTCCCCCCTTATATTAAAAATGCAAGATGTCACACCAACCATTTTCACTTTGCTAGCATAATTTGACCTCTGCTACTTATGTATAAAGTTATTTGTAACTAGTATCAACAGAGAGGAAAAAAGGAGGGGAGTCAGATTTTGACGGGTCACAATTTTCACCTGTCACAATCTGACTCCCCTCTTATATTAAAAATGCAAGATGTCACACCAACCATTTTCACTTTGCTAGCATGATTTGACCTCTGCTACTTATGTATAAAGTCATTTGTAACTAGTATCAACAGAGAGGGAAAAAAGGAGGGGAGTCAGATTTTGACGGGTCACAATTTACACCTGTCACAATCTGACTCCCCTCTTATATTAAAAATGCAAGATGTAACGCCAACAATTTTCACTTTGCTAGCATAATTTGACCTCTGCTACTTATGTATGAAGTTATTTGTAACTAGTATCAACAGAGAGGAAAAAAGGAGGGGAGTCAGATTTTGACGGGTCACAATTTACACCTGTCACAATCTGACTCCCCCCTTATATTAAAAATGCAAGATATCACGCCAACCATTTTCACTTTGCTAGCATAATTTGACCTCTGCTACTTATGTATGAAGTTATTTGTAACTAGTATCAACAGAGAGGAAAAAGGGAGGGGAGTCAGATTTTGACGGGTCACAATTTACACCTGTCACAATCTGACTCCCCCCTTATATTAAAAATGCAAGATATCACGCCAACCATTTTCACTTTGCTAGCATAATTTGACCTCTGCTACTTATGTATAAAGTTATTTGTAACTAGTATCAACAGAGAGGAAAAAAGGAGGGGAGTCAGATTTTGACGGGTCACAATTTTCACCTGTCAGAATCTGACTCCCCCCTTATATTAAAATGCAAGATGTCACACCAACCATTTTCACTTTGCTAGCATAATTTGACCTCTGCTACTTATGTATAAAGTTATTTGTAACTAGTATCAACAGAGAGGAAAAAAGGAGGGGAGTCAGATTTTGACGGGTCACAATTTTCACCTGTCACAATCTGACTCCCCTCTTATATTAAAAATGCAAGATGTAACGACAGCAATTTTCACTTTGCTAGCATAATTTGACCTCTGCTACTTATGTATAAAGTCATTTGTAACTAGTGTTAACAGGAGGAAAAAAGGAGGGGGGTCAGATTTTGACGGGTCACAATTTTCACCTGTCAGAATCTGACTCCCCCCTTATATTAAAAATGCAAGATGTCACACCAACCATTTTCACTTTGCTAGCATAATTTGACCTCTGCTACTTATGTATAAAGTTATTTGTAACTAGTATCAACAGAGAGGAAAAAAGGAGGGGAGTCAGATTTTGATGGGTCACAATTTACACCTGTCACAATCTGACTCCCCCCTTATATTAAAAATGCAAGATGTCACACCAACCATTTTCACTTTGCTAGCATAATTTGACCTCTGCTACTTATGTATAAAGTTATTTGTAACTAGTATCAACAGAGAGGAAAAAAGGAGGGGAGTCAGATTTTGACGGGTCACAATTTTCACCTGTCACAATCTGACTCCCCTCTTATATTAAAAATGCAAGATGTCACACCAACCATTTTCACTTTGCTAGCATAATTTGACCTCTGCTACTTATGTATAAAGTCATTTGTAACTAGTATCAACAGAGAGGGAAAAAAGGAGGGGAGTCAGATTTTGACGGGTCACAATTTACACCTGTCACAATCTGACTCCCCTCTTATATTAAAAATGCAAGATGTAACGCCAACAATTTTCACTTTGCTAGCATAATTTGACCTCTGCTACTTATGTATGAAGTTATTTGTAACTAGTATCAACAGAGAGGAAAAAAGGAGGGGAGTCAGATTTTGACGGGTCACAATTTACACCTGTCACAATCTGACTCCCCCCTTATATTAAAAATGCAAGATATCACGCCAACCATTTTCACTTTGCTAGCATAATTTGACCTCTGCTACTTATGTATAAAGTTATTTGTAACTAGTATCAACAGAGAGGAAAAAAGGAGGGGAGTCAGATTTTGACGGGTCACAATTTACACCTGTCACAATCTGACTCCCGCCTTATATTAAAAATGCAAGATATCACGCCAACCATTTTCACTTTGCTAGCATAATTTGACCTCTGCTACTTATGTATAAAGTTATTTGTAACTAGTATCAACAGAGAGGAAAAAAGGAGGGGAGTCAGATTTTGACGGGTCACAATTTACACCTGTCACAATCTGACTCCCCCCTTATATTAAAAATGCAAGATTATCACGCCAACCATTTTCACTTTGCTAGCATAATTTGACCTCTGCTACTTATGTATGAAGTTATTTGTAACTAGTATCAACAGAGAGGAAAAAGGGAGGGGAGTCAGATTTTGACGGGTCACAATTTACACCTGTCACAATCTGACTCCCCCCTTATATTAAAAATGCAAGATATCACGCCAACCATTTTCACTTTGCTAGCATAATTTGACCTCTGCTACTTATGTATAAAGTCATTTGTAACTAGTGTTAACAGGGAGGAAAAAAGGAGGGGGGTCAGATTTTGACGGGTCACAATTTTCACCTGTCAGAATCTGACTCCCCCCTTATATTAAAAATGCAAGATGTCACACCAACCATTTTCACTTTGCTAGCATAATTTGACCTCTGCTACTTATGTATAAAGTTATTTGTAACTAGTATCAACAGAGAGGAAAAAAGGAGGGGAGTCAGATTTTGATGGGTCACAATTTACACCTGTCACAATCTGACTCCCCCCTTATATTAAAAATGCAAGATGTCACACCAACCATTTTCACTTTGCTAGCATAATTTGACCTCTGCTACTTATGTATAAAGTTATTTGTAACTAGTATCAACAGAGAGGAAAAAAGGAGGGGAGTCAGATTTTGACGGGTCACAATTTTCACCTGTCACAATCTGACTCCCCTCTTATATTAAAAATGCAAGATGTCACACCAACCATTTTCACTTTGCTAGCATGATTTGACCTCTGCTACTTATGTATAAAGTCATTTGTAACTAGTATCAACAGAGAGGGAAAAAAGGAGGGGAGTCAGATTTTGACGGGTCACAATTTACACCTGTCACAATCTGACTCCCCCCTTATATTAAAAATGCAAGATATCACGCCAACCATTTTCACTTTGCTAGCATAATTTGACCTCTGCTACTTATGTATAAAGTTATTTGTAACTAGTATCAACAGAGAGGAAAAAAGGAGGGGAGTCAGATTTTGACGGGTCACAATTTTCACCTGTCAGAATCTGACTCCCCCCTTATATTAAAAATGCAAGATGTCACACCAACCATTTTCACTTTGCTAGCATAATTTGACCTCTGCTACTTATGTATAAAGTTATTTGTAACTAGTATCAACAGAGAGGAAAAAAGGAGGGGAGTCAGATTTGACGGGTCACAATTTACACCTGTCACAATCTGACTCCCCTCTTATATTAAAAATGCAAGATGTAATGACAGCATTTTCACTTTGCTAGCATAATTTGACCTCTGCTACTTATGTATAAAGTTCATTTGTAACTAGTATCAACAGAGAGGAAAAAAGGAGGGGAGTCAGATTTTGACGGGTCACAATTTACACCTGTCACAATCTGACTCCCCCCTTATATTAAAAATGCAAGATATCACGCCAACCATTTTCACTTTGCTAGCATAATTTGACCTCTGCTACTTATGTATGAAAGTTATTTGTAACTAGTATCAACAGAGAGGAAAAAAGGAGGGGAGTCAGATTTTGACGGGTCACAATTTACACCTGTCACAATCTGACTCCCCCCTTATATTAAAAATGCAAGATATCACGCCAACCATTTTCACTTTGCTAGCATAATTTGACCTCTGCTACTTATGTATAAAGTTATTTGTAACTAGTATCAACAGAGAGGAAAAAAGGAGGGGAGTCAGATTTTGACGGGTCACAATTTACACCTGTCACGAATCTGACTCCCCCCTTATATTAAAAATGCAAGATATCACAGCCAACCATTTTCACTTTGCTAGCATAATTTGACCTCTGCTACTTATGTATAAAGTTATTTGTAACTAGTATCAACAGAGAGGAAAAAAGGAGGGGAGTCAGATTTTGACGGGTCACAATTTTACACCTGTCACAATCTGACTCCCCCTTATATTAAAAATGCAAGATGTCACACCAACCATTTTCACTTTGCTAGCATAATTTGACCTCTGCTACTTATGTATAAAGTCATTTGTAACTAGTGTTAACAGGGAGGAAAAAAGGAGGGGAGTCAGATTTTGACGGGTCACAATTTTCACCTGTCACAATCTGACTCCCCCCTTATATTAAAAATGCAAGATGTCACACCAACCATTTTCACTTTGCTAGCATAATTTGACCTCTGCTACTTATGTATAAAGTATTTGTAACTAGTATCAACAGAGAGGAAAAAAGGAGGGGAGTCAGATTTTGACGGGTCACAATTTACACCTGTCACAATCTGACTCCCCCCTTATATTAAAAATGCAAGATGTCACGCCAACCATTTTCACTTTGCTAGCATAATTTGACCTCTGCTACTTATGTATAAAGTATTTGTAACTAGTATCAACAGAGAGGAAAAAAGGAGGGGAGTCAGATTTTGACGGGTCACAATTTTCACCTGTCACAATCTGACTCCCCCCTTATATTAAAAATGCAAGATGTCACACCAACCATTTTCACTTTGCTAGCATAATTTGACCTCTGCTACTTATGTATAAAGTTATTTGTAACTAGTATCAACAGAGAGGAAAAAAGGAGGGGAGTCAGATTTTGACGGGTCACAATTTTACACCTGTCACAATCTGACTCCCCCCTTATATTAAAAATGCAAGATGTCACGCCAACCATTTTCACTTTGCTAGCATAATTTGACCTCTGCTACTTATGTATAAAGTTATTTGTAACTAGTATCAACAGAGAGGAAAAAAGGAGGGGAGTCAGATTTTGACGGGTCACAATTTTCACCTGTCAGAATCTGACTCCCCCCTTATATTAAAAATGCAAGATGTCACACCAACCATTTTCACTTTGCTAGCATAATTTGACCTCTGCTACTTATGTATAAAGTTATTTGTAACTAGTATCAACAGAGAGGAAAAAAGGAGGGGAGTCAGATTTTGAGGGTCACAATTTACACCTGTCACAATCTGACTCCCCCCTTATATTAAAAATGCAAGATGTCACAGCCAACCATTTTCACTTTGCTAGCATAATTTGACCTCTGCTACTTATGTATAAAGTTATTTGTAACTAGTATCAACAGAGAGGAAAAAAGGAGGGGAGTCAGATTTTGACGGGTCACAATTTTCACCTGTCACAATCTGACTCCCCCCTTATATTAAAAATGCAAGATGTCACACCAACCATTTTCACTTTGCTAGCATAATTTGACCTCTGCTACTTATGTATAAAGTTATTTGTAACTAGTATCAACAGAGAGGAAAAAAGGAGGGGAGTCAGATTTTGACGGGTCACAATTTACACCTGTCACAATCTGACTCCCCCTCTTATATTAAAAATGCAAGATGTCACGCCAACCATTTTCACTTTGCTAGCATAATTTGACCTCTGCTACTTATGTATAAAGTTATTTGTAACTAGTATCAACAGAGAGGAAAAAAGGAGGGGAGTCAGATTTTGACGGGTCACAATTTTACACCTGTCACAATCTGACTCCCCCCTTATATTAAAAATGCAAGATGTCACACCAACCATTTTCACTTTGCTAGCATGATTTGACCTCTGCTACTTATGTATAAAGTCATTTGTAACTAGTATCAACAGAGAGGGAAAAAAGGAGGGGAGTCAGATTTTGACGGGTCACAATTTACACCTGTCACAATCTGACTCCCCTCTTATATTAAAAATGCAAGATGTAACGCCAACAATTTTCACTTTGCTAGCATAATTTGACCTCTGCTACTTATGTATAAGTTATTTGTAACTAGTATCAACAGAGAGGAAAAAAGGAGGGGAGTCAGATTTTGACGGGTCACAATTTACACCTGTCACAATCTGACTCCCCCCTTATATTAAAAATGCAAGATGTCACACCAACCATTTTCACTTTGCTAGCATAATTTGACCTCTGCTACTTATGTATAAAGTCATTTGTAACTAGTATCAACAGAGAGGGAAAAAAGGAGGGGAGTCAGATTTTGACGGGTCACAATTTACACCTGTCACAATCTGACTCCCCTCTTATATTAAAATGCAAGATGTCACGACCAACCATTTTCACTTTGCTAGCATAATTTGACCTCTGCTACTTATGTATAAAGTTATTTGTAACTAGTATCAACAGAGAGGAAAAAGGAGGGGAGTCAGATTTTGACGGGTCACAATTTACACCTGTCAAATCTGACTCCCCCCTTATATTAAAAATGCAAGATGTCACACCAACCATTTTCACTTTGCTAGCATAATTTGACCTCTGCTACTTATGTATAAAGTTATTTGTAACTAGTATCAACAGAGAGGAAAAAAGGAGGGGAGTCAGATTTTGACGGGTCACAATTTACACCTGTCACAATCTGACTCCCCTCTTATATTAAAAATGCAAGATGTAACGCCAACAATTTTCACTTTGCTAGCATAATTTGACCTCTGCTACTTATGTATAAAGTTATTTGTAACTAGTATCAACAGAGAGGAAAAAAGGAGGGGAGTCAGATTTTGACGGGTCACAATTTACACCTGTCACAATCTGACTCCCCCCTTATATTAAAAATGCAAGATATCACGCCAACCATTTTCACTTTGCTAGCATAATTTGACCTCTGCTACTTATGTATAAAGTTATTTGTAACTAGTATCAACAGAGAGGAAAAAAGGAGGGGAGTCAGATTTTGACGGGTCACAATTTTACACCTGTCACAATCTGACTCCCCCTCTTATATTAAAAATGCAAGATGTCACGCCAACCATTTTCACTTTGCTAGCATAATTTGACCTCTGCTACTTATGTATAAGTTATTTGTAACTAGTATCAACAGAGAGGAAAAAAGGAGGGGAGTCAGATTTTGACGGGTCACAATTTATCACCTGTCACAATCTGACTCCCCCCTTATATTAAAATGCAAGATGTCACGCACCAAATTTTCACTTTGCTAGCATAATTTGACCTCTGCTACTTATGTATAAAGTTATTTGTAACTAGCTATCAACAGAGAGGAAAAAAGGAGGGGAGTCAGATTTTGACGGGTCACAATTTACACCTGTCACAATCTGACTCCCCCCTTATATTAAAAATGCAAGATGTCACACCAACCATTTTCACTTTGCTAGCATAATTTGACCTCTGCTACTTATGTATAAAGTATTTGTAACTAGTATCAACAGAGAGGAAAAAAGGAGGGGAGTCAGATTTTGACGGGTCACAATTTTCACCTGTCACAATCTGACTCCCCCCTTATATTAAAAATGCAAGATGTCACACCAACCATTTTCACTTTGCTAGCATAATTTGACCTCTGCTACTTATGTATAAAGTTATTTGTAACTAGTATCAACAGAGAGGAAAAAAGGAGGGGAGTCAGATTTTGACGGGTCACAATTTTCACCTGTCACAATCTGACTCCCCTCTTATATTAAAATGCAAGATGTCACACCAACCATTTTCACTTTGCTAGCATAATTTGACCTCTGCTACTTATGTATAAAGTTATTTGTAACTAGTATCAACAGAGAGGAAAAAAGGAGGGGAGTCAGATTTTGACGGGTCCACAATTTTCACCTGTCACAATCTGACTCCCCTCTTATATTAAAAATGCAAGATGTCACAGCCAACCATTTTCACTTTGCTAGCATATTTGACCTCTGCTACTTATGTATAAAGTTATTTGTAACTAGTATCAACAGAGAGGAAAAAAAGGAGGGGAGTCAGATTTTGACGGGTCACAATTTACACCTGTCACAATCTGACTCCCCCCTTATATTAAAAATGCAAGATGTCACAGCCAACCATTTTCACTTTGCTAGCATAATTTGACCTCTGCTACTTATGTATAAGTTATTTGTAACTAGTATCAACAGAGAGGAAAAAAGGAGGGGAGTCAGATTTGACGGGTCACAATTTACACCTGTCACAATCTGACTCCCCCCTTATATTAAAAATGCAAGATATCACACCAACCATTTTCACTTTGCTAGCATAATTTGACCTCTGCTACTTATGTATAAAGTCATTTGTAACTAGTATCAACAGAGAGGAAAAAAGGAGGGGAGTCAGATTTTGACGGGTCACAATTTTACACCTGTCACAATCTGACTCCCCCTCTTATATTAAAAATGCAAGATGTCACGCCAACCATTTTCACTTTGCTAGCATAATTTGACCTCTGCTACTTATGTATAAAGTTATTTGTAACTAGTATCAACAGAGAGGAAAAAAGGAGGGGAGTCAGATTTTGACGGGTCACAATTTCACCTGTCACAATCTGACTCCCCCCTTATATTAAAATGCAAGATGTCACGCCAACCATTTTCACTTTGCTAGCATAATTTGACCTCTGCTACTTATGTATAAAGTTATTTGTAACTAGTATCAACAGAGAGGAAAAAGGGAGGGGAGTCAGATTTTGACGGGTCACAATTTACACCTGTCACAATCTGACTCCCCCCTTATATTAAAAATGCAAGATGTCACACCAACCATTTTCACTTTGCTAGCATAATTTGACCTCTGCTACTTATGTATAAAGTTATTTGTAACTAGTATCAACAGAGAGGAAAAAGGAGGGGAGTCAGATTTTGACGGGTCACAATTTTCACCTGTCACAATCTGACTCCCCTCTTATATTAAAAATGCAAGATGTCACACCAACCATTTTCACTTTGCTAGCATGAATTTGACCTCTGCTACTTATGTATAAAGTCATTTGTAACTAGTATCAACAGAGAGGGAAAAAAGGAGGGGAGTCAGATTTTGACGGGTCACAATTTACACCTGTCACAATCTGACTCCCCTCTTATATTAAAAATGCAAGATGTAACGCCAACAATTTTCACTTTGCTAGCATAATTTGACCTCTGCTACTTATGTATAAGTATTTGTAACTAGTATCAACAGAGAGGAAAAAAGGAGGGGAGTCAGATTTTGACGGGTCACAATTTACACCTGTCACAATCTGACTCCCCCCTTATATTAAAAATGCAAGATGTCACACCAACCATTTTCACTTTGCTAGCATAATTTGACCTCTGCTACTTATGTATAAGTTATTTGTAACTAGTATCAACAGAGAGGAAAAAAGGAGGGGAGTCAGATTTTGACGGGTCACAATTTACACCTGTCACAATCTGACTCCCCCCTTATATTAAAAATGCAAGATAGTCACACCAACCATTTTCACTTTGCTAGCATAATTTGACCTCTGCTACTTATGTATAAAGTTATTTGTAACTAGTATCAACAGAGAGGAAAAAAGGAGGGGAGTCAGATTTTGACGGGTCACAATTTTCAACCTGTCAGCAATCTGACTCCCCCTCTTATATTAAAAATGCAAGATGTCACACCAACCATTTTCACTTTGCTAGCATAATTTGACCTCTGCTACTTATGTATAAAGTTATTTGTAACTAGTATCAACAGAGAGGAAAAAAGGAGGGGAGTCAGATTTTGACGGGTCACAATTTCACCTGTCACAATCTGACTCCCCTCTTATATTAAAAATGCAAGATGTAACGCCAAGCAATTTTCACTTTGCTAGCATAATTTGACCTCTGCTACTTATGTATAAAGTTATTTGTAACTAGTATCAACAGAGAGGAAAAAAGGAGGGGAGTCAGATTTTGACGGGTCACAATTTACACCTGTCACAATCTGACTCCCCCTCTTATATTAAAAATGCAAGATGTCACGCCAACCATTTTCACTTTGCTAGCATAATTTGACCTCTGCTACTTATGTATAAAGTTATTTGTAACTAGTATCAACAGAGAGGAAAAAAGGAGGGGAGTCAGATTTTGACGGGTCACAATTTACACCTGTCACAATCTGACTCCCCTCTTATATTAAAAATGCAAGATGATCACGCCAACCATTTTCACTTTGCTAGCATAATTTGACCTCTGCTACTTATGTATAAAGTTATTTGTAACTAGTATCAACAGAGAGGAAAAAAGGAGGGGAGTCAGATTTTGACGGGTCACAATTTACACCTGTCACAATCTGACTCCCCCCTTATATTAAAAATGCAAGATGTCACAGCCAACCATTTTCACTTTGCTAGCATAATTTGACCTCTGCTACTTATGTATAAGTTATTTGTAACTAGTATCAACAGAGAGGAAAAAAGGAGGGGAGTCAGATTTTGACGGGTCACAATTTTACACCTGTCACAATCTGACTCCCCCCTTATATTAAAAATGCAAGATGTCACGCCAACATTTTCACTTTGCTAGCATAATTTGACCTCTGCTACTTATGTATAAAGTTCATTTGTAACTAGTATTAACAGAGAGGAAAAAGGAGGGGAGTCAGATTTTGACGGGTCACAATTTACACCTGTCAGAATCTGACTCCCCCCTTATATTAAAAATGCAAGATGTCCACACCAACCATTTTCACTTTGCTAGCATAATTTGACCTCTGCTACTTATGTATAAAGTTATTTGTAACTAGTATCAACAGAGAGGAAAAAAGGAGGGGAGTCAGATTTTGACGGGTCACAATTTACACCTGTCACAATCTGACTCCCCTCTTATATTAAAAATGCAAGATGTCACACCAACCATTTTCACTTTGCTAGCATAATTTGACCTCTGCTACTTATGTATAAAGTTATTTGTAACTAGTATCAACAGAGAGGAAAAAAGGAGGGGAGTCAGATTTTGACGGGTCACAATTTCACCTGTCACAATCTGACTCCCCTCTTATATTAAAATGCAAGATGTCACACCAACCATTTTCACTTTGCTAGCATAATTTGACCTCTGCTACTTATGTATAAAGTCATTTGTAACTAGTATCAACAGAGAGGAAAAAAGGAGGGGAGTCAGATTTTGACGGGTCACAATTTTACACCTGTCACAATCTGACTCCCCCTTATATTAAAAATGCAAGATGTCACACCAACCATTTTCACTTTGCTAGCATAATTGACCTCTGCTACTTATGTATAAAGTTATTTGTAACTAGTATCAACAGAGAGGAAAAAAGGAGGGGAGTCAGATTTTGACGGGTCACAATTTACACCTGTCACAATCTGACTCCCCTCTTATATTAAAAATGCAAGATGTCACACCAACCATTTTCACTTTGCTAGCATAATTTGACCTCTGCTACTTATGTATAAAGTTATTTGTAACTAGTATCAACAGAGAGGAAAAAAGGAGGGGAGTCAGATTTTGACGGGTCACAATTTTCACCTGTCAAATCTGACTCCCCTCTTATATTAAAAATGCAAGATGTAACAGCCAACCATTTTCACTTTGCTAGCATAATTTGACCTCTGCTACTTATGTATAAAGTTATTTGTAACTAGTATCAACAGAGAGGAAAAAAGGAGGGGAGTCAGATTTTGACGGGTCACAATTTACACCTGTCACAATCTGACTCCCCCTCTTATATTAAAAATGCAAGATGTCACGCCAACCATTTTCACTTTGCTAGCATAATTTGACCTCTGCTACTTATGTATAAGTTATTTGTAACTAGTAGTTCAACAGAGAGGAAAAAAGGAGGGGAGTCAGATTTTGACGGGTCACAATTTACACCTGTCACAATCTGACTCCCCCCTTATATTAAAAATGCAAGATGTCACACCAACCATTTTCACTTTGCTAGCATAATTTGACCTCTGCTACTTATGTATAAAGTTATTTCTAACTACTATCAACAGAGAGGAAAAAAGGAGGGGAGTCAGATTTTGACTGGGTCACAATTTACACCTGTCACAATCTGACTCCCCCCTTATATTAAAAATGCAAGATGTCACACCAACCATTTTCACTTTGCTAGCATAATTTGACCTCTGCTACTTATGTATAAAGTTATTTGTAACTAGTATCAACAGAGAGGAAAAAAGGAGGGGAGTCAGATTTTGACGGGTCACAATTTTCACCTGTCACAATCTGACTCCCCTCTTATATTAAAAATGCAAGATGTCACACCAACCATTTTCACTTTGCTAGCATATTTGACCTCTGCTACTTATGTATAAAGTCATTTGTAACTAGTATCAACAGAGAGGGAAAAAAGGAGGGGAGTCAGATTTTGACGGGTCACAATTTTACACCTGTCACAATCTGACTCCCCTCTTATATTAAAAATGCAAGATGTAATGGCCAGCAATTTTCACTTTGCTAGCATAATTTGACCTCTGCTACTTATGTATAAAGTTCATTTGTAACTAGTGTTAACAGGAGAGGAAAAAAGGAGGGGGGTCAGATTTTGACGGGTCACAATTTTCACCCTGTCACAATCTGACTCCCCCCTTATATTAAAAATGCAAGATGTCACACCAACCATTTTCACTTTGCTAGCATAATTTGACCTCTGCTACTTATGTATAAAGTTATTTCTAACTACTATCAACAGAGAGGAAAAAAGGAGGGGAGTCAGATTTTGACGGGTCACAATTTACACCTGTCACAATCTGACTCCCCCCTTATATTAAAAATGCAAGATGTCACACCAACCATTTTCACTTTGCTAGCATAATTTGACCTCTGCTACTTATGTATAAAGTTATTTGTAACTAGTATCAACAGAGAGGAAAAAAGGAGGGGAGTCAGATTTTGACGGGTCACAATTTTCACCTGTCACAATCTGACTCCCCTCTTATATTAAAAATGCAAGATGTAATGACAAGCAATTTTCACTTTGCTAGCATAATTTGACCTCTGCTACTTATGTATAAAGTCATTTGTAACTAGTATCAACAGAGAGGAAAAAAGGAGGGGAGTCAGATTTTGACTGGGTCACAATTTACACCTGTCACAATCTGACTCCCCCCTTATATTAAAAATGCAAGATGTCACACCAACCATTTTCACTTTGCTAGCATAATTTGACCTCTGCTACTTATGTATAAAGTTATTTGTAACTAGTATCAACAGAGAGGAAAAAAGGAGGGGAGTCAGATTTTGACGGGTCACAATTTTCACCTGTCACAATCTGACTCCCCTCTTATATTAAAAATGCAAGATGTCACACCAACCATTTTCACTTTGCTAGCATAATTTGACCTCTGCTACTTATGTATAAAGTTCATTTGTAACTAGTATCAACAGAGAGGAAAAAAGGAGGGGAGTCAGATTTTGACGGGTCACAATTTACACCTGTCACAATCTGACTCCCCTCTTATATTAAAAATGCAAGATGTAACGCCAACCAATTTTCACTTTGCTAGCATAATTTGACCTCTGCTACTTATGTATGAAGTTATTTGTAACTAGTATCAACAGAGAGGAAAAAAGGAGGGGAGTCAGATTTTGACGGGTCACAATTTACACCTGTCACAATCTGACTCCCCTCTTATATTAAAAATGCAAGATGTCACACCTATCCATTTTCACTTTGCTAGCATAATTTGACCTCTGCTACTTATGTATAAAGTCATTTGTAACTAGTATCAACAGAGAGGAAAAAAGGAGGGGAGTCAGATTTTGACGGGTCACAATTTACACCTGTCACAATCTGACTCCCCCTCTTATATTAAAAATGCAAGATGTAACGCCAACCATTTTCACTTTGCTAGCATAATTTGACCTCTGCTACTTATGTATAAAGTTATTTGTAACTAGTATCAACAGAGAGGAAAAAAGGAGGGAGTCAGATTTTGACGGGTCACAATTTTACACCTGTCACAATCTGACTCCCCCCTTATATTAAAAATGCAAGATTATCACGCCAACCATTTTCACTTGCTAGCATAATTTGACCTCTGCTACTTATGTATGAAGTTATTTGTAACTAGTATCAACAGAGAGGAAAAAAGGGAGGGGAGTCAGATTTTGACGGGTCACAATTTACACCTGTCAGAATCTGACTCCCCCTCTTATATTAAAATGCAAGATGTAACACCAAGCATTTTCACTTTGCTAGCATAATTTGACCTCTGCTACTTATGTATAAAGTTATTTGTAACTAGTATCAACAGAGAGGAAAAAAGGAGGGGAGTAGGATTTTGACGGGTCACAATTTACACCTGTCACAATCTGACTCCCCTCTTATATTAAAAATGCAAGATGTACACGCCAACAATTTTCACTTTGCTAGCATAATTTGACCTCTGCTACTTATGTATAAAGTTATTTGTAACTAGTATCAACAGAGAGGAAAAAAGGAGGGGAGTCAGATTTTGACGGGTCACAATTTACACCTGTCACAATCTGACTCCCCTCTTATATTAAAAATGCAAGATGTCACACCAACCATTTTCACTTTGTTAGCATAATTTGACCTCTGCTACTTATGTATAAAGTTATTTGTAACTAGTATCAACAGAGAGGAAAAAAGGAGGGGAGTCAGATTTTGACGGGTCACAATTTTCACCTGTCAGAATCTGACTCCCCTCTTATATTAAAAATGCAAGATGTAATGCCAACAATTTTCACTTTGCTAGCATAATTTGACCTCTGCTACTTATGTATAAAGTTATTTGTAACTACTATCAACAGAGAGGAAAAAAGGAGGGGAGTCAGATTTTGACGGGTCACAATTTACACCTGTCACAATCTGACTCCCCTCTTATATTAAAAATGCAAGATGTAACGGCAACAATTTTCACTTTGCTAGCATAATTTGACCTCTGCTACTTATGTATAAAGTCATTTGTAACTAGTGTTAACAGGGAGGAAAAAAGGAGGGGAGTCAGATTTTGACGGGTCACAATTTACACCTGTCACAATCTGACTCCCCCCTTATATTAAAAATCCAAGATGTCACACCAACCATTTTCACTTTGCTAGCATAATTTGACCTCTGCTACTTATGTATAAAGTTATTTCTAACTACTATCAACAGAGAGGAAAAAAGGAGGGGAGTCAGATTTTGATGGGTCACAATTTACACCTGTCACAATCTGACTCCCCCCTTATATTAAAAATGCAAGATGTCACACCAACCATTTTCACTTTGCTAGCATAATTTGACCTCTGCTACTTATGTATAAAGTTATTTGTAACTAGTATCAACAGAGAGGAAAAAAGGAGGGGAGTCAGATTTTGACGGGTCACAATTTTCACCTGTCACAATCTGACTCCCCTCTTATATTAAAAATGCAAGATGTCACACCAACCATTTTCACTTTGCTAGCATGATTTGACCTCTGCTACTTATGTATAAAGTCATTTGTAACTAGTATCAACAGAGAGGGAAAAAGGAGGGGAGTCAGATTTTGACGGGTCACAATTTACACCTGTCACAATCTGACTCCCCTCTTATATTAAAAATGCAAGATGTAATGGCAGACAATTTTCACTTTGCTAGCATAATTTGACCTCTGCTACTTATGTATAAAGTCATTTGTAACTAGTGTTAACAGGGAGGAAAAAAGGAGGGGGGTCAGATTTTGACGGGTCACAATTTTCACCTGTCACAATCTGACTCCCCCCTTATATTAAAAATGCAAGATGTCACACCAACCATTTTCACTTTGCTAGCATAATTTGACCTCTGCTACTTATGTATAAAGTTATTTCTAACTACTATCAACAGAGAGGAAAAAAGGAGGGGAGTCAGATTTTGATGGGTCACAATTTACACCTGTCACAATCTGACTCCCCCCTTATATTAAAAATGCAAGATGTCACACCAACCATTTTCACTTTGCTAGCATAATTTGACCTCTGCTACTTATGTATAAAGTTATTTGTAACTAGTATCAACAGAGAGGAAAAAAGGAGGGGAGTCAGATTTTGACGGGTCACAATTTTCACCTGTCACAATCTGACTCCCCTCTTATATTAAAAATGCAAGATGTAATGACAGCAATTTTCACTTTGCTAGCATAATTTGACCTCTGCTACTTATGTATAAAGTCATTTGTAACTAGTATCAACAGAGAGGAAAAAAGGAGGGGAGTCAGATTTTGATGGGTCACAATTTACACCTGTCACAATCTGACTCCCCCCTTATATTAAAAATGCAAGATGTCACACCAACCATTTTCACTTTGCTAGCATAATTTGACCTCTGCTACTTATGTATAAAGTTATTTGTAACTAGTATCAACAGAGAGGAAAAAAGGAGGGGAGTCAGATTTTGACGGGTCACAATTTTCACCTGTCACAATCTGACTCCCCTCTTATATTAAAAATGCAAGATGTCACACCAACCATTTTCACTTTGCTAGCATGATTTGACCTCTGCTACTTATGTATAAAGTCATTTGTAACTAGTATCAACAGAGAGGGAAAAAAGGAGGGGAGTCAGATTTTGACGGGTCACAATTTACACCTGTCACAATCTGACTCCCCTCTTATATTAAAAATGCAAGATGTAACGCCAACAATTTTCACTTTGCTAGCATAATTTGACCTCTGCTACTTATGTATGAAGTTATTTGTAACTAGTATCAACAGAGAGGAAAAAAGGAGGGGAGTCAGATTTTGACGGGTCACAATTTACACCTGTCACAATCTGACTCCCCCCTTATATTAAAAATGCAAGATGTCACACTATCCATTTTCACTTTGCTAGCATGATTTGACCTCTGCTACTTATGTATAAAGTCATTTGTAACTAGTATCAACAGAGAGGGAAAAAAGGAGGGGAGTCAGATTTTGACGGGTCACAATTTACACCTGTCACAATCTGACTCCCCTCTTATATTAAAAATGCAAGATGTAACGCCAACAATTTTCACTTTGCTAGCATAATTTGACCTCTGCTACTTATGTATGAAGTTATTTGTAACTAGTATCAACAGAGAGGAAAAAAGGAGGGGAGTCAGATTTTGACGGGTCACAATTTACACCTGTCACAATCTGACTCCCCCCTTATATTAAAAATGCAAGATATCACGCCAACCATTTTCACTTTGCTAGCATAATTTGACCTCTGCTACTTATGTATGAAGTTATTTGTAACTAGTATCAACAGAGAGGAAAAAGGGAGGGGAGTCAGATTTTGACGGGTCACAATTTACACCTGTCAGAATCTGACTCCCCTCTTATATTAAAAATGCAAGATGTAACACCAAGAATTTTCACTTTGCTAGCATAATTTGACCTCTGCTACTTATGTATAAAGTTATTTGTAACTAGTATCAACAGAGAGGAAAAAAGGAGGGGAGTAGGATTTTGACGGGTCACAATTTACACCTGTCACAATCTGACTCCCCTCTTATATTAAAAATGCAAGATGTAACGCCAACAATTTTCACTTTGCTAGCATAATTTGACCTCTGCTACTTATGTATAAAGTTATTTGTAACTAGTATCAACAGAGAGGAAAAAAGGAGGGGAGTCAGATTTTGACGGGTCACAATTTACACCTGTCACAATCTGACTCCCCTCTTATATTAAAAATGCAAGATGTCACACCAACCATTTTCACTTTGTTAGCATAATTTGACCTCTGCTACTTATGTATAAAGTTATTTGTAACTAGTATCAACAGAGAGGAAAAAAGGAGGGGAGTCAGATTTTGACGGGTCACAATTTTCACCTGTCAGAATCTGACTCCCCTCTTATATTAAAAATGCAAGATGTAATGCCAACAATTTTCACTTTGCTAGCATAATTTGACCTCTGCTACTTATGTATAAAGTTATTTGTAACTACTATCAACAGAGAGGAAAAAAGGAGGGGAGTCAGATTTTGACGGGTCACAATTTACACCTGTCACAATCTGACTCCCCTCTTATATTAAAAATGCAAGATGTAACGGCAACAATTTTCACTTTGCTAGCATAATTTGACCTCTGCTACTTATGTATAAAGTCATTTGTAACTAGTGTTAACAGGGAGGAAAAAAGGAGGGGAGTCAGATTTTGACGGGTCACAATTTACACCTGTCACAATCTGACTCCCCCCTTATATTAAAAATCCAAGATGTCACACCAACCATTTTCACTTTGCTAGCATAATTTGACCTCTGCTACTTATGTATAAAGTTATTTGTAACTAGTATCAACAGAGAGGAAAAAAGGAGGGGAGTCAGATTTTGACGGGTCACAATTTACACCTATCAGAATCTGACTCCTCTCTTATATTAAAAATGCAAGATGTCACACCAACCATTTTCACTTTGCTAGCGTAATTTGACCTCTGCTACTTATGTATAAAGTTATTTGGAACTAGGTTTACAGAGAGGAAAAAAGGAGGGGAGTCAGATTTTGACGGGTCACAATTTTCACCTGTCACAATCTGACTCCCCCCTTATATTAAAAATGCAAGATGTCACACCAACCATTTCACTTTGCTAGCATAATTTGACCTCTGCTACTTATGTATAAAGTTATTTGTAACTAGTATCAACAGAGAGGAAAAAAGGAGGGGAGTCAGATTTTGACGGGTCACAATTTTCACCTGTCAGAATCTGACTCCCCTCTTATATTAAAAATGCAAGATTTCACACCAACCATTTTCACTTTGCTAGCATAATTTGACCTCTGCTACTTATGTATAAAGTTATTTGTAACTAGTATCAACAGAGAGGAAAAAAGGAGGGGAGTCAGATTTTGACGGGTCACAATTTACACCTGTCAGAATCTGACTCCCCCTTTATATTAAAAATGCAAGATGTCACACCAACCATTTTCACTTTGCTAGCATGATTTGACCTCTGCTACTTATGTATAAAGTCATTTGTAACTAGTATCAACAGAGAGGGAAAAAAGGAGGGGAGTCAGATTTTGACGGGTCACAATTTTCACCTGTCACAATCTGACTCCCCTCTTATATTAAAAATGCAAGATGTAATGGCAGCAATTTTCACTTTGCTAGCATAATTTGACCTCTGCTACTTATGTATAAAGTCATTTGTAACTAGTGTTAACAGGGAGGAAAAAAGGAGGGGGGTCAGATTTTGACGGGTCACAATTTTCACCTGTCAGAATCTGACTCCCCCCTTATATTAAAAATGCAAGATGTCACACCAACCATTTTCACTTTGCTAGCATAATTTGACCTCTGCTACTTATGTATAAAGTTATTTCTAACTACTATCAACAGAGAGGAAAAAAGGAGGGGAGTCAGATTTTGATGGGTCACAATTTACACCTGTCACAATCTGACTCCCCCCTTATATTAAAAATGCAAGATGTCACACCAACCATTTTCACTTTGCTAGCATAATTTGACCTCTGCTACTTATGTATAAAGTTATTTGTAACTAGTATCAACAGAGAGGAAAAAAGGAGGGGAGTCAGATTTTGACGGGTCACAATTTTCACCTGTCACAATCTGACTCCCCTCTTATATTAAAAATGCAAGATGTCACACCAACCATTTTCACTTTGCTAGCATGATTTGACCTCTGCTACTTATGTATAAAGTCATTTGTAACTAGTATCAACAGAGAGGGAAAAAAGGAGGGGAGTCAGATTTTGACGGGTCACAATTTTCACCTGTCACAATCTGACTCCCCTCTTATATTAAAAATGCAAGATGTAATGGCAGCAATTTTCACTTTGCTAGCATAATTTGACCTCTGCTACTTATGTATAAAGTCATTTGTAACTAGTGTTAACAGGGAGGAAAAAAGGAGGGGGGTCAGATTTTGACGGGTCACAATTTTCACCTGTCAGAATCTGACTCCCCCCTTATATTAAAAATGCAAGATGTCACACCAACCATTTTCACTTTGCTAGCATAATTTGACCTCTGCTACTTATGTATAAAGTTATTTCTAACTACTATCAACAGAGAGGAAAAAAGGAGGGGAGTCAGATTTTGATGGGTCACAATTTACACCTGTCACAATCTGACTCCCCCCTTATATTAAAAATGCAAGATGTCACACCAACCATTTTCACTTTGCTAGCATAATTTGACCTCTGCTACTTATGTATAAAGTTATTTGTAACTAGTATCAACAGAGAGGAAAAAAGGAGGGGAGTCAGATTTTGACGGGTCACAATTTTCACCTGTCACAATCTGACTCCCCTCTTATATTAAAAATGCAAGATGTAATGACAGCAATTTTCACTTTGCTAGCATAATTTGACCTCTGCTACTTATGTATAAAGTCATTTGTAACTAGTATCAACAGAGAGGAAAAAAGGAGGGGAGTCAGATTTTGATGGGTCACAATTTACACCTGTCACAATCTGACTCCCCCCTTATATTAAAAATGCAAGATGTCACACCAACCATTTTCACTTTGCTAGCATAATTTGACCTCTGCTACTTATGTATAAAGTTATTTGTAACTAGTATCAACAGAGAGGAAAAAAGGAGGGGAGTCAGATTTTGACGGGTCACAATTTTCACCTGTCACAATCTGACTCCCCTCTTATATTAAAAATGCAAGATGTCACACCAACCATTTTCACTTTGCTAGCATGATTTGACCTCTGCTACTTATGTATAAAGTCATTTGTAACTAGTATCAACAGAGAGGGAAAAAAGGAGGGGAGTCAGATTTTGACGGGTCACAATTTACACCTGTCACAATCTGACTCCCCTCTTATATTAAAAATGCAAGATGTAACGCCAACAATTTTCACTTTGCTAGCATAATTTGACCTCTGCTACTTATGTATGAAGTTATTTGTAACTAGTATCAACAGAGAGGAAAAAAGGAGGGGAGTCAGATTTTGACGGGTCACAATTTACACCTGTCACAATCTGACTCCCCCCTTATATTAAAAATGCAAGATGTCACACTATCCATTTTCACTTTGCTAGCATGATTTGACCTCTGCTACTTATGTATAAAGTCATTTGTAACTAGTATCAACAGAGAGGGAAAAAAGGAGGGGAGTCAGATTTTGACGGGTCACAATTTACACCTGTCACAATCTGACTCCCCTCTTATATTAAAAATGCAAGATGTAACGCCAACAATTTTCACTTTGCTAGCATAATTTGACCTCTGCTACTTATGTATGAAGTTATTTGTAACTAGTATCAACAGAGAGGAAAAAAGGAGGGGAGTCAGATTTTGACGGGTCACAATTTACACCTGTCACAATCTGACTCCCCCCTTATATTAAAAATGCAAGATATCACGCCAACCATTTTCACTTTGCTAGCATAATTTGACCTCTGCTACTTATGTATGAAGTTATTTGTAACTAGTATCAACAGAGAGGAAAAAAGGGAGGGGAGTCAGATTTTGACGGGTCACAATTTACACCTGTCAGAATCTGACTCCCCTCTTATATTAAAAATGCAAGATGTAACACCAAGAATTTTCACTTTGCTAGCATAATTTGACCTCTGCTACTTATGTATAAAGTTATTTGTAACTAGTATCAACAGAGAGGAAAAAAGGAGGGGAGTAGGATTTTGACGGGTCACAATTTACACCTGTCACAATCTGACTCCCCTCTTATATTAAAAATGCAAGATGTAACGCCAACAATTTTCACTTCGCTAGCATAATTTGACCTCTGCTACTTATGTATAAAGTTATTTGTAACTAGTATCAACAGAGAGGAAAAAAGGAGGGCAGTCAGATTTTGACGGGTCACAATTTTCACCTGTCAGAATCTGACTCCCCTCTTATATTAAAAATGCAAGATGTAACACCAAGAATTTTCACTTTGATAGCATAATTTGACCTCTGCTACTTATGTATAAAGTTATTTGTAACTAGTATCAACAGAGAGGAAAAAAGGAGGGGAGTCAGATTTTGACGGGTCACAATTTACACCTGTCACAATCTGACTCCCCCCTTATATTAAAAATGCAAGATATCACACCAACCATTTTGACTTTGCTAGCATAATTTATCCTCTGCTACTTATGTATAAAGTTATTTGTAACTAGTATCAACAGAGGAAAAAAGGAGGGGAGTCAGATTTTGACGGGTCACAATTTACACCTGTCACAATCTGACTCCCTTCTTATATTAAAAATGCAAGATGTAACACCAAGAATTTTCACTTTGATAGCATAATTTATCCTCTGCTACTTATGTATAAAGTCATTTGTAACTAGTGTTAACAGAGAGGAAAAAAGGAGGGGAGTCAGATTTTGACGGGTCACAATTTTCACCTGTCACAATCTGACTCCCCTCTTATATTAAAAATGCAAGATGTAACGGCAACAATTTTCACTTTGCTAGCATAATTTGACCTCTGCTACTTATGTATAAAGTCATTTGTAACTAGTGTTAACAGGGAGGAAAAAAGGAGGGGGGTCAGATTTTGACGGGTCACAATTTACACCTGTCACAATCTGACTCCCCCCTTATATTAAAAATCCAAGATGTCACACCAACCATTTTCACTTTGCTAGCATAATTTGACCTCTGCTACTTATGTATAAAGTTATTTGTAACTAGTATCAACAGAGAGGAAAAAAGGAGGGGAGTCAGATTTTGACGGGTCACAATTTACACCTGTCACAATCTGACTCCCCCCTTATATTAAAAATGCAAGATGTCACACCAACCATTTTCACTTTGTTAGCATAATTTGACCTCTGCTACTTATGTATAAAGTTATTTGTAACTAGTATCAACAGAGAGGAAAAAAGGAGGGGAGTCAGATTTTGACGGGTCACAATTTTCACCTGTCAGAATCTGATTCCCCTCTTATATTAAAAATGCAAGATTTCACACAAACCATTTTCACTTTCCTAGCATAATTTGACCTCTGCTACTTATGTATAAAGTTATTTGTAACTAGTATCAACAGAGAGGAAAAAAGGAGGGGAGTCAGATTTTGACGGGTCACAATTTACACCTGTCACAATCTGACTCCCCTCTTATATTAAAAATGCAAGATGTAACGCCAACAATTTTCACTTTGCTAGCATAATTTGACCTCTGCTACTTATGTATGAAGTCATTTGTAACTAGTGTTAACAGAGAGGAAAAAAGGAGGGGAGTCAGATTTTGACGGGTCACAATTTACACCTTTCAGAATCTGACTCCCCCCTTATATTAAAAATTCAAGATGTCACACCAACCATTTTCACTTTGCTAGCATAATTTGACCTCTGCTACTTATGTATAAAGTTATTTGTAACTAGTATCAACAGAGAGGAAAAAAGGAGGGGAGTCAGATTTTGACGGGTCACAATTTACACCTGTCACAATCTGACTCCCCTCTTATATTAAAAATGCAAGATGTCACACCAACCATTTTCACTTTGTTAGCATAATTTGACCTCTGCTACTTATGTATAAAGTTATTTGTAACTAGTATCAACAGAGAGGAAAAAAGGAGGGGAGTCAGATTTTGACGGGTCACAATTTTCACCTGTCAGAATCTGACTCCCCTCTTATATTAAAAATGCAAGATGTAATGCCAACAATTTTCACTTTGCTAGCATAATTTGACCTCTGCTACTTATGTATAAAGTTATTTGTAACTACTATCAACAGAGAGGAAAAAAGGAGGGGAGTCAGATTTTGACGGGTCACAATTTACACCTGTCACAATCTGACTCCCCTCTTATATTAAAAATGCAAGATGTAACGGCAACAATTTTCACTTTGCTAGCATAATTTGACCTCTGCTACTTATGTATAAAGTCATTTGTAACTAGTGTTAACAGGGAGGAAAAAAGGAGGGGAGTCAGATTTTGACGGGTCACAATTTACACCTGTCACAATCTGACTCCCCCCTTATATTAAAAATCCAAGATGTCACACCAACCATTTTCACTTTGCTAGCATAATTTGACCTCTGCTACTTATGTATAAAGTTATTTGTAACTAGTATCAACAGAGAGGAAAAAAGGAGGGGAGTCAGATTTTGACGGGTCACAATTTACACCTATCAGAATCTGACTCCTCTCTTATATTAAAAATGCAAGATGTCACACCAACCATTTTCACTTTGCTAGCGTAATTTGACCTCTGCTACTTATGTATAAAGTTATTTGGAACTAGTGTTTACAGAGAGGAAAAAAGGAGGGGAGTCAGATTTTGACGGGTCACAATTTTCACCTGTCACAATCTGACTCCCCCCTTATATTAAAAATGCAAGATGTCACACCAACCATTTTCACTTTGTTAGCATAATTTGACCTCTGCTACTTATGTATAAAGTTATTTGTAACTAGTATCAACAGAGAGGAAAAAAGGAGGGGAGTCAGATTTTGACGGGTCACAATTTTCACCTGTCAGAATCTGACTCCCCTCTTATATTAAAAATGCAAGATTTCACACCAACCATTTTCACTTTGCTAGCATAATTTGACCTCTGCTACTTATGTATAAAGTTATTTGTAACTAGTATCAACAGAGAGGAAAAAAGGAGGGGAGTCAGATTTTGACGGGTCACAATTTACACCTGTCAGAATCTGACTCCCCCTTTATATTAAAAATGCAAGATGTCACACCAACCATTTTCACTTTGCTAGCATGATTTGACCTCTGCTACTTATGTATAAAGTCATTTGTAACTAGTATCAACAGAGAGGGAAAAAAGGAGGGGAGTCAGATTTTGACGGGTCACAATTTACACCTGTCACAATCTGACTCCCCCTCTTATATTAAAAATGCAAGATGTAACGCCAACAATTTTCACTTTGCTAGCATAATTTGACCTCTGCTACTTATGTATGAAGTTATTTGTAACTAGTATCAACAGAGAGGAAAAAAGGAGGGGAGTCAGATTTTGACGGGTCACAATTTACACCTGTCACAATCTGACTCCCCCCTTATATTAAAAATGCAAGATATCACGCCAACCATTTTCACTTTGCTAGCATAATTTGACCTCTGCTACTTATGTATGAAGTTATTTGTAACTAGTATCAACAGAGAGGAAAAAGGGAGGGGAGTCAGATTTTGACGGGTCACAATTTACACCTGTCACAATCTGACTCCCCCCTTATATTAAAAATGCAAGATATCACGCCAACCATTTTCACTTTGCTAGCATAATTTGACCTCTGCTACTTATGTATAAAGTTATTTGTAACTAGTATCAACAGAGAGGAAAAAAGGAGGGGAGTCAGATTTGACGGGTCACAATTTTCACCTGTCAGAATCTGACTCCCCCCTTATATTAAAAATGCAAGATGTCACACCAACCATTTTCACTTTGCTAGCATAATTTGACCTCTGCTACTTATGTATAAAGTTATTTGTAACTAGTATCAACAGAGAGGAGAAAAGGAGGGGAGTCAGATTTTGACGGGTCACAATTTTCACCTGTCACAATCTGACTCCCCTCTTATATTAAAAATGCAAGATGTAACGGCAGCAATTTTCACTTTGCTAGCATAATTTGACCTCTGCTACTTATGTATAAAGTCATTTGTAACTAGTGTTAACAGGGAGGAAAAAAGGAGGGGGGTCAGATTTTGACGGGTCACAATTTTCACCTGTCAGAATCTGACTCCCCCCTTATATTAAAAATGCAAGATGTCACACCAACCATTTTCACTTTGCTAGCATAATTTGACCTCTGCTACTTATGTATAAAGTTATTTGTAACTAGTATCAACAGAGAGGAAAAAAGGAGGGGAGTCAGATTTTGATGGGTCACAATTTACACCTGTCACAATCTGACTCCCCCCTTATATTAAAAATGCAAGATGTCACACCAACCATTTTCACTTTGCTAGCATAATTTGACCTCTGCTACTTATGTATAAAGTTATTTGTAACTAGTATCAACAGAGAGGAAAAAAGGAGGGGAGTCAGATTTTGACGGGTCACAATTTTCACCTGTCACAATCTGACTCCCCTCTTATATTAAAAATGCAAGATGTCACACCAACCATTTTCACTTTGCTAGCATAATTTGACCTCTGCTACTTATGTATAAAGTCATTTGTAACTAGTATCAACAGAGAGGAAAAAAGGAGGGGAGTCAGATTTTGACGGGTCACAATTTTCACCTGTCAGAATCTGATTCCCCTCTTATATTAAAAATGCAAGATTTCACACCAACCATTTTCACTTTGCTAGCATAATTTGACCTCTGCTACTTATGTATAAAGTTATTTGTAACTAGTATCAACAGAGAGGAAAAAAGGAGGGGAGTCAGATTTTGATGGGTCACAATTTACACCTGTCACAATCTGACTCCCCCCTTATATTAAAAATGCAAGATGTCACACCAACCATTTTCACTTTGCTAGCATAATTTGACCTCTGCTACTTATGTATAAAGTTATTTGTAACTAGTATCAGCAGAGAGGAAAAAAGGAGGGGAGTCAGATTTTGACGGGTCACAATTTACACCTGTCACAATCTGACTCCCCCCTTATATTAAAAATGCAAGATATCACACCAACCATTTTGACTTTGCTAGCATAATTTGACCTCTGCTACTTATGTATAAAGTTATTTGTAACTAGTATCAACATAGAGGAAAAAAGGAGGGGAGTCAGATTTTGACGGGTCACAATTTACACCTGTCACAATCTGACTCCCTTCTTATATTAAAAATGCAAGATGTCACACCAACCATTTTCACTTTGTTAGCATAATTTGACCTCTGCTACTTATGTATAAAGTTATTTGTAACTAGTATCAACAGAGAGGAAAAAAGGAGGGGAGTCAGATTTTGACGGGTCACAATTTTCACCTGTCAGAATCTGACTCCCCTCTTATATTAAAAATGCAAGATGTAATGCCAACAATTTTCACTTTGCTAGCATAATTTGACCTCTGCTACTTATGTATAAAGTTATTTGTAACTAGTATCAACAGAGAGGAAAAAAGGAGGGGAGTCAGATTTTGACGGGTCACAATTTTCACCTGTCACAATCTGACTCCCCTCTTATATTAAAAATGCAAGATGTCACACCAACCATTTTCACTTTGCTAGCATAATTTGACCTCTGCTACTTATGTATAAAGTCATTTGTAACTAGTATCAACAGAGAGGAAAAAAGGAGGGGAGTCAGATTTTGACGGGTCACAATTTTCACCTGTCAGAATCTGATTCCCCTCTTATATTAAAAATGCAAGATTTCACACCAACCATTTTCACTTTGCTAGCATAATTTGACCTCTGCTACTTATGTATAAAGTTATTTGTAACTAGTATCAACAGAGAGGAAAAAAGGAGGGGAGTCAGATTTTGATGGGTCACAATTTACACCTGTCACAATCTGACTCCCCCCTTATATTAAAAATGCAAGATGTCACACCAACCATTTTCACTTTGCTAGCATAATTTGACCTCTGCTACTTATGTATAAAGTTATTTGTAACTAGTATCAGCAGAGAGGAAAAAAGGAGGGGAGTCAGATTTTGACGGGTCACAATTTACACCTGTCACAATCTGACTCCCCCCTTATATTAAAAATGCAAGATATCACACCAACCATTTTGACTTTGCTAGCATAATTTGACCTCTGCTACTTATGTATAAAGTTATTTGTAACTAGTATCAACATAGAGGAAAAAAGGAGGGGAGTCAGATTTTGACGGGTCACAATTTACACCTGTCACAATCTGACTCCCTTCTTATATTAAAAATGCAAGATGTCACACCAACCATTTTCACTTTGTTAGCATAATTTGACCTCTGCTACTTATGTATAAAGTTATTTGTAACTAGTATCAACAGAGAGGAAAAAAGGAGGGGAGTCAGATTTTGACGGGTCACAATTTTCACCTGTCAGAATCTGACTCCCCTCTTATATTAAAAATGCAAGATGTAATGCCAACAATTTTCACTTTGCTAGCATAATTTGACCTCTGCTACTTATGTATAAAGTTATTTGTAACTACTATCAACAGAGAGGAAAAAAGGAGGGGAGTCAGATTTTGACGGGTCACAATTTACACCTGTCACAATCTGACTCCCCTCTTATATTAAAAATGCAAGATGTAACGGCAACAATTTTCACTTTGCTAGCATAATTTGACCTCTGCTACTTATGTATAAAGTCATTTGTAACTAGTGTTAACAGGGAGGAAAAAAGGAGGGGAGTCAGATTTTGACGGGTCACAATTTACACCTGTCACAATCTGACTCCCCCCTTATATTAAAAATCCAAGATGTCACACCAACCATTTTCACTTTGCTAGCATAATTTGACCTCTGCTACTTATGTATAAAGTTATTTGTAACTAGTATCAACAGAGAGGAAAAAAGGAGGGGAGTCAGATTTTGACGGGTCACAATTTACACCTATCAGAATCTGACTCCTCTCTTATATTAAAAATGCAAGATGTCACACCAACCATTTTCACTTTGCTAGCGTAATTTGACCTCTGCTACTTATGTATAAAGTTATTTGGAACTAGTGTTTACAGAGAGGAAAAAAGGAGGGGAGTCAGATTTTGATGGGTCACAATTTACACCTGTCACAATCTGACTCCCCCCTTATATTAAAAATGCAAGATGTCACACCAACCATTTTCACTTTGCTAGCATAATTTGACCTCTGCTACTTATGTATAAAGTTATTTGTAACTAGTATCAACAGAGAGGAAAAAAGGAGGGGAGTCAGATTTTGACGGGTCACAATTTTCACCTGTCACAATCTGACTCCCCTCTTATATTAAAAATGCAAGATGTCACACCAACCATTTTCACTTTGCTAGCATAATTTGACCTCTGCTACTTATGTATAAAGTCATTTGTAACTAGTATCAACAGAGAGGAAAAAAGGAGGGGAGTCAGATTTTGACGGGTCACAATTTTCACCTGTCAGAATCTGATTCCCCTCTTATATTAAAAATGCAAGATTTCACACCAACCATTTTCACTTTGCTAGCATAATTTGACCTCTGCTACTTATGTATAAAGTTATTTGTAACTAGTATCAACAGAGAGGAAAAAAGGAGGGGAGTCAGATTTTGATGGGTCACAATTTACACCTGTCACAATCTGACTCCCCCCTTATATTAAAAATGCAAGATGTCACACCAACCATTTTCACTTTGCTAGCATAATTTGACCTCTGCTACTTATGTATAAAGTTATTTGTAACTAGTATCAGCAGAGAGGAAAAAAGGAGGGGAGTCAGATTTTGACGGGTCACAATTTACACCTGTCACAATCTGACTCCCCCCTTATATTAAAAATGCAAGATATCACACCAACCATTTTGACTTTGCTAGCATAATTTGACCTCTGCTACTTATGTATAAAGTTATTTGTAACTAGTATCAACATAGAGGAAAAAAGGAGGGGAGTCAGATTTTGACGGGTCACAATTTACACCTGTCACAATCTGACTCCCTTCTTATATTAAAAATGCAAGATGTCACACCAACCATTTTCACTTTGTTAGCATAATTTGACCTCTGCTACTTATGTATAAAGTTATTTGTAACTAGTATCAACAGAGAGGAAAAAGGAGGGGAGTCAGATTTTGACGGGTCACAATTTTCACCTGTCAGAATCTGACTCCCCTCTTATATTAAAAATGCAAGATGTAATGCCAACAATTTTCACTTTGCTAGCATAATTTGACCTCTGCTACTTATGTATAAAGTTATTTGTAACTACTATCAACAGAGAGGAAAAAAGGAGGGGAGTCAGATTTTGACGGGTCACAATTTACACCTGTCACAATCTGACTCCCCTCTTATATTAAAAATGCAAGATGTAACGGCAACAATTTTCACTTTGCTAGCATAATTTGACCTCTGCTACTTATGTATAAAGTCATTTGTAACTAGTGTTAACAGGGAGGAAAAAAGGAGGGGAGTCAGATTTTGACGGGTCACAATTTACACCTGTCACAATCTGACTCCCCCCTTATATTAAAAATCCAAGATGTCACACCAACCATTTTCACTTTGCTAGCATAATTTGACCTCTGCTACTTATGTATAAAGTTATTTGTAACTAGTATCAACAGAGAGGAAAAAAGGAGGGGAGTCAGATTTTGACGGGTCACAATTTACACCTATCAGAATCTGACTCCTCTCTTATATTAAAAATGCAAGATGTCACACCAACCATTTTCACTTTGCTAGCGTAATTTGACCTCTGCTACTTATGTATAAAGTTATTTGGAACTAGTGTTTACAGAGAGGAAAAAAGGAGGGGAGTCAGATTTTGACGGGTCACAATTTTCACCTGTCACAATCTGACTCCCCCCTTATATTAAAAATGCAAGATGTCACACCAACCATTTTCACTTTGTTAGCATAATTTGACCTCTGCTACTTATGTATAAAGTTATTTGTAACTAGTATCAACAGAGAGGAAAAAAGGAGGGGAGTCAGATTTTGACGGGTCACAATTTTCACCTGTCAGAATCTGACTCCCCTCTTATATTAAAAATGCAAGATTTCACACCAACCATTTTCACTTTGCTAGTATAATTTGACCTCTGCTACTTATGTATAAAGTTATTTGTAACTAGTATCAACAGAGAGGAAAAAAGGAGGGGAGTCAGATTTTGACGGGTCACAATTTACACCTGTCAGAATCTGACTCCCCCTTTATATTAAAAATGCAAGATGTCACACCAACCATTTTCACTTTGCTAGCATGATTTGACCTCTGCTACTTATGTATAAAGTCATTTGTAACTAGTATCAACAGAGAGGGAAAAAAGGAGGGGAGTCAGATTTTGACGGGTCACAATTTACACCTGTCACAATCTGACTCCCCTCTTATATTAAAAATGCAAGATGTAACGCCAACAATTTTCACTTTGCTAGCATAATTTGACCTCTGCTACTTATGTATGAAGTTATTTGTAACTAGTATCAACAGAGAGGAAAAAAGGAGGGGAGTCAGATTTTGACGGGTCACAATTTACACCTGTCACAATCTGACTCCCCCCTTATATTAAAAATGCAAGATATCACGCCAACCATTTTCACTTTGCTAGCATAATTTGACCTCTGCTACTTATGTATGAAGTTATTTGTAACTAGTATCAACAGAGAGGAAAAAGGGAGGGGAGTCAGATTTTGACGGGTCACAATTTACACCTGTCACAATCTGACTCCCCCCTTATATTAAAAATGCAAGATATCACGCCAACCATTTTCACTTTGCTAGCATAATTTGACCTCTGCTACTTATGTATAAAGTTATTTGTAACTAGTATCAACAGAGAGGAAAAAAGGAGGGGAGTCAGATTTTGACGGGTCACAATTTTCACCTGTCAGAATCTGACTCCCCCCTTATATTAAAAATGCAAGATGTCACACCAACCATTTTCACTTTGCTAGCATAATTTGACCTCTGCTACTTATGTATAAAGTTATTTGTAACTAGTATCAACAGAGAGGAGAAAAGGAGGGGAGTCAGATTTTGACGGGTCACAATTTTCACCTGTCACAATCTGACTCCCCTCTTATATTAAAAATGCAAGATGTAACGGCAGCAATTTTCACTTTGCTAGCATAATTTGACCTCTGCTACTTATGTATAAAGTCATTTGTAACTAGTATCAACAGAGAGGAAAAAAGGAGGGGAGTCAGATTTTGACGGGTCACAATTTTCACCTGTCAGAATCTGATTCCCCTCTTATATTAAAAATGCAAGATTTCACACCAACCATTTTCACTTTGCTAGCATAATTTGACCTCTGCTACTTATGTATAAAGTTATTTGTAACTAGTATCAACAGAGAGGAAAAAAGGAGGGGAGTCAGATTTTGATGGGTCACAATTTACACCTGTCACAATCTGACTCCCCCCTTATATTAAAAATGCAAGATGTCACACCAACCATTTTCACTTTGCTTGCATAATTTGACCTCTGCTACTTATGTATAAAGTTATTTGTAACTAGTATCAGCAGAGAGGAAAAAAGGAGGGGAGTCAGATTTTGACGGGTCACAATTTACACCTGTCAGAATCTGACTCCCCTCTTATATTAAAAATGCAAGATGTAACACCAAGAATTTTCACTTTGCTAGCATAATTTGACCTCTGCTACTTATGTATAAAGTTATTTGTAACTAGTATCAACAGAGAGGAAAAAAGGAGGGGAGTAGGATTTTGACGGGTCACAATTTACACCTGTCACAATCTGACTCCCCTCTTATATTAAAAATGCAAGATGTAACGCCAACAATTTTCACTTTGCTAGCATAATTTGACCTCTGCTACTTATGTATAAAGTTATTTGTAACTAGTATCAACAGAGAGGAAAAAAGGAGGGGAGTCAGATTTTGACGGGTCACAATTTTCACCTGTCAGAATCTGACTCCCCTCTTATATTAAAAATGCAAGATGTAACACCAAGAATTTTCACTTTGATAGCATAATTTGACCTCTGCTACTTATGTATAAAGTTATTTGTAACTAGTATCAACAGAGAGGAAAAAAGGAGGGGAGTCAGATTTTGACGGGTCACAATTTACACCTGTCACAATCTGACTCCCCTCTTATATTAAAAATGCAAGATGTAACGCCAACAATTTTCACTTTGCTAGCATAATTTGACCTCTGCTACTTATGTATGAAGTCATTTGTAACTAGTGTTAACAGAGAGGAAAAAAGGAGGGGAGTCAGATTTTGACGGGTCACAATTTACACCTTTCAGAATCTGACTCCCCCCTTATATTAAAAATTCAAGATGTCACACCAACCATTTTCACTTTGCTAGCATAATTTGACCTCTGCTACTTATGTATAAAGTTATTTGTAACTAGTATCAACAGAGAGGAAAAAAGGAGGGGAGTCAGATTTTGACGGGTCACAATTTACACCTGTCACAATCTGACTCCCCTCTCATATTAAAAATGCAAGATGTCACACCAACCATTTTCACTTTGTTAGCATAATTTGACCTCTGCTACTTATGTATAAAGTTATTTGTAACTAGTATCAACAGAGAGGAAAAAAGGAGGGGAGTCAGATTTTGACGGGTCACAATTTTCACCTGTCAGAATCTGACTCCCCTCTTATATTAAAAATGCAAGATGTAATGCCAACAATTTTCACTTTGCTAGCATAATTTGACCTCTGCTACTTATGTATAAAGTTATTTGTAACTACTATCAACAGAGAGGAAAAAAGGAGGGGAGTCAGATTTTGACGGGTCACAATTTACACCTGTCACAATCTGACTCCCCTCTTATATTAAAAATGCAAGATGTAACGGCAACAATTTTCACTTTGCTAGCATAATTTGACCTCTGCTACTTATGTATGAAGTCATTTGTAACTAGTGTTAACAGGGAGGAAAAAAGGAGGGGAGTCAGATTTTGACGGGTCACAATTTACACCTGTCACAATCTGACTCCCCCCTTATATTAAAAATCCAAGATGTCACACCAACCATTTTCACTTTGCTAGCATAATTTGACCTCTGCTACTTATGTATAAAGTTATTTGTAACTAGTATCAACAGAGAGGAAAAAAGGAGGGGAGTCAGATTTTGACGGGTCACAATTTACACCTATCAGAATCTGACTCCTCTCTTATATTAAAAATGCAAGATGTCACACCAACCATTTTCACTTTGCTAGCGTAATTTGACCTCTGCTACTTATGTATAAAGTTATTTGGAACTAGTGTTTACAGAGAGGAAAAAAGGAGGGGAGTCAGATTTTGACGGGTCACAATTTTCACCTGTCACAATCTGACTCCCCCCTTATATTAAAAATGCAAGATGTCACACCAACCATTTTCACTTTGTTAGCATAATTTGACCTCTGCTACTTATGTATAAAGTTATTTGTAACTAGTATCAACAGAGAGGAAAAAAGGAGGGGAGTCAGATTTTGACGGGTCACAATTTTCACCTGTCAGAATCTGACTCCCCTCTTATATTAAAAATGCAAGATTTCACACCAACCATTTTCACTTTGCTAGCATAATTTGACCTCTGCTACTTATGTATAAAGTTATTTGTAACTAGTATCAACAGAGAGGAAAAAAGGAGGGGAGTCAGATTTTGACGGGTCACAATTTACACCTGTCAGAATCTGACTCCCCCTTTATATTAAAAAGGCAAGATGTCACACCAACCATTTTCACTTTGCTAGCATAATTTGACCTCTGCTACTTATGTATAAAGTTATTTGTAACTAGTATCAACAGAGAGGAAAAAAGGAGGGGAGTCAGATTTTGACGGGTCACAATTTACACCTGTCACAATCTGACTTCCCTCTTATATTAAAAATGCAAGATGTAACGCCAACAATTTTCACTTTGCTAGCATAATTTGACCTCTGCTACTTATGTATGAAGTCATTTGTAACTAGTATCAACAGAGAGGAAAAAAGGAGGGGAGTCAGATTTTGACGGGTCACAATTTACACCTGTCACAATCTGACTCCCCTCTCATATTAAAAATGCAAGATGTCACACCAACCATTTTCACTTTGTTAGCATAATTTGACCTCTGCTACTTATGTATAAAGTTATTTGTAACTAGTATCAACAGAGAGGAAAAAAGGAGGGGAGTCAGATTTTGACGGGTCACAATTTTCACCTGTCAGAATCTGACTCCCCTCTTATATTAAAAATGCAAGATGTAATGCCAACAATTTTCACTTTGCTAGCATAATTTGACCTCTGCTACTTATGTATAAAGTTATTTGTAACTACTATCAACAGAGAGGAAAAAAGGAGGGGAGTCAGATTTTGACGGGTCACAATTTTCACCTGTCAGAATCTGACTCCCCCTTTATATTAAAAAGGCAAGATGTCACACCAACCATTTTCACTTTGCTAGCATAATTTGACCTCTGCTACTTATGTATAAAGTTATTTGTAACTAGTATCAACAGAGAGGAAAAAAGGAGGGGAGTCAGATTTTGACGGGTCACAATTTTCACCTGTCAGAATCTGACTCCCCTCTTATATTAAAAATGCAAGATTTCACACCAACCATTTTCACTTTGCTAGCATAATTTGACCTCTGCTACTTATGTATAAAGTTATTTGTAACTAGTATCAACAGAGAGGAAAAAAGGAGGGGAGTCAGATTTTGACGGGTCACAATTTACACCTGTCAGAATCTGACTCCCCCTTTATATTAAAAAGGCAAGATGTCACACCAACCATTTTCACTTTGCTAGCATAATTTGACCTCTGCTACTTATGTATAAAGTTATTTGTAACTAGTATCAACAGAGAGGAAAAAAGGAGGGGAGTCAGATTTTGACGGGTCACAATTTACACCTGTCACAATCTGACTTCCCTCTTATATTAAAAATGCAAGATGTAACGCCAACAATTTTCACTTTGCTAGCATAATTTGACCTCTGCTACTTATGTATGAAGTCATTTGTAACTAGTATCAACAGAGAGGAAAAAAGGAGGGGAGTCAGATTTTGACGGGTCACAATTTACACCTGTCACAATCTGACTCCCCTCTCATATTAAAAATGCAAGATGTCACACCAACCATTTTCACTTTGTTAGCATAATTTGACCTCTGCTACTTATGTATAAAGTTATTTGTAACTAGTATCAACAGAGAGGAAAAAAGGAGGGGAGTCAGATTTTGACGGGTCACAATTTTCACCTGTCAGAATCTGACTCCCCTCTTATATTAAAAATGCAAGATGTAATGCCAACAATTTTCACTTTGCTAGCATAATTTGACCTCTGCTACTTATGTATAAAGTTATTTGTAACTACTATCAACAGAGAGGAAAAAAGGAGGGGAGTCAGATTTTGACGGGTCACAATTTACACCTGTCACAATCTGACTCCCCTCTTATATTAAAAATGCAAGATGTAACGGCAACAATTTTCACTTTGCTAGCATAATTTGACCTCTGCTACTTATGTATAAAGTCATTTGTAACTAGTGTTAACAGGGAGGAAAAAAGGAGGGGAGTCAGATTTTGACGGGTCACAATTTACACCTGTCACAATCTGACTCCCCCCTTATATTAAAAATCCAAGATGTCACACCAACCATTTTCACTTTGCTAGCATAATTTGACCTCTGCTACTTATGTATAAAGTTATTTGTAACTAGTATCAACAGAGAGGAAAAAAGGAGGGGAGTCAGATTTTGACGGGTCACAATTTACACCTATCAGAATCTGACTCCTCTCTTATATTAAAAATGCAAGATGTCACACCAACCATTTTCACTTTGCTAGCGTAATTTGACCTCTGCTACTTATGTATAAAGTTATTTGGAACTAGTGTTTACAGAGAGGAAAAAAGGAGGGGAGTCAGATTTTGACGGGTCACAATTTTCACCTGTCACAATCTGACTCCCCCCTTATATTAAAAATGCAAGATGTCACACCAACCATTTTCACTTTGTTAGCATAATTTGACCTCTGCTACTTATGTATAAAGTTATTTGTAACTAGTATCAACAGAGAGGAAAAAAGGAGGGGAGTCAGATTTTGACGGGTCACAATTTTCACCTGTCAGAATCTGACTCCCCTCTTATATTAAAAATGCAAGATTTCACACCAACCATTTTCACTTTGCTAGCATAATTTGACCTCTGCTACTTATGTATAAAGTTATTTGTAACTAGTATCAACAGAGAGGGAAAAAAGGAGGGGAGTCAGATTTTGACGGGTCACAATTTACACCTGTCAGAATCTGACTCCCCCTTTATATTAAAAAGGCAAGATGTCACACCAACCATTTTCACTTTGCTAGCATAATTTGACCTCTGCTACTTATGTATAAAGTTATTTGTAACTAGTATCAACAGAGAGGAAAAAAGGAGGGGAGTCAGATTTTGACGGGTCACAATTTACACCTGTCACAATCTGACTTCCCTCTTATATTAAAAATGCAAGATGTAACGCCAACAATTTTCACTTTGCTAGCATAATTTGACCTCTGCTACTTATGTATGAAGTCATTTGTAACTAGTGTTAACAGAGAGGAAAAAAGGAGGGGAGTCAGATTTTGACGGGTCACAATTTTCACCTGTCAGAATCTGACTCCCCCCTTATATTAAAAATGCAAGATGTCACACCAACCATTTTCACTTTGCTAGCATAATTTGACCTCTGCTACTTATGTATAAAGTTATTTGTAACTAGTATCAACAGAGAGGAAAAAAGGAGGGGAGTCAGATTTTGACGGGTCACAATTTACACCTGTCACAATCTGACTCCCCCCTTATATTAAAAATGCAAGATGTCACACCAACCATTTTCACTTTGCTAGCATAATTTGACTTCTGCTACTTATGTATAAAGTTATCTGTAACTAGTATCAACAGAGAGGAATAAGGAGGGGAGTCAGATTTTGACGGGTCACAATTTACACCTGTCACAATCTGACTCCCCTCTTATATTAAAAATGCAAGATATAACGCCAACAATTTTCACTTTGCTAGCATAATTTGACCTCTGCTACTTATGTATAAAGTTATTTGTAACTAGTATCAACAGAGAGGAAAAAAGGAGGGGAGTCAGATTTTGACGGGTCACAATTTTCACCTGTCAGAATCTGACTCCCCTCTTATATTAAAAATGCAAGATGTAACACCAAGAATTTTCACTTTGATAGCATAATTTGACCTCTGCTACTTATGTATAAAGTTATTTGTAACTAGTATCAACAGAGAGGAAAAAAGGAGGGGAGTCAGATTTTGACGGGTCACAATTTACACCTGTCACAATCTGACTCCCCCCTTATATTGAAAATGCAAGATATCACACCAACCATTTTCACTTTGCTAGCATAATTTATCCTCTGCTACTTATGTATAAAGTTATTTGTAACTAGTATCAACAGAGAGGAAAAAAGGAGGGGAGTCAGATTTTGACGGGTCACAATTTACACCTGTCACAATCTGACTCCCCTCTTATATTAAAAATGCAAGATGTAACACCAAGAATTTTCACTTTGATAGCATAATTTGACCTCTGCTACTTATGTATAAAGTTATTTGTAACTACTATCAACAGAGAGGAAAAAAGGAGGGGAGTCAGATTTTGACGGGTCACAATTTACACCTGTCACAATCTGACTCCCCTCTTATATTAAAAATGCAAGATGTCACACCAACCATTTTCACTTTGCTAGCATAATTTGACCTCTGCTACTTATGTATAAAGTCATTTGTAACTAGTGTTAACAGGGAGGAAAAAAGGAGGGGAGTCAGATTTTGACGGGTCACAATTTACACCTGTCACAATCTGACTCCCCCCTTATATTAAAAATCCAAGATGTCACACCAACCATTTTCACTTTGCTAGCATAATTTGACCTCTGCTACTTATGTATAAAGTTATTTGTAACTAGTATCAACAGAGAGGAAAAAAGGAGGGGAGTCAGATTTTGACGGGTCACAATTTACACCTATCAGAATCTGACTCCTCTCTTATATTAAAAATGCAAGATGTCACACCAACCATTTTCACTTTGCTTGCGTAATTTGACCTCTGCTACTTATGTATAAAGTTATTTGGAACTAGTGTTTACAGAGAGGAAAAAAGGAGGGGAGTCAGATTTTGACGGGTCACAATTTTCACCTGTCACAATCTGACTCCCCCCTTATATTAAAAATGCAAGATGTCACACCAACAATTTTCACTTTGCTAGCATAATTTGACCTCTGCCACTTATGTATAAAGTTATTTGTAACTAGTATCAACAGAGAGGAAAAAAGGAGGGGAGTCAGATTTTGACGGGTCACAATTTACACCTGTCACAATCTGACTCCCCCCTTATATTAAAAATGCAAGATATCACACCAACCATTTTCACTTTGCTAGCATAATTTATCCTCTGCTACTTATGTATAAAGTTATTTGTAACTAGTATCAACAGAGAGGAAAAAAGGAGGGGAGTCAGATTTTGACAGGTCACAATTTACACCTGTCAGAATCTGACTCCCCTCTTATATTAAAAATGCAAGATGTAACACCAACAATTTTCACTTTGCTAGCATAATTTGACCTCTGCTACTTATTTATAAAGTTATTTGTAACTAGTATCAACAGAGAGGAAAAAAGGAGGGGAGTCAGATTTTGACGGGTCACAATTTTCACCTGTCACAATCTGACTCCCCTCTTATATTAAAAATGCAAGATGTAACGGCAACAATTTTCACTTTGCTAGCATAATTTGACCTCTGCTACTTATGTATAAAGTCATTTGTAACTAGTGTTAACAGGGAGGAAAAAAGGAGGGGAGTCAGATTTTGACGGGTCACAATTTACACCTGTCAGAATCTGACTCCCCCCTTATATTAAAAATCCAAAATGTCACACCAACCATTTTCACTTTGCTAGCATAATTTGACCTCTGCTACTTATGTATAAAGTTATTTGTAACTAGTATCAACAGAGAGGAAAAAAGGAGGGGAGTCAGATTTTGACGGGTCACAATTTACACCTGTCACAATCTGACTCCCCCCTTATATTAAAAATGCAAGATGTCACACCAACCATTTTCACTTTGTTAGCATAATTTGACCTCTGCTACTTATGTATAAAGTTATTTGTAACTAGTATCAACAGAGAGGAAAAAAGGAGGGGAGTCAGATTTTGACGGGTCACAATTTACACCTGTCAGAATCTGACTCCCCCCTTATATTAAAAATCCAAAATGTCACACCAACCATTTTCACTTTGCTAGCATAATTTGACCTCTGCTACTTATGTATAAAGTTATTTGTAACTAGTATCAACAGAGAGGAAAAAAGGAGGGGAGTCAGATTTTGACGGGTCACAATTTACACCTGTCACAATCTGACTCCCCCCTTATATTAAAAATGCAAGATGTCACACCAACCATTTTCACTTTGTTAGCATAATTTGACCTCTGCTACTTATGTATAAAGTTATTTGTAACTAGTATCAACAGAGAGGAAAAAAGGAGGGGAGTCAGATTTTGACGGGTCACAATTTACACCTGTCACAATCTGACTCCCCCCTTATATTAAAAATGCAAGATGTCACACCAACCATTTTCACTTTGCTAGCATAATTTGACCTCTGCTACTTATGTATAAAGTTATTTGTAACTAGTATCAGCAGAGAGGAAAAAAGGAGGGGAGTCAGATTTTGACGGGTCACAATTTACACCTGTCAGAATCTGACTCCCCCTTTATATTAAAAATGCAAGATGTCACACCAACCATTTTCACTTTGCTAGCATAATTTGACCTCTGCTACTTATGTATAAAGTTATTTGTAACTAGTATCAACAGAGAGGAAAAAAGGAGGGGAGTCAGATTTTGACGGGTCACAATTTACACCTGTCACAATCTGACTCCCCTCTTATATTAAAAATGCAAGATGTAACGCCAACAATTTTCACTTTGCTAGCATAATTTGACTTCTGCTACTTATGTATAAAGTTATCTGTAACTAGTATCAACAGAGAGGAATAAGGAGGGGAGTCAGATTTTGACGGGTCACAATTTACACCTGTCAGAATCTGACTCCCCTTATATATTAAAAATGCAAGATGTCACACCAACCATTTTCACTTTGCTAGCATAATTTGACCTCTGCTACTTATGTATAAAGTTATTTGGAACTGGTGTTTACAGAGAGGAAAAAAGGAGGGGAGTCAAATTTTGACGGGTCACAATTTACACCTGTCAGAATCTGACTCCCCTCTTATATTAAAAATGCAAGATGTAACACCAACAATTTTCACTTTGCTAGCATAATTTGACCTCTGCTACTTATTTGTAAAGTTATTTGTAACTAGTATCAACAGAGAGGAAAAAAGGAGGGGAGTCAGATTTTGACGGGTCACAATTTACACCTGTCAGAATCTGACTCCCCCCTTATATTAAAAATCCAAGATGTCACACCAACCATTTTCACTTTGCTAGCATAATTTGACCTCTGCTACTTATGTATAAAGTTATTTGTAACTAGTGTTAACAGGGAGGAAAAAAGGAGGGGAGTCAGATTTTGACGGGTCACAATTTACACCTGTCAGAATCTGACTCCCCCCTTATATTAAAAATCCAAAATGTCACACCAACCATTTTCACTTTGCTAGCATAATTTGACCTCTGCTACTTATGTATAAAGTTATTTGTAACTAGTATCAACAGAGAGGAAAAAAGGAGGGGAGTCAGATTTTGACGGGTCACAATTTACACCTGTCACAATCTGACTCCCCCCTTATATTAAAAATGCAAGATGTCACACCAACCATTTTCACTTTGTTAGCATAATTTGACCTCTGCTACTTATGTATAAAGTTATTTGTAACTAGTATCAACAGAGAGGAAAAAAGGAGGGGAGTCAGATTTTGACGGGTCACAATTTACACCTGTCACAATCTGACTCCCCCCTTATATTAAAAATGCAAGATGTCACACCAACCATTTTCACTTTGCTAGCATAATTTGACCTCTGCTACTTATGTATAAAGTTATTTGTAACTAGTATCAGCAGAGAGGAAAAAAGGAGGGGAGTCAGATTTTGACGGGTCACAATTTACACCTGTCAGAATCTGACTCCCCCTTTATATTAAAAATGCAAGATGTCACACCAACCATTTTCACTTTGCTAGCATAATTTGACCTCTGCTACTTATGTATAAAGTTATTTGTAACTAGTATCAACAGAGAGGAAAAAAGGAGGGGAGTCAGATTTTGACGGGTCACAATTTACACCTGTCACAATCTGACTCCCCTCTTATATTAAAAATGCAAGATGTAACGCCAACAATTTTCACTTTGCTAGCATAATTTGACTTCTGCTACTTATGTATAAAGTTATCTGTAACTAGTATCAACAGAGAGGAATAAGGAGGGGAGTCAGATTTTGACGGGTCACAATTTACACCTGTCAGAATCTGACTCCCCTTATATATTAAAAATGCAAGATGTCACACCAACCATTTTCACTTTGCTAGCATAATTTGACCTCTGCTACTTATGTATAAAGTTATTTGGAACTGGTGTTTACAGAGAGGAAAAAAGGAGGGGAGTCAAATTTTGACGGGTCACAATTTACACCTGTCAGAATCTGACTCCCCTCTTATATTAAAAATGCAAGATGTAACACCAACAATTTTCACTTTGCTAGCATAATTTGACCTCTGCTACTTATTTGTAAAGTTATTTGTAACTAGTATCAACAGAGAGGAAAAAAGGAGGGGAGTCAGATTTTGACGGGTCACAATTTACACCTGTCAGAATCTGACTCCCCCCTTATATTAAAAATCCAAGATGTCACACCAACCATTTTCACTTTGCTAGCATAATTTGACCTCTGCTACTTATGTATAAAGTTATTTGTAACTAGTATCAACAGAGAGGAAAAAAGGAGGGGAGTCAGATTTTGACAGGTCACAATTTACACCTGTCACAATCTGACTCCCCCCTTATATTAAAAATGCAAGATGTCACACCAACCATTTTCACTTTGTTAGCATAATTTGACCTCTGCTACTTATGTATAAAGTTATTTGTAACTAGTATCAACAGAGAGGAAAAAAGGAGGGGAGTCAGATTTTGACGGGTCACAATTTTCACCTGTCAGAATCTGACTCCCCTCTTATATTAAAAATGCAAGATTTCACACCAACCATTTTCACTTTGCTAGCATAATTTGACCTCTGCTACTTATGTATAAAGTTATTTGTAACTAGTATCAGCAGAGTTATTTGTAAAAAAGGAGGGGAGTGAGATTTTGACGGGTCACAATTTACACCTGTCACAATCTGACTCCCCCCTTATATTAAAAATGCAAGATGTCACACCAACCATTTTCACTTTGCTAGCATAATTTGACCTCTGCTACTTATGTATAAAGTTATTTGGAACTGGTGTTTACAGAGAGGAAAAAAGGAGGGGAGTCAGATTTTGACGGGTCACAATTTACACCTGTCACAATCTGACTCCCCCCTTATATTAAAAATGCAAGATGTCACACCAACCATTTTCACTTTGCTAGCATAATTTGACCTCTGCTACTTATGTATAAAGTTATTTGTAACTAGTATCAACAGAGAGGAAAAAAGGAGGGGAGTCAGATTTTGACGGGTCACAATTTTCACCTGTCACAATCTGACTCCCCCCTTATATTAAAAATGCAAGATGTCACACCAACCATTTTCACTTTGCTAGAATAATTTGACTTCTGCTACTTATGTATAAAGTTATTTGTAACTAGTATCAGCAGAGAGGAAAAAAGGAGGGGAGTCAGATTTTGACGGGTCACAATTTACACCTGTCAGAATCTGACTCCCCCTTTATATTAAAAATGCAAGATGTAACGCCAACCATTTTCACTTTGCTAGCATAATTTGACCTCTGCTACTTATGTATGAAGTCATTTGTAACTAGTGTTAACAGAGAGGAAAAAAGGAGGGGAGTCAGATTTTGACGGGTCACAATTTTCACCTGTCAGAATCTGACTCCCCCCTTATATTAAAAATGCAAGATGTCACACCAACCATTTTCACTTTGCTAGCATAATTTGACCTCTGCTACTGTCATGTCTCGTCATAAATGTTAAGTATTGCCTTGTGTTAGTTAGGGTCAAGTCCAGAATTCCACATGTATGTGTAGTCAGGGTCATGTTCCCCCGTCTCGTCTTTTTTGATGTCATGCACTTCAGGTTAAGTCATCACTTGTGTTGTCTTGTTATGCACTTCCTGTTTTATTTTGAAATAACTCTTCCCTCTCGTTTCAGGCACCTTTGCTTCCTGCCCTTGTGTGTTTCCCGCCACTGTGATTGCCTTCCCTTCCCTACTCTCCTTACTCTGAATTTTTATCTGAATTTGCAGAATTTGCATCAGGCTTGATCCTTAAAACAGATAAAGTAATCATTGTAGGTGATTTTAATTTTCATGTGGACAACCACAATGATAGTCTTAGTACTGCATTTATCTCTTTATTAGATTCAATTGGCTTCTGTCAGAGTGTAAATAAACCGACTCATCGTCTGAACCACACTCTTGATCTCGTTCTCTCATATGGCATTGAACTTGATCATCTAATAGTCTATCCACAGAATCCTCTTCTTTCTGACCATTTTTAATAACCCTCAAGTTCATATTACTGGACTATAAGCCTTTTTGTAAAACTCTTACAGCAGATGTTTATCTGACAGTGCTGTTGCCAAATTCAAGGAAGTGATTCCTTCAGTATTGAACTCAATGCCATGTCTCAATGTAGCAGAGGACTTGTCTGCTTCCATGAGCCCCTCACAAATAGATCATCTTGTTGAGAGTACTACAGGCTCATTACAGACAGCTCTCGACTCTATTGCACCTGTGAAAAAGAAGATAATTAAACAGAGGAGGTTAGCACCATGGTATGGCCAGCAGACTTGTAAATTAAAGCAAGTGGCACGTAAATCTGAACGCAAATGGCATGCCACTTAACTGGAAGAATCTTGCTTAGTCTGGTAAGATAATCTTAAAACCTACAGGAAGGCTCTCCGTAATGCCAGAACAACCTATTACTCTTCATTAATAGAGGAAAACAAGAACAACCCCAGGTTTCTCTTCAGCACTGTAGCCAGGCTAACAGAGAACCACAGCTCTATTGATCCATCTACTCATCTAGGTCTAACTAGTAATGACTTCATGAGCTTCTTTAATGATAAAATTAAGACTATTAGAGACAAAATACATCATGCCTTTCCTTCGACTGGCACTGATCTGCATTCTGATACAGCAAGTTTGGAATCAGCTGCAAAACCTGATATTTAGACTGTTTTTCTCCCATTGACCTTCATCAAATAACGAAAATAATTTCTTCATCTAAGTCGTCAACCTGTCTCCTAGACCCCATTCCAACCAGGCTGCTCAAGGACATTTCACCTTTAGTTAGCCCTTCTTTACTGGATATGATTAACCTGTCTTTATTATCAGGATATGTACCACAGTCCTTTAAAGTAGCTGTAATTAAACCTCTTCTTAAAAAGCCCACTCTAGATCCAGAGGTTTTAGGCAATTATAGACCGATATCAAACCTTCCCTTTCTTTCTAAGTTACTCGAGAAAGCTGTAGCCAATCAGCTGTGTGAATTTCTTCATAAGAACAGTTTCGAGGATTTTCAGTCAGGATTTAGAGTCCATCATAGCACAGAGACCGCACTAGTCAAAGTCACAAACAATCTCCTAATGGCATCAGACAAAGGACTCATCTCTGTACTCGTCCTGTTAGATCTTAGTGCTGCATTTGACACCATAGACCAGGGGTGTCCAAACTGTTCCACAAAGGGCTGCTGTGGCTGCAGATTTTTGTTCCAGCCAACCAAGAGCACACAGTTTGACCAATCAACTCTCTGAAGACTGAGATCAGTTGATTAAATGAGTCAAGTGTGGTGTGCTGCTGCTTGGTTGGAAAGAAAACCTGCAGCCACACCGGCCCTTTGTGGAACAGTTTGGACACGCCTGCCATAGACCATAAAATTCTTTTACAGAGACTGGAACATCAGATTGGCATCAAAGGTTTAGGTCGTATTTCTTAGTCCCACAAGGTTCTGTACTAGGGCCACTTCTATTCAGTCTATATATGCTTCATCTAGGGAAAATTATTAGGAATCACTCCATTAATTTTCATTGTTATGCTGACGACACCCAATTATATTTATCGATCAAGCCTGATGAAACATCATTTAGCCAAACTGCAAGCGTGCCTTAGGGATATAAAAAGTTGGATGACCTACAATTTTCTGATGTTGAACTCAGATAAAACTGAAGTTCTTGTAATTGGACCCAAACACCTCAGAAACCGGAGACTTGGCTACCTTAGACGGGATCACCCTGGCCTCCAGCTCCACCGTAAAGAATCTTGGAGTTATTTTTGATCAGGATTTGTCCTTTAATGTCCACATAAAACAAATTTCAAAGAGTGCATTCTTCCACTTACGCAACATTACCAAAATCAGACGCATCCTGTCCCAAGTGGATGCAGAAAAACTAGTCCACACATTTGTTACTTCTAGGCTGGACTACTGTAACTCTTTGTTATCAGGCTGCCCCAATAAGTCTCTTAGGACTTTGCAGCTAATTCAGAATGCTGCTGCACGTGTTCTGACAAGAACCAAGATCAGAGATCACATCTCTCCCATTTTGGCTTCCTTGCACTGGCTACCTGTTAAATCTAGAATAGAATTTAAAATTCTTCTCCTTACGTACAAAGCTCTTCATGGCCAGGCACCATCATATCTAAAAGAACTCATAGTACCTTACTACCCCTCTAGACCACTGCGCTCTCAGAATGCTGGGTTCCTTGTGGTTCCTATAGTTTCCAAAAGTAGACTGGGAGCCAGAGCTTTCAGCTATCAAGCTCCTCTTCTGTGGAACAAACTACCATTCTGGGTTCGGGAGGCAGACACGGTCACCACCTTCAAGAGTAGACTTAAGACTTTCCTTTTTGATAGTGCTTATAGTTAGGGCTGGCTCAGGCCTTCCCTTAGTTATGCTGCCATAGGACTACACTCAAAAAAATAATTTGTTCACAGAACGTAATAAAATTATGGAAATAATTTCCACCTAAACAAAATGCTTTAATTTAGCCAGAAACAATTTTGTCGAGTGACCTAAATATAAATATGTTGGATCAACATGATGCATTTGTGTTACTATGACTTAATTACTAGGATTATGTCCAACTAGATTTGCAAGGGTAAATGTTACATACTAACATATTTTTGTTGGGCCATTTAAACTAGTATGATATAATTACGAGTTACTTAATTTAAATGGGTAGTTGCAACCATTATTTTAAATACAGTTACATTAATTAATTGTGCTGAGTCAACAAAACCATAAGCATAATTATTAATAAAATAAATAATTTAACAGTATTTTTATATTCCACAATTTATACAAATGTCAACCTATATTCCCCAGGCTGGTGTCAAGTTTTGGAAAAGAAAAACACGAAGCAAACTGGATTTGTTGGAATAACACTTTACCAGAAATGGCAAAACTCACTTTCAAGCAATTGGCTGAAAACATGTTGCTGTAAAAATACAAACACGCAGCATGAAATTTCCAAGTCCAACAGACAGACGGACAAGGAAGGACAAATTGTGACTGCTGAGTTAGGAAATTGGAGTACACTGTCAAGCTTGCCCCCAGTTAACATCTCATATGAAACAACCTATAATGTATGTCAGTCAAACAAATCTATAAAAATTTGTTAAGACTGGATTCTAGGTAGCCATGAAGTGGCTCAAGTTAGAGAAATCACACTGCAACATACATTCCTATTCACAGACAAATTTCAAGTGTAAACCATTTAAACAACCAGTATTAGGTGTCTATATTTGGAGCTTTCTGATGACCAAAAAACAAATCAAAGCTGGTTATGAAGCTATATGCAGAATACGGTCCTGTAAACTGTGTGCAAAGAAAAATGTTAAATACAGCATTGTGCATCATCTAAAGTTTCAAAAGAAAACTTTGTTGTTTGACAACACTTTTTTTTTCCTCCCTTGTTTAAAGAAACACTTCTAAACATTATTCTACTCTAACCTCCAAATATCAACAGTTTAAAGTATCAAAACACATTAACAACAGCATATCATATTTGAAGGTAAATGCCTGAATGGCTTCAAATAGAGTAACTGCTACCTGAACAGTAGTTTACTCTAATGAGGATGACTAACGTGCAAGTAGTGTTTTCAGTGTTTGAATTTTTTTTGAGAGTCGGTTTCCATCAAGCTCCATGATAAGATGATATGACATATGATTTCCTACAGGCAACTTCATCGGATCAAAAGAGCAGCTGTGAAAATGCCCTGTCGTAGCAGCAGACAAGTTTTTGAGGCTGCTGGTGCCTCCAACGTGCCCCGAACAACAAGATGCAGGGTCCTCCAGAGGTTTGCAGCTGTGCGTTAGCCATCCTTTCGACCTCCTCTATCCATTGCACACAAGCAGAAACGGCTCCAACGGCTACGGCGTCAACAAGGAGGTGGTGGAGTGATGTTTTGGGCTGGAATCATGGGGAGAGAGATTGTCGGCCCTTTTAGGATCCCTGACGGTGAGAAAATGACATAATGTATGTGGAGTTTCTCAAAGAACACTTCCTGCCATGGTCCAAAAGAGGAATCGTGCTTTCCGAAACAAGATAATTTTCATGCATGACAATGCACCGTCTCATGCTGCAAAGAATACATCTGCATCTCTGGCTGCTATGGGCATAAGGGAAGACAGACTTATGGTGTGGCCTCCATCCTACCCTGACCTCAACCCTATAGAGAACCTTTGGAGCATGTTCAGATGTGACTTCACCTGTAATAATGTTTTGATTTAAAAAGTGTGTGATTTCAGTTACATTTCAGTTAGTCATGACCTGCTATTCATATAGATAATTTAGGAAAATCTGAGAAAAATATGATTTGCATAAAAATTTTTAAACAACTCCTGAAGACCTCTCCTCTCCAGCACTCCCAACAACTCCAGTTGTTGGTAGTGCTAAATCTATCCCTGTATAAAACTCTCACTTGATTCTATGTGAAGTACTTATTGTTGCACTAATATGTCTTTATCACACTGTACCTTGATTGTTTCCCTTTTTTGTAAGTCACGGCAGCTGTAGGAGGGAGTTGGTCGTCCACTAATCAGATGATCGCTGGTTCAATCCTGAGCTCCTCCAGTCTGCATGTCCATGTGTCTTTGGGCAAGATACTGAGCCCCTAAGGTTGTGCTATCAGTGTCTGAATGTGCATGAATGGTTAGCTCCTAAAACTGATGAGCAGTTGGCATTGAATGTCTGTGAAAGCATGTAGAGATTGGGCTGCAAAACCCCTGCACGCAACCTCACCTAGCTGCCAGTCTCCGATCAGACAATTATATTTGGTGAGTTTCCTCTCCTACATGAGGTCTTAAGGTGGTTAGCACAATGTGCTGTGGAAACTTGAGGAGTCACCCAAAGGTCCACCATCAACTGCCAGTCTCTTGTAGAGGCCAGTATTCCTACTGTTGATCTGACAGGTGGCCCTGGCTGCTCTGACAAAGCCATGGCTTGCATTGGAAGACAGGTCTACTTTCCCCACTCAATTCCAGTACTGATGGATTCTGTGATGGTTTTGAGAAGTTTGGTCATGCTTTCATCTGTAACGCTGCTCTCCTAGTTCCTTAGGGCAGCAGCTCAGGATGTGCTTAATGTTTCCACGCTTTGCACAAAGGAATTAACTTAATAGGCTGGGCTTGGCCTTCCACAGCTCAGTCCATGGAACTTTCCAGTCCATGGCATTGTTTCACCTGGTCCATGCTTTCTTTTGGCTCATCACCAGAAGACTAGAAAGGTGCTATGTAGGCACAGTACATTTACATACCATTCACTTTGGATAAAAGTGTCAGCTACATGACTAAATGAAATGTAAATGCAGTGCTAGAAGGTTAGTAATCTGAGATCAGTTGTACAGAGCAAGCAGAGAGGAAAGATTGAAGAACTCAAAACTCAAATGAGAGAAAACAAAAACCAATGTAATTATTAGATCGGTCTGATTAATCACAACAAACTTTGACAAAGCATAGTTTAAAACACATGAATATTCAGTTTCTATGGTAATGAGCAAGTTCATTCACATCTTTCTTACTTGTTCCATTTCCCACTCAACATTGTTTTACATTAGAAAAAGTTATATACAATAAGTGTTTCAAACTCCATCATGTTAAGATGGTCGAGGTAAAGCCTCATACACAGCCCGCTTCACTGACTCACTTTATAAACTTGGTGCACTCATGGAGAAAGTTGAGAACAAGAGCAAGATGAACTGATAAATCATAACCAGCTGGTATATAAACGTGAGCTCGTCGCATGGTAGCTCTCTCAAGAATGACTTTCAAAAAAGAAAAATGAATTTATTCCTGAACAGAACAACTGTAACAGAAGAAGTATTGTAGTGTGCACTGTTGGGATGTAAGGGACGATGGTGTTGAGATTTCTGGCAGTTGGATTTCTCTCTCTTGAATCTCATTAAAGGCTCAGAATTTACAGGTTGGTTTTTCTTACAATTGGTTACACACATTTCTCAACCCTGGACTAAACTGTCAACAACTCTTCTTTACTTTTACTACTATCTTTACTTTTTAAATTTGACAAATTATTGTTACGCTCAAACTCAACCACCACTATGCAGTAAAAAGGTGTCATTCCTTTTGTACTGAAATCTTGCTTTTAATTGTGCTACAGTTGGTTAAACTGTGCAGTTAAGAGTTTTGACAAGGCGCGCTCAGCATAGAGAAATATGTGTAACCAACAGTGACACACTGTAACAAGACAACAGAAAGGCTGCCAGGTTCCATTGAATTGTTTCCATTATTTGCTGGAGGTCACTGAGAGGTGCTGAAACTACTACAGATAGTCAGTCTGTCTCTATGTCTAACGTAACACATTTTTTTCACTATGCATTTTTCATTCATTTTTTTAAAAGCTTGAGCCATTGTTCTGCCCACATTATGAGCTTCATTAACATCTAACTACTTTTTGCTTGTAACATTCGTTAGCCTTAACTAAAGAAGTCTCAGACTGACCTGAAACCTACAAACACTGGTCAAAGCACACAGAAAGTGCAGTAGGCAAAATAAGGAGCTGAGAAGTGCCTCTGGAGAGCAAATGTGATAGAAAGGCTGCTTTTTTTGGAGCAAGAACACAATTTGAGGATAGGCATCAAAATGTGCATGGCCTGTGATGCCTTGTCTGTTTCACAGAACTGGAGGCCAGTTGGCTGAACCTGCACCCCTTTACAATATAGCAGTTATCAGCTCTCCACCCGCACCACAAATAAATGACAACCATCCCATAATAATGTACTACTAATACCACAAAGCTCTCATTGATGGTGACCTTCAAACTTTAAAATTAGCTGCAATTCCTGCTGCACTTAGATGAGCCTTAAGAATGGAGCATGGGGTGGATCCATTTTGACACAGACTGTGTCAATAACTGGTCATAGAGACTGGAGTAGAGCCTCACAGCTTTATCTGTAGAACTACAATTTCTAACTACATCTGCAAACACAGAGCGCACAAATTATGAAAGAACCTTAAAATGAGAACCAATACAGTCTGTCCGCAGTGCCAGCTGTGGTCACTGCACTGTATTTAACTGTCAGACACTAGGCTTATTACGAGGCTTATTCAGTTATGTTTCTTTCAGTTGAGATAGGTAGTGTATGTATAAAATTACAACCCAGTGTACACATGCTCACACACAAATATTGTAGGCACAGAAACAAAGCAAACTGTCATCACTCAGAGGCTAAGAGTTGAGTCGAGTCTCTGGTTGATTAAACGAAGAGGTGAAGGTTCACGTCATAATGTTCAGTCCAATCTGACAGTGCTAAATGTTCCAGAGATTGATGGGAGAAAGCAACCTTCAGCCACACCAGCCATACATAGTCTGTCGTGTTGGGATCCTTCAGTCCACTTTGACCACACTGTAGATCTTGGTAACAAACCAGAAACAGGCGAAGAAGCCGATTGTACCTGGGGCAGAGAAAATACAAAATGAATTAGTTCTAAATTAAACTGGTTTAATATAATGTATACACATCACATGGGTCATCAGCAATGACTCATTCTGAGTGTACCGTGTTTTCAGCTCTCAATCTGTTGCAATTAAAGGACAGTGTAATATTTGAGCCTTTCTTTGAACTCATATGACCACATGAATCTGCCCAGCTCATGCTTCCTTTTCTCTGGCACATAGTCTGGTCATTCCCTTTGGTTCCAAATGGGCCAATGACAGTCCTTTATTTAAGATGGGCTGGGTTTTAAACAGTGCTTGACAGAGGAGCATCGCCGATTCAGATTTGAACAGTGAAAGTGTTTTGTCAAGCACAACACACCGAGCGAACACATAGTGCACCACTTAAATATGACGTGTTGACAAGTTTTGTAAATGAGCATTTCTCCTGTTTGGACCAAGCACAGCCCTAATTTGCATGTGTTGCTCAATGCTACGTCACAGCCATCAGTGCTCTGATTGGTTGTAGATCTGCAGCTGTCACCTCACTATAACTATAGAACTATACACAGGTATTAAACCAGTATGAGGCTCATCATCGTACTTACATTATGACATGAGTAGCCACACTTGGACCCATTTTGGAACTACTACACACCCTGCACATACACTTAGTGACTAGTTGGTGGAGCATTTCTCAACTAAAGAGTGGGCTATCTTTCTCAGGAGTGTGGAGACCAATCCAGAGCTATACGGAGAGAGACTGTTAGACACCAGCAAGACCAGCTGACAGCAAGATTTCTCCCCTCTAAACTGAGAACTTTCCAGCAAACTTTTAACCTCCATCAACTTTGTAGTAATGTCCATGAGAAAGACAAGAGCCACAATGATCCAGAATGGGAAATACATCATCCTTCCCTTATTGTTATTTTTATACCTACCAGTGAATAAGAAAAAGATAAGAGCCATGATCATGGTGTAACCAAAGTATAGGATGGTGCTGGCCAATCCGGTGATTTGCAGTTTAGAGAAGAAGTAATGAATGGCATAGACCAGGAAATAGACAGCAGTGAAGCCGCTGGTCAGGAATGACCGCCACTGCCAATGGTAGTCCTGTGAAGAGATGAAATGTAAGAGAAGAAACACACTTGTAAATCTGGATCTGACAGAGAGGGTTCATCCTTTTAAGATCAAACAATTAGACTGAGAACAATTATGTTTCCATATTGTTTGCCTCATAACATTCCAGCTAGTTTACAGTTTGTATAATTTCATTTCAGTATTACGCTCCACTGTCCTATGGACACCCTGAAGTTCACCTACACTTCTTTGGAACAATTCATTCCTGCTGCAGTGGTAAAAATCAGCTGTAACAGTATGTGCAAGATCCAGAAGAGTGAGAGAAAACTTCAATACAAAAATGTTAATTAAGACCATCCTTGAAACATAAAGATAACAACGTTAAAGTCAGTGATGGTGCTGTGTACCTCAGCACATAAGTGGAAGTAGCAGAGCAGGATGGTGGCCTCAGAGCAGGTGATGACCAGGATAATGAAGACAAGGAACAGGAAGCCAAACATGTAGTACATCTGATGGGACCTGCAGGAGACGCAGAGACATGCCCACATCCTTAAAGTTAATACATCACTGGATGATGGAACTTTTGTTTCGTTGGCCACCATATTTGGTACAATATTGGCAGTCTACACTCAAAAAAAAAAGTTTTGGCCAAAATACATAACATGTGCATTTCAATTACACTGAAAATTTCCATTTGAATTACATAGATTTCTCAAAACCATCACAGAATCCATCAGTACTGGAATTGAGTGGGGAAAGTAGACCTGTCTTCCAATGCAAGCCATGGCTTTGTCAGAGCAGCCAGGGCCACCTGTCAGATCAACAGTAGGAATACTGGCCTCTACAAGAGACTGGCAGTTGATGGTGGACCTTTGGGTGACTCCTCAATTTATTAGCTATGTATACTAAATCTATGTAATAATAAATAAATACGATTTATGTAATAGTATAATAAACTCAATGTGATCACACCACACAGTAGCGTAGTAGTAGCCAGGATTATGCATTCAATATTAATAAAGACAAACCAAACAGCGTAAACAAATGCAGTCATTTTGAGTTTATTAGTATTATTACATAATACTATACTATTACATAAATCTTATTACTTGCTTCTCATTACGTTTATTTATGTTAGAACTATGTAATTCAAATGGATGGAAATTTTCTATGTATATTATAAATAAATAAAATAAAAATAAAATCTTTTTTGGAGTGTAGAGAGTTTACAAGTAGACTGTAAAATAATTTAACCCCTTAATGTGTTTTTTACATTTTGGAATTTTACAAAAATGTTTTACACGACAAACTTCTTGATTGTATTCTGTCTTGCTATGAGTAATGACAGCCAAAACCTTTTCTTCACTTACCAGATAGAGTTTAGTATGAAGAACAGCTGAATAAATATACATCCAAAAGGCAGAATTCCTCCCATGATGATACCAGGGAATGGCTTTGTGTAGAATGACAGCTCTGGGATTTGACGAGGAATCTGATTGGTCCGCACTGGGTGCTCAATACCCTGAAAAAAAAAAAAAAAAAATTGAGAGAATGAGACAGGAGGAAACATTGAATCATCACCGTGAGACAGAACAACACAGACAATGTCAGACCCGATAACAGACTTTTAGCACTTAAGTAGTATTAGTATTAGTATTACTGCAGCATATGTCCAACAGTTAAGCATCCTGGTATGGAGCAGAATTTTCTCCTGTACTGTTTCCCGTACTTAGATGTGCTGTGTTGCAGACTTTATTGAGTCAGTGTAGAAACTACATTTTGAGTAGTAGTTCAAAGATGTTGAGGAGCTGTAAAAGTATGTATATACAGTATAGTCACATCTTAAGTTTGCTATTGTTAGCAAAATACTAACGCTTCTGAGTACAGGAAACAGGAAAGGTGAAGATGACTGAGGTTGATTTACTGGAGCACAGAGTGAGGAGGAAAGGGTACAGGATGCTTCAGGTATATATACAGCTAAAATGTGTGGATTTATATTCACTTACTGCCTTCTTGAAGCCAAAGTATGCTCCTAAAAAGGTAAGTGGCACTGAGATACAGAACCAAAGTGCCAATATGGCTACCAGGGTGCCAAAAGGCATGGCTGCTGAAGACCCTTCACCCCACAGGATCAAGTTCATCACAAAGAAATCTGCAAACACCACCCTGAACAGAGGCAGACAGGATGTCAGATGAAAGAATTAATGCATGAGAGAGCAGGATCAAATACATCTTCTTCATTTTGTCACATTTCTATTCTTCCATTATCGTGTGCTTTTGAGCCACCTGAACCAGTCTTACCCAGGACAAAGGAAGGCTGTCAGCAGAACATTGGTCTTCCATTTCTCTCCTCCAAAAGCTGACAATAAACAAAAACAAAGATGCAGAAGAAAGGAAGTTTCAGAAATCAAACTGTCATCTAAATTTGTCTTCTTTGGTGTATACATCCACAGCCCCTTTACAGGCTGCAGTGTTTTTAATGAGCATGAGACAGCCCAACCTAGACCATTTTTCTTTTTGCTCCAACATAAATAACTTGCATGTTTTCTTGTTCACTCACATTTGTAGAGGCGAGCAGCCACATATCCAGCCGGAGTTCCCAGAAGAACCCAGAGGACAACAGCACACGTCATCAGAGCCCCACGGTTAGCCGGAGAGAGGAAGCCAAGACAGGCAAAGACTGGAAAGAAATGATTTGATTACATGTTACAGATTTAAAGTTGGGTTAAATAAGGCAGCAATAGAGCCAATGAATCCAATATTGATATTTAAAAGGCTAGAAATTCTGATTATGAAACACTGGCCAATATTGGGTTTTTAATATGGCTCTGAGGTATAAACACAACATTTTAGAAAACATAGCAACATTTTGACAAAATGGTAAGGTGGGGGTTTGTTTACAACCAATCATTTAACTTTATGCCATTCACCATATTAACTCATGTTATATAGAAAACATGTTTAGACCCCACATTGAGCTTGTCACAATAAGGTGTGTTAGTTTGGCATCCATACTGGGTTTTTGTTTTATTCTTTTAAACAATGGTGAAGATGAAGACATACAAAGTGTGACAAAGGTCATAATGAAGATCTGAGTTCCAGAGCCAAGGAACACCGATAGCAGCATTCCCTTCCTGGGAGGTCGGAAAACATCTCCATGGACTAACTTCCACCCAAACTCCTCCTGGGCATCCTCCTGGAGAACAAAACAGATGTGTCTGTGTCCAGGTCATCTTTCTATTATTATGATTAAGAGTATGACTTGGCTAATCCTTTGATTGTGTTTTATGTGATGATAAATATAGTAAGATGAGTTAGTTAGTATTGCTTTAATTACACACTTAAAACTACTGTCACTGTTCCCACCAAAGCTCCATCTTAACCACAGGAACAGGTTCTCACCACAGAGTCCATCTGATTGTATCTGGCAATGTCTTTATGCAGAGTCCGCAGCATGATCATGGCTACCATTCCAGACAGGAACAACACAATCACCAACGAGTTCATTATGCTGGAGAAGAAAAACAGCAAAGCTAAATTAACAATATGGTATCAGTATTTTGATGCTAGCAGACACCAGAGTTGATCAGAGGTTTGTTTTCATGAAGCCATCAGTCTTACCTGAACCACTGGATGTTGGTGTGAGGCATTGACTCCAGGATGTAGTCCCATCTAGATGCCCAGCGAATATTCTTGTCTTCCTACACACACACACACACACACACACACACACACACACATTATAAATATAGTGTACACTTAAACTTATTGAGCTTGTCCTCCTTGTCCTCCTTGCTGACTGTCTACTGTAGTATAAGTACCATATAGAACACCTGTGTGAATATGTAGAACAAAGTTGAGACTATGAGAGATAATGGCCTGACCCAAAGGCCCAGGAAAAAGCTTTTCAGGAATCCAACAAACAACAAACAACAAACAAACAAAACCTCATGTTTTTTCCACTTCCACTCAATTTCAACATTCGTCCATCTTCAGTTTTTCTTTGAGCCTCACAAAACAGATGTACTAACCACAAAGCTGACAGAGTAAGTGTATGGGATCTTGAACACTCCAGTGTGTGTGTTTTTCAGGAACTTTGGTCCTCCAGAACAATCAGGGCTGTCATCATTAGGGTTTTCATAGCTGGATAAAGAGGAAATACATTTAAGATCAAAGTAAAGAATATCCAATTTGCATGACGCAGGCAGAGACTATGATAACACAACTAATACCACACTATTCCGCTAATCAGTGAAACAGATGGATTCATACCCCAGGAACACCAGAGCTCTTTTAGCATTCACAAAAAGTTCTACAACTGTCCCAACTGTAAACATATTCTAAATTATATGCTCAGATAAGCTAAGAGTTGCTCTGTACATTTTAACTAGATAACTCCAAACAAAAAAAGTCTAAAACTGTGATTTGTTACCTTTTGGGTTCAATCTTGGCAGCAACCAATCGTGCTCCGAGTTGTTCGTGCTCCACAACATGGTAAAAGATTGTGATGTCCACGTGGTTAAAGATGTAAAAAGCGTCTTTTTCAATAAAGTTAGACTGTAAAACAAAGTCCAGTGCAGTGTGAACAAAGTCAAAAACATCAATACACAGACAAGGTAATAATGAAGGTAATAATAAAGCATTAAATAATATATAATAATAATAATAATAATAATAATAATAATAATAATAATAACAACAATAACAATAACAACAACAATAATAATAATAATAATAATAATAATAATAATAAAGCAAAGCAATAAACAAACATTTATTTGATGGAAATAATAGTCATTTGTTATATTATATTTGTGTTATGTTATATATAGACACACACACACACACACAGGTTCAGTTTGTTTGTGTCCATGTGTGAGCCACTCACTTTAACCACGCAGGCGTCTTTAGGTCGGCCTCCTTCAGTGACGTAACAGCCAATAGGGAAACCAGGATTACAAAACTGCCCATCTTCAACATCATAGCACCAAGTGACGGGCATGTTGTCTACAATCCTACACACACATCATCGTCATCATTATCATAAAGCACAATTCAACAGACACACTACAGAGAGAGACACACTACAAAGCATCATGTAGATGTGCAAATAGATGGAAATGACCACTGAATGGCTGTAGAGGGGATCAAATATTTTGCATGTACGTGTGTATGTGTGTGTCAGTGAAGTGTACATACCAGTGATGCTGGTAGTTGAGCAGCATGCCTTTCTTGAGGAAGTCCAGCTTGGCTTTGTCTGCAGGACTGTTACTGTCATATGTTTTGGTGCACACCTTCTGACACACGGCAGGTTTCTTAAATTCAAACTGACACAAAGGACACACAGTTAGTAAGTGTGTGTGTGTGTTTCAGCTGGGTTGTTTGTTTTTTATCATTGATACAAATGATTCATCATTCTTCACTGTGCACATTTTACAATAAATCAAACTAATGAATTTGATATTTTTAAAAATTGAAGCATCAATTGTGTCAAATCTAAAATCTTTTCCTGCCCATATAAATATGACAACACTGCTTAATGATTATTCTTTGTCTGGGTCAGTCAGGAGTTAATATGTCCTCTTGTACATTATGTTGAGTAAAAGAGGCCACACATCAGATAAAAGATAAAAATCACAGTAGTCATTCAGTCATTCAGTCATTCAGCAAACACATATGTTTTTAACATGTTTTTAACCTAGCTCAGCACAAAGACAGGTAGAAGTGGTTAACGTTACCAGGCTCAAATTGAAGAAAATATTCTCCAATATATTCTCCATAGCCCCGTATCTGCAAACAAGCACCCCCCTGTTTCTGTTCCATGTATGAAAACACAGCCACTCATGCATCTGTGTGTGTGTGTGTGTGTGTGTGTGTGTGTGTGTGTGTGTGTGTGTGTGTGTGTGTGTGTGTGTGTGTGTGTGTGTGTGTGTGTGTGTGTGTGTGTGTGTGTGTGTGTGTGTGTGTTTAGAAGTGTTCTACCTTGTATGGTGACGGCTCGATCCTCTCCCCAAAAAGAACCTGGCCCAGATTCTCTGATGGACGTTTCAATGTGTTCTCTGAGCAGAAGTCAAATCTGTACAAAAAGGAAGTGACTGTTAAAAGTGATTTTGGTCCGCAGAATGTTTTGAAGCCACGTCCACTCATGGGAGCCTCGGAGTATCATCAAGCCACTCTTTAGGATGGTCTACATAAACCTGGACTGAAAACTGGTGAAAAACTGATGAACTCTATGTGTAGTCAGGCACGGCCAACACTTTTAAGAGTAGACTCAATAATCTCATGGATCGTGGCTGCTGCTGTGGTCCTCCTTTTTTCCCTGTTTAAATTGTTTTTTGGGGGGCAAGCTTTTCCTCACTCGAACCGAGGGTCTAAGGACAGAGGGTGTCAGATTGTAAAGCCCTCAGAGGCAAAATGTGTTTTGTGAATTTAGGCAAATAAAATTTGATTTGATTAGTCAGATTTTATTGCAGAATCGCTTTCTAGGAGTGCATGTGAAAGAGAGCAGCAACGGGTTTAGAGACTTGCTGCTTCTAACAAATTCTGTAGACTTTACAGTTAAATGCATCAATCTGGTGCACTTTCATCATAAACACACTGTAGAGATATGAACAGTTATGACATAACAAAATATACCCTCCAGATTTCCTTTTATACATTTTCAAATGGAAAATACTACGAATACTTTGCCTTGGTGAATACTAGATGGTTATTGAAGGTATTCTGGAACTCTGCATTGTTGGCTTGAGGTCTAGTAATTAATTAATTGATCTCTCCTGCCCTCTCTTTAGTTTTCTGCGCTCTAAAACTGTAGCTTTGTATTTGATGGATAAATAGGCCTAATGTTAAAGAAGAAAGTTAAAGTTGTTAAAGTTGTTAAAGATTGCAACACGAGCAACTATTGACTGTGTTTGGACAAAACTAAAGCACAGAGATACAGGCTGTGAAGTAATAAGACAAAAAAAGAGCTAAGCTGGACACATTGGTACAGTGCTACTTACACAGTATATTCATACGGCAGCACAGACTCCACCGAATCCAGCCTGTTCACAAACAGCTCAATGGTCGACTTGAAGAAAAGAAAGCAGACAGACAATATTAGAATAACAGCAGCAACGCTCCAATTCGGCATTTCTTCTCATGTTTTATATACTCATTTATAATCAGCTGTCATTCTCTTACACACATTGACCTTGAACATTTGGAAAAAAAAAACAAACAGCAGTTATGTTAACAAAAATAAATAAAAATAAAAGTAAAAGTCCATGGAGGTTTGTGTTTTTCTAGACCAGGGTATTATTGTTATTGTCCTTTAATAATGGGCTTTTATTTTGGTAGTCAAGTGCCATTGACGGATGTTTTAGAGCTGCGGCAGGCACGGGAGCATAAAGTTTTTTCTACCGTGTGACGGGTTGTAATTCGTTTTTCTTTTTTGTTATTAAACGTTGAACCGAATTACATCTCCTGTCATTCGCGTCAGGCTGAAGTTACTGTGCCTACAGCTCGAAAAGTGGCTTTTTTAACGTTCAGAAGGAACGCCACTATATCCTTATAATTATTATTATCATTATTATTATTATTTCTAAGATGTGCATGGTGAAAACTAGTGTGTTGGAATCATATTTGGAGCACTTTCCTATAGGCATCCAGTGATGGACCAGCCACCTGACACTGACAAAATAATCAGATGAATCAGATCTATGCTAAAGTTTTGAGAGCATGGTCTGACAAGCTGACTGTCATGGGATTGTCTGGAGGCTTTCATTATAATTTTGTATATATAGCCGTTTATGTACCCCGGCTGACTGTTAAGCTCATTTACAGGTATCATACATGTATAACATACCTTCAAGTTTACTGCCTAACAACCCAACACATCTGCTCCTGTTAGTGCTGTTTTGGTTATGTGGTGTGTTCTGAATGAGTTTCTAATGAGTCTCAAGCTTTTAATCTTATCATTAGACTTTGTGCAGGTTTTGAAACAGGGACTAGGGAACAGTGACACACACACACACACACACACACACACACACACACACACACACACACACACACACACACACACACACACACACACAGCTGTGTAGGGCCTATGGGGGGCATTTTATGCCAGCACACTATACTAAAATGCCTTAACTGTGTAATTTACTTTATGCTGATGAATTTTGAGCAGCAGCTGCTATGAGTTATACTGTAGGGTGCGCCAAAGTAGCAGCAGCAGGTCGTGGGAACGGTGGCACAGCTGGGAAAATTATATTTTCTAGTTAGTAGTTATAAATGTGAAGCGAAGCAGCGGTTAACCTCAAAATTCGTCATCATAAAGTTATTTGTACATTGAGACGCTGCGTTAATGCGTAGCACGGCATGAAGGACCCCTCACTATCTGATTTCCACAAACACTACACAGTGTGTGCCTGTACACTCATGTAGAACTGTACTTAACAGTGGTCTTCATGTCACGTATTTGAGGCGTGGTTCACCCGTCATGCACCCACATAGGCATATGTGCAGCGTCTGCGTGACGCCTAAATGACGCCTGTCTGTCCATTCAAAGTGAATGGAATTTACACTCACATGTTAAGACGTTTGATGTCATCGCATAGGCGCTGTACACGCCTTTTTAGTATAGTGTGCTGGCATAAAATGTCTCCCATACAGGGCCGTCATTGATGGACAGACCATGAAAAGTGACAATAGTGTACTCCTTTACCCACTTTACAAATGTCTACAGATAGATACACATGTCCTTATATATCTATATCTATATGTTTTTATGTTATGTTTTGCATCTACCTGTCCCTTGTCTTTAAAACTGTCGTTTTAGTGTCTATACCTCTATGTACAATTGAGAGCAAAGTGTGTACACACACCTGGCCAATAAAGTGATTCTGATATTTGACTCCAATATATTACAATAAGCTCTCTGTAAGGCAAACAAATATTTTCAGGTTTAGCCAGCTATAAAAACAACACAGGAACAGAGGACGAGCTGTCCAGACCTGTTCTCAGGTCTGTATCCAGACTAACTTACTCTGAGATGTTTAGCTGTACAGCTAGCCTGCTATCTAGTTAGCATAGCATCCGTTGCCTTTGCTGTGTGTAGCATCAGAGCTGTTTACAGGAGCGGGCTCAGCTAGCTGCTAGCTGCTTTCCAACATTTGGTGTGTATGCATTTGCTGGATGTGCTTGTTGGTTATTCGGTTATTGTGTTTGTTGTAAACATCCGACAGCCACAGAGCTGCTCTGTGTGTGTGTGTGTGTGTGTGTGTGTGTGTGTGTGTGTGTGTGTGTGTGTGTGTGTGTGTGTGTGTGTGTGTGTGTGTCATGTTGTGTTTACCTTGCAGTCTGGAACTTGTTCGGTTCCCGGCTCGCAGAAGCTGACGGGGGCCAGGCCCGGGAGATAGAAGCCGTCCGCTCGAGCCAGCAGCGCGGCTCCAAGCAGCCACAGCAGCATGTTCACAGCGGCCAGTCTGCTCTCAAAGATTCAGACAACAATGTCGCTCTTCTTCAGCAGTTTACATCTGACATCCACACCGGACAGCAGCCACCAGCATCCGGTTCTGCAGCAGCCAGACACGTCACACACCGGAAGTGTGCTTTGTGGGATCGTGGCGATGCAATAATAAAAGCACGAGTTGTAGTCCTGATCTGATCTGTGTGTGTAGTGGTCAGGTGGTGGTATGTTGTGGGACATACTGGGACTTAGTGTACACATTTTTAATATAGCAAAATATCTTGTAAATGAAGACTTTCAAATTTTTATTTTTTTATGTTCTGAAAACCCCACTCAACTCTCTCTCTCTCTCTCTCTCTCTCTCTCTCTCTCTCTCTCTCTGTCTCTCTCGCGTTCCAGATTTTCCTAAATGATCTGAATGAATGGCAGTCATCATAATTTATCAGTCATCGACCATTAGAGTACAATTCAAATGTTTTTGAACAAACATCCCAATGATAACGGTACATTTTTAAAAAATAAAACACAAAATGCACATTTCAAATCATTACGCACAACAGAGTTTCCAAGCATTTTATTGTCAAAGAACAAAAAAAAGGGTCATTTGTGAAATATATTGCATTAGCAGGTCATGACTAACTGAAATGTAACTGAAATCAAACACTTTTTAAATCAAAACATTATTACAGGTGAAGTCACATCTGAATATAGGACCCCTTGTTCAAAAGGAGCTTCTAAATTCTCCCATCCATTGAATTTATCAGTTTTTGGATGCTATCTGCTTCAATTGTTTTGCATGAGGACAGAATAGCCTCCCAGAGCTGTTGTTTAGATGTGAACTGCCTCCCGCCATCATAGACACTTCTCTTGATGATGCTCCAAAGGTTCTCAATAGGGTTGAGGTCAGGGGAGGATGGGGGCCACACCATAAGTTTGTCTTCCCGTATGCCCATAGCAGCCAGAGATGCAGATGTATTCTTTGCAGCATGAGACGGTGCATTGTCATGCATGAAAATGATCTTGTTTTGGAAAGCACGATTCCTCTTTTGGACCATGGCAGGAAGTGTTCTTCCTACAAGAAACTTGTCTGCTGCTACGACAGGGCATTTTCACAGCTGCTCTTTTGATCCGATGAGGTTGCCTGTAGGAAAGAGTCCTCGATTTTCCTTTATCAGCACGCACACGTGTGTGCTCTGAATCAGCTACATACTTCTTGATTGTGCGATGATACTGCTGCTGCTGTGCATCTCTCTCTCTCTTTCTTATCTATCCCCTAATCTACTGTACTATACTATATCTACAATACTCTTCTGATTTCTATACCACGCTCTATACTACTGAATGTGCCCCAATTACTGATCCCTAACCCTTTAGACCAGTTAATGTATTCTCAAATTGATGTAAATATCTTCAGAGAATTGAGTGGACCCATCTCTTTGTTGGAGGTGCATGAAGCAATCAATTCTATGCAAAACAGGAAGTCTCCTGGTCCCGACAGTTTTACAGTTGAGATCTTTAAGGTATTAAGTATTCAATGATTCCTTTACTGAAGGTAGACTTCCAGCAGCCTTGTATGAGGCATCTATTTGACTGCTTCTGAAGAAAGACAGGGATCCTACCTCCTGTGGCAACTATAGACCAGTCTCGCTTTTAAATGTAGATTGTAAGATTCTGGGTAAGGTTCTCGCCCTCCGCCTCCAAAGTGTGAAGCTATCAATAATTTCATTGGACCAGATTGGCTTTACTTTAGGGAGACATCCATTCTTCAACACCAGAAGGCTGCTGAACATCATATTGTCATCCACGTCCAACACTCCTGAAATCACAATGGCGCTTGACACAGAGAAAGCCTTCTACCGGGTGGAGTGGGGCTTTCTATTTTTTGTTTTAGAGAAATTTGGTTTTGATTCTAACTTAATTTCTTGGGTTGCAAACTCATCTGCTACTGTAAATACTAATGGCGTCCATCATACTTTCCTCTCAAACATGGGACCCAGCAGTGCTGTCCGCTCTCACCCTTGTTGTTCAATATAGCCATCAAGCCACTAGCCATCTGGCTTTGAAACCAGGATGAGTTTGAAGGCATTATTCGTTTTGGCCTAGACCACAAACTCTCCTTATATGCTGATGACCGTCTCTTATTTATTTAAAACCCTACAGCCTCCCTCCCCTCAGTTTTGTCAATTCTGGATCAGTTTGGACACTTATCAGGTTATAAATTGAACATTCAGAAAAGCGAGCTGTTTTTTGTTAATGACTTGTCAAGGTCACAATCCATATTTCCTTATAGCTGAAATGAAGTGAAAATAGCTGAAGAGGGATTCAGGTATTTGGGGGTGTTTATTACCAGCTCCTTCAGGAATTTTCAGCCATTATTAGCTAAGTGCAAATCAGATTTGCCCAGATGGGCTGCCCTCCCCCTGTGCCTTGCAGACCAAGTTAATCTTATTAAGATGGTTATTCTTTTTCAACACATCCCAATTTGTCTTAATAAATCATTTTTTGCTAATCTCAACCAACAATTTAACACAGTGTGGGCCCAGTTAGCATACAGTAAATGGCCTTCTTATGGCCTGGGCAAAATGGATGTGAAGGGGCTCTCTGCAATGTGTAATCTGGATTACACATACTGACTGACCCTAAAGTGGCCTGTGTGGTAAATGGTGAATATGGCCCAAATATCACAAATCAAATGGGGGCCAAATTTGGTAGAGATGCGGTATAGTCTACAAAGCTAATCTGGATGTAAACCAAAAGCGGCACACATATGATAATAGCAAACATGGCCTGGTTTTAACACAGACTTGGTGCATACTAATCTAGATGTAAACCTATGGCAGTGGCATGGCAGTGACATGGCAAAATAGGCCAAAAAACGTTATGACGTTATGATGAAAATGTATGGCACAGTCAGCACCTGGCTAGTACAGTGATCAGTCCAGCTCATCAGTCAACTAATCAACTGTAAAATCAGTGTTGCATTTGCAGACCAGGCACGAACCAAAGGTTTTGATGGAGATGATTGTTTTTATTTCTTGTAAAGGTTGCACACTCCCAGCAATTAAACTCAACATGTTTTTTGGTTCAGTATGATGTTCTAGTTTCCCCTCACAGCATTTTATCTGGACACATTCCAATTCATCTCAGAAGCAACCAGTAACTTGATGTGCCCAGCACAAAACACTACACTATGCTAATGATATATACTGTATTTATACAGTATATATCATTCTAACTGTTGTGTTATTTTATCCTAGGTGTATTCAGACGGCATTTGACCATGTGTGTGTGTGTGTGTGTGTGTGTGTGTGTGTGTGTGTGTGTGTGTGTTCCCCTCATATATGTATCTTTAATCAAGAAAGTTTTTTTGAATTGAAATGTGTTGAATTGATTGTGGCTTTAGTGTTAACAGAACTACAAACTCACTGCTGTCTCACTAATCTTATCCATCGTCTTTGGACTCAGGACCAGTGGTGGCAAGGAACTGGAACTTCTCATTCTTCAAACTTAGAGTTTGGCTACTTCTGACAAGGTAAATAAAATGGTGCTTTAAATCAGACCTGTCATAGGTTTTTTTTCATGATGCACAGTAAAAAGAACATGGCTGCTGCACACACGCTAAAAAAAATCAATGTTTGTTTGACAGCATGGCATGTTTTTAAATCAATCAGCATACTGATACAGTAACTGCAGATAGTTCAAACTACAATCAGCTTGAGGTTTCAGGCACACAGTGAATGAGGTGTCTCTTGTGTTTGACCTTTGACCTCTGACCATTAACAAACACAGCTGAATTTGCCTTCCAGTGGCATCATATCCGATCCTCAGGACAGACATACAGCTGCCATCAAGTCCACTAACAGCAGGGCTGCAAATCCACTGTCAATAGTCTTTGTAATGTGATTTGACAAAAGTGCTCTGGGAGCTGGGAACAATGCAACAGCAGGAGGTGTCCAGCAACAAGAGATGTTTCATAGAGTATGTCTATTAGTGTACATCTTCTTTTACGTGTCTCCTGGCCTCATTGTCCATTCTGCTAAGGAGTGCTCTCAAAAGCCTTCCATGTGTTGTCCCACAGACATCTTTGTGCTTCACAAATCACTGTATTCTGTTAAAACCAATCATGATTAGTCAGTCAGTATCTGTCATGGTCTCGGTTGTGGATGTCTCTGGTCCATTTGATCATAGTCTCTGGAGATCGATAGAGGAAGATCAGCTTGGAGTAAAGTTCCTCTTCCAGCTCCAGCTCTCCTGTCTCACGCACCTGAAACACACAAACTTTTTTATGTATGTCAACAGTATCTGTGAAAAATATCAATCTGGTTTTAGGAAATACATAACACTGAGACTTAATGCTAGCAGCCAATAGTGGTCATGCATCCATTCTGGTTCTCTTGGATATAACGCGACCGTCTTTAAATCTGGTATTGGTGCATCGGTGACACAGCTCTCAATTGGTTTAGGTCCTATCTAAAAGACAGGCATTTCTGTGTTGGAATTACTGACGCCAGGTCTTCTACAAATTTTCTTTACTGTGGGGGGCCTCAGGGCTCAGTGCTAGGTCCAATTCTGTTCTCCATTTACATGCTCCCTCTATGTCACATCGTTGGTAAAAAATTACATAAAATTCAATATTTACGCAGGCGATACCAAGTTATATCTCAGCTATGACCCATCTAATCAGTTCCAGGATGTAGGAAACCTTCTACAAAAATAGACATGTAAATTCAATTCTGCTTTTCTCACTTTAGAAACGATACAAGGATCAAATCTGCATACATTCATAACAAGCCAACTTCTCGTCTGCAGCTCATGCAAAACTCAGACAAAGAGTCAGACAAGCAAACATGATCACATATTCTGGCTCCCTCACACTGGCTACTGATTATCTACAGAGTTGTTTTTCCAGAACACTTCCTACAACATGGAGATTGGAGGTTTCTTGACGTGATATTGATGATATAGTAGACGTTATATAGTAAGTATAATTCATCTCTTCAGGGAAACATATTGACTGTAACATGGCTCAACAGACATCCAATGTAAAATGAATTGTATTATTATTATATAAATTACACTGACCAGGAAGATGTCTGTGCAGAGTTTCAGGATGCGGTCCACACAGGGCAGCTCCTCAAACATGATGGAGTGGGAGATCTCACTGAAGAAGCCACGCACAAACTTCCCAATGACTAAGACCACAGACACATACAGACCCATGATCCTGGAAGAAGAGTATAAAAAAAGAAAAGAATCTTTACATTCAAGAAGGGTGGGAACACAGATCTCATTTGTTATGTTTAAAAATGTGACTGAACTTGACAATGCTGCAGGCATGCATATTTGAAAAACATGATTAGATTAGATTAGATTGTTTGACATTTTCACTGATCACTTTCAAGGTGTTAAATGACCTTATGACAAAATGTATCATTCATTTGTTGATCCCTTTCCCTGTGTATCCCCTTCATTCAGTTGACTGGGCTCTGGTGGTAATTACTACAGCTCAGCTGGAAAAGGAGGGCAACTCAAATTGCTGCTTAAATATGTATTCATCCAACCCATGCACATGTTTGTGAGCGTATGTTCCTTACCCATATCCAGCCAGGAAGCCCAGACTGGGTGGACTGACTTTGTCATTGAATATGATCATGGGTAGAACCCCACATGAGGTGGCAACAGAGGGGGCACAGCCCGCGATGGCAATGTCCCACCACTCTTGGTTCCCACTGCCATTCAGTGACCGGTCACTCATCAGGGACAGAGTGATATTCAGGAAACCGTCTTCATTACCTGAAAAACAATCAATCAGCTGTGTGTTCTACACTTTGAGAGTGACAAACAGATACAGACACTCATATCTAGTCTGAGGCTGTTTCTATAATGCATTTAGGCTGTACGCTATGCCTCCATCTAGTGTTCCAATCCAGTTATGACCAGCTGAGCCACATTTAAAGCCATTCCAAAGTACTGTATACTGACCTTTATGTAGCTGACTAACTGGTTTGGCTTCAGCTCCATTGGGAGCACGGATGTAGTTGGGAAACATATTAGGAACAAGTCTATGAAAGAGACATAATATATTATTTGTATGTTAAATAAAGCACAAACACTGTATTCAAATGAACATCCTCCCAGACAGAAAACCTACACAGGTCCGGTGCGATTGCCAACCAGTAATGAGGCCAGATCTGCTCTGACTGGGTTCCCAGGTTCCAGATCTATAGAGTGTTTGTCAAAGGTGTGTTCCACAGTCCCTCCTTTACCCAGATCCCTGTCAGAGACATAGACAGCAGGTCAAAACATTCAAATATACTGTACATAAATCCATTAATACCACAGCAGAAAAAACTGTTAGAGGACAATGAGTCTTGTATCATCTCATGGGACACTTTTCAAATATATAGTCACAATGTGTTATACTGTACAGTATGTTTGATTGAGCTGCAGCTAATTTTCAATCTGAGATTAAAAAATTAAAAGGTGAAAAACATTTTTTTAAGTGGCTCAAAAATGGTGCCAGAAACATTTTAATTCATTAAAAACATTTACATGAGCCGCATTTTATGGTACATTTTCCACATTACATTTTCTATTTAGAATAAAAGCCATTGGGGTAAAATTAAACTTCTTTCCAAAAGAATTGAAATCAGACTGTACAGCGCACAGTTTTACAGATTTTATGGATCATGAAAATAGTGCATGTTCTAATATGATATCTATATGAAATGGCTTTCACATGGAAAATAAGACGTGTGGTGTAGTTAAACCTTTGGATTGTGTCAGCTGACAGTTGACATAATGCATAATAATATAATGCCATTTTGCATTGAGGAGTACAAAAGCTTTACCTCTGGAAAATCCAGGCCAGACGTAGTGTTAGGTCAACAGGACTTCCAAGTAGTTCTTTAATGACTTCCTGTCTGCTAGGGGGGCTGATCCTCCATACTGAACCCGAGCTACCTTCGATCATTGCTGTCACTATGTCCTCATAACTGTAGAGAGTGATGAACTGCATGGCTACCTATATGCACATACACACAAAATTATGCATGAAAAAGTATTCAACAATGTTACAACTGAGCATGTGTGAGAGCTGAACATACTAAAACAAATCTAATATAATATATAACACAAAGAAGAGCAATATTATGATTGTTAGGAGTAAAGAGATACTTAGTATTTCCTGAATTCTTCTTACTGTTCACCGATTCACAGATAATGCTGCAGGCTGTATGCTCAAGCTAACACGCTTGCTTGAAAAATCAGCATGTGCTCAGTTGATGGTGGGTGAGGGCTCCACACACTTCTACGCTTATGTACAGATTTATGTGCAGGCTGTTCGTTAGCTGACCCTGAGGAGAGCTCAGTCATTTATGTTGTCGGTTATTATTAAAAGTATATTTTTAAATATAAATGTACAGAGTGAAAACTGCTTTCCAAATCTCCTCAGGGTTCTCTTACTGAATGTCCACACTGACATGTTGGTTATGCTTACTACAACACAGACAGCAGGAAGGACAGAAAATAGCAGCACATAAATCCGACCACATAAAAAAAAACTGAAAGCTGTACTCACCGCATTGTCTCCAAACTTTTTGGTGAGTTGGTCATATTCCTGCTCTGTGAAGGGCTGGATGGACTGCTGCTGTACACTCATGGTGAAGAGCGGCTAGAAATATACACAAAAAATACACTGATGGATTATGCACATTGGATACTTTTTAATATTTTTAATACTTAACAATACTGTGTCACTTCTGTATATTCTATTTGGCTCTATTGTACGTACACTGTGAAGAACCATTGCTATTGAATATTGAACAGAATTCCACCTGTAAAAACCTGTGACTCCTTGCAAATGATGATCAGAACAGTGCAACCTCAAAGTGTACCACAGAGCAACACAGCTCAAAACGCCCACCCCGATTTGTAACACTGGCTTTCTGTAGTCTCAGTCCAAAGCGGGGACCACCCTGATTACATCATCATGTAGATTATGCCATCCCTATCATGCCATGTCTTAGATGACATTACTTCACTTAGATCATTGGTGATGGTCAACAAGACCAAGAAAAAACAGAAGCAACTAAATGAAGCAGCCACATGTAAAATGATCCCTTTAAGCTAACAGTATGTCTAATCATTTATATCATAATGAAATAACTTATCAGCTTTTACACCATCTGACCTTCTGCGACAGCAGTAACTTAGTAGTCAGAGCTTTTATATCTTTACCTACATTTAAATCTCTATTATTTTCTATTATAAGAGACAGTTGAGTACCTCGTAACCTCCCAGCTTGACAGTCACTGTGACATCGATAGGGTGGTTGACCACACCCACCACTGATCTGACCAATGAAATAAAGAGAAGGGGAAACCAGATGATGCAGATCAGGAAGAAGATGATGAGTCCACCCATGCCATATTTCACTATTTTCTTCTTCTTCTGTCCTTTAGGCTGTGGGTATTTCTGAGGGAAGAAAATATATTTAAGAAAGAATTATATAGAGTATTTTTTTAACACTGGAAAAAATGCACTTGTGTATTTTCTTCACATGTAATGTGATGAAATGTCACAGAAACTGAGGCTATCCAGGTGGGCTAAACTATAACACATCCTGACTTGCTTTATTTTGTGTAGAGAGAGCGACACAGAGATCGTCGAGCAACATATCAGTGACAGGGAGCAGTTATAGGTAGAAATCTGGTGTTTTAATTGATTTTCCTTCCTAGCAACCTGATCCCAGAGGAAGTCATGTGATCTACTGTCACATCACTGTACTCATACACTTCATACCTTCTCCGTCTCACGGCTGCATTTAATGATGAAGATGTTGGCATATATGTCCTCCACACACATCCAGTTTGATAGAGATAGAGTGGTGTCAGTCCAAACCCAGTCCATCACAGCTCGCAGCTCCACCAGGAAAGGCACCAGACGAAACCTACACACATACGCTCAGCATCCATATCACACTGTCAATATATTCCATGCTCATTCTTGAAATAATTTTTTTTACTCTGAAGAGCACAGTATGTGTCCATACCCTTGGAAGAGAAACAAGTTGAGGTGGTTGTATTTCTTGGTAAGGAAGTTTCCGAGGATGCGAGTGGGATATCCACAGCGGATCTGATAGGCTGACAGGCCGAAGTAAATGCACTTGACAAAGTACCAGAGCTGGGCCACAAAGTTCTGATTGAACTTCCTAAACAGTGAAGAAGGGAGACGAGGAAGACTAAAGCTTATTCAATTCTTGTATTTGCACCTGTAGGACTCGTTTATACATATGGGGACAAACTATCAGAATATTAAATTAACGTCCCAAATCATAAGTCACTATTTAGTCTATTGGTGATGATGATGAATGCTAGAATACAATAAACACATGATTTAGTTTGACTTCACCTTTCAGTAACAGCAGGCAGGATGAAGAACATCCACAGGTGGATCCCAAACACAAGAGTTACCTGTAAGGAAAGGATGGTAAGGTGTCACCCTAACAAATATCACAGGCCAATCTGGTTCACCAGCTGGCCACCAACATCCTTCATAGAATACATTTGCAAACAATGCATAAAAATTCACTTCACTGTGCCTGATATTATTTGTGATGGTGTATTAAGAAACAAGGAGCCACAGTCCTCAACAGAAGAAAAACATGGAGGCCAGACACACAAAAACATTAATGCTAACAATCTGAATACTGAACCTGAAAAATGAGTTTTCCCAAGACGGCCTTGCGCAGGTATAATGCTCTATCGATGATCATTGTGCTGAACTGGATGAGCAGCATCACCAGGAAGGCCTCTGGGACCTGGTCCTCTGACAGGGTGGAGGCTATATCAGCTGCTGCACTGTGTTTCTGAAGGAGTGACACGAGTCATGAGGGATTCTCTCATGAGGGAATATTCAAAATATTACAGGTCATGTGCAGAGACCCTTATGCAAGGCACCCAACCCTTAACTGCTTAGGGCACTTTAGTACTGTGACCCATCATAAAATCATTTTGATAGTTTACTTGTCAATAATCATATATCGTCAAAATGACGAAGGGGGTGAAAGCTACTGAACTAAATCCATCTGCTACTTGACAGAAAAAAGTCACAGGGTCAAATTGTGAACATCAAACCTCTCTGCCCATACAAAGGAGCATTTACTGATTTGCACAGACTTCTGTGCATATCATTGTTCTGCTCTTACACACTAGACTGATTAGTGAGTAGGCTAATGTGCGTGTGTACATAGATTATAGTAATGTTATGCATTGTGTTGAGGATGATGGCATGCAAAGCTTGTCATTTTTTTTTATTATTTTGAAAATTGCTGAGCAAATTTCCACAAACATTCAACATCATAAAACTATTGAGGTACTGCAGTAATATAGGAATGCCAAATTTTAATAGCAAGGGTGATGCAGAGCTAGACCTGTCGCTGACCTAATATCAGTTTAAATTTTGAAGATACATATCATCTTTATTTGAGTCCTAAAGTTTGATTTCCTTTCGTAGTTTTCACATTGATAATTTGTTAATAATTACAACTTCCTTCAAATCATCCATTCTTCTATCCATCTCTCACCCCAAAAGCCCAAAACCCGAAGACGATGATGATAAAGTCGATGACATCAGTCAGGAACATGAGTGCATAAACGTCAGTGGCTGCCCGATACTCAGCGTGGAGAATACCACTGAAGAAACCCTGAGCCGGCCTGTAAAGACTCTGAACACTGCAGAGGAAAACAAGAGCATGCATTAAAAAAGTAACAACAACTATTGATAAATGTTGTTAGAGGGTGACTGCAGAGACTTCCCCATATGGTGACATAATACTCACCCAGATATGAAGACATGTTTTATCTTTTGTCCAGCAGCCATCAATCTTTGACTGGCTAGCTCTCTCCTCCTGCCTTTCTTCTTCTTCAATGGTTCTTCACCACGATCTGCAGACTCATCTGTGGCCTCCACTGGAATCTTCCCTGAAACATTATTTTCTTTTTGTTATTTTAGTAGTTTTCACGTGTAAAGATTCCTGTAGCCTTCAATGAAAGCACATGTGTTATTATGTCCTGTGCAAGCTGAATTTACATCCAGGTCAGGAGTCGCTTCAGTTCATGGGGTGTGAACTACCAGCCCCAACAGCTGTATCTTTATAAAAAAAAAATCAAATGGACTTTCATGATGATTATTTCATTCCCATTACAAATGCATATGTTAAAGATGTGTATCGATGTCTTTCATGTGAAAGGATGGTGAAAATAGACATTAATCACTCTCACAAGGGAGGAAACTTGTACAAGACCAGGATATGAGACACGTTATCGGAATGCAGCCAGAGTTAATGTTACAAGTCACAGTCCACACATACACACATACAGCCACAAACCTTTGCTCTTCTGTTGTTTGAGTTTGGGTTTCTTGCGGAAGCGCATACCGCTGCTTTTCTTTTCTTTCACCTGCTCCTTGCCACCCTCCATCTTATCTTCACTCGGGTTACTGGGAAGATTTTCCTGTTCATCTTTTGACCCAGTGGGTGCTGGTTCAGAAGCAGGAGGTTGTGGGGTGGCAGCAGCAGAGCTGGTACTTGGCTCACAATAATCCACATTGTCCTGAATCGACAAACAATGGATTAAAACACCAGGAAACGAGTATAATACAATAATAATAAACAAGTCTGCTGATATTATAGCAACCAATAACTGCTCACATATTTGCACAAACCTTTTCAAGCTGGTCCAATTCAGTCATTTCCAGCTTTTCCAAGTTGGATGTTGAGCTAACTTTGCCCTCCTCGACTCCTCCTCCCTCCTTCCTCTTTCCATCTTGATCTCCTTCTCTAGTTTTTCCTTCATCTTTCCAGCCTTCTGGTGAGGGGCTCTGCTCCTCTAGGGGGCCCTCGTGGTCCCACAGGCCATACCGCTATACCCACGCAGACACACACACACACACCCAAACACATGCGTAAACACACAAAAATACAAATGTGTGAGGCTGAAGTTGTGCTAGCTAGTGGAAAATAACCCATGATAAGTCTAGCAGACTCTTTCTATAGTAAAATATATAGTTTAAAAATATAACACGTTTGATTTTGAATTATTTTCTCCCTGACTTAAGAACCAGTGAAAAAACAGGTTTTCCCAGGATGATGTTTACTTAATTAAATTTAATTAGATTTTTCTTTTTTAGTTTTTCAGAAGTTTTTTTTTAGTTTTTAGGTTTTTTTTTAGTTTTTGTGTTTTTGTTGTAATTCTCATTTAGGCCACAAGAGGCTGAAGTGCATCACTACCCCATGTTTTAAATTCAGCAATTCAGCATTCATGTTTTCTTTCAGGTGAGTTTGAGAGCTGATGAAAATATAGTTCTAAACAAAAAAAGAATACCGTGACAGTAATGACAGTATACGTACAATTTGTCCAAAAACATTTTTACAAATGATCCCCACAAAAAAAGTTATCTCCTGCCAAAACTTTTTTCCCACTTTGTTCGTTTGTTCACAGATGAGGGAATTAAAGATTAGCACTTTCTCCTGTTCAAACACAGCAGTGTCATAAAGCAGTACGTGCTGACAGCATAAATGGCACACATAATGAGCTATTATTTTTCCGATTTTTTAAACTAATATTTTAAAGGCAAGAGATTTCTTCAGTTGTATTTTGTGACATTATTCAACTTGAACTTTAGTTTTATTTCATCATAATATTTGTAATGTAGCTCCTCAATAGTTGGTTTTCTCATCTGATGTCATTATAATCTCATAGGTACAGTCAGGCTGCGTTCCCAGTGCAGATAACAGGGGAGAGATTTGTCTGCTAGTTCTCTGTCACAGGTTCTCTTGCACTAGTTAAAGCTGAACAGAGGATAGAGAAGAAGGCCTTTCAGTTTTAAAACAAGGTGTTCAACTCATGAAACTGACAGCTGATAAAACTTTTTATCATTTAAATTATTTAAATCAAACAAAAAAATAAAAGGGTCAACTTAATCAACTTAATAGTCTACTTGTCATGTCTAAGTGTAACATTTTTATGCTTATATTTTGAAAATGGGAAGGGGCCCATTAAGCTTTAAATGCTTTCAGTGTATAACACAATTTTAACATACTGTAAATACTAACTGACCATTAGCAGGGATCTGTGGAAGAACAGAGCCAGCAGCTGAAGAAGATCGTATCTGATGTAGTTGTCGGTCTTCTCTAGGCCCAGAATGCGAGGTGGGAAGAAAGGTTTGTCTTCATTCAGCGTCATTTCATAAACACTGTTCCAGGGAAAGAATCCAAACTGGAAGAGGTATTTCACCACCACCATTACCTTGAGAGGAGCAGAGCAGTACAGCGTTACAACCAGTCAGAGCACATAAAGGGAACAGTATGCATGATGTAAGCTTGTATTAAGTCTTGGGCTCATTACTGTGATTCTGTAAGTTGATTACATTCAGCCACTAAATGCTCCACAGTGTTCACAACCTAGACATGAAGTTCTTCTGTCAGCTCTCTGTTGCTGTTGGTAGTGTACAGCGGGTTTAGCACTGAGAAAGGCTGTTGCTAGAAATGAGAGTACTGAGGCTGAACTGGAACAGCAGAGCTGTGGGCTGAAAGGAAAGCTGAAAGGGGCAGCTCAGTGGAGACTGCATTTGGAATTTGAAATTTACATTTCACATCGATATTTTAAATAATTTCATTAGTTCAGCTTTACACTAATTCAGATTAAAAATATTCAGTTTAAATCACTGCGTGATTCAGAGTCAGAAGCACACATTATGTGCCCTGTAAAACCAAAAAAAGGAGCTAAAAGAGACTAAAGTTCAGTGGAGTTCTGCACCTCAAGGGCGCTGATGCTTTGGTATGTTTTACTCTTCTCTTCTGAAACAACATCAACAATATTCATCTGCCTGTGATGCTTTATGGCACAGAAGTTACTTAAGTTTCTGATGTTTGTCTCTCAGCATTTCTTACCTCTGTGTAGACTATAGCAGTCATCCAGAACCTCTTGGTTGGTCTTGGAACAGCCAACATAGCCCACAGGAACACCAATATGGGCAAGACCAGTGATATCACAGAGGCACTGACCACGTTGTTTAACACTATGATGAAATAGCAAACAAGCTCGGAGTTAGCTGCCAGCAGGTTGTACATGGCAAACAGCAGCTTCAGCAGACGGTTCTGGTTATTGTAGAACTCTCTGCTCTGTTCCAGCTCCTCGATGAAGAACTGCCTGCAGAGAGAGGACAGAAGGTCACAACCACAACCACCACGACAAAACACAACTTATAATAAACACATTCTTGACATTCTCTTTGCAAACATTGTTATACACACAAAACAATGCTAGCCACAAGGCACAGTGTCTACCTGTCCCCCAGCAGCTCACTGGCTGTTCTGGACTGTCTGTGTTGTTGCTTGGCTGGGACTGATATCAGCTCAATGCTGCTGGACTGGAGTTCTGGACTCAAGAGGTTCTCTGTGCTGTTGAGTCTTGGCCTGGGGGTAGACTGGCCTGGTACACCACCACTATCCACATCCAGGCAGCTGAGAGAGTGATTCAAAACCACACACATAAAAAACTTACTACAAGCAAAACTTTAAATCTGAAGTCCCTCAAGCTGCCACCAGATAAAACAGACTATTAACTATTCTCAGTCTTACCAGTAATGTGTACATCTTGTGAGAGGAAAAGGTAATGGCAATGAATACACCCACCACAAGAGCATCCATGTTTGAATAAGGACAAGCTCTCATTACATCACCAAGAAAGAATTCCACCTAAACCAGTGTGTGGACCAACATTCACAGTGTGATGTGTCTCTCCATATATGGCTGGTAAATCTTTTCCACTCTAACCTGAATCTGGTTGAGTTTTCTGCATCAGTTTCATCCAAACAGGTCTCCAGTGTGGGACTCTCACTGCCCTGAGACAACTGGTCGTCTGTGGAGTCTGCTGTTGCATGATGCTGCCGATCAGAAGGAGATAAGTTAGTGCTAAGGGTGTGTGTGTGCGTGTGTATGTGTGTATCAAGATCAGTTTATGCTGTGTCGTGTTTACCTGCTGTATCTTGTGTATGATGAAGTAACGTTCATTGCACAGAACCGTTGATGTCTCTCTGTACTGTTTGGTCAGCAGGTTGAGCCACTGAGTCAGTCCATCCACCATAGCCAGAACTATGGCCCATAAGAAGCGCAGGATATCCAAGATCCTCTGAACCATCTCACCGTGACCTGCAGCGCACAGTGGAGAGGAGAACAGGTGATACAGTGAGGGATTCAGTAAGGCTTCTGAGAAGTATTCATGTGACAGAGCCTAAAATATTCTAGCATTTCTAAAAATTCTGGTTTTAAATGGTATTTCATAATGACAGCAGCTAGATGTGTGTACTGTTACTGTCTACTATCTAATAAGGCTATCTCAACCAAATAAAGCTGAGAATCTGAACCAATCACCTCTGTCTCAAAGGGAAACTTCAGCTTTTTCAAGATTTAATGGCTAATGGTGACAAAAGTTTTTGAATTCAGTCCACTACTGAGCAAGAGCAACGTAACCCTTCAGGGCCAATGACAAAAGTCATAGTATATTCACTAGAAGTGCTTTTCTCATGTTCTGTGAGGTAAATTTTGTTTTCTGTCACTTTGACATCACTCTGAAGTGGAATCCTTTTCACTTCTGCAGTGTTTTCACTCAGTGTTAAACCAATAGGGCAACATGGCAAAGGAGACAGAGAGGCTGTTTAGTGATGGGAAGTTTCCTGGTTCCTCCTTTTGATGTCGTAAAGTGCTGCATAACTACAGTAATATTTACTGATAAAATCTTGAAAAACACTGAAGTTACTGAAGAAATACGGATTCTGTGATACATAACTGGATTACGGCCTATTTAGATATTTAGGCTGATTAAGTGCCCCATTTTCTGAACACACAACCAATAAACTGAAAGTATTGGTTAGTTATTCTCAAGGAGAAGCGATTTGATTCACCGCACACTGTGATGCGGTCAATACAGCAGCATGACATATGAAAGATGGCAGAAGAAAAGACCATGAATGTGAACCTACCAGACTCCTGTTCCTCTGGCTCCTCCATCTCCTCCTGAATTACAAGGTCCGCAAACACATCATTGTCACCACAACCTAGACACACACACACATACACACACACACACACACACACACACACACACACACACACACACATAACTCAGAGGATGAAGCTTTTGCATTAAACATTTCAGTAATACAGGATATAAATATAAATACAAATATGCTTAAATTAGTTCATTTCATTAACTATATTCAGAAATAGTTCAAACAGCTTCTTTACAGACCTTACACATAAATGTAGAGTTTAATTAGAGAGATGGAAGGAAAGGTCACACACTCTCCTCCCTGAGCACTAAGCTAAACAATGTGAATTCCGACAGCCCATCTGCTCTGACCTTCCTGACAGTGAACAGTAAGTAAGAATATTTCACCTATCATGGAGAGTGGCCCCTGTTGTGATTCCGCTTTTCCTTCTCTCTCTTTGTCTTTACTCTCGATCCTCCTCAGGTGTCTCTGGCGTCTCTGACGGTCTCTTAAAGCTGCTTTCACACTGGTCACCCACGCCTGGTACGCCAACTGAGAGGAAAACAACAACAACAGTTCAATCAACATATGCAAATTAGAATTACAGTCAGATATTGTGGACATGTGACTCCTGAGACTTCCCACAGCTGTTTGTGTCCACGCTCTACAACATAACTGTAACACAGCATGCATGATGACTAATATGTCAATGTAAAACTCTAATTTTAAAAAAATAGTACTGAATAATGTATATTTATTGACCTGGCAGGCAGTCTGTTTCTGAGGCTTCTGTTCTTCAGACTGTAGCTCCTCTTCATCTTCACTGTCTGATTCAAACAGGTAGTACTCTCCTGAGTGGAGCACTGTGAGTAGAAAGAGCACATTATAATCTCTTCACTACATGGAGATGATCTGAGGTTAGATCAGAGAGACTCATTGACTTTTACAGTATGTTCATTTGCTTTGTTTGTCCTCGGCGCAATCAGGATTTTAAAAAAAAGTTTGTCATACCTGTAGCATGGTCCAACCACGGCCGGTGCCACTTTTTCTTCCTAGACTTCTTCTTGTCTGACTCGGTCTCTGTAAGGAAACCAGAGAAGGCTTAGACTGGAGAGTGTGGTGCACAGGAGTTTTACTAACAGTGCAGTTTAAGGAGGTCATGGAGTTTGTAAAATGATATAGGTTCATCGTTAGGGAAAATGTTATGAATTATGAATGTGCTCAGCAGATTTCATGGCACACTAGCAAGAACTTCATAAGGTGTCAGCTTGTTTTGGAGTTCTTCTGCCTCCTAGTGGTCAAGCATTGATTCGTGCAGCTTTAACTAAGAACAAAAATGTATGAGCTGTACACTGTTTGAAAATAACAGTGAGTAATACTCTGCCTTTCCCCTCCAACATGGAATGGGCTCCGTTTTGGTTCATGCACCTAATTTTGAACCACTGAGGAAATGTCAACCAAAAATAAACTACTTAAGCATAAACAAGAAAAGTTACTTCTCAGCTGGACCTAAAACATAGCAGGGTTTCCTTGACCTGAGGTGCAAACTAAAGTGTGTGTCATTGTTTGCAGCAACAAACAAGTTGACATCTGTTAGCGATAGGCCCATGGAAAAGGTGGAACTCTTTGACTGTGAACACTACTGACTGTTTAGCTCTCCAAATATTTTCCTAGTTAAACAGTGAAGCAGTGAGCCTTACCAACAGTCTGACTCTTGTTGGGATCTTCACTTGTTTTGTGTCCGTCTCTGTACTTCTGCTGCTTGGAGCGAATTCTCTGCATCCTGAGAGAAAAGGACAGGAAAAGGAAGATAGGACACAGAAAAAGAACATTTGCTGTAGGATGATGTAATTCCATGTATTCTATATCTACCTGATCTGTGCCTATTGTATATATTAAGGTATACTTCACTGTCTATGAGACAGTGCTGAGGGCAACTCAAGGTACAACACTTTGTTTTTAAGAATTCCGTCTTCATCTTCATTCCTATCTGTTCTTTGATGCACAGTTATGTCACTCACAAAAGCAGACTTGTTGTACTGTGAACACTTACGATCTCTTGAGCTGTGACAGAGATTTCTTCTCAGCTTGTTGGTGGAACTTGATGTTCTTCACGATACTGGCTTTGAAGAGCTCAAACCCTCTGGAAGAAAGTCACAACTGTCACTGCATGTGTAGACAGCATAATGAATACAATGTTGAATGTTTATATTGTCATTGTATACCTTATGTTAAGCACCTAATAACCAAATGAGTTTTTCACTGACACTGAACAGCCTCATGGAGACAGAACAATATAAACATCAGCATATCTTGTTCATGATGAAGCTGACTTGGACAGAGCATGAAGCACATGATGCAATGTGATACACTGATTCTAATGAAACTGTGACCTCCGTGGAAGTTGAATCCATTTTAGGCATTTAACTCATTTTAAGACGTATGTGCCCTTTCAAAGGGTTGAATTCGTCTTATGATGTCATCATAATATTAGCATTAGATAATGCTGTTTTAATAATACATAATAATTTAATGCAGTTTTATCCAGTGTTCACATTTATGTCCTGGAGATGTATGCATGACTGATGTTCTCATTTGCATCTTCAAACAAAACATTTCAGAAAACTTGGAATCCAAAAAGTAATTGTCTAGATTAAACTTGAATTCCTAAAGAAACTATTATTTATTTGTCCTTAACGTTTTGATTTGTCACACAGAATGAATGTTCTCAGATTGTTGGGTTGAAGTCAGAAACATGTACTGTATATATGTTTTCATCTTTCTTATTCCTTAAATAATCTGGTGACCCTTAGCATTGGAACCACTGCATTAGCTCCTTCAGTGATCTGTACATTGTGTCTTACATTACATCATTATCATTGTTACCTTGATGCCTGTTTGGCGGAAGCCTGCAGCTCTGCCACCACATGCAGGAAGTAGAAACTGAGGAAGACCCTCCTCTGCAGCAACAGGAAGAGGAAACAGATACTGTCCCAGATGATCCCAGCCTCTTCTACTGGGAGGCTGCAGTTCTTGTTGCTCACTACTTTCGCTGTCAGGAAAAAAACACAATATCTCACATCAAGAAAAAAAGACATTCTGCAGAGCACATCTGTCAGCATCTGTCAGCTGTGACTTCCTGATAAAATAAACTATCAGCACACAAATACACAGCCATAACTATAGATGAAAAAACATCTTGTGTGTTTAATACTAAAGATTCACTGTAGAAAACACAATCCAATAATAAATAATGTGTGCTTAAATTATTAATTCAATGATTATATTTATTATTCAATTACAGACACTATTTCTAACGTATACATGGTCATTGTTGTGGTGTATTACTCCTAACAAAGCACTTACGGTCATAGTATCCTTTGACTGTACAAACCAGGCTGAAGAGCTGAATCACCCAACAGAAGCCATTCTGCATCTCAAACACAAACACACACGCCAGGATCTGAAACACACACACACAAAATACACAATTCAGTGTTTTCAGCTGTGGACATTTCTTTTCAATCCATCACAATTAAAAAAAAATAGACTGTCTCTTGATATTGTCAACAACTGTTGTACCACAAAAGTAGATCAAGTGTCAGGACAGTCCAGGACTCATAAAGGTCAGTTAGACTCACAGTAAGTCAAATGCTGCCTCATCCCCTCAGCGACGGTTTAAATTCATCTTTTAATGGTGGATGGATTAATAAAAAATGAAATGATCTCCCCAGTAAATCAGTCAATCACCAAGTGAAATGAATAAATAAATAAGGCTGATCAAAGTATCTCTATAGCTGCCATAACTCCATACAGCAGAGAGTGTAGTTACATTTCTTAGATGATTGTTCAGTGCTGCTATGTATAGCAGCAATGCGCATCAGCATGTTAATGTTAAAGCAGCTTTACATGGCCGAAGTGCTGCTTGTGTTTCTGACAGGTGTAGAAACAATTTCTAAGAAAAAAAACAAAATTCATCAAGTTTGATAAGTACAGGAACAAAGACCATGTCTCAAGCTCCCATTTCTGCACCTAAACTACTCAAACACACCTTATCCATTAACTTCCTCTCTGACTCACCAACACAGTTTTCACATCCCTCCTTCCACACGTTGATAGTTGATGATACAACATTTAGTACATATTAGTACCAAAAAAAAACAAAAAGTGAAACAAACCAAGAATCTTCTCAAATCTGCACCAGATAATGAGTTATACACTTACTGATAACATATTTTTAGATATGATGACAGCCACGTTATAGATGATGAGACAGTCCCACAGAGTGAGGCGGGTCCTGGACGGTTTGACCAATAGCTGGGTCCCAAATAACAGAAAAAAGAAGCAGGCAAGTAGATAACCCAATCCAAACACAGAGATCCTGGTGGCCCCAGTGATGAAGACCACTGACAGCACGAACCAGAAGAGGTGACGAAACACCAAAACTTTAGCCATGTCCAAGTAACTCCTGAAGGAAGACAGGAAAAAGCTTTTACTGCTGGAGATGACAGGAGAGCGAGACATTTGAGCTGGATTTGACTGGTTTCATGTGTGTCATTGTAAAGAACAGGGGTAAGACAGTTTTGAATATTTACCTGCAGTTGATGAAGTTGGGTGCAGGGTTGAACAGTCGACCTTCCATTGGTTCAGGGTCATCTGTGTTCTCTCCTGCCAGAACCATCCACTCCTCCGTGTGCTCACACTCAAACACCATCCACTGCTGGGATGCACACATCAGCAGCACAAAGTCCGCTATGGACACACACAACAAAACAATACATCATCATTGTTATTGTTATCATCTATTGAGACCAAACACCTCCAGATCATTCAGTCTTATTGTCATCACCCTGTCCCTAACTTTGTCCTTAATTTTTGCCTGCCTTATCGTCCACGTCCAACCCAATCTCTTCATCCTCTTCGCTACATGGATTTTTGCCCACCCCAGTCATCCTGACCTCAAAGATCCCGCAGTTTCACTATAAACTGTTTTCGCTAGTTCTGGTTTCCTGGATCATGTTTGCTTGTTGGGTTTGCAACCACTCATTATACCATCATCATCATGGAGTTGGCTCATGTGATATTGAATTAAATAAAGATGAAGATGGGTGTTGGTTAGCTGTGACCTGTGGCCCTTTGCTGTCTTTCATCAACTCTCTCTCACCACATTCCTGTCACTCTTCAGTCTCTGTCAAATAAAGCTTTAAAAAAAATACGTGTGCGTTCAGTACCGTCAGTGAACTCAGCGTTTCCTTCATATGTATCACATGGAGAGTCATGTAGGACAGAATGAAACATTTGAGCCAGTGGAAAGATTTGAAACATTAGTGCATGCGGTGTTGTCAGGAGTGAGTATATATTTTTACTCAAAATAGGGCATCCAGGTCAATGATTTCTGAGGGATTTTGTGTCTGTCCTGTGTGTTACTTTTTCAGTCTTCCCAAGATTTCACCCCTGTGTTAATGTGACTGAAGCCTACGAGGAGAAGACATCTGCATAATTAGGCTGTAGTGAGTTAGTTGTAGTTAGTCTGTAATGAAGATTATAACTAATTTAACTGGGTTGAGTCAGAACATCAAAAGTCACTTCATCAGGATCGATCACTATCATCTAAATATTGGAATTCTTCTCCTCCACAGTTCTTTGTTTATTTGGCCTACTTTTAACTGAAAATGATAGTGGATCATCTGGTGTTAGTCTAGTTTGCTGAAGCCAGTGTTATATGGATTTTAAGACTGCAGTGAATCTATTCATACCAAACATGTCATGTTATTTTACTGGGAAAGTTGTCTTTACCATGAGGTCTGTGAGCCCTCAATGATTGCTTGTAACATTTGCTTTGCTGTCAGACAGCTGTTGGAAGTTCTAAAGTTAGCACCAAATTAAAAGTTTGTCTGACACACATTCCACATCTGACTTCCAATCCCTTTATGACTCGCTATACATATATTTTCCCAGGTGTCATCATCTATCATTGCATTGATTTCTAATTCCTATTCACTCTTAATATGATAGGTGTTATCTGATGTGTCTTTCAGTAGACTTTTATTAATACGTGATACCTGATGCTTTGTTGATACCAACTGTTGGGAAACATTTATAAAGTACCTTTCAACCTCTATTGGATCTCTCTTAAGACTATCCCAGTCTGTGTGCTTAGTGAGATAGTGTCGTATTTGTAGATATCTATAGAAGTCATTTGGGGGCAAGTCAAATTTCTCTTGGAGTTGTGAAAATGATTGCAATGTGTTGTTTTCAAACAACTGGTTAACAATAACCAGGCACTTTTCCGCCCATCTTCTATACGCTAAGTCTGTCAAAGATGGGAGAAAATCGAGGTTTCCAAGAATGGGCAATGCCCTTGACAGAGGCATAGACCCTTTTAATTGCTTCTGTACACTGTTCCAGACCTTTTTATCTTCCTCTGAGTCTGCTGACTAAGAAAGGGAAGAGTAGATCTTGAATGCATTTTGAATCAGTTTTTATTGTTTGTTGTTTGTTTTTTCGTCTGTGTGTTTGTTTTTGTGCTGTGGATGGGGGGAAACCAGGGCACCTGGAGCAAACCTGCACAACTTGATATTACTTAAGTCCTCCTTCTTCTTCTTTCACCTCTTTGGTTTCCAGGATGTACTGCTGTCCTGTCTGGAACATTTCCCTGAGCCTCTTTCTGGGATTTGAGTGCCAGTGCAGGTCTGATGGTCTCCTGCTGCTGGCACGCTTCTCCTCAGTGACTTCAGCCTCCTGATTTTTTGGAGAGCCTCTCTCTCAGCCTTGAGCTCAGTGGAGTTCTTCAGGTTGAGTGACATCTGTACACTGAGCTGGATTTTCAGCTCCTCCAGCTCTCTCCCAAGAATCTTCTCACTCTCAAGGGCATTTTGCTGCAGGATAGTGATCTCCTCTGCCATCTTTTGATGGAGGGCTTCCTGCTCAGTGTTCAAGTTGTGGATTGCACACTAGCCCTCTGACACTGAGTCTGAATGATTTCCTTGTTAAACTCATACTGAAAGATATCGACCTGCTGTCTGACCATGATGACATTGGTGTCATACTTCTGGGTAACGTCACCATGTGAAATGCAGATCTTGTCCATTTATTGCTGGAGAATCTTGTTCTTCTCCTTCTCTGCATCCAGCTCAGCAGAGAACTTCTCCTGGTTCAGTTTGTGTGCCTTGTGCAGCTCCTCATAACTTCAGGTCAGACATAAGGGTGTCAGCCTGTGATTGTGGCATGTAGAACCACAAGTGTGACATTTGAGGCCTATAAACCTATAAAAAGTCTTATATGCCTTTTTATAGGTTATACCATAAGTGTTTCACACAACAAATGAGGGCTCCAAATAATGACAGGTACTTTTAATTCTCCCAAAATATATCGCAGCTTGGGGGCCCCTGGTGGCTCTGTGTGTCTGCATAGTCCGCATATAGCAAGAAACGGCAAACACTGAGGGAGTGCTGACTTTAAACAGCAAATTAAAACATGAGCAGAGCAATCATACAAGTATATGTACACAAACTGACCTATGAGGTTTTGGGAGTTGGGCACAGTGTAGAAGTCAGGCAGATAGATCCATTTAATGAGAGCAGAGTTTATCAACACTGGAGTCTTCCACCGCCATGGGTAATCTACAGGACAACAGACACACAAGAAATGCAGGTAGAAGTACATTCATTCATTTTACTGAACAGTCCTCTTTTTCTTGAAAAATATGCTCTTTGTGACCTGAAACCATACCCACACTTTGAATGTGAGTTCAATACTAAATAAGATTAACAGACTGATGTGTCAAAGGTGAAAAACTCAGAAATGGTCATAGTATTTAATGTCCTGCTTCTTTTCACACCGTCCTCTTGGACAGCCAATTTTCTCACAGAGGATTTAATAGAAAAGTGTGTAAGTGTTAAGTTACTACGTGAGGACATGCGGTGCAGGCTGAATTTGTTCTGTATGCAGCAAGGCAAGTTTGTATAAAACAAATTTTAAAGAAAAGCAGACAATGAATCCCAACTGGCCTGAACATTAGAAAAGTCTTGACAAATTCAGTTGGCTAACATGGTCCAGCTGCTAATTATCCAACTTTTAGTCTGCTGCGTCAGTCCCAACTCTGGTTTTCCGTGCTGTTTGTTAATAACTGATTGTCAGAATGAGTCAGATCATCTCCTGATCATTTACTAGATGACAGCGTCTGACATGACATGTATTCAGTAAAATTTGGCCAAAAGGACCTGAGAGCAAACCTGTTTCATTTTCGTTAAGGATGTGAACTAAAGTGGTTGTATTAATGACATCACCGTGTGATGTCACTTCCTTTTCACTCAGTAAATATTACACACTGAAGTCTCGGCTTTGTATTCAGCTATCATACAGATGAGAAACAGCCTCTTTGAGGAAATGACCAAAAGCTAGTGAGATGATCACAGAGGACAGGACTGGACCATATACCCATTAGACTGTCAATACATGTACTGTACATTAGATATTGTCTGGGTATTGTAATACAAACTGAAAAATGGACAATGCTCCACTGCAGTCATAATTTATTTTGTCATTTAGCTGAACTTCACATGCGGACTCACCTTTGCAGAGAACGGGTGGTATGCCCACACACAGCAGATACTGGTAGATCATGAAGATGGACAGAAAGAGACAATATCTGGGCCAGATTTTAGCAATAGCTGCCCGCCGCCGCCTCACTAAGATGGCTACCAACCAACAGCCATGGATTATCACCAAGAAGTTCATCCGCTGGCCAATCACATTCACCGTCATCAGGAAACAAATCTTTTTTTTTCAAAAAGAGAGACGGGAAATACGTGGTTATCTTTCTTTCTCACATTCGCATGTGATTGTATTTGAATAACATCTAAAAATGATTGCAATGGAAACCCTCTTGTTAAATCTTGATCACTGATCATTTTCTGCTCAAAAACAAAGCTACCTCTAATCCAAACTTGTAGAAGGTGTAGTTGAGCAGGTACTTGAGGCAGGGTATGAGGCCCTGGTTCAGAGTGTCCCTGGTGGCAGCAGGAAACAGAGCGGGGATGGTGGGGGGAGATCGTTGGAGCTGACGGTAGTGGTGAGTTTGGTGACGATACACTGTTGCCTCAAACACCAACAACATCAGCACTAATAAATGATTCTGCAAAAAAAAAAAAAAAAAAAAACATCCAGCACATGAGTTCCCTTTGGAGCAGCTCTGAGTAGATACACTGAACACAGAGTCATTTCAAATTCCAAAATAAAGTCTTTTCTTATTTATCTCTAGTAGTGTCATCATACACATGAACATACCTTGCTGTATCCCAGTACGGTGGCATCTTTCCTGATGCCAACCCATTTGGCTGGATCCACCGGCTCTGCATACAGAGAGGAGTTCAACATCTCCTCTGGTAACAGGTTGGTTTTATTTATAAGAGGCTGCGAAGCAAATAGGAAAGAAGCAAATTCATGAGTGGGATCAACACCTTATCACACCAACTCCCAATGGAGCACATTCCTCTCATGTCAAGTCACGTTACTCATGAATAGATTATTATAAAGAGTAAGGTCTAGACCTGCTCGGCATGAAAAGGGTCATGATGTGACGTGATATAAATATAATTAAATTGAATCGAATGTCAGCTCATGTGACAAAAACAAGACAGAGTCCAGATGAAGACAGAGTGCCCCCTCGGTTCTCTTTACTTTATTTATTGCTGCTGTTTTTTTAAAAATTTTTTTATCTTACATATCTAGTTCATATAAACTTTGCATGTGGCCACATGCAGGAAAGGAGGTACCACATGTGGCAACAGGATCGATTGTTATCGAGCATAGAGCACATGGCATTCACACATCATGAAAATGTTTAAATAATTTCACATGTTTTCCCATGTTAAATTTGACATGTGATTTTGCATATTCATGTGTTTTTTTCTGTAAGGGCTATGGAATTTTAAATAAACTCTAACAAAACATACTGTACTGCTAATGAACGTTTGTATCCTTACTGTCTCATGCAATATTCAACCATAACATTTTATTATGTAGTTGTGGACAGTTCAGATAACATACACAAGATATAAAGACAATGGTGTGTGTGTTTGACTGAAGAAAGATCCATTTTCAGTCTACTCAAAGTCTGGACGGGTCAAAGTCCCTATTTGTGGCTTCCACCAAATCTGCCTGACATAAATCCAAACTATTCTAAGCACAATTCTTTCATATAAGACAAACTGAATGAATATATCCTAATACTCAGTCCCACACATTCTGTTGCCCTGTTTACTCACTCAGAGGTTAATTTCCTCCCATTACATAGCACTTGTTAAAAACTGCAGTGTCCAGTTGTTTTAGAATAAGAGAAACTCTTTAAAGGATTTTCACTGTGAAAAGAAGCTTTGGATTGTCTTGAACCTTAGATACTGACCTGATCTACTACTGTTGATCAAACATATATGCACAATCCACATACAGTACATAACATTTCGCAGGACCCCGCTCTTCTGTATAGCTAGACTCTTCATAATGCAAACTTTCAGACAGAGAAAAAAACACTGTAGGGCTGTAGAGACTAAAACTGGTTCAGCGTGAGAATGGAAAAACTCTGCCCGTTGCCTTGTAAACAACTTTAATTGCAGAGACAGAATGGTCAGATCCCTCCTCGGCTGGCATGTGTGTGTATTTAACAGCTATTAGCTTCACCACAGGAGCAACTAAGGCCTTGTTGAAACTCAGCACAAAAGTGCCAAATGATTGTTGTAATAAAGATTTTGTCTCTGATGTGGCGTGTACGTGAGGCACAGATGCACTAATACTCCTGTTCCACTGAGCTCTTGACATATCATGTCTGAATGACTGCCCACTTCTCTATCAGTGAGTCAAAAAGCAGCAGCCAAGAGACATTACTGAACTGTATGTATGAACTGGCATAAACAAAGTGAATCAAATACCAAGTGAACAAATTTATTTTCATTGTGACACCTCTTTGGGCCAAAAAATAAAATAAACTTAGGACATTGGTATAGTATAGTATAGTATTGTGGATTTTATGTATACGGTTGGCATTTTATTCCATATTTTGAAATGTTTAACTGTATAATAACAGTCTATAATATAAAATATTACTTTAATCTGTATAAATTCCCTTGAAGTGCTATATAAATAAACATATTGAAATATGACAGGGAACAGGAAAATGAAGTCATACTTCAGGGCATATTTTACAGTCTTTTACTGTCATTGTTCGGCAGTTTTTAAAAAAACAAAATAAATCAGATCAGTTCAAATTAGTTGAGTTTCACTGTGTTAAAGTGTTAATGAGCCATCAAACCAAAGTATATAGAATTTGATGACACATTTTAAAAAAACAAAGCTGCAGAGTAAGAAAGAAACAAGACAGAAACAATGCAGACAGAGACTCTTGACATGGTGTGTGTGTGTGTGTGTGTGTGTGTGTGTGTGTGTGTGTGTGTGTGTGTGTGTGTGTGTGTGTGTGTGTGTGTGTGTGTGTGTGCGTGTGTGTGTGTGTCTTACCAGGCTGCAGTTTCTGGAGTACTCCACAGGGTTTACAACACTGAGCTGGTACAGCATCTTGCACACAATGATGACACACACCCACGCTGTAGACAGACAGGAAGCCATGGGCCTGAAGCGACCATAGGGCATTGCCAGAGACCACAACACCACCAGGACCAGGTTCATCACAGATGGCTATGGACACAAACAGAACAACATTTAGGTCATATTGTTCCCCTGTTCAAGAGCTTTGGGCCAAGTATCATCCAGAACATGTGCAGGTCATTCATCTCTCATGTGCAGGTCATTCATCTCTCAGACTGACGGCTAAAGGGATAACTCGCCAGATAACTGGCAGAAGCAGACCTCTGCCACCTGAAGTTAACCATGCTGGTTAAGTACTGGTTGACACCACCTGGATTTGGCCAATCAAACAGTAGAGAGGGCGGCACCATGGGTTAGGAAGAACAATGAGGGAGGATGAGCTGAATACTCAGAGTTGTATAACAGAGTGCTAGCTACTTATAAAGATAGAAGGAAGAAAATGTGATGATCAATACATCACCTTTAAGACGGAGTAAAGTTGACTGGGATATTACTAATGCAGAAGACACACACAATAATGATGATTGTGATGATAACTGGAGGAATCTGACAGTGTTTCATTTATTCTTTCTTTTTCTCACTCCTCTCTCACACACACACCCACAAACAACACCCATTCTCTCTGCCTTTACCTCTTGAAGTGCAACCCACACAGAGAAGAAGGCCACCATCTTGAGGATATGAAGCTCGAGAAGCCTCCAGAGAAACACTTGAACTTTGGTGAGAGTGTCAGAAAACCTCCTGGACAGGACCAGTAACCTGTCCATCACGAGTCCCCACTTACTGGGCATCAACTCCACTGAGCAAAGAGGAGAGAGGAGGGATGAACAAAGAGAGTGAGAGGATGCTTTTTTGAATGTTGATTGCACTGATATAAAAACAAAAAGTCAGAAGAAAAGCCTCATACAGTGTCAGTGTCATGTTACAACATGTTATTTCCACATTATTACATCAGAATAATGGTAATAATAATAATAATGGTATATCTTGTTAGAACAATGAACTTTTCATGTTATAATACAGATATAATACTATATACTGATCTATTTTTCTTTTTGTTACATGACATGTAAAACATGTAAAGCTTGTGGAGGCCAACAGGAGAGAGGGCAGACCTCTAACACTGAGCTGAAACAGAAGTACTGTATGTTCAGACTCTGTGGCTGTCCAAAGTTTGAACTCTGTATACTTGTGTTCAGTAACTGATTTCTCATGATGCAAACATTCAAGCAATGCTGTAGAGGTCATATATATTATCATATATTACCATGTATATCAGAATGGTGTCAGGAAGAAGTTTGCAATCATAAAGAACCTTACCTTCATCTTCAGATTCTTCATCCGTGTTAGTCACTAGGTCTTCCTCTTCAAAGTTCCTCCCCACATTACCGGAACCAGTCGGCTCGGCCCTCTCCACGTTCTTCTTCCTGGTGGCAGACAAATAAAAAATCCCTCAGGAATACACAATACAAGCTGGTTTGAATCTAAATATGAATCTGTAATATAAGTGATATGATAAGAGATATGGTGACAATATTCCAGGAAAAAAAGATGTTTCATAGAGAGTCAAGAGCATTCCAAAAAAGACTGGACCAACTTTCTACTGACTGACTGTCTGATCTCTTTCACATCTCTCTCTTCTCTCTTTGGCAGAGAAAAATCCTGTGTCTCAATGGGAATTATCATGTTCATGTATCTATTATATGCCATTTTATCTTTTTTGTGTTTTTTTAAATAGATAATTTAATAGGTATTTTTGAGGGGGCTTTATTGTGACAGATAAAGCTGTAGAGTGAAAGGAGTGTGTAGGGTGTGTTACTTGTGTATCGGTGTAACATGCTCCAGGTCAGTGATCCTCATGAAGGGTTTGTGGAAGTAGTGTAGCTGCAGAATACAGGCCAGCAGGAAGAATCCAGGGATCAGAATACTGGTGAAGAGTTCGGACAGAGCAAACGTCTCCAGACCAATGGCTGCCAGCCTGTGGCAACAGAGGGGAGGGGGGACAATTGCACCTTCATTATCATATTTTTAGATATGTTTGCCCTGATCAGCGGTGTAGAGGAAGACATGAGACAGTCGCAAGATTTCATCAAAGAACGTACTGTTCCTCTGTGAAGCCAGTGAAGTTTCTCCAGTATCCAGGGAAGTCTTCAAACTGGTAAGTGTAGATGGAGATCAGCACCAGCATGGTGTAGGCCACAACAAGCCACCAGAAGAGCTTCAACAGACGCCTCCACAGAGAATAGTACACCTGGGAAATATGAAGAAGTCATTCATTACAAGAACTTTATATAATTAACACTACATTTGAAATATCTATGTGCAAATAACAGTCATGATCAGATCATCATGAGTCAACACAAGTCTTTCTGGTCAGATCTGGTTTGACCTGCTCCTACCTGATAGAGACAGAGGCAGATCAGGAACAGCAGCATGTAGATGATCTTGTATCCAACAAGTTTTCCAGCAAAGGAGACCATGATGAACATCCCTCCGCACACATAGATCCAGTATTTGGCATAACTGCTCATCACCATGCCTCCCAGAACCTTCAGCACCGATTCATTACCAGCTCCCTCTCCTGGCAAGAAACGGAGGAGAGAAGTTTTTGATTTCAAGTTTTATCAAATCTAAAGGGTTGTTGTTTTGGTGCAGGACTTGATTTCAAGACTTTATGTATCTTCATATGGGCTGAAATATGTGCCACGAGAAACTGAATTTGAATCATTTTTATCTAAATATGAATTTGAATTGCTTAACTTGAATAATTGCATTAATTGCAATAATTATTTTGCATTAATAATTGCATTGTTCAATTTGAATTTATTAGTTCATTATTATTAGTAATTCAAATTCAGTTCTCAATTAGTACCTGTGTGTGTGTGTGTGTGTGTGCCATGGCAGTGACTGGGGCAGTTACTGCCATGCCAGGGCAACTGCTGCTGTTATGGACATTTGTTTTTTTATTTATTTAACAGTCATCAGAGTTGTATTAGACTTGCTGGCACTAGCATTTCCATTATGTGATTTCTGCATTAATTTGCCAGGAAATTAATTTCTCAACCGCTGCCGCTGTGTGGTGCAGCTGCCACTGACATACCACGGCAACCACTGCAACCACTACAGTGACCTTTTTCCTATATAGTGTATCATGATTGCATAATTGAACAACATATTTTCTCAAATATTGTAGACAGCCCTTAGTGCAGGATTTTAAATTAGAATCTTGTGATGCACTGAGAAATTTAGACTACCAGGCTTTATATGCACATTTAGGATTTGGGGTCTGTAGGTGTGATTGGCAGTGGCAAATGCCCCAGACATGGTAGCAGTTGAGACAAATGTTGAGAGATTAATTAGATCTATGCAAATGAATGCAGAAATCACATGATGGAAATGTTACTTCCATCCAGTCTCATACAACAATGACAAACAAATGACCGCTATGCTCAGAAACGTAGATGCTGATTGGCCAAGAGGCATCATTGCTCTGCCACAAGCCACAGAAAATTTAATTTGAATTGTTGATTGTTGTTGATTGTTTGAATTGTGTGTGTGTGTGTGTGTGTGTGTGTGTGTGTGTGTGTGTGTGTGTGTGTGTGTGTGTTGTATCATAATGGCTCAGAGTTCCAACAGAAGTTAGTGCCGTGCAGTGTTTTCTGTGTGTGACAGATGTCTGACCTCCTGTAGTGACTTCCTGTAGTGGCGTGGTCGTTTTCCTTTTCCTGCTGAAGTTTTCCTTCACTGACTGACGCACCAACAGCCAGAAGGTTAAAGTGAACAGAAGCTGGAGAGAAACAGAGAAAAACATGAACATTAATCCAGTTCCCTGCAGGCATGTCTTCACTCTGCTGCTCAACTCAACAACATCATTTGCAGGGTCTGTACTGATGATCTAAAGAGACAAGAACACAGATGAGTTGATTTAAAGGGACTGCTGGACTCTCTGCAAGAGAAAACAGTCAAATAAACCGATTAATGCAACAATCAAAGATGAATAACATTTTTGTGTCCCTCCAACAGTGGGATCAGATGGTGTGATTAATTCTTGTAGAAAAGGAGAGAGTTTATCTCTGTCCAGGAGTTTGGCTCCAGTGTTGGTGTTGAGTGAAGTGTGTACTGCTTTTGGCTGTGATACTGTATCTAATCTGGCACAGGCAGGAGTTGAACTCATAATTTTCTGTCACTGACAACTGAGCTCATGCCTCATGGTGCTGTGTGGAGAGATGATCCCTACTATCTGTTTGAAACACTCAAATTCATGGATATGTTCCAGAGCCAGGAGTCAGTGTGATGAAGGGTTATATTTCATGATTAATATTATACACAATGTTATGTAACAAGTTTACAAGTCACCCAGTATCTATAGTCTCATCTTACCAAAGCTCCCAGTCTTAGACAGGGGTACTGGGCTCTGTCCAGTCCCAGTTGTCTGAGGCTCATGGTTCCCACAGTGGTGGGCAGTTCAGGCTGAAGCTCCATAGCCCAGACATACTGCAGACAGCACAGAGCCAGGCCATAGAGGAGGATGAACGGTGAGCACAGTGTGGCTGCATGCCGTCTGCAGAGAGAGACAGCAACAACTGAATTCAGGTCAAAACCCTGAAACAATACATCAGCTGTAATGTGACCTGCAGAGAAATGAACTGTGCAAATCACTTTTAAACTTATGATGCGTTTGCTGATGTGAGATTTTAAATTATGTTGTCACACTATGTAACTTTGGGATCCAGGTCAGGAGGCGTACATAGCACCAACTATTTCACAGATTTTGGTGAAAGTGGTTTTTGCCTCTGGTTTTCCCTCTGGTGTCACTCACTCTGATGTTTCTGATGGACACTTGGTAAATTGCCAACTGTAGCTGCTGTTAGCTACAGCTAAGTAATACAATCATAACAAATACCACATGTATTTGTTTGATTTATTGATTATGTCTTTGTTCTGATAATTATTACAACTGTCCATATTTACCACAGTGGGATTAAAGTCTGACTATTTTTCCATAATGTTGCTTTAATGATTTGTTCTGTCAGAGCTACAGGCGTTAACAGTACCTGGCTCGCAGGATCCAAATGAGACAAGCCCACAGCAGTAGCACAAATGTCAGCCAACTGTGGTACGTGATGCTCCAAACCTGAACAACAGCAGGGAAACAGCACATGAGAACAGAACACTTCCAGTCTGTGAGATCCATGATGCAATGCTGTATTCCTTCAACATATGATGTTAGCTGTAATAACAAAGTTAGTTAGTTACCATCATGGCTATGAGAGCACAGACATAGCTCTGCTGCATGACCACCTTTCCCAGGAGGAAAAATGGACTTTCACTCTGTTGACCATGGGGGGCGCCACTAACACCTGTCAGAAAAGAACAATCATCTTAGTATGCAGCACAATGAACAGAGAAGATCATCAGGACAAGTGATGAGCTTTATATCATTGTATGTGAGGAGCGATACTGTCTCAGCTTTCCTTCTCCGATCACACAGGTTGGAAGCTGTCACTGTGTTCTCAGACCTCAATGATTAGCTTGAGCGAATCAGGGGAAGCTGTGCTCCAACTATTTTTATGACCAGTAATTAATCTTCTCCCATCTTTTGTATTTAGGCAGAGGTGTGGAGAAGGTGAAGAAGGATGGCACCAAACTGCTTCATTCAAATCATGCAGATGATTAAAATCACATTTTTACATTGTGATCATACTCTGATTTATTTGTGTTTAATTGTGAATGACAGAACAATTTGTTGTTTTGATATGATGATGATGATGATTTTTTTGACCTTACATGACTTCCTCCACATCGTTGTATTTATTTGTCACCTCATTCCTGATCAGAGATCAGAGATCAGACTCATGCAGGTAGCTTTAGTTTGGATTGATTTCATACCCAGATCTGTCTGACTCTCTCCAGCCACAGTTCCTGCTCTGCTGCTTTCTGTTCCTATAGACAGGAGCATGAGCTGAAAGACAAGAGAACACAGAGATACACTTTAAGATACAGACATTAAATTACATATACATGCATAGAGAGAATTTGTGGGAGCTCTTAATAGCTTCAAGGCATGTTAGAAAGTCAAATGTCAGAGCAGTGTGCTGGTAAAGGGCAGTGAAAGAAGAGAAAACAGATGGATAGAAATGTTAGAGTGATAGAGTCAGCCCTTGACATAATGTGAGTGTCTGACAGTTAAGTCCTAATTTAGAGTAATACATCCAAACTGGCTGTCCACACTGGTGTATGTTTAGTAAATTACGTGTGTAGTTAGCTAAAGAAGTAGAAGTGCGTTACAAGCATAAACAACTTTTAACTAGGTTGTGTCAGACCCTCTCTCTGGCCTTTACAGAATATTTCATTAAGAAGCACATCTGTACACTGCAGCCATTCCCCCAGCTGACAAGAGTAGAATAATAATGAAGAGAGAAGGACGAGTGTAACAGTGTGTCCCACTACAATCGACAGCCTGTTAAGTTTTAATATTTATTTTTTTACCTGTGTGTCATCTTCATAGTTTTCTCTTGGTGGATTCCATGACCTTAACTCCACCATCTCCTCCTTTAACACTTCCTTTTTCTCCTGCTGCTCATCCTCAACCTGCTAAGCACAAACATGGCATCTGAGAATGAACACATATCCAAATTAAACAACATTATTAAATGGAAAAATGACTGTGCAAAGCTTTTGCTTGGTTGCACATAGAACATATATGTTTTTCCACTGTGTTCCATTTTAACTCCTGTTCCATCTTCTTGCTCTGCCAATGGTCAATTGTGTAAGAAATGGAGGAGCTGGACAGAGCAGGCCATCTTCCTCCAGGTCTTCATGCAACTATTTTTTTTTAAATTTTCAGTAGGAATAAAGAAGGAAGCAGATACCTGGCTCGATGTTCCATGACATCCTGTCTTGAGAACAGTTGCTATGGTAATGTAGAGGAGGAACAGTATTCCTGGGTTCACATAAACTGGCCAATCATGATTGGCATTAAGGTTGAGGTCATAGGGCGAAGAGCAGTTTCCTGGTATAATGATGTCCTTCAGACCAAAGAGTCTATAGAGGAACAGGGTTAAAGAAATAAAAAGAGATCCAATTAATTCATCACATGTTGAACAAATGCTAAGAACAAAGGATGAGGTGGATAGAAGTGTGAAAAGGTGGAATCAGTCATCTGCAGCAAATCTAATCCATATTGCATGTTAATGCATGTTACTGACTAAACTTCTTCCCTGGAGTTTCTGTGCCCTCTCGTCTAGCAGGTTCTCATGCATCGTGGCTGCTGCTGTGGTCTGCTGCTGACGTCCACTACATATATTATTACTGTCATTATTGCTACCATATCTCCATTACAGGTTAGTTTCTAGTTAATTAATGACTTGCTTCTGCTGTGCATCTGTGCCTCTCTATCTCTCTCTATTTATCTGCCCCTCTCTATCTTTAATCGGTCATAGTGGATGACTAATGAGTTTGGGTCTGTTTGAGCTTTCTGCCTGTTAAAAGGAAGTTTTTTCCTCGCCACTGTTACCAAGTGCTTGCTCATAGTGGAACTGATGGTCTCTGTGAATAAGATTATAAAGAGTAGGATCTAAACCTGCTCTGTATGAAAAGTCATGAGACAACTGAAGTTATGATATGATGATATATAAATAAAATCAAAGTGAATTGAATTAAAATATGTAATACAGAAATGTAACTGTCTGAAAATCTGAAAACTGTGAATAAAGGTAAATGAACATCTTATATGGAGAATATTCTCTGCTAACTGTAATGTCTGGAAGCCCTCAGAGGTCATGTAGTTATATATATATTTTTGTTATTCATTTTCTCATGATAACAAGTTAATTTCATTTGTTTTCTCATGTTATTTATGTCATTATGTTGAAATAACAAATGTTACAGGATCATTTTCTTGAGATCTTGTGATAACAAGACTGTTTTTCCGAAATAACAACAACTGGCTGTGATTTAATATACTAGACTATCCTTTTGATTCCTTGATATCTTATATTAATTATGTGAGTGAATATGTGCACATGGTGGAGAAACAGAGTAGGTTAACAGTAGAAGTTTGGTTAGAAAGAAATGTACAGTGTGTGTTTCAGACTACAGTCAACTCCGGAGCTTCCATGTGTCGTTTCACTGCCGTGGGAAGTGAAGACGAAGCCAAACCATTATGTCTGGATAACATTTGTTATTTTGATATTATGACATAAATAACTTGAAATCTCCAAAAAACAGAGGAAATAAAATGTGTGAATGCATGACCTCTAGGGCTTTCATATTACTGTATTGCAAATCTGACAACAACAACAACAACAATAACAACAAATCATGGATATTTGACTTTAAAACATTTGAAGTTTGAAGGAACATCAATGTAAACTGTGACATTGAATTTTATCATGTGTTGATCTCTGGCTTGTCTTTCTCTTCTTTGCATAAAAAAAACACTGATGAGAGCAGTGCTGCTTCAAATGTGGCCTCAAAACCACAGAATTTATACTTCATTTCACTATTAATTACACATGTCACAGTTTTATGCTATACTAATAAGAAACTACAGAGTCCAAAGTCGGAGGCCTGTGGTCAACCCTGTAACAAGATAGTGATACACTGACAGGAGAAATGAGCAGCAATATATGAGAGGAACATCTAAAAATGGATTTGAAATAAAGAACTGATAGTCTTCATGAAACACTCTGAAGCTCAAAAACATACCGGCTCAACTGAGAAGGAAAGATCTTACGATACACAATAGACACACATTCATAGCAATATGGGGTTCAATATCTTTCTTCAACTTGACTGGGGGTGCCAGGATTCAAACCCGCAACCCTCTAATTACTAGACAATCCACTGTACCTGAGCCACAGTGGTTTGCAGTAATGTTGAATTATACTGCTGTGTTTCTATTATTTTGTCCACTCTATTTATAATACAATACTGTATAATGCAATACAGTTCAATCACATCCCAAACTACACCTCCCAAATGATCATTAAGTTGAATCAACACCTTCAGTCAACTCGTAAATGTCAGTTTCTTTATGACCACCGTATCCGTGTTACAGTAACTCGTACGTTGACTCATACGCTGACAGGCTGTAGCTAAGTGAGGCCACTACTCTGCTGGAGATCAGTGGGATGACTCACTCCTTTCAATTTTGTATTGAGTCACTGCCCCGAGTGAAAGAGTTTAAGTATCTCTAGTGAGAGGAGACCTAGCTGGACATCACTGACAGATGCAGTACACCCCAGGGGGATTATGCGAACATTCCAGTTCCCTTTTTGATCACTCCTCATTTAACCCAGAAACAATTAATCTTGAGGGATGTTCCTTTAATCATACTCTGAGAATTGAGGACCAAAGAGAGGCCACTGAGGAGACATGAAGGGGAATACAGACACTAGTCTTCATGGATGTCCTTTAATGGACTGACACACCCTGTTATGTGAAATCTGTTTGTGATAAGACACTGGAGCTGATCTGATACCAAAACTAAATTGAGCATGCAAGGCAATGAATTTTCCACAACAAGGTCCTGCGAATATATTACAATAAAAGCTTTGTCAAGAAACAAAGGGATTCTTCCAATGAAATGCTAGAGTGCTTTTAATTTGAAAATGACACAGGAATTATTACTTATTTTAGATGGCTGAATTACTTAATCAGCTAACTCATGTATTGATTTAAGCCAACAATAAATTATGTAACAATACAAAACAAAGGTGCAACTTAGTTTCTGCTAGCCAAGAGTTACATAGAGCATGGATCAAGTAGTAACTGTAACTGAAGCCAAGCTGGGATTGGCTGGCTATGGCTTGGTTGTGCAGTTATGGAGCCAGGGGTCCAAATAAAATATATGTATAAGACTATAATATATATTTGATATAAGTTGAGCAATGGACACATAATGCACTTTAGAGAACAGACCAATACAAAGCAAAATACAAAATAATGTAGGTTTGCAGGTTGTGAATCATATCCTTGTTGGCAATGAGATGCCTGATCTTGTTGACCAGACATCCGGAGACAGGAGTTCAGTTTGTGCAGCCAGTCGTCGAACTGGTTGTTGGGGTCTTTAAGGCCTTCAAAAGTTCTGTAGAACTTTTAAACGTTATGCAGATATTTTGCACAAGTAATTTAAACTTAAACTGGAGTGAAATATTATAGTACTCTTCCCACCACATATGTACAAATTTCCTAATACTCAAAAACCAGAAAAACATGAAAAAATGGTTGGATCAATCTAGCAGACTTATTATCATTTATAGAGATAACTATGTCAGGATGTTCCTATTCCTGTGAGTCACAACACATTATTCTTAGGACAGAAATAAAAAATAGGCCCACACACATGCATAGTGGGCTGACAGTTGGGTATCCCCCTTAGGTAAAGGTCAGATTTGGTTGATTGACGAACAGCTGGTGAAAAAATACTGAGACCTGGCAAGAACCATGGTGATGATAGACAGGAGAGAAAGACATGAGAGAGATCATACGTCACAGTGGAATGCTGCGCTGCTCGCTCATCTTCCTACAGTTTAGCTAATAAGGTGAGGCATCAGCTGCTAGCTCGTCATTCCACACATACCAGCCCAGAAATCACTCTCTCCTCACATTCCTCCACTCCACACTCAAGTCACACATTCGCTTTCTGTTTTCCTCTCTTTGTCTCGAAAGATTCCACACATTGCAAGCAAACTATGAATAGATACTCAAGGTTTTCTGAGAGGAAGGAACATGAGCCTAGGAATTATCCTCTAAACTATGAAGACAACAAGCAACACATTGGGAGTACAAAGCAATATCTAGGTCACAGAGCAAAAGAAGATGTACAGGAGTCATTCCAGAGATATTTAGGTGATGGTGCTACAGGCCGCAAAATATTTTCAGTTGTTTTATATGTAAATTTCTTTTCAGACACTAACCGGACACAGTAGAGGGTGCTGTTTTCTGCCATACCAGAAACTTTTGAGTCACAAAACAGGCATTTTCAGACTGGAAGAACTTTCCCATCTTTTAATTTTTAGGTGAAGACTTTTTCTAAATCAATCTTAAAGGGCCTGAGCAGTCCATAAAAATTAATGGTAAATGTATCTCCTCTCTAGTATCTCCTCTCTAGTCTTCCAACCACTCAAAGCACTTTTACACTACATATCTCATTCACCCATTCACACACACTCATACACTGACAGTTGTCTGTCAAACACAGTTTTAGGAGCTAACCATTCATACATATTCACACACTGATAGCACAGCCTTCAGGAGCAATTTGGGGTCCAGTATCTTGCCCAGTGACACTTCAACATGCGGACTGGTGGGGATCGAACCGAAGATCATCCAATTAGTGGACGCACCCTAAGCCAAAATTAACAGTGACAATAACTAATTCAGTACCCAAACTCCAAGCCTACACAGAATAGGGATGAAATATATACCTAACGTATTCAAGATTATACTTATACTTACATACATGTATTACACTATTAAGTTTTATGTTTTGTTAAAAATATCCAGCATAGTCACAGGGTAGAGGATAGGGTATCATACCCCCTCCTAGGTCAAGGACACAAATGTGTGCAGAGAGACCAAAGTAAACCTATACAACTGTTTTACATTCATACTGATCAGGCTTCACTGCGCTCTGCATGTTTTTCACTAATGTGTGAGTGTTTCAATGCCCTTTTCTCAAAACAAGTACAGCACTCAAGCACTAACCCAGGTAGCATGGCAACATTGATATTCCATCAGAATCATTGTTTCTGTTGAGGTTGAAACTTCAAGGATGGATAACACTGAATCAATGTCGATAATTCTTTGCTTTTTAATGTTGAGAAGAGAAACATTGAATCAATGTTGGTCTGCTATCTGGGGATTGGTTTAATTAATGTTATTTCAATGTAAGTTTAATGATAAAACAGTAAATGATTTATAGTTGAACTAGCTGTCACCGATCAGGGAGAGCCAAATACAATTTTACTGTGAGCAGAGGGGAGGCGAGTGAAAAATTATTGCGCTGGGTTAGCAAAGGGGGTCTGGAGGAGGGCTCCTCATTGTCTCATAACTCTCTTAAGACTCCTCTACATCCAAGATGTTGTGCCGCGAGTGACGAGTGTTTCTAGGAGGTAGTGTGGTCCTGGGCAGTTGATCGGGATGTTGTTGGTGGAAGTCAGTGATGAGGTCTGGGTCAAGAATGTGCCGTGCTGGGACCCACGACCTCTCCTCCAGACCATAGCCCTCCCAGTCCACCAGGTACTGGAGACCTCTCCCACGGCAGCAGGACCGAACCAGGCTTTGGACTGAAAATGCTAGATCTCCATCAATGAGACAGGGAGGGCGAGGGTGAGGGACTGCCGGAGGGGCAGGTGGAGAGCCAAACCCTCTGACCGACCTTGTAGTCAGGGGCCGTGTACCGCCGTCTGCTGGCTGCCGCAGAGTCATGCCTCCCCGAACGCAGAAGGGAGGACCGTGTCTGGTCCCAGGTCCTGCGACAGCGACGGATGAAGGCTTGGACAGGGGGACAGGCGTGGAAAGAGAGAGGGCTGGTACCTTGTGCTGATTACAGATGAAACAGACCTTATTAAAGTCACTTGCATCCTTAGCCAGCGTAGGGCACCAGAACTGCTGTAAGAGGAAGTCTCATGTCCGCTGGGATCCGGGATGAGGTAAGCTTGCTAGAGTGGGGCTGCTGCAGGACTTCCAACCTCAAGGCCTCCGGAACATAGAGGCGGTTGCCTGGCTCGTCCCCCGAATCCTTCTGGAACTGGTGAACAGGTGAAAAATGGGGACTAGCGGGCTTGGCGAGAGTTCACTCTTTTGGCAGTGCATATGTAGTCTAAATTCTTGTGATCAGTCCAGACTATAAACAGTACCTTTACGCCCTCCAACCAATGTCTCCATTCCTCCAAAGCTAACTTTACTGCCAGCAATTCTCTGTTGCCAATGTCATAGCTCCATTCAGCTGTGGACAGACACTGAGAAAAGGCATAAAAGGCGTCTTCCACTCATCCCCCTCCCTGATGTGGACCAGGTGATAGGTGTTACGAAGATCAAGTTTGGTGAAGATGGTGGCCACCTAGAGCAACTCGAAGGCAGATGAGATGAGCCTCTGTAATTAATACAGGGCCTTAAAGTCTTATCCTTCTTTTCCACAAAGAAGAAACCAGCTCCCGCTGGAGAGGAAGATGGACGGATAATGCCCGCTACCAGGGATTCATTGGCGTAGACCTCCATCGCCCTCCTCTTAGGAGCTGACAGTGAGTATAGGCAACCCTTGGGTGGAGATGTGCCTGACTGGCTCAGTTGTAGGGCCGATGAGGAGGTAGAGACAATGCTTTAGATTTACTGAACACTAGGCAGATGCTGTGGTACTCTGGTGGCACCCTGGAGATGTCAGGTGGTGGACTGGAAGGGAATGACTGGGGTGGAGACGAGGCTTGTTTCAGGCAGGTGCGGTGACAAGTGGTTCTCCACTCCTTGCCATCGAGAGCAATTGTGGCCCCTCAGTGGAGTGACTGATCTCCCCTGCAGACTGGAAAATCGACTGGCGTTGAGAGCCACTGGTGCCTCTCCTGACGATGTGCCTGGAAACGCAAGTCAATCTGGATTGACAACTTGATGACCCCGTCCAACATCGGAGGAAGTGTGTGGGAGACTAGTCCATCCTTAATGTACTGTGCCAGTCCATGGAGAAAAGCGTCTAAGTCCTCTGTCCTCTGAGTTCCACCTGCTTTAGCGGGCCTTGGAGCAGAAAGCAATAGAATAATCCACCACCGTACGGCCCACCGCCCTTGCCTGGTTTCCATTGTGGCAGCAGACATCATGGCCTTGTGCCGCTGTAGGATGCCCTCAATCTTCTCAAGACAGCTCAGGGGGAACGATTGTGTGCTGGGTCCATTCTTGGCCAGATTGTACTGTCACCGATCAGGAAGGCCCAAACGCAGTACAAACTTACTGTGATTAAGTGTTCTTTATTACACTTCAGGTAACAGGTGACTGCACTAGGCAGTAGGCAGGACCACAGCCTTTCTTTTAATTCTTTGGACGGAGCTGCAGTTCAGAACTCCTAAGCACAAGCTCCAAAGGTGGCCAATAAGTAATCTCCCACTGCGAAGTTGGAGCAACAAGACGCCAAACACATGCATGAGTCAGAACCGGGAAATCAAGCCGAAGATGAGTGCTTGAAAATTCTGCATTATATAAAGACAATCTGGCGACGTAATGCTGGGCCCGTGTTGCTTAAATAGTGGCTAGATACTGATGAGGAGCACCTGAGTGTACAGGTGAACAGACTTGGCTTATAAGAGGGGAATGGCCAGCAGGGCGAGTGAGTGGAGGGGAGGAGAGTGGAAAATTACTGGCAGAGCAGCAGAGGAATGGATTGTGACACTAACATTGATTTTATGTCTGTCTTGATCTATTTTTCATCATTGAAAAACATTATTTGAGGGTGCAAACCCGATGAAGAATCGAAATGTTATATTTCAGTGTTGATCAACATTGAGTCAAAGTTGATGCATCAACATTGATTCTCTTTTCTGAAAAGCAGTTTGCAGACAGGAAAATACAGCCCTTTAGTGTTTTATGTGAATTCATGGTATTATTTTCAAATTCATGATTATGTTTGTTAGAAAGAATCTGTTACTTTGTGGTGACGTATTGTTTCATGAAAGGTCCTATTTAACTAATGAACTTAAATGCCTTCTCACCTTGTGATGAAGTTGCCCTCAGACTAAAATATGAACAAAAGTATTTGAATTGAAACAGTTTCTGGTTTCAGGTTGGCTGCAGTCTTACCTGGCCCACAGACTGTGTGGGGGGAACACGGCCTGGGCCAGCAGACTCTGGTACAAGTATAGACACACCATGTGACCAGACGTGAAGAAGCCCACCATCACACACAGTGCATTGAAACCCAGGTGACTGATGGGAAAGTGGCACGCCCACCATGTGCACACACCGATAAAAAGCAGGAAGTAGATGGCTGAGAAGGCCGATGGCAGTGTGATGCCTGGGAGCAAAGAGGAGAAGAGAACGCTTTCAGAAAAATGGATGACACTTCTTTCCCATAAATGCAAAAACAACTGTCTGTACTCCATGCACAGTCAACATTTTTCAACAGAAACAACTGTAATATAAAAGTCAGAAGGCTGCTTTGAGTAATTCTTCATGCTCATAGCACGTGTACCTTCTCAAATATCAGTCCACAAGCTACTGTAGCATATAGACTTTTACGACTGCAGCATCATCTATTGCCTGCTGGCTTTTAGGTACCTCTACTCTTTTTGTCTGGGTCTCTCTGCTTCTTCAGAACTTTTTGTATGGAAAAGCTTTGGGAAGTTCCCCTTTCACTTTCCTGGCTGCCTTTGTGCATTTACATGACGCTCGCTGAGCTTTAACCACTTTCTGACGCCATGACTGTGCTCTGATCTGATATGCTTTCATTATCTCTGTGCTGGTTGCAGGTCACGAGAACAGTATTTCTGTTAAAAAGGCAAAGGGAGATTATCCTAGCTAATCAGACTATTAAACTTTGCCCCCTTGGACTTTTTGGTGTACCTTCAAAGGATCTTACCCTGACTTATTGTTTAATGTGTTTATTGTTTTCTTAATAGGAATTGCTCTCCCTTATTTAGAAGATATATGTGGTTAGATCCATTGTAACATCTGATATAGTGTGGAAGCATTTTATTTTGTATGGGAAACATCTGTTGCCTCTTACTTTTTTACATCTTTTGTTTTATTCTGTCTTCATCATCTCTGATATTATGATGAATATACTACAGTATGTGCATCGTTATGGGACAGAAAATGTTTCACCTGATCATTATTTAAGATTTATATGAGGGCATGCAGAGTTAGATTTGTTTTATAAAACTAATTTGTGCTTTTAACTGAATAAATCATGCACGTGATTTACTCCTTACTGTACTTTACTTTACTTTATGTTTGGCTTTTTAAACAATGTGCTGTTATCTTAATTCCTTTAACATATGTTCAAATATTTGCTGTATTGTTCAAGGCTGTGTTCAGGTCTCTACATCTGCCCGGCTTTGTTCCTTTTGTTCCTTTTTTGCAGGTCCAATGGAAACGATGGTATGAATCAGATCAGATAATCATAGTTGACACATCGTTATCAAACAAGATATGAAGCCACTGTGAGAGCTAAAGCAGCAGCAGGCTGCTATGGTAATGAAATTCAAACACACACTCCTCCAGTATGAGAGTACACAACAATGTTAATAGCTTTCCTAACAGACGGGCCGCACCTGACAGACTTTCTGTGTTTATTTATGGTCGCCAGTGGACTCTGTTTCTGGAGATAAATCAGTTTTTAGTGTAAACAGCCTGAGCTGAAATCTGAATTTGATCATCAAGTCTGAACCAGACATCACCACCTGCATTGTTCTCACACTTCTTTTTCAGCTTCTTCTTCTTCTTCCTTGTGTGTTCAAAATCATTTGGAAACCTCAATAGGTAATGTTTGTACATATATCCTACCAGCCAACGCCAGCAGGCTGATGGCCAAGATTCTCCCCAGGTCCCGTAGAACTTTCCGGGCTGTGGCCTTCAAACGCTCAGCCAGCTGCTTGGCTTTGGTTGCTGTGGAAACCTCCTCTTCAGGGTCACCGGGTAATGACCTCTCTTCTTCATCTTCGTCTCCTGATGCCTCCTCCTCCTCCTCCTCCTCCTCTTCCTCCTCCTCCTCCTTCTCATCATCTGTGGTTTTGTCTGTTGGATCTTCTAGCTAAGGCAGGAAAGAGACAAAAAGAACATTTCAGCTTTGTCACATGTTAAACACACATAAGAGTCTGTCTGTGGCATCAGGTCACATTCACTGAAGTATGAAGAAGAGGTGTGTGTTCAAAGTAAAGAACACATCCAACCCAAACCTACTTTCTGTCACCACATAGATCCTTACATAGACAAGATACATGAAATGAATCATTCAATAACACATCACTGGGCTTAAATAATAGGCAAAATAATAATTCAGACTATAGTGAACTTTCCAACTATCTTCCAACAGTATGAAGCCTCTCAGATCAGGACAGCAAACTCGGAGGTGCGCGTGGGAGACCACAAAGAAAAAATGACTTGGGAACACTGATTAATTTTATTGATCAAATGATTGCGTATCAGCATACATAAGCAAAGATCCTTGATCTGAGGTCAGTATAAACAGAATAGAGAAGAAGAGGCAACTCTCATTTAACCTCACAGCAAAGATCTGTACAACCTGACAAGCAGCCATTCTGAAAGCCTTTGAGTGCTGCTGGAAAAATAACTTGCCATCTAAACATTTCACATACATTTGATTCCATGATCAATTAAGATAAAAGCTGATCTCTCATCATCATCAGCATACAGCCCCTGCTAAGTTCCTTTGATAAAGCTCTTTACTTCATTTATTTGGACTACAGCACTCCACTAGTGGAATAACTAGTCTATAGGCATGTTGAGAGCAAGATTTCTGCCTCAGAGTTATAAAAAAAAATTCTGAATTTCTGAAGCATTGTGGAAACATCTCCCTTTACTGAAAACCCTCCCTCTCCCTCTCCCTCTCTCTCTCTCTCTCTCTGTCTCTCTCTCTCTCTGTCTCTCTCTCTCTCTGTCTCTCTCTCTCTCTGTCTCTCTCTCTCTCTCTCCCTCTCCCTCCTTCCCTCTCTCCCTCCAATCATCATTACCATCAATACATGTTTCTAACTAAACTTCTTCCCCGGAGTTTCTGTGCTTTCTCGTCCAGCAGGTTCTCATGGATCGTGGCTGCTGCTGTGGTCTGCTGCTGACGTCCACAATATATAGCATTACTGTCATTATTGCTACCATCTCCACTACAGCTTAGTTGGTTAATGACTTATTGCTGTTGTGCATCTGTCTATCTCTATCTCTATCTCTATCACAGATTCCACTGCTACTGTAATTCACTCTACCATCTATTGTAATTCATTGTAATTGTACAATATGTTTGTGTTGATTGTTCTGTACATGTGACATCCATTGCACGTCTGTCCGTCCTGGAAGAGGGATCCCTCCTCTGTGGCTCTTCCTGAGGTTTCTTCCACATTTTTTCCCTGTTAAAGGGTTTTTTTGTGGGCAAGTTTTTCCTCACTCGAACCGAGGGTCGAAGGACAGAGGGTGTCACTCCCTGTACAAACTGTAAAGCCCTCTGAGGCAAAATGTGTTTTGTGACTTTGGGCTATACAAATAAAATTTGATTTGATTTGATTTGATTTGATTTGAAAACAGAAAGTGGTGAAAAAAGGCAAAATATCTGAGCTTCTCCTTTCAGACTTTTTACTTCCACATCCTGTAATGTCGGGTATCAAGGTAACAAGGAACACATGGAGACAGAAGCGGTGCAGAACAATGATTTCATTGCAAATGTTAATGAAAAAAAAACTTGATGAAACAGGGAAAGGTCAAAATCAGAAGAGCAGACCAAAATCTATAACCATCACGTATAATAACAGGAAGTAAAGTTACAGGACACATGGAGCGTGGAGAATTACAAAATAAAACAGGGAACAATAGACACTGAAGGTGCCGCTCTGTGTGGCTGCCTCCACTCAACCATCTCTATCCACATGTGCATATCTATGAGCCCTTTGTGTGTGTACGTGGTTGTATTTTGGGGAAAAAAATGCATGTAAAAAACTTGAGTGAAAAAAGAATTTACCCTCGAGGGATCAATAAAGTATCCATTTTATTCTATTCTAATCTATTATTCAAAACCCCAAATCATAACACCCCCCCCCCCCCCCCCCCCCCTAATAATTATCTACATTATCTTATCTACATTGTCTTAAAATGATGTTTGGATATGTTTTTCCATTAGAATGAATGAATACAATGATAAGTTTCTTATGCACTTCACTGTGTGATGTTTCCGTAAACATTTGATTGTCAGATAAATGCATGACCGACTGTGTCTACTTGCGACTACTATCACTGACAAAGCTGCTGTCTCCAGACACAGAGGCCAGATGTTACGCAGTGACAAACTTTTGTTATGGACAGTGATGTCATACAATCTTTTCAGGATACCTGCATTGTGTTCCTGTCTGTGTGTAACACTTTGACTTCAATATAAACTAATAGTTTAAGTGTATGTAAAGTATTGTAGGCTCCCTACTCTTACACTCTGCTCATACTGCAGGTTATGTTGGGTTTATGGAAGAGGGCAGGAGCCCAGGGGGTTTAATGGAACACTGAACACAGGTTGTATCACTTTTATTTACTTCAGTGTTAAAGATGCAACATTTAGGCTCAGGTTCCTTCATAAATCACAACATAGGTCTGAACAACCACAGAAACCCCTCCTTCTGATTTGTGCAGCTGCCAACAAGTGTAAATACATATTCACCCACGTACCCACAGAGCAATCTAATATCCCAGCGAACACACAGTATAGAGAAGTACCAGCGAAACACTCAGTCGTGATATACAGTAACAGGTGGCAAAGCGCTAATGTTTCTTATTACTGAGACAGGAATATCACACAAACTCACGCTCCTCCTACTAAATGACTTTGCTGCTGTGTATGAAAAGGACCCAGAGGACAAAGGTCAGAGAGGGATACTAGTTGGCTGGGGGGTGGAGGGGGGTTCTGAGTTATTATATTACATATATTATTATATATACAGTGGTGGCCAAAATGATTGGAACGCTTGGCATACTTAAGAGGTTTCAGTTGTTTTTGTTGAATTAAAATATCCATAAAACAAATGAAATGAAATACAGTATTTACAATGTCATCATTATGCTCTACAAACCATAGAATAGAGCCATCATAAGGAGATTTAGGTCATTTTCCTTAAAAGAAAAAACAAGCTAGGCCTGAGGTGTCTTGAGATGCAGTCCAAGCACTGTAAAGTCACTTGACAGCTTTTAAACACAGAGGGGAGTAGTATTATGGTGTGGGGTGACATTCCAGCCTCAGGAACAGGTGACTTAGTGAAAATGGATGGCGTCATGCATAAGAAAGCATACCACAGTAATCTGGTGAGACTTTTTTGATTGAGACTTGGACTAAATGACTTGAGTCACATGTCTGCCTTCAGCTATGACTCTCGCTCTCTCTCTTTCCCTCACACACACACCTACATACAAATACACAGACACACACAGTGACTCACCGATGTAATGTTGGCAGCAGCCACCATTTCTCGGTTCCTGACCAATCTGCTGCAGAGGACGACTGTTACCAAGGCAACCACACATACACCCAGGTCGGGACACAGAAGGCGTAACACACTCCAAGGATCCTCTAGGGGAAGCCTATGAGACACACACACACACACACACACACACACACACACACACACACATGTACATATACACAAAGGTCAAACACTTCTTGTGTATTTGCTACAATAATCTACACTTATTTTTATGTTTTAATATTTAGTTAATGTTCTGTATGTTACATTGTGAATATGTAATATTAATTCTATGTGTCGTTCCCTGATGGAAGCAAGATTAATCTATGTCATGTTTTATATATACACTTTCCCAATAGCAGACTATCAACTGAATAGACCAGCTCATATATTTTTATTAACAACATTTGCCTCAATCAGCCTCCACCCATTGATAACAGTGGGGCAGATAATCGGTGCTACACTTAATCAAACAATAGCTACATACCTGGACAGTCCTATGTGTCTGCTTATGGTGTCCCATTGTGAACATTTATCCCCGATGGCGATGTTGAGAGGAGGATATGTGTAGAGGACTGTCTGGAAGCAGATATGAGCAAGGACAAATAGTAGACTGGTACCAAACACCGCTCTGATGAACTGACCTGTGTGACCTGGAAGACAAAGAGACAAGAAGCATAGAGGATGAACAAACCTACAGGAAACAGACAAACAAACAAAAAACTATACACCAAGTCAGATGAGGAAGATTGGCTGTGTTTAGCCTAACGCAGCACAAAGACTAAGAAAAGAACGTTAGTGTAGCTGCATCAGATACCAATCATCAGATAATCCATTGAACAGACTGCCAGACCGCACCATGTGAAGCACCGCAGGAAGTGTCAATTTGAACATTGGCGTGGACTGCACACGTCAGTTCTGTGTTTGGCTTCACTGTTGCTGAATCACTACACCCATCAGCTGCATTCCTCTGTCCTTCACACATTACTGAGCCAACTGGGAATGCTAAATGTCATGTCAGAAGTTAACCCCTCTCTTCACGTCTCTAACTTCCAAACATTGGTGGAGCGCAGAGGTGTAGAGATGTAGTGTTAGGTTTAATGAGGTGAGGTGTGTATGAGTAGTGTGATCACAATAAAGTTGTGATGGAACCTGTGATTGGCACACAGTGAAGAGGATTTCAGCAGCCTCATAAATAAAGCTGTACCCGTCAAGTCTGAAACATTTGCTGCATGTCAGCCTGTGTCAGCAGCTGTGGTATGGACATAAACACAGTGGGCTTAACAATTCAAATGTGCCATAAACTTTGAGGAAACCCTTTCAGAGCACACACATTGTGTAAACACTGTCGAAAACTAAATATATCTAACCTCACACAGCAAATATTCACAACGTAAAAGCTGAAACTGGATCATGTTTGGTATTTTTGCTTGGAAAATGATGATTGAAACAGCAGTGACTGCAAGTGAAGGAGATAAATCACACACAGACTAAACACACTGTGTCAGGCATTTTTACAGTTGACTCAAAGCTGAGGCTGCCGGAGGACAGAGTGTGTGGGGGGTCACAGTGGTGCAGCTTCCCCTTCCACTGTTTGTATTTCCAGCCCAGCCCTCTCTGGATGGAAATCACCTTCATACACAGCTACCAGTGTGTGTGTGTGTGTGTCTGTCTGTCTGTCTGTGTGCGTGTTTTGGTAGAGTCCACTGAAATAAATTGAGAGGAACTCTCAATCTGTGCAGACACTTTAATCATTGATTGCATTGATTTACTGTTTTTCTCAGGTAACATATAAGTTCTTTGAGAATGACTGGTTCTGCAAAGGTGTCACCACAGGCTGTAGAAAACTATGGATGTAGCACCTGTGGCACCACTTGTTGTTACAATATATATTATATGTTGTTATAATAAGTTATAATACGTTTTTGCACAACTTGTGAGACATCAGTAAACCATACTCCATCCATTACCTACAGTCACTGCTGGAGATTCAACACCAGACAAGTAACCACTACAGACTAGTTATTTTTATGTTCAATATCCACTCAACAAAAATATAATAATAACCTTCTTTTCTTCTTATTATTTTTTTGTAGTAAAAGGTTGATTTTAATCAAATTCTGTTCAGAAAGATGATAAATGTTGAAAACTAAAATTTGCAGTCTGATCTTGAAAAAGATGACTTAGCTGTACTCTTTCCCTTTCACTCAAAAAAAACAAATATTGACTTTAATTCAATTTATTTTGTCAACAGGTTCCATGTAATTGTATTCAGTTATGTAAAATCAAAAATGTTATGTAATTGAATAACTTGATACAATTAACTGGAACCAACATTTTATTTTTTTTAGCGTTGTTGGATATCAGGGTAAGCCAAAAAAATATCTAAAATATATATTTTTGGAATTCAAATGTATGAACAGATGCATGTTGATTCTTTTAAAACATGACAGGACTGTTCCTCTTCACCATGGTTGCAGCACTGACAACAAATAATGTCATGAAAGAGGAAGAAATCAAGTTTTCATACAGATATCCATACAGATATCCTCAGCGACTTTTTTTTTTTCATTCTCATGCCTTTATTCCTGATCATGTCCTGATCTGTAGTCAGTATCCGACTAAATAAATAACTACACTGACACTGACCCTCTAACATCCTCAATAAACATTCTCATAAATGCCATCCTTTATTACATGTGACAAATAAAACTGTGCCAAAACAAACAGTGATAGTCTTGTTATGTTAATGGTTAGCGTTTCAGCAAAGGCTGCCCTCCCTCCCTCCTGAAACCTCTGCACTGTGATCCAATATTAAAAAATGACTGAGCCATGCAACACTAAGTGCTGTGTTCCAGCTGGCCTTGAATCTCATTTAGACATGTTAACACACGCTATACAAACAGATTTTATCTCTTATTTATACTACGTATACACAGAGTCCTTTTGTTGCAGACAAACTTATCACAGTGAGCTTCTGCAGATCTCCATCTGCTCTTCACTTGCCTACACACCTGCACGTCATTGCCCAGTAAGCTTCCCCAATATATACTGGCCACCCTATACTGCATTCCAGAAGACTCGGGACTCGGAAATTTCTGACCTTCTAAAAGTAGAATGGAACACTACTAAAAGTTAGGGTTCTTACTTTCCATCTACCCCGACTTCATGAAGAAGATCACGTCACACACACTTTTCTTGTACATTTCAGTTAACAGGGGAGGGGGTTGGATGTATATGCCGCCTACAGTATTAAGTGTATTGAGTTAGTTAGCTTCCAAATATAAAAGTGCCTTGAAAGTATAAAGTATAAAAAGTATAGAAAGTATAATGTTGTCTGTCACCCCATGTGTCTGTCCTGTTTATGTATGCAAGCCTGCACTGCTGAGAGAAGTCATACTTTTACATTTTACTTCCTCTGTTTTCTCAATGATTTCATTTGTTTTTTTGAGTTTTTTATATCAAAATAACAAATGTTATCCAGAGATAACAGGATCATTCTGTCGTCTTTACATAACAAGATAATTTCCCCAACATAATGCTATAATTAATTTGAGATCTCGAGAAAACTAAAGGGCAGTCTAGTATATTAAATCATTGTAACTGTCACATTCTCCTGCTCTTCTGGCATTGCTGCACTAAATGATGTTTCCTGCAATTTAATATACTAGACTATAATTTTGTATTCAAAATTAATTTCATTTTCAAAATTATTCTGTTAGGATAACAACATTATTTTAACATAATTATGTACGCATGGCTTTTCCTATCACTGCTATGCAGATGACACTCAGCTGTATCTATTATTTCCTCCTGAGGACTCCTCGGCCTCTGCACAGGTCTGCCTCTCAGACATCGCCATGTGGATGAAGGCACATCACCTCCAGCTGAACCTCTCAAAAACTGAACTGTTGGTCCTCCCAGCCAAACCTACTATACACCATGACATCAACATCAAAACTGACTCCCTATGTCTGGCCCCACTATGTTGGTGAGGAACTTAGGGGTTATGATTGATGACCAACTAACCTTAATAAAAATAACCAATCACGTCGCCTCAGTTGCCCGGTCATGCTGCTTTGCACTTTACAACGTCAGGAAGACCAAGTCCAACTCATCAGAGAGGATCTCCTCTCCAACACTAGCAACAACTGGACATGCTAAATCTGCCCTTTAATAACTGTCACAACACGCTGCTGCACTAACATTTTCTTATCGCACTGTACCTTGATTGTTCCCTTCTCTGTACTCTAAGTCTTTGGATAAAAGCATCAGCTAAATGACTAAATGTAGATGCAATGTCATAAAAAACGGAAAACAGAGGAAATAAATTGTCTGAATGGTTTGTATGAATATGACTTAGGGCTTAGGGCTTACATAGATTGGTTGGGAATTGAACATTTCAGCTGGGAGTTTCTGACCTCCCAACATTAGTTTCCAGCTACATGGGTCAGTTATTGTAAATTCGACCCTGTTTTCTGTGCTTGGCTTTTTGGATACTTCTGTCTACATGCCAAGCCTCTTAAATTTATTCAGCTGTTTGGATTGACTACCAAAGTTTAATTTAAACCACATAGGGAGTGCATATAGTGTAAAGTTGAGTCAAGTGCTATGCATGTCTTTACATGTGTAAGAGCACTGTTTCATTCTAAATGCTAAACTGCAGTCAGTGAACAGCAGTCTCACACAGCTAGCCCTTTGCCATAGTATTTATTTCACAGATTAGATCTTATTAAAACTCTTAATCAGAGAGTCATCAGGAGCAGTCATGTGTGAATCAGCTGCAAATATTAATCAAATATGTTTGTTTGGTTTTTTTTTTGTTAACTTATAACTTATATGAATGTGTCTATTAGTTTTTCTGATGTTTTTGAAACTGTTGGTGAAAAATAGTCCAGAAATCCAGACTTTGACCTGTTGCTACAGAGATATGTTGCTCTAGATCAAAGTTTAGTAGACATCACCAATCACAGAGTAAAAAATAACTCATTCTCCTTCTAAATAAAGTCCTGTACATGATGTATAAGAATAAGGAGGAGTATAATTGAATATTTGAACACATGCCAGCTGTTGAGTAATACAGCTCTGACTTAAACTGTCTCCATCCCAACAGAGCTGCTTCCTATTAGTCATTTCTTTTTTTCCATGCTCAGTTTGCACAGCTCTGTGTGTGTGTGTGTGTGTGTGTCTGTGTGTGCGCGCATATGAACATGCATGTGCGTGTGTCAGAGTCTTGGCAGGCCAGTGGGTTTTCCCTTTGGGGTACCCCCACCCCCTCTCTCTCTTTAACTATTCTCTCACCAAAATAAAAGCCAATCAGAGAAACGCAAAGGAGGACTGGAAAACAAGGCAAAAAAAAAAAGATATATGACTTTTGCCCTACTAAACACTGAGACTACAGATCACGGTGTCAGTTTGAGAGGGAGTCATTTTCATCTCAACTCTGTGGAAAATATCAGTGGAAACAACTCAAAGCCACACATTTATAATCTTCACCAAGAGAGTGTGTTTTCTCAGTGAATATGTATCCCACATGATACGTACTACATAGTGGTGGACGTGAGACCCTCCCTGAGCTGAACGTGTGCTAGCTGGATTGCTGTCTCTGGGTCCTCTGGCTCCCTCCCACAGTCCAAAGACATGAACCTTAACAGCTTAATTGGTGACTTTAAATTGTCCGTAGGTGTAAATGTGAGTGTGAATGGTTGTTTGCCTCTATGTGTCCTGTGATGAGCTCACCCTAAGTCAGCTGGTCTAGGCTCCAGCCCCACTGTGACCCTGATGAGGATCACAGATACAGATAGATGAATGGATGTTATATATAACAATGGCCTCTCTTAAGGTCAAATTAATTTAGCTATTTTGATTAATTAACACAGGTTAAGATGATGCAATCTGTGGCTCAGGTGGTAGAGCAGGCCATCTAGTAATTGGAGGTTGCTGGCTTGATTCCTGGCTCCCCCAGTCCAATCATGTCCACTCAGTGTGTGTGTGTGTCTGTGTGTGTGAAGGAGTGAATGCAACATTGTTCTAAAAGCGGTTTGTGTGGTCAGTAGATCAGAAAGGTCCGGTAAATACAAGTCCGACATGTTGTCCAACAAGTTTAACATATCACACACAGTTTCCTCTCTCGGGGGTTCAGACTTGGTGTAAAATGTCTGTGTGTATTAAAATATAATGTATAAACAGAAGTGAAGAATGATTCTGCGTTGTCTGACTCTATTAATGTCCATGAGGTTGAAGGGTCTGAGGGAAAATACCAAGAGTCCCCGTGAAGTTTGGATTACTGTATTTATTCTGTCTGAGCTAACTCAAGCACAGACTCTGTGATGATGATACACACTGCATACACATACACACACTGTATACACATGTCTATTGTAGGTTTGTGGCCAAAAGACAGAGACTGAAACATATTCCAGTAGTCGAATTTGAGTAAACACAATGAGACAAACTTTATCATAAGCGCTGTGTGGTGGAGCATTAAACAGCTTGCATGACTTGTTCAATATAAACTTGGAAGCATGTCAGTACTTAAACATGCCATATCTTGATCTCTGTGTTTCCACTGCCCTAAAGAACAAAGCAGCCTTTGTTGAATGCTCGTGGGAGTATAATGTTTAATGTATTTTGCCACAGCTGTATGTTGTGCAGTAGACATCACAGCCCCTGATAGCTGCCACACAGGCAGCAGGAAATGAGCTATTCTCAGTCCTCGTAGTCTGGAGATGTATTAATACTAACTGACACAATCAGTCACATTTCATTGTAGATGAGCAATCAAAAACGGTGGAAGTGGTGGAAACACTCCACATGAAGTCATTTTGGTTTAAAAGACTCTGCAGGACACATTTTATAAATGATTTTAATATTTCATAAAAGTTCAATTGATAAACTAAAAAAATGTGTTATTAAGCTCATTGTGTGGGATGAAACACAGGTGACTCCTCATTACACTCATGATTTATTTTTATGTCCTGTGTAATGGTATCTTATGATAGACAGATTGTTTACAACATATCAAATTAGTATGTATGTAGTAATAATTAGTAATATGTAGTATATCCTCACAGGTAATTCATGTGAATCTGTCCCTTTAACTGAAGACTCATCACTGAAGGTGACATCATTAATGAACATAATTTATAATAATTTAATCTTAATAAATGTGTGGTATGAAGTTATAACTCCTCTCATTAGAGATGCATGTTTTTCATATAATAAGCCGGTATGTTGTTAAAACAATAAAGATCCAGTCAGAACCTTAAGGGACATGTAGCCTAAAGCAATCATACATTATTATTAAAAGACGTAGTGAGATACAAATAGTATGTCTTTAGAATATGAAAGAATTTTAACTTTCATTTAAGGAGACACCCAAATATTTAAGTATGTAAGTACAATACATAAGTATGAACTTGAAAATGAGCATGATGTGGTCTCACAAAAATGAGAAAATGATATATGTGATTTTGGGGAATAGTTGGCTGATAAAAGTGTGATGATGTGAAAGAAAGTGTGATGATTCTAAGAAAAAATTATTAGAGCTTAAGATCCTTATCATCTTCTAATAATATTATGTGGCTTACTCATAATAGTGATCATTTTAAGGATAACAATGAGAAATATTGTAACAAGACAAGAGCAGATTTGTTCTTGACATGATGGCAGCAGTAAACTCTCATCATTCTGATGCAAAGTCTCAGCAGTTGCTCCTGAATCAAGCAATAGCTCATCACTGGTGTGATCCCATCTTTAACTATACTAATGTAAACTCCTCAAAGAGAACACGCTGGATATAAAACTCTATCAATCATCAAGTCCCCAGCTCTCCTGTCAGCTGTAATAAACACACAGAGGCCAAACTGCACTTACTGCACTGAGCACAATCTGTTAGGCAGCAAGTCGCAGTCTCCTTAAAACATTAATCACATCACCTAATGTCAAAACATAACATGCACAAGCAGATCACGGGCCAGCCTGAACACCAGAGAAGGCTGATTACAGGACAGAGTGCAGGCAAACTGCTTCCTGAAGTCAGAGTGATTACAGTGAAGCACATTTCATCTGACAAACATGTGGTCTGAGGAAAAAATAAACACAAACAAATACAAACACCGATTGAGCCAGTCTTACCCCTGATGGTGTGTTTGTTGGGACACAGGAACCATGGCAGCAGCAGCAGGTACAGGAAGTAAACCAGCGACAAGACGTTGTAGCGAAAAAGACATGCTGCAGAGACAGAAAAGAGAGGACAGCAGGCATTTAGACACATACATTTAGAGATCCTAGCATGCATGACGTGTTAGACGAGGGCCTAGCCTTAACCCTTGATCTTAAAAGAGACATGTCATTTGTGGTAAAACTGTGGTACAGTCTTAAGCTTTCATGATTATACCATACCTGAAACACATGTTCCACACCTAAAAATAAAATCCATTTTACTGGCCAAATATGTACACATTGAAGGAATTTGACTCTTTTTCATTGATACATAGACACAACAAGAAAATAAAGGTAAAGAATAGACAGTACAGAGGTATGTGGAAAAAACAGGGGCCTATATAAATGTACATATGCATAAAACACACCAATGACTAATGACATAAATAAAAAGAGTCTATATACACATTAAGTGTTTCTGTAAAATACTAGAAATATTATAAAACACTGAATGGATAAACATATAGATGATTTTATACACATACATATTATGTACATATGTCAGTGCCAATAAATAGCCTTTAAATATCTGACTTTCAGCAGCCCTGAAGTATATAACCTTAAATGAGTGAAACCGATCCGCCCTACATATACCACGTGGACCTCTGTCAGAAGGAACACATCACATAATTATTAAAGTTCCAAAAATCCATCTTTACCAAGAGGTGGAGTCCACTTTTATACTCCCCTTTATACATAGTCCACACAACACTTCACTGCTTTTTAGAGTATGTGTTGTATGTATCTGTTTCTATTTAATATTATACCATGGAGCAGACAATTCTGATCTGGGTTCAGTTACTCATGTGTATGTATATGAATGAACAAATATGTATATTTAATTCAATATATTTAATTTAATGTTACGTTGCTTTTTGTTTGTCTTATTTATGTCAGTGCATAAAACCAACTGTTGATTTTTACAAAACAAGACTTGAAAAAACTAAAATGTCTCGATAAAATGGAATTGTGAACTTGATTTAGAGAATGGTGACACCCCTAATGTCTATGCACAGTCTATACAGTATGCAGGATCTATATTGACAGTGACACTATCCATGTATCCATTCTCTTCTGTTTATCCGGGTTGGGTCACACTGACAGCAGGTTTAGCAAGGCGTCCATGTACCACCTCAGTCGGCTCCTTTTGACAGCAGCTCGAGAGGCAGCAGCTCAACTCCGAGCTCCCCTCCAGGTGTCCGAGCTCCTCACCCTCTCTCTCAGGCTGAGCTTGGCTGCCAGGTAGAGGAAGCTAATTTTAGCTGCTTGTATCCACAATCTCATTCTAGACACACGCAGCTTGTGAGGGTTGGAACACAGATGACTAGAAAATCAAGAGCTTTGCCTTCCAGCTCAGGTATGTCAGGGTCTTGTTCACGAGTGATGGAATATGAACTGTACTTTAATCTGTAATGTGAGTAAGTGGGTGTTTCTGTGTTGTTGACACTGACTGATTTAGGACTGACTGATTTAATTTGGTAGCGCATGTTGTGTCCAGGATTGCTCTGCACTGATGTTTCCTGCCTGTTTCCTGACTCTGAACATGTTTAAGTACTGAATGCATGGTATTCTGGCTTAGTAAACACATTCAGGCATTCTGGTCAGAGGTCAGAGAGGCTCTCCCACATCCTTGACCTCAGCATTCCAATGACAACACCTCTGCTTACTCCCAGACGTGTCAGACATCACTGTCAAATGTATACTCGCCTTTAACAAGAGCCAAAAGGTGGTAGTGCTAAACTCAAAGGAAATAACCTCAGTCTCAGTCAAACAATGATGAACTTAACTTCCAATCATTCAAAATGTAGATCAGATCCATGATGACAGAACAGTATTATGAACATTTGGCTTCCATTCATCAGCACACACACACACACACAGACCTATACTCACACTCAAATATCGTCATACATGACCCCTACCCCAGTGATTTCAATGTGCTTCAGACCACCTGTTTGAGGTAAGGTTGGCATAATTGCACCAACTAAGTGTGTTGTTGTCCATCATTACTTACTTACTTACTAGTCCGTCAATCCAGAACATTTCAACAGCTTCAAGTGTTTTAAGTGCAGTCGCAAACACCATCAACACTCTGATGAAACTGAAATCAGTCCATTTAACACTAATCTGCAGGAGGATGTGCAGTTCTGTATGCAGTTTATCACTTCATGAAAGGCCACTAAAGTGTCCCTTGCAATTCTGGCTGATGATGAGCTCTCCTTTCAAGAAGAGAAAGCCCCACAGTGTCTTTTTCCTGCACATGCAGTAACAACAAGAGGAATTTTATGAGGTGTTCCTGGCTTGAAGGAATTAAGACGATCTGCCAACATTAAGACCTGGAAATAAAGACAATGTGTGGCCTGATTCCTCCTCTTAAACACATGCAGTGATAATTATTAGCTCACCAGGGTTAAGGTCTGGGTTAATCTCAGCCTGGTGAGATCACAGTTTGCCCGTGGAGGTTTGAGAGATTTACCATTTAATTCAAAGCTTTAACAGATCTTTCAGTTTATTGCCTTAATTCTGTTGTGGATCCCCAGAGGATGTAATGTGATGTGAAGTTGACCTCCTGACCGTTTCATTTATGCAATTTCCATGTTGACCTTTCCTCAAGACAAAGGTGACATTTGTAGCTACACTCCTGCTCAAGCTCAAAGAGGGGTACAGTATTTGTCCCAGCTACCACTGTAATGAATATTGCAGCCTTTAGAGGAGGGGCAGGTCTGCGTGCTTTCACTGTTCACTTCTATTGAAACATCAAGTCCAGATGTAAGCTACAAGATAATTCTCATCTTTTTATCTCCCCTGCCTTTAGATCTTGCACAAAAACTGGGGCACAAACAAAGAATCAAACAAGCGCTCTGTTATTTCCTCCTGTTGCTGAAGCATAAAACATATTGTCTTCCGGCCTGGCTGCCAGGGTTAGATGATAGATGACTGATATAATGATTTTTGGCTTTATCTCGTTGCCTCTCTCTCTTCATTTCACCAAACTGACACAAACCAAAGACAGTAAGTGGCGAGGACTAGAAAACATAATTTAACTTTTTCTACACAATATTATGAGAATAAGCACAATAGACAAACTTGTACACATAATAGACAACCATGGGTATTGTTACATGTTCCCCTCACTGTAGTCTTTTGAATTAGTCATTCATTAGGGGCAATGGGCTATTCTTGTGAAATCTACAGGACGACACTGACTAAACAAACCCAGCCCTGAAAAACCACAACTGAAACTCCAGGAGTCCAGCAGCTTTTCTCACATGTGTAACACACCCAGTGTCGCTGACACATCCTTTTATCTTGTGTTTCCTCTTTTCTTACTGCCAGGATGTAATGCAAATGCAACGAATATGGTTGTATTATATGCAGTAATATGCTACAGCTATTACAACACCAGGTCAAATGAAAGCCAATGTTGACCTCAACAGGCCAACTTCCTGACAAATCTATTCACAGCTCAGAGCCTGTCTTTCCAACTAAGTGATCTCTTCAGACGTCGCTTCCTGTCAGCCTCCACCAATTCAAATATCTGGAACATACCCCCATCACCACCCAGCCCTTCCAAACTAAATACACAGCTCTATGGGCTATACATAGATACATAGTGTCTGTAAAATGTGACAACCTAGCCAGTTTACGAACTAAAATTTATTTTCAGCATTTTATGTTTCCACTATCTAAACATTACAGCAGTTTATTCCAAATAACGCGCCTCAGTGTGTAACTTTGACTTTCTGTCATCAAATCCTCCAAATTTAGATTACTCAAGTGACAGTGGAGTGAGAATGAAAATAACTACAAATCTGCGTGATACAAAACAGATAAAACAGATTTCGTAGGCTAAGCAGGAATCTATTCTGTTCACCTCGACTCTGCTGGGTTGAGGACACTAGAACAAAGGGGGAAAATTATACTAATATAAGACCCTTTCATATCAGACCTGTTGTTCAGCTCATTGTTTTCTCACTCTGGGGCTGAACAGTGTTGGCCTTGAGAGAGAGACAGCATTTCCTCTCTTCCATATGTGACTCATGTGTTTGGTCATCTGACGTGGTGGTAAAATGCCATGTCACTGTACCTATTTCTGCTGTCTGCGTGTTATTAAGTATAGCCTTGAAGCTAGTTCACTGCCAGTTGCGTTCATGCGTCTCACACAGCCCATTGTTCTCCAACAGGTGGGGAATTAATCATTCTGAGAGCATTGCAACAGATCTCTGTACGGTAATGTAATCGCATTGTAAAACTGGTCATCATCATTTCATCATTGGTCAAATCATTACTGGTAGTAAATATTGGATTTGATTTTTAGGATAACCTGTAATGGACTGGCCAACATCCTAACATCCTAAAAAGGAGGGCTCAGGAACCTTTAACCCAACATGTCTCAATGCTTGAGAGTGAATGGCGTTTTATAAAGCATTCTTTCATCCACTGGATCCCCTCAGGGGGTTATATTTATATAGAAATATGCCAAAGCCAATTCACAAAGCATCACATTATTAAGTTTGCAGATGACTCTGTTATAGTGTCACTGCTGACCGACAACAACCCTGAACATGGCCCTGTAATGAAAGAATTCCCAGACATGGCCTGTAAGTTATCTTTTCTTCACATTAAAGACTAAGATTTCTTTCAAAACACATTGTTTTCAACATTCAAACACATGTTGGAAAATACTCGCTGAAAACATGTGAAAAGACTTAACATAACACTTTCTTCTTTGGTCTGACAAACTCATTTATTCTGACTTTTCTCAGATTTGAATGTGTCTAAAACTAAAGACTCCCTCTGTCATGATAGATGGTCAGGCTGTAGAGAACTGATAATAAGTTGACCTTTGAGTCACAGGTCGTTGCTATATGTGAAAAAGCTCATCAGCCTATGTTTCTCACAGAGATAGATATGGAATTTAAGTTTTTATGCCAATGTTTTGTTGTTTTATTGAATCTGTCCTGACTTTCTCCTTTGTGACTTGGTACAGATCTCTTACTCTTGAAAACAAAAGAAGACTGCGGAGTGTAGTCAAGGTGTACTGCAAAAATTGTTGACAGAAATTTAATTTAGAAGATTTTTAAAGGCCTCAAAAATGTATTCAAACTTTTCAAAATTTCAAATTTTAGAGAAGGAGAGACAGTTCTGAAACAGAAATCATTTTTCATTCTTTCTTCTCAGCTCCAGGCTTAGAACTGCTGCTCTTCATGCACCTTTATGGAAATAGAGACTTGAGCAATGCAGCTTAACGCCCATCACACAGACATTTATTATTGTTGGTTAAATAATGGTTAACATTTTAAGAGACTAGGCAGAGCAAACAAAGGTCTGGCATGGGATCATTTTATATCATTTATATACAGTAGTGCTATTAAAATACCTGGATCCACCCTGATCCTGATCCTCGTGATAGACTTCCTATAATAAAACAGCAGCTCACTATTGTCCTGAACAATATTAGTGCCCATATCTAGGACAAGCGAGTCGTTGAGGAGCACCACCCTACTGCATAGTTAATCATCAAACGCACGCCCAAAATGAAGTCTGTGAACAGACCTGATAAAACTGGTCAGTGACCACAGGACGTATCTCTCTGCAGCACTCCAACCTCTGCATGACTCACATTCATGCACTGAATATTTGGTTCTTTTTGTTCAGTGTTTGATGCAACAGCTGCCATGCTTTGATTTGTATTTTCACATTTCATTGGCACACTGAGGTACGAGATATTGCAACACTTCATTCCAGCGCTTAGATCAAACCACTTTGGTATGAAATCCTAAATGTTGTGCTCCTGCCATCTCGATCAGTTGGTGTGAGGTAGTCATAAAACTTTCTTTGACTTTCTTGTCTTGACATTCCAATAAAATCAAACATGTTTTTAATCTTAAAATGAATTAATATTATCAGAGGTTTTTAGGTCACGTCAGTACTGATTGCTCTATCTCTTGGAAATTGGTGGAGCAAACCCAGGCCACTGCGATAACAACTAGTCCTTTGAACATGGGATGCTCTACCAGATGAGCTACCAGATCGCCCCCAAGAGTTGCCTCTGGGAGGAGTCCTCCAATTTGTAGCATGATCAAGTTAAGAAGGAAGACAAGTATACAGAAACTGCTTAACAATGCACGCACAGTGGTTGTAAACTTGTCTTAACTCTATGACTTCTGACAGCACTGTAACTAATGAAAGCAAAAAAAAAAAATCCATAAATCTGAAAGAGCAATTTGGGTTACTTCCCTCCAACTTCCCTTCTGTTTTCTTTTCCAGGTGGCTTGGGAGGATCTATTGTCGTAATATATGTGAAGCAGGATTCTTCTCAGCCCTGACTCACAGACAGACTGCACAGACTGATGACATCACTGTTAGGAGGTGTGTTTGCTTCAGTCTAGTTTCCGGAAGCCTACATGGGTAAAGATGTAGACTTGTTATGACAGAAAACTGAAAACGGAATTATCAGGGATTCATCAGGGAAGATCAAACACTTCTGTTGATTTTTATACAGGATTTAGATAAAGACAAAGACAGGATTTAGATAGACACAGAGACTGTCCGGCGTGATTGTCAGTAACTATAACTCTGCTGCATTCAGGAGAAAAATGTCACAAATAACTGGCATCTATAGAGACTCACAAAATGACTGTGAACTTACAGGACCAGTGTGTCAGATTTAGAAGATCTATTCGCAGAATAGGGAACATAACTTTGTTGTTAGTGTATAATCATGTGAAAATAAAAATAATGTTAATTGTTACCTTGTTAATGAGACTTTTAGATCCTAAACTCGTGTGATGAATGATTTTATGAATCCAGACAATGGTAGTTTATTGCTTAACTTGAGAAATGTAATTAATGTTTACCAATTCTCTCTTTTTCATCAGTTCAACTGTAAACACTTTGTCTTTGTTCCTTCCAGCATTCTGTGGGGCTCACCTTGATTACAAAATATATATAGAATATGATTTATCTGACTAACAGATCCTGAGGCTGTAACAGATGTTCACTCCACACTCAGCATGTTATCACTGGATGTGTGTTTACATGTAGTTACCTATTAATAGGAGGACAAATTTCCCTTTAATACAATTAATTTATTAACACATACACACAAACCGGTAAAGTATGGTTTGAGTATGAACATTTATGACCACAAACAACATAATCACTACTTCTACTTCAACAGAAATAATGCTGTCTGGACATGGGGTGGGTTAGTCATGTAAAATGATTCTTTCCCAGGTGGATTGTGAGAGAGGACAGAAGGTTTGATGTGGATAAGAACATGTGGCCAAATGTGGAAGACAGATATTGACTGCTACAGACATTCTGTATTAATACTGTGTGTCTGTGCACTCCTCTACAAATATGTATAATGTATATGTTCTGCACCGCATTACTGTGCACCTGATACACAGCACACTCACATGTCTTCAGGCATGCTAGAGGCTTCATGGGGCCGTCGACAGTTACAACCGTGCTTTCAGCCAAGTGCTAAGCTAATGCTTAGCTTGTAACATGCACACAATGATGATGCTAGCACGCTAATATTTAGCAGGTATGACGTTTACAATGTTCACCATATCAGTTCAGCATGTTTGCACACACAAGGCTGAGGCTGGACAAAAAGTCAGAGGATCACCAGTGTTATTACAGTTCATCCTGAGGGGAACATTAATGTTTGAACCAAATGTCATGATGCTGTTCTGTCCAACAGTGATCAGAACATGTACAATGTCTTTGTGTATTAAAGTGAAGTTATTTTTAGCCGATTATTTCAGAACTTTTATAACATATACCTGGGAAAGAACACAGAGGTCCAGACCTCTGTGACCTTGACGGTGGATACAGCTATGCTCATGATACATTATGTCTACAGCTTTAACTGCTGGAGAGCTTACTGTATGTTTACAGCTAAAAGTCCCAAGTTCTCAGTCCAATAAAGACTCATTTACCCATAATGCCACTCTATTAACAGTCATCTGTCCTATAAATGACCATAAACTCTAAACTAACCGTGCTGCCAGCAAACTGGACTTATCAACTAGCAGTTTTGGTTGAAAAGTTTTTAAATGTGCCAGAGATGACTCTAACATAGAACAACTTCATTAGAGGAAATGTTGCAAATAGCACGCCAACAAGCATGTGATGTCAGAGCCATGCTGCATTCATGGTCTATGTGTTTGGACTTTTCCACACTGATGAAGAAGCATTTAGAGTTATTTTGTGACCAGCTTACAGCCTGATTTTTATAGCTGCTAGTCATTCCACACACATTCCACTTTCCTTCTTCACTTCACTACAGCTACTGTATGTTCAGGCATTATGGAGACTGGAAAATGTGTGTGTGTGTGTGTGAGAGAGAGAGTAGATCAGTGGTTGGTGTGGAAGCCTCAGTTTGTCCTCTGTTCTGCAGTCTGTAAGCAGAGAGCAGCAGCAGTCCATCCCTCTGTACCAGCCTGTCTATGAGCTAGCTGTTCTGTTTGGTTCTGTTATTCAACCATTATCAAATCAAATCAAATTTGATTTGTATAGCCTAAATTCACATGGTGGCCATCATGTGATTAGAGACCACAAACTTTCACTTTCCCTTACTATAAAATCAGCATTAGTGTGTGCATAAAAACAGTATGTTTAATAATTTTAGTAAAAGACAGAAATACAAGCAAAAGCAGTATTCTATTCTCCTCATCAACATGTCGTTTTTTTCAGTATAAAACTCCACCTTTGTGTTCTCACATGCTTTGTGTTTTCTTACTGATGCACAGAGTGTGTACAATAACAGTATAATGAATGAACAGGACACGAGTGACGTTCCCCACAGGTTCCTGAAGCGCTGTTTTGAAGCTCAAAATACGCAGTGCTAACCACCGCCATGTTGGCTGTACTACCTCTTCTGCCTCCCAACTAATTTTAAAAATAGACAAAGACGCAGATCATTGGTGGACCTGAGACAGGCTGAATGATGCCTGGGTGCTCAAACAAGTCATCTGTCACGACACCTACCTGTCCATCAATAATTTTAAATCCATGCTGTTAATTCTGCATAACTTTAAGCCTTAATATAATCTGAACAGGTGAATTGCATGTAAATTCATCCTCAGTATTGTATAATAATAATTATTTATAAATAATTGTCATGAACGAGGAAATTAGCTAAAGAGAGCATTTGACATTTTACAGGTGTGTGTACAGTTTTGACACTTCTGCACTGGCTTCATTTACCAGTCACAGCAGTTGCTGCTTGGTCACATGTAGCTTTGTTGCATTGTAGGCTAGATTTGTTTTTCTGTAACTTCAACCCAACCTGAGCTCTAGGCAAGCTGTCACCTCTGTGATACCTGACCAACCAAATTTAATGTGGGGTAAGTGACTGTAATGAGTCTTTTCCACAGACGTTCAGCTTACTTTCTTGTTGTTGTGATGTTAGTTAAGTTAGCAGGAGAGCGGTGAGCATCACTATCTGGAGCTGGTGTGCTGGCTCTGGGAAACCAACTTTAACTTTAAACCCCACAGCTAATGTTAGTTACATTATTTGCTGTGTCATTGTTCACATTGTGCCGTGGTATTATTTGTCATGGTATAATAGCTAACCCCACCTTTAAAGCCCTGAACCCAACCACAGAGAGCAGAACTACAGGAAATAAAACAAAGCAGAAGATTAGAACAGGACAAAAGCCTGATAATACACCAGGATGAAGGTACCCTCTGCACTTGGCTGATTGTGAGACATTTTTAGGCCAATAATTCTTTAATTGTACATACATGATGTGAGTATACTGTATGGTAATAAGACAAACCTTTCCTAATCGTCTGCCTGTGGTTTAGGATTGTCTGATGCTGTGTTCGTGTGTAGTTGAGCTTTACAAGTCTCAAGCTGCAGGAGGCTACCCAGTGTGCTTTTAAATGCAACTCTTACAATCTCATAAATGTAGCTCCCTGAACCTGGCATGGAAGATGAGGCTCGAAGAGACTGAATCACGGTATGCTGTGTGCCGACACATTTTGAATTTTTTTTGGTGAAGATATCAAGGGCGTTGCCCAGACATGATGAAAGCTACCCCAACATGATCACTTTACCAAGTCAGCACAATAACTAAGAGACTAACATACCCAGCCACCGCTAAAGGCAGAAACTTCACCTCCACTCATAAAACAGTCAGCTATGTTTCAGTCCACACGTCAGAGAGAGCGAGAGGGAGGGGAACCAAAAGGTCTGCTGTGGAACTCATCAAAGCTGAGAGCAGTGAAGCTACATGTGATGAAGGTGCTGTCCAATTCAGCTTTTTGGAGTGGAACATTCTGTGTGTGTGTATGTGTGTGACTGTGTGTGTGTACACGCACACATGCTGACCAGGTTTCCTGTTTTTGTGGAAAGAAAATGGCCAAACAGACATTTATTATTTTTACTTACTTTACTTTTTTATTCTCTCTCTCTCCCTCTCTCTCTCTCTCTCTCTCTCTCTCTCTCTCTCTCTCTCTCACACACACACACACACACACACACACACACACACACACACACGTATACACACAGTCTAATCACACAGTGTGTTGTTAAAAGTTGTTGATCCCGCCACAGCCCCAGCGTTCATTTCCAAGGCTTCAGTGACAGTAAAAACAAACACGCTGCGCATGTACACGATGATTACAGGAGCCGATCAGACAGAAATCTGACAGCAGCTGCAAGAGTGGTTGAAATGTTGCAAAGGAAAATGTCTAAACTTGTAGCCAACAGTCACTAAAGCACCAAAAACACATGGAAGTTCATGGAAACGTGCCTGTTAGGTCCTGACGTTTCCACTGTCCAAGATGACATTCGGTTTAATGAAGGCACTAAAAGAAAGGTCACCAAAAAAACTACCAGCAGAACCTACAGTATGAACTACAGAGGAGCTAGAATGTGTTAAACTCTACAGGTGTTCATGACAGAGTGGGAGATCTCGAAGGTACAAACTTTGTGGGTGTCTCCACCTGCTATTTTTGTCCATGTATGTGCAGCAGAGTGCAGAAGGGGTGGAGTAAGTAGAATATAGAACAGGGAGCGTGGTAATTAAAGTCCCCCATGTATACAAAATAGATGTTTGTGTCTTTATCACATCTGTCCTCTAACATCAATCATTTCCTGATAAATCATAAAAAGCTGTTGATGGCTCATCCCGCACTCGAGATGTCTGATCTGTGGCGTGCAGTGACGTACTGCTGCTCTTCTCCACCACAGCTGAGAGCATCATGTTTGGATCTGTTCAGGTCCACTAAGTCGTGGATCTTGTCTGATCCATCTCTTGTGTGTATTCTGAGGGTTTCTAACTGTGCTTGAGTTACATCCAGATTAATCAGTAGATCTATTACAGATTAATATTCTGCCTCTTATAGGAAGTTTTTTCCTTGCCTCTGTTGCCAAGTGCTGCTCATGGTGGGAACTGTTTAGTCTACACCTGATATGAAAAGTGCCATGAATTTGAGTGTATATGATTTGGCTCTATATAAATACAATTGAATTGAATTGAATTCATCTGTCAGGTTTGTTTTCCAGGGAATATTCTGGACTCTCTTCTGAATTAGGTCAAAACTTTTAGAGCCTTCAAGACCTTTATTGTAGATGACATTCCTCATCCAATCTGACAATCTGAAATACACAGTGTGAAACACAGTCTTCCTGTAGGTTAGTATCTCTGCTTTAAAGGGGGTGGTGAGACTTTTTGGTTGCTGCCCTGACTGAAGTTAGCCGTTCCTCTGTGATTTCAATAAAGGCTGAGTATTCCCAGTATTGATGTGAAATGATGTTTAAACTATCTTTACACCCTGCAGTGATTATCAAGCTGTGCGCTCATAAATCAACTCTGACAGGCAACACCATTCTCCAGCCCTGACCTAACTCGCCTTTAAGATGCCTTTAAATTCCACATGCACCCAAGCAGAGATGCTTCTGGGACGTTTCTGAAACACGTTGCAGTGCTTCCGGTGGTCACAATCAGCGTCTAGAATGACCATTGGACCGTATTGGATTAGATTAGATAATATATAAGAATGATGTATAAGTGAACTAATACTTTAAAACCTTCTCCAAGTATGTCACCTCAGTTGCCCGATCATGCTGCTTTGCACTTTACAACATCAGAAAAATCAGGCCTTACCTGACTCAACCTGCTACTCAACTCCTGACACAAGCTGTGGTCATCTCTAGACTAGACTACTGTAGTGCCCTCCTGACGGGCCTCCCAGCCTGCACAGTGAAACCTCTTCAGATGATCCAGAACACAGCATTTATTGCTTTCACAAGAGGAAAGTCCATGTTTATTTTAGTTATTTTTTTCATGCACAGAGAAATGGATTGAGCTAAAATGGTCCACCCACCTGTTTGTTCTGGAGCGTTCTACCATATCACACAGTTCACTCAAATTCAACCTGCTTGTGCTAAGGAACACATTGTATGGTTGAACGATCAAGAACAAAAAAGTTTTTGTATATATAGTATCATATTATTATAGTAAGATAATCAGAGTTCTGTGGTGCAGAGTTGCCTTCCATGCATTTCACATGTCATTCTTTCTCAATCACCTATCAACTCATTTCATATTCTGTGAGAATTGTCCAAGTGCCAGTGTCTCAAACGCGTTTGGCAACTAACTTGGTGGAACCTTGCAGTACAATGGATGACATTCTTTACCAGAGGAAGTTTATGACTATTTGGTGTTACAATGTACTAAGTGATCACTGAGATAAACCTGCTAATTCCTGACATTTGTTTCCTATCCCCCCATTAAACAACCATTGTCCTGTTTACATGACATCTGCATTTCCCAGAAAGTCACTTTTGTGGTCAGATATTCCATGAGTTAATGCTCCATTACAGATGGGCCAGTCAGGGCCTGGAACAGACACTGTCCTGGCTCTGAACTCTCCAAACGTGCCACGCTCTCAGCACGTTGGCTCAAACATGCAACAGCATGTCTTCACCATTACAAATTGAGGAGGGAAAAAAAGAGGCAAGCACTTAGGAAAATCTGACTAGCTCTGCAAGAAAGTCAAGAAAAGGTTGAGGAGTCTAACAGCAGCCTGCTCCTGATGGTGTTGTGATAAAAGGCCAAACTCTGATGATCAGAGCCCGGCCTGTCCTTCCCTCTGTCTGTACAGAAAAAAACATCTGGGCTCATCCCACCTCTCTCTGGCTCACTCCCACAAACCTCACAGCTCACACACACTCTGAGTATTTCTCACTGAGCCATGAAGGCTTGTTAAACTGCTCTGGTGTGGAATGGCTCTGATTCACTGGCTTAGCAACACTCATACACAACACACACACACACACACACACACACACACACATACACACACAGTCTAATCACAACACTCTCAAACAGGCTCATTTTTGTTTTCATTTTGATATAGAAAGATATAGAGATCCAGTGACTGCAAATGAAAAGTCTGCCTGTTTGATTTCAATTTTATTATATGTATATAGCGCCAAACCAGAACAGAAGTTATCTCATGACACTTTCCAAAACAGGTCTAGTCTACAGAGACTCAACAATTCCCACCATGAGCAAACACTTGGTGACGGTGGCAAGGAAGAACTTCCTTAAGATGCAGAAACCTTGAACAGAACCATGACTATGTTTTCATTAGTGTATCCTGATGTTTCTACAGTAGCCCAGAATGGACAAACCATTTAGCCTTTTAGATTTAGCCTTTTGCTTTCACCTTTTTCATAAATTCCCTGTCCAGTGCATTTTCTCCCTCTTGGAACAGAAGGGTGAGTGGAGGAGACTGCAACTAAACCCTACACATTGGTCCTTGCTTTAAGATTAAGATCAGATTCCATTGAAATAAAGGTTATAGTGTATACAATTAAAATTTTAATAGACTACTAGATGTCAATAAATGATAAACCTCAAATCAACAATCAACTTGTAATTCAACTCCAGGGTCTCCAGAGTCTGTTATGTGAGGCCTCAGGTCCTCTGCGGTTGTGTCATGATTCAGCATGTTTCTAAATTCATTCATCAACCTCTTCCCTTTGATTTGCCACCTCTCTGTGAGGCTGTTACAGTAAGCAACACAAGTGGTCACCACAACAATGCCTGTTAAAGTTAGGATGTCACAAGTTAACCATCCTGTTCAGAGCATTTGTGGGGAAGCGAAACTGAAGGTACCAAAAGTGTCCACCACAAACTCTTTACATTAGGCACATGTGGCACATGTGCGAATAGTTCAGTTCTGATTGTAGAGAAGCTGACATGTGTGATTACTGACTGTTTCTCCATCAGTTACATGTTGTTGCAAAAAGTGAGTGAATTTTTGAATGCCTCCTGAGCAAAGTGTCCTCTCTGCAGCCATTCAGGGCTGACAATAGTGTGATTCTATGACACAGCGAGGCCACATTGAGGCAGTAAAGGAGAGATCATTGCAGAAAAAAAACAATGATTAAGCCTCAGATCTTTACGCCATTTAAAATGGGATTTTCAGTCAGCTTATTGCAGCAATGGCAGCAATGAACAAAGTTTGGCTACAGCAGAAAGATCCCACACTTGATTGTCATGTGATTGTGTCCTTCTCACCTCTGAAACTAAACAGATGCCTTTGAATGAGTCAGCCTATGTCACCCATTTATACTGTGTCCCTTCCCATTCAGCATATTTTGTTCCAATCTACCCATTGTCTACATGAGATCAGCACTTTGAAGATCAACAACTCTGCAGACTCAACCCATCATCTGCCATCTCCAAATGTATGACAGGTCACACACACACTATGAGCTGCTTCACATCTGTCTGATTTCATGCAAAGAAAATAGGGAAACATAATCACTGATGCATACAGCTGTTTATGGAGTGACACGTATGCAAAATGCATGCTGGGATACATAAATGCACTGTGCGCATGTGCATGTCTATGATTATGTGCCAATGTCTTGGCAGCTTTATTGGCATGTTTCACTTCCTTTGACTCAGAAGAAACTCATATGAACTGTTGACATAAACTGCAAGTTCTAGCTGGTGACATCCTGTCAGGACACACACAGACACACACTCTCTTCCTCTCTCTCTCTCTCTGTCTCTCTCTCACTCTCGCTCTGTCTCTTTATATCTCTTGATCACCCCAGTGTGTGAGACTAGATATAATAGACTAGATATACTGTACAAATTATCTGAAGCAGAAGCATTTGTTCACTTTAAACATGGCTTCTAACATCTGTAAGTTACTGTTCCATGTTAGATCAATGTACTGAATAACCACTAGCAGCAGTCAGTAGGACCTTCAGACTGCATCAAAGTGACAAAAAACAGAAATAGTAGCCGATGACACATACTTCATGTCAAATTCACTGGAACTGAAAGTAACTGCCACTTCCACCACTCCTTGCTAATCACTGCTGGGTGTGTTGATTTGTGTAAATAAAGAATTGTGTAAATAAACAATGTTACTGCATTGTATTTTTGTTTGTCTTTATGATGTTGGACTGAAGAGTGATACAAAAGAGGAGGCTCAGAAATCAACTTTCCTCTCACACAAACATCTCCACAGCTACTGAAGATGAAAAGTCTTTGGCCGTCACTTCTCCTTTGTTAGTTTTTAACAAATCATTAGCAAAGATCAACTGTAGTTCAAACTAAATTGTTTTATTTTTTATTTTTTTAAACTTCCGACCACACCTCTTCTACCACATCAGAAGTCCACACTGATATCCCATAATGCTTTAGAAAGGACTGACTCATAGAGACACGCACCACATCACAGCCAGTGAGTCTGAAAAGAGCTTTAAGATAATATAGCTGGCAGACAAAGTTCAGCGTGTGCTAGGGCAAACAAGCAAGAAGGACACGTAATAGTCTTGTAACCTGGCTCAAGTCATCAGCTGTGAATTAACACAGACCATGAAAAGAAATAGCCAGAGCCTGGTCCGAATCCACTGTATAAAACATGGACGTAGTCACTGTGACATCACACACATGTTTCTGAAGAGCTGCTGTGAAGCTCGGTGTGATGCCTCTGGCTGCTGATATCTTGGCAGTCTTGCCTCCAACAGCTGAATGAAGCCTTGTTGCTTAAACAAGCCACCTGCCTATCAATCAAAGCGTCCACGCTGGCCCCGCACAGACGATACTGCTTGGTTGGGATACGGCAGGCTTCATCTAAGCTGCGTGTATAAGTGTTGTAACAAACCAGATTTAAAAGAACTAGAGTCAGCATTTCATTCATTTCTGTGAAGAAAACTAAATGAAGCCAAACGAAACTTGAGAAGCTGAAGCACACGATCAGGGGCTCAACCCAGAGATTCTACAGGGTCTGGTCATGGTCATTTCTGAATTATTTTAACTTAGAATTCCCTGCTGGAGACACTGGGACACAACTGACCACAGGCCCTGTAACTCTGCAACATGTCACGGTTTTTCTTCTCACTTCTTTCTTTAATGTAAGTTTTTTATGTTATTATCATTTTACATATGTGTTTACAGTTCAAAGGTCAATAACAATATTTGAGTAATAAATGAAGTCAAACCAAAGGCCTAAGAATAATGACTAGATTAGGGAGGATAAAAAATATTATAATTTTTTTTTAATGTTGAATATTGTAAAAAGAAAAAAAGAAAAGAAAAAAAGACATGTAGTTCATTAAACGACAGAAAAGAGGTCCCTGGATTGAAAAGTTTGGGCCTGAGATGACAGCTCATATGTTGGAGTGATCAGAATAACAATATTCAGTGTTCCACAGCCAGCTCCAGAAACTCTGTCTGTTTATATCAACAGAGGATATTGCCTAGTACCTTTTCAAGTTTCACATGCATCACGTGGTTCACACAGTTCTCCCTCTGTGAAACATTAGTCACTTTGGGATTTCTTTGTCTCTCAGCTAACGCGCACACTTTCTACAAAGTAACTTCTGACCCGTACAAAGGGTACAGACTCACACTTCATTCGGCTAACATTTCAACACCAAAGCACAGATCACACACACACACACACACACACCGTTCATTTCATTTTTTCACAGCTTCACTCGACCCACTGTCGCATTTCGCAACAATGTATACCAACGGGAGGTGACAGTAACACACATCCGTTCAACTTTCTTATAATGAAAAAAGTTCACATGAGTCTACATGTACGTGTGCTGCTGCTGAGGATCAGATGATCCCGCGCCGTTCCTTTGCAGTCACGTTGTTTGGAACCACACACACCAAAAAAAACGCTGCAAAAGTTACAGTTTTCTCTCCAGCCGCTTCAGCAGTCACCACCCTGGAAGTTACTGGGACTCACGTCAGCGTGGATCGAAGTGGATTATTGTGACACACACACACACACACGTGGACCATAACAGAACTTTCTATTCTTCCAAACAAACAAACGAGAAAGTTCAGTTAGTTACCTGTTAAGAGCGCGGTGGGCAGTAGGAAGCAGTAGAAGAGCCAAACAACCACCTGAAGATCCATGTCAGTGCAGATCGATACTCACTCGATCGTCAACAAATCAATCATCGATCCGGACACTGATTCGCTATCTTACACAGCTCCATCGGGGCTGATTGATTAAATGTGACAGAGGAGTGAACACAACATTATTCCAATCTTTGCTCATGATGCCCCATCAAAAGACACAAAAAAAAGTTTAGTGTTGAAGTTGAAGAAAAGTTTACAGTCGTGTTGATCTCGTGTGTGCGGCAGCAGATCGACTCTCCCGAGAGGAAGACGCTTTTGTTGCATGTGTTCCTCCGGAGGGGCCCAGTCTGAAGTAACAGTGTTGTAGGTGGAAAATGTGATTCACAGGCAAGTGAGTCTGAAGGGCGTTCATAGAGGAGCTATTCACCAGCGAGCTGCTGCTGCTGCTGCTGGTCACCTCCCTGCTGCCTGCCCTGCTCACACACGCCACACTGTAAACTCCAGCACAGTCAGCACTGCACTCCTGCTCTTTACAGCCTGTGTCTCATTACAGAGTCATAGATTAAGGTGTGTGCTTCAGCCACAATAATGACCCGGGTTATTTCTGGACCCGTGCTGGCTTTTTCATAGGTTGGCATTTTCTGACATGACTACGTCAATCAAAGCTGGCGCTGTAAATACCGGAGGTCTTCGACTCCAAGTGAAGCCAAGTTCGATTGCTGTGCCAGTGGCGCCCCCTAGCGTACGAATGAACACTGTGAAAACGTGGCGTCATTGTGTAGCAGTGTGAAAATCCTAAAACAATGAAATTATTGGATGAATGTGTAATATAAGTGTCAAAAGTATGTTTCCATTTGTGTACAATCACGTGAAAATATGTTGCAGTTACCTTAGAAAAAGTTTTATATCTACAGAGTGAGCGGGTCCTCTTTTACAGAGTCTACCATGTTTCTACAGTCACCCAGAATGGACAAACCAAACAAACTCTAGACCAGGGATGTCCAGAGTAAGGCCCAGAGCTAACCAAGGCCCGTGGTCAGATTTTATGCGGCCTGCAGCTTTGTTTTTATAGATTATTTCTGGCCTGCTAGCATTGTCAGATACTGTATGGCTGGAAGATTTGACATAACAAAGCATTTGAACTTTTAAGGACATAACTGCTGCTGTTATATATCTGTAGATGTGACACAAAATATTACTTTCTGAATGATTTGGTTAAAGACAAGAGCAAGAGTTTTAAACTTGTTAACAGACTTTGCATTACTTATAATAAGTCATGTTTAGAATGAACAGGTTATGATTTGTATCAACTTCTTGCAAGTTTATCGTATTCCATAGAATTTATTCTTTGTTATCTAACTCCAGATGTGAAAGAAAGGAAGAACTGTTTTTTTTTTTAGATGTTTTCATGTCTGATTGGCTTAGATTTGGTCACATTGTCAGTTGTCAGTCAATAAAAAATGATCTTGTTTTCTCAAGATTACAGCATTGTTCCGGCATAATGACACAATTAACGTGCGGTCTCAAGAAACAAATAAAATGAATAGAATAGAATAGAATGCTTACGGCTTCTAGAGTAATGTACATATGTATATAGATGTGAATATGCTGATATATATACAGCATGTGCAGCAGTTTCAGTCAACAATAGTATAAATATAAATAAATATAGAAGTGTGAAGTAAAGTGTGGTAGTAGAGTCATAGGGCAGCAGGGGTTCCGTCCTTGGCAGGCAGTGGGCTTATCATTTGGGTGCAGCGTTAGAGAGAGCAAGATAACAGCTGCTGGTTCTGGAGAGTCCTGCAGCGCCTCTCAGAGGGGAGCAGGGCAAATGGTCTGACCTGGGTGAGAGATGTACCTGACAATGCTGCACAACCTCCACCATCTGCAGACTCCGATTGTGCTGGGCAGCCTCATTGGAGGGGGGGTGGAGAACCCGTGATGCAGTTCTCACCCAGCTGTGCGGTGCTTTCCAAGACAGAGCAGTTGCAGTACTCTGCAGTACTCATACTTTTATACTTATACTTATGCAGTTCCTCAGAGAGAGAGTCCGGATGTTGATGTCTAGGTCGCTGAGTTTGTTCTGGATTGCTTGATTTGATTTAGGACTTCTAGATGAAAATATACAATACTTTACAAAATCAGAGTTAAATCTGAAAAAATAAATACGCATGTAACGGAGATTCATCCTTCTCCTTCTTATTTTTAATCATTTGGTGACCCTCATTTTTCTGGGGACCTCTTGTAGAGGAACTACTGCTAAACTCAAAACCTTCAGGCTTCTAAAAGCAAACATACAACAGTGGAAAAATACTTATTTAAGTCTTAATGTTAATTATCTAAATGCCCCATAAGCCTTTTATATTAATGATCAATGCGTATGGCATAGGACGAGTGGTAAAGACAATGTGACTGCTGTTACTTTTCCTTCTCAGGCTCCCTCTCAAAGCAAAGGGAACCACACAAAGCACAAAAGCGTGTGAGTCCATTGATTAAGAGATGGTTAAAACAGAGTACTCAAATATAAAATGACTCATTAAAATGGGGATAGCTGTGCTAATGATCATTGTGGGTGATCCCAATAGATCAAACTGAATGCCAAACTATCTCGTATAGTATGATGATCTACGTTCCTCTTTTATTATTTCATCATTTGTTTCCAAAGAAAATCTCTCATGTAAAATAACCACTCCAGGAAAACTTCACAGCCTTTGAGGAAATTAATATAACAATGGCCAAATAATAAAAAGCAGCAGTAACAGCTTGTTGTCAATGAAGGTACCTATAGCAGTGTGTGTGCCATTGATCATTGATATGTGAGGCAGGTGATGATTGTCAGGAATGATTAATCATGTAATGTTTTAGCCTGGAGTCATTACACCAGGACAGAATTCATGTCTTTAACTAAAAAAAATGATGTGTAGACATAAAAAACATAAAATTACCTTAAGAACTCCACTGAAATATAGAGTAAAATAAAAACATCAGCAACCTTTGATTGCACCCTCTCAGCTATAGGCTGGTACAGTTGATGGAGTCAACTATTTAATGGCTCAAACTTCTTTATCTTCAATCTTTATAGCTTTATTACACATAATATAAGAAGGATGAGCCTGTGTCGTCACAAAACACGTGTTTGTTTGTTTGTTTGTTTGTTTAAAAAAATGGATAGAATAATCAATCAAAGAAATAATCAGAACAACTAGACCGATGGTAACTGGTAGTTTCAGTAATAAAGTGTGACTTTAATAACTGCTCCTTCATCATGTCCAATCCTTCCGTTACTGCCCTCGGACGTGGCTACGGCACGACCCGCCCTACTCTGTCTCTGATTGGCTCCCCGTACCAGAACCTAACCAACCCAACCAACGAACGCAGCGACTATTAACCAATCAGAGGCAGTTTGGGCGTGGCTTTGTTCAATTCGCGCGAAAGTTCTTTTCTTCTTCCTGTTAAGTGTGAACGTTTCCGGAGCTCCATTGTTGATGGCCGCTATTTATATCGTTACCGGCTTCGGTATACGGTAGTTCATTGTAGTTTAACTGCTTGTTGCAACGTTGTTTTTCGGTGTCCGTCTCCAGCAGCAGCAGTATGTCTCAGGCACGAGTTACGGATTTCTTCTCGCAGAGGAAGAGGGGTATCCCCGGCGGGCCGGTGAAGGCAGCGAAGCAGCGCGGCGGCTCATCCGGGACCACACGGTCAAGATCCTCTAAAAACAAAGAGCTGTGTTCGTCCTCCATCCACGAAGAGTTTGTCCGAGTTATCGACGAGGCAGTGGGGCTGAGCGATGGAGAGTTCGCTGTCAACAGCGAGAAACATTCCACCTCCAGTCCACGGACACCGAAGCGGACCTCGGCTGAGTTCGACCTCGGGGTCGCCGTGTTTTCGGCCACCGCCGACCACAGCACGGCCAAGAAGAAACGGCAGGAGTCCGACAGGGACACTAAAGCCACTGTCCCGGAGAAAGTAGTGAAGAGGAAGGCTAGGAAGAAACTGGTCCTCCCGCAGCACTCGCCTCAGGTAATGCTGACCTGGTTGAATCCAGACACACTAAATGTTTGTTTATTTGGACCCAAACAAAGATGGCGACCATGGAGCACAGTCTGCTGACCTTTTTTGGTAGCCAGCCTACAAAATAGTTAAATGTACAGTCACGTGTGTGACACTGAGCTAAACTCTGTCGGGTGTGTGTGTGTACGTCTAGGCTGTAGTCCAGTCCCTGCCCGCTGAGGTGACTCAGAAGCCCGCAGCTTCCGCGGCTGGACAGCACAGTGTGGACCACGTTAACATCAGAACCAGCAGCTCCCCACAGAGGAGTCAGGTCATCGCCAAGAACACGACAGGACAGCCTGGCAAGGTAACATTAACACAGTGTGTTTGTATTGGCTACAGAGCGGAGAGTGTGTGTGGCCCTGCTGCCCTGGAAGTTTGTTGTTGGGACCTGCAGTGCTTCAACATGTGGAGCTGAAAACTGACCACACTGAGACACCCACTGTAGTTTAAGCTGTCAGTGATGTGTTTGTGTGCACACTGTTTGGGTCATGGTGTGATCATGGTAGAAAACTGTCAGTGTAGTTCATATAGACTCAGTGCACACAATATGTTTGTAGTTGGTTTGGCTCTGTACAGGGGGAAAATGTAGAGAGAAATAAAAATGTAGAACATTGATCCACTCACCACACGTCCTGAGTATCAGCATGTTAATCCACAGTTCTTTCCTTCTTTCAGGCTCTGTGTAAAGATGACATTGCAACACTCAAGGCTCGTCTTCAGAGGATCAAGAAACACACAGAGGACATGACCAGCACCGCTACCTCTGCTTCTGTTTCTGCCTCACCAGCTGGTGCAACAACACCAAACACTAACACTCCCCACGTCCCCAAAACTGCCACACCCCCCGCTCCTGACGCAAAGACCCGCAAGCTGACTGTATCACGTGCCAAGGAACTCGCAGCTAAAGCTCAGAAGAGGAAGGAGGAGAGGGAGGCCGAGGAGAGCAAGCAGAGTGAGACACAAACCCAGGACAGGTAAGTGATGTCAGACAGTATCAGGCTTCTGATTTGTATTCACAGGACCCAGTGTTAGTGAAAAGTGTGCCACCTGTAGAGTACGACCTAAGTGTTTCTCCCCCATCTTGTCCCTCAGTGTTGAGCAGCCAGCATACCAGCGGTACCACACCCTCGCCCAGGCGACCCCTCCGGGTCTGTCCCTGCCATACCAGTACAAAGTGCTGGCCGAGATGTTCAGGAGCATGGACACGGTGGTCGCCATGCTGCACAATCGCTGTGAGACAGCCACCTTCACCAAGCTCAAGCAGGGAGTTCAGGACATGATGCACAAGTAGGTGGAAGGAACTCACTCAAACTTTGCCAGACGTTTTAAGATGGTTAGTTTGGCTGTAGAAACTAATGTTTGCTTCTTTTTGTCCACCTTGCAGGCGCTTTGAGGAGAGTCACGTGGCTCAGATAAAGACGGTGTTTCCTGAGGCGTACACCTACAGACAGGAGAAGAACATTCCAACCTTCAACAGCAGCATTAAGAAGGGCAGCTACCAGCTCACCGTGGAGCCTGTTATCACCTCTGGTGAGAACACCATTTTAAGTGTCTTAGTGTCTCTCAGCTTGGACCAGTTCACCATAGCATCAAAATGTCTCTCCATGGAATGTATGTAAACTGTTAAACGGTTCTCGTGATATGAGTGATGTGTCCTCTACATTTATTTATCTGTTTGTGTGTGGTTGTCTACCTCAGACCAGAGTGAAGCCCGTCCCCTCCTGACAGCCTCTCGTCTCTTGGAGAGAAGACAAATTTTCCACATGAACCTGGTCTCTGTCGTCAAACAACACCACAAGGTCAGCTGCTGCTCCAGCATGGCTTCCATTTGGTTTCATGTTGCAGTGATTAGCAATGTTGAGTTTTACCATTGCATATAAATCCTACACTGACCCCTGGTCTCCTCTCTTCTAACTGCAGGCTTTCCTGTCCTCGTTGGCTCCTCCGGTGTCCGTTCCAGATGACAAACTGACCCGCTGGCACCCTCGCTTCAATGTGGACACCGTGCCGACCATCCAGACAAGCGTGCTGCCTCAGCCTCCTCACACTGAGAAACTGGCCACAGCTCAGGAGGTGCTGGACAAAGCCCGCTCACTCATCACACCCAAGGTACTCTATCAGTCTTAAAGTGGACATCTCTGTGTTCGTTTGTTCATTTATTGAGGTGAATTATGTGCAATCAATGGTCATGCTTAACACTTGGATTAGTAATCCAGCATGTGTTCTGTCTGTGCGTTCAGATGGAGAAGGCGCTGGTTTCTCTGGCTCTAAAGACAGAAGCTAAAGTTGCAGATGATAAAGAGACGACATCTCCACAGAACTCAACAGTTCCTCAAACAGCAGCTACACCCGCAGATCAGGTCCCAACTGCCCTGAAAGGAGTGTCCCAGTCCTTACTGGAAAGGGTAGGTACATCACACGGTGCTGGGCTGGGCAGTTTGGACTGTTAAGAGTTTTCCTCATCAGAAACCATGTTGTGACTCATCATTGTTTTGGGTGATTGTGTCTGTGTTCCAGATTCGAGCGAAAGAAGCCCAGAAGCTCCAGGCAGCCATGACACGAAACCCCGTCCAGGAGGATCGCCTGCTGATGATGTCACGGCTCCCAGAGCTGGCCAGGATTCTCCGGAACGTTTTTGTCGCTGAGAAGAAGCCTGCTTTAATCATGGAAGTGGCCTGCAACAGGATGGTGGCCAGCTACAGATCTGCTCTCAGCGCAGGTTGGTTCAAACGGCAGAGCTGGGCAGAAGATCTGGTTTGTGGGAGTAGCCTCAAACTAACCTCCATACAATGTGCCTGTAATATTCTAACTGAAAGATGAAAAGGAAGCTGAGGCAGAGCATTTTACTTATTATTTTGTAGCAGGAAACTTGTTGCTGTGGGTGTGTCAAACTATCTGATGCTCTCTGAGGCTTGATATCGTGCAGAAAAGAGCTGTTATGTGACTCGTTGTTCCTCCTCTCTCAAACAGGTGAAATGGAGAAACATATCCGGCTGCTGGCAGAAGTGGCTGCCAATTGGTTGACTATTCATCCAATCAGGAAGGACTTCTACCTGAAGCTGAACAAGAACATGGAGCTCAGTATTGTTGTGGACAAACTGAACAGCAGACTAAGAGAAGAGGAGAGACTCTGATAGATGATGTGCATTTCGCTGCTCCTCTTCCTCTGGCCCTCGCCGCACATGCTGCCAGCCAACTGAAGACCGACTGCTTTAGAGTGACTTAAATTTATTTTTTTTTGAGTGATGTCACTGGTTAGTTGGCAGCAGGCGTGTCTGAAAGTTCAGACACACTGGTGTGTGTGTTTGTTCTGTCCTGGCTCCAGTCTGACAGGGTGAAAAAAGACACACATTGATCTAGGCACAGCTCCAGGACCTGAGGCCGCATGGGACTGATCAGACCTGTTTGTAGTACTGCTATGTGCTAAATGGGCTGTTTTTAACTACTACTACTACTACTATTCTATTGCAATGAAGAGTTTTTGTTTGTTTTTTTTATTATGAAGTTGTAATGTTGGTGTGTGCAGGTCCGCCTCCTGTCTTTTTACGAATCTGTTTTCTACAAACAGAAGAACTGATGAATGTTTGATCATGTTTAAGAAATACAAACATTTGTCAGAGCACCGCTGCCTCCTATTTTTATTTTCTGTGAATTCAGTTTATTAAATATGCACATGTTCTAGTCACTAGGGCTTCAGTTCGTTCTCTGCCTGTGAATGGAATTCAATCTCTTTCTCTTTTTCTTTTGGTCAAACTCTGAGAGAGATTCCTAACCTTTTCACATAATCTGGGACAATGCATGGTCTATTACATTTCTAGAGGAAAACAGGCTGGAATACATTAATAAATACAACAGATGCAGCACGTTTCTGGGGGAAAATGTCTATCATGAACTTAGAAGACAAGGTGACATAAACTCTCCCCACCAATCCAAAAGAGTTAAAAAATAAATAAATCAAAACTTACATGAATGAAAATACAATGGACCAGCTTCCATATTAATGTGCAAACAATAAAACAAAACGACTAAGAATAATACTCATGTTTCAGAAACATTGCATTGCAGTTACACTGTAACCCCTTCAGCACCATTTTGGATCTGTTTCTGTGATTGGTATGTAGAAGCACAAGTCTGACATGGGATCACTGTACAACATCAACAGAAATCAGCAAAGGCTATGTTAGCTACAGTATTTTTATGCCATGATGCAATTGTTAATCGTGTCAAGTATTCTCCTCACTTCAATGAATAACATGACCCCACAAACAGGCACAGCTTCCCTATCATAGCAGCTCTGCTCTGCTTAAGCTATAAAACCATATCAGTACTTTACATAACAAATGAGGGGGGTTTGCCTGGCTACAGATAAAGACATACCTGTCTTACCTACCTGTCTTTTAATTCTCCTGAACTTGCAGCTTGGCATACAGCCACATAGTCCACATACAGCAAGAAACAGCCCTGCTCTACAGAGGGCCTTCTGTGAGTTTAGTAACCACTGTAGTTTCTTCTACATACTTAGAAAAGAGGGTGAGAAGCAGTATTCAGTTGACTGCAGCCTGCATTTTTACAGCTAGATGCCGCTAAATCCTACACATTGGGCCTTGTTCTGTCCGGGGCTTTCAACTGCAGTACTGTTAGAGTACTAACTAAAATGTGTCTGTAGTATTTGGGTATGAAAGTGCTTCCATTGTTTGCATCAGATCAAATCTATCCTTCATCTTTTTGGCATCAAACATGTTCTAGCTTATGTTTATAGTCCAATAGTAGTATTGGCCAATCATGTTGGAGGGAGTTCATGTGGAGCTGTCTTTCTCTCTCTGGGAACTCACTTTCTTGTCATCCACATGTACCTGTTAATCAGACTGGAAGTCATGGCCCTGATAAATCTTATCTGCTTTACAAATATCTTACTTCGTTACTTTAGGACAGTAGATATTAGCATGATAGTTTTTACGAATGGCTCATTACTTATCTATAGAGGAGCACTGCACAGGTGCTGTCATGATGTGAACTCTTTAAAGGTCCAGTGTGTAAGATTTTGTGACATCTAGTGTTGTAGTTGCTGATTGCGATCCCCGTCGTCTCACCATGAAAAAGCATGGTGGTTTGACATGGTGAACTCTGTAGAAGCAGATGTAAAAGGTTTCTTTAGAAGAGTTGTGAAGTAATAAAAACCTAAATCTTATTTCCTGGTGTGTAATTATACACCAGTGAAAACGTAGTCATGCATATTTCATTTTTGCCATATTCTAATACATCCCCCCACACTGCACCTTTAAAACCAGACTGATCAGAAAAATACACCAGAACATCAGCGTAATAAGAACGTAGATCAAAAACAAAAAAGGTCATTTTTATTTATTTTCTCTATACTTTTTTTTTTTAGCCCCCGTCTTCTCAACGTTTATGATCTATACTGCAGCCAGCCCCCAGGGACTGATTCAGATGTATACTTTTGGGAAGCTGTCATGGCATCTTTCTTTATACAATCAAAGATAATAATACAGAGTCTGGAAAACAGTTCTTTTTTTTAAAAAAATGTGTGGTTAAGTTTAAGCAAACACACACAGATAATAACCACCACATCATCGGTCTGAGCATGTCATTTCCTGCATAGATTTATTATATTCAAATGTGCCACAAACACAAAGACGTAAACAAAAATTAAGCAATAAGGACGAGTCATGAAAATCATGACAAGCTGAACACACAACAGTACAGGAATCCAACAAAGCAAAGTAAAACTGATTGGCTTTTTACTGTTGTTACTGTTACTGGTGTTACTATTTTCCCCCCAGTGTGTGATAAAATAAAGTTAAAAACTGTGGATTGGAGGAGAAAATGTTTTTTGTCATCCTGCAAAAGATAACACATAAAATGCTATGTTAAATTAATATCAGTCCATCCACCCTCTGTACCGCATTCATATTTTACACATTCAGACATTTTGAGACTCCTTCGGGATCCACGGAAACTGAGCTCTGCGTAGCACTCCAGCCCGTTCAGCCAGAGAATGAACAGATTTATGTTCAATTAAAAAAATGTATAATTTTAAAACTGAGTCAAACTGCAGACTGAGCGGTGTATTTGGTGTTTCTACACAAGTCAAAGGTTGTTTTTAGCAGCATGGTGGTCCTCAGTACTGAATGAGGGAGAACAGATTGTGTGGTTTCAGCTTCTCGATGCCGTTCAGCTCTTTAAGCTCGATGATCACCATGCAGCCCAGAATTTCTGCCTGCTGCTTCTTCATCAACTCACAGGCTGCATACAAAGTCCCTGCAACACACACACAGACACACACCTTTAAGCCAGTTTGAAAGTGTTACTCCTCGGGCCACAGTGGGAACTTTGACTTGACGTTACGCCAAGCACTTTGAGGATCTCCTTCCCTTTCAGTCTCTTCTCTCCTCTACCTCCACCTCCTCATCTGCAGCTACTTCTTCCATTTCATCTAAAATTCAGTCTTTATTCTCGACCCCACCAAAAAAACTGCCCTTCTCAATCCCCCCACCTCCTGCTCCTTCAGCCTGTGAGTGCCTCTGTTAACTACTTTGTGTAAAAGGGATAAGGACATCTGCTTCTCGTTCCCCCACCCACCTCATCATTACTGCTTTGACCCCTGGCAGTTTTCTGAACACTTTTAAAGAAGCTGAAGTGACCACCCTCCTAAAGAAACCCTCACTCAACCCTTCTCAACTGACACTGCCCCCTCCCTGTCACAGAGCAGCTTCACACTCCCCGTCCTCTGTCGACATCCTGCTGGATCTTTCAGCTGCACTGTGAACCTTCTCTCCACCCTCCATGAATTGACTCCCGCTACGCACTGCTGGCTGCTGTGCCCGCAGGTTCCATCCAACTTCTGCAGCTGAAGTTCTTCCACACTACTACACTGCTCCCCAGTCACACTCAGTCCAATGAACATGATTGTTAGGAAGCAGAACTAACCTCCAGTGGCCAGAAGGTCATCAATGAGCAGAATCTTCTGTCCTGGAGCCACTGAGTCATCCTGGATCTCTGCCTCCGCCTGGAAGAACATATTGACCGCTATTAGCAAAAAAAAAAAAAAAGATATTTTCTGCATGAAGTCATGTCCTTTTTTAAGTCCTGACACCAGAACAGTGCATAGAAGACTGAGGAGAAATCTGAGTTAATTGTGCTGGGGCCATGTAAAGAATGGATAGCACATGTATGACACTGCCCACAGAGCAGTGGCTCTGGCTGCTGCTTTGTTGTAGTTGTCATGAACGGGGAAATTAGCTATAGAGACCAAAACAATTTTTTGTACCAGCCTGTAAACATGTTTATTTCTGCTGTGAAGTTGGACATTTGAACATGGGGACTTATGGAGACTGACTCACTTCTGGAGCCAGCCTCAAGTGGGCATCTGAGGAATTAAAGCCACCAGAGGTTGCTGCTTGGTTGGGGTGCCCATCTTAAAAGGTGGGCTATTGCAAGTGACTATATTACACTCTGGACGACTTTCAACTTGTGACAGCTGACAGCTGAATACAGGCAGACAGCTGAAGACAGACAGGAAAGCAGGGAGAGCGGGGGAACGACACACAGCAAAGGTCCACAGGTCGGAGTCAGAACAAGGTCACTGCAGGAAGGACTCTTGTACATGGGCATCAGCTGAGCCACCTGATGGCCCTGTAACTGTTGTATTTATTGTTTGTATAAGTCTATAATTTGATAACCTTTTCAAAGATCAATGGCTTAATTCATTCATTTAAACTGAATTTGTTTTATATAATTTCATTAGTGTGAGTAAAATGCTTTTATTTTGAAATCACCAGCATGAAGCATATCAGCAAGTCTTGTTCAGCTACTCTCACACGTGTGTGTGTATATATACCCAACTGACAACATCAGCGCAAGCAGTGAAGCTATTATCATGGAGTTTTGCACTGTTTTAAGTTTGATGCTCATCACAAGGACTTGTTTTACTTCATTTTGATGCTAACGCTGAAGACTTATTAGAGAATGATTTATGAATGCTTTCTGATCCAACTTATATATCATGAGCTGCTATAACAAGTGAATTTTCCCACTGTGGGATCAGTAAAGTCTTATCTTATCAAGAGTAATTGCACCAGAGTTATCTAACAGCTAACTACCCCCACATAAAACAGCAGAAAACTCAATGTTATATAATAAACAGAATCAGTCTCATAAATACCAGACGTCATTGGAGGTGACACTTTTGTGCTGACTTTAGAGTTTGAGGCTGATTTTAAACACTGCAAAGCTTCATGAGTTCTGAGTTTGTGTGGATGGAATTCTACCAAAAGACCCAAAAATGTCTTCCAAAACTACATTACCCAATCACACTTCGTGGAAGCTCCACTAGCACTACCACTGCTGGAGCTGGCCAGGCATTCTCCAAGAGGAAGAGGTGTGAGATTATGAATCATTTTAAACATCAGATGTATGTCACAAAGAGGTTATTAAAACTGAGGAAGCAGAAACAGTGCACTGTGTACATATTTATCATGCTGTGTCCAGTTAGTGTATGAACAGCTGTTTGTAGTTCTCACTTGTACAGAGCTGTTTAAAGTGCCAGCTGTTAAAATGCAACAGCAACAGCTGTGAAAGTGATACTGTGGTGTTGCCACAGGGGGGAGAGCATGCACATTCTGAAGGAATACATGTACACATGTTCATGGTGTTTTGTCATACTTGCAAAGTGAAGAAAGTGAAGATGAGAAGAAAGAAATACAAGATACTGACATTCTATCTACAAAACTGAATATAACCACAGGGCAGACAAATACAGAACAAAACATTGCTTTCACAAAATCCTTGGTGTGTGTTTGTGTTCTTTACCTTCCCATACTCTAAATCATAAAGCACAGACAAAGTGGGTCCAGGCAGCTTCCCTTTCTTCCTGACCAGGACAAAGCCGATACTGAGCCGCTGGGCGAGCAGAGGCCCGAACAGGAAACCACGAGCATCTAAACCTGCACACAGACAACATGAAAGATCATTACAAAATAATATGGATGAGAAAGGAACATTATGGCAGGATATTTTTGTGGGCAGGATGATTGTCCACGTAAATCTTGACAGTATTAATAAGGATCAATAGACATCAGGTACTGCACAGGCTGATCATCTAGCAGCTTGGAGGTTTCTTCAGTGGTAAATGCTGTAAGGAGCATAGACAGGTTGAGGGCACACTGACTCCTGCTGGAGTTTAATGCAGCAAATTCATGACATTCATGACAGGCTACAGTCTGTCTGACATCACTGATGAACCTGGTTATTATCTCCAACCCTTTTTCCAACATTTACCTTGAAACTTTTTCACTTTCAAAACTGCTCTACAAACTTTTTTCAAACTTTCTTTTAATTATATTGACGATAAAATGCTAGAAAATAATATTTATATAAGCAAAAATAGTAAAACCAGTTTAATGGAAGGAATGATATGTTCAATCCTGTCAAATACATTCATATTTAATATTTAAACTCTACCCCACAGAGAGACAGCCATCTATTAACATCCTCTCTAAGAGTCTTCAATATATCTGGGCCACTTGACTGTATGGAACAGTTGGTGGAGAGGATGCAGGGCTGCTGAGGGTTAACAGCAGATCATCTGCATACAGATTTAACTTGAATGTCTGGCCATAGAGGCGTAAACCTTCAATAATTATTGAGCGTGTAACAAATATAGTATAAAAGGTAGTGTCAGACTGTTCTCTCATCAGATAAAGAACACTGGTTCGCTGGTTTGTTTTCTTACCTACGATCAGATCAACCTGCGGATGATTCTGCCGAACATGTTCTTCAAACAGGTCGGTTACTGCTGTCAGAGCGGCCGGATCCTTCAGAATAGGACAGATATCTCTGCAGGACAGGCACACATTACATTGCTTAATGATAAAAAGTGAGGTGAATAATGTATCTCGTCTCAGTTAATCAACTGAGCCAAGCAGTGTTTACTTACTGGTAGCACAGCAAACACATAAAACCACTGCCACGCTCTAGAATTACAAACACAGGCAATAGATACAAGACTTTAATGACGTCCATATAAATGGTTGTGGAGAATGTACACTATATAAGTCATGTCAGGATTGGGTGATATCATTAAGGATGGAAATGTTTTACCTGAGAGGAAACTGTGAATAATATAATGAATACTTCTTATTTGTTCTTCTAATTTGGTACAAGTAGTGAGTGTGTGTGTGTGTGTGTTTGATGGAATGTTACAACATATGAACAAGACATTAAACATAATGTTATCATGTACATGTCATTAAGCTCATTGTAGCAGCCTTGACTTGACCAAAATCTTTTTATCAGCTCCAAGACCAAAGTCCATACTTCCGGTGTTGTTTGTTTCCACGGCAACAAGCAATCGACACGTGAGAAGACATGTATCTGACTTAGATTCCATGCGGCACGAGGGTTCACTTTTATTATATATTATTTATGGCCTGCTAGGATTGTCAGATGCTGTATGGCTGGAAGGTCTGGTGTATCGGGGCATCTTCACATTGTCAATCTGGCTCTTCAAAAAAAAAAGTTTGGACACCCCTGACCTACTGTGTGTGTGTGGAGCACGCGCTGCCTGGCTTCCATACGGAGTGCGTGTAGCTGCCACTGAACCCACGTGCTGATGTTGCGTGAGCGTCTTACCTGAACAGGATACCTTTCCTCGGGAAGTCTGGAAAAGCTCGGATGTGTCTGTGAACCAGCTGCAGTTTGGCTTCACGGTCCGCTGCCATGCTCACTGACTGACTGTATGACTGCGTGACTTCCTCCTCACGCTCTCGCTCTCCTCCCTTCCTCTTCCTCCTGGAAGTGTGCCAAAAAGACACATTATCGCCCTCCTCTGGGCTGAAAGTGCGTATGTTCTGACTGAGTCAGAAGTGTATCAGAAGACGACAACGAAGAAGAAGTAAAGAATGAAAAAGATTTACAAAAAATGACAGGGTTAAAGGTGCTGTGTGTAAGATCTGAGGCCTTTTCATGCAAGTATAATCAACTGAAAATTAGAATCTTTTTATTTTTGTTATTTAAAAATGATCCTTTTATATCTACCGTGGGAGCAGGTCCTCTCTCATGGAGGCTGCCATGTGGAAACACTGTGTTTCTACAGTAGCCCAGAACAGACAAACTAAATAGTGACTCTAGACAGGGCCCTTAAAATGCTGCAACTTTATTTTTATTTACAAAACCAAAAAGTCAAACAACATAAGGAAGAAATAATGTAAATAATCAAGCAGATAGTTTTTTTTACATAGTAATACACCAGGTGTTGTTAACATTGATCTTGAAGTGTGCATGTACTCTGTATTTATAAATGCGTGGTGTGGATATTTCTGTGATAATGATGATATTAATAACAACAGCAGCAAAGAAAAAAACATACATTGAATAAGAAATTGTAACAATAATAATAATAGAATAAATAAGAGGAAAAAAAGAAAAAGTGAAAAAGAGGTGTTGCATTTCTGTGGAATTGACATCAGGCATTTATAGAATCTCTCACCTTTGTAGTGTGTTCTGTGGTTAACCTTGATCTGAATGAGTTGTAAATTGGATGGAAATAAAACACAGCTAAAGGGCTTCTAGAAGGCATACATACTGACGCCCGCCCAGGGACGTGTTGTTATTACTCCTGTACGACAGGTGGCGATATTATGTTCGCCTGTGGTGTACTTTAGTGTAACTCGAAGAAGACATGATGGTTCTCCTTCCTGTTTGTATCACGCTAGAAGGGCCACAGATGTGAGGTGTGTGCTGCGAGATGTCGGTAGTCGGTTATCGTGTAACGTCATTGTTCAGTCGTGTATTTGCCCGGTGCGCCGTGTCTCCGGCCTCAGCGGGTGTCGGTGGGTTTAACGAAAGGATAACGTCACGTGCCGTCCCATTGGTCCAGAGCAGAGCGAGGAGCGGCGCGCGACACCTGGTTACAGGTCAGTGTGCTGCCTTCAGGCTCCTTCAGAGAGCTGGGACACAGTACATACTGTGTTCAATACATTTGACAGGCGAGTCCCTGTCACAAGCCAGCCGTCTGGGGAGGAGTCAGCCAGGAGACATTTAAATAACACAAGCGACTTTAGCTAGTCAAAATTGTTAATTAATCCGATTTATATCGGCTAAAAACGTAGCTGTAGAGAAGCAGCCTCTCTCGAGACTTCCTGCTAGCTCTGTAGCGGGCATCCAATGTTCTCCAAATGTCTTAGTGTGTGTGAACTCGTTTCTCTGTAATCTTACGTTATGCTAAGTTTCTGTTTTGTTTCGTCGTCTTACCCGATAACAGAACAACTCTAACGCTTCATGCTATGAGCCCGACCTGTGTTAACTCTTCTAATCAACGTTTTCCTCTTCTGCTTTGGCTAACTGCACGTCCACAGTGCTCTGTTCCCTGCGTAACACCTATCTGTCCCCCTGACCTCACTGTAGCCTGCTGACCTGAGGCCAGAGGAGTTGTAAGGGCTGAAGTCTTGTCTCACTATGTTGTCTTCCTTCCAAGGGAAGCTGGTGCGAAATGGAGAGGAAAAGAAAGCAGTGGTGAGTTTCATTTCCCTCCTACTCACCACACATGATCCAATGGTGGCAGTAATTCTTTCCATTACTACCCAGTCACAGTGATTACGTACAAATCATCAAGCTCATATCATAGGAATGTCCCTTTTCTTCATCAGTCCTGTTAACACCTGTCTCTCTGCCACTGTCTTCAGATCTGTATCGAGGGGAACATTGCCAGCGGGAAGACAACATGTCTGAATTATTTCAGTGAAACTAGCAATATAGAGGTACAACCCCATCTTCCTTGCTTTACCTGAATAATGTACAGATGAAAATTGAATTGGTAAAGTGTTTCAGTGCAATAATTTGTCAGGGGTGTTCTTGTTGGAAGTGATCATTAATATATTATTCCTCTCTCCTCTCTTGCTCTTCCAGGTCCTTACAGAACCGGTCTCTAAATGGAGGAATGTCCGTGGAAACAACCCTCTGGTACTGTACATGACAGTGCTGTTAACAGACTTTTCTTAATCTGGTCTGCGCCTAAAAGTATTTGCAGGATGGATTCTGTGAGCATGAAGTAGAGTTCCCAAAGGGTGGCATTGTTTGTTGCAGGTTACCTCGTTACCAGTAGACAAAACCAGCAGAGTAAATATTGAGACTTTGGTTGAACTGATGCTTTAATGTCGTGGTTGATGCACATATTTTTTTTAAAACTGTGGCATGAAGTCCCCGCCAAAAATGGAGACCATAATAATCCAGATGAAACCTGTGAAAACATGTCCAGTGATTTGTTCACTAGCTGTAACTAGCTGAACTGATCCTCTGTTTGTTTCTGTCCCTGCAGGGTCTGATGTATCAGGATCCTGAGCGCTGGGGCATCACACTGCAGACCTACGTTCAACTCACCATGCTGGATAGACACCTGTCAACCATAGTAAGTCTACTGTTAGCTCTGAGCTCTGATCACGAGCTGTCATGCTCTGGGTTGACCAGTAGTGCTGACGGCTGTGACAGCTGGTGATGCAAACATGTGACTGCTTAAGCTGTGTATGCTTATTGTTTCCTGTTGTTTCCAGTCATCTCCTGTCAGGATGATGGAGAGGTCCATCTTCAGTGCCAAGTACATCTTTGTGGAGAATCTCTTCAGGAGGTAAACTTCAGTGCATGGACAGCAGAGCTAAACTCTCATGCTGCTCCGATGGATTCTGCTGCATAACTGTTTAAGCTCTTGGTCTGTCTTGTTTTTCTAAATCTGAGTCTGACTCACAAATTACATCACAAAATAATGACACAAAGAAGTTTAATTTGATTTCTGTCCAATGATGAGAGAGCGAGCTGGCCTTGATGAAGCTGTTATTAATCAGAGAAATACAAAGTTATTTCCTGATACAGCAGTTACATTCAGCACATATACACACCCACGGCAACCGCCCTCAGCGCCCCTCACTACTCCACCACTGGTTGCCGGAAGCACAAATGCAATCCTGTGGGATGTCACTCATGCTCTGTACATTCTTTGTACTGTCACTGCTTTCACCTCAGTGTCAAGTGTCTTCTGAACATTTTAGTATGAATGTTTTTAACGCCGACTTCTAGAGACTCTACTGATAGTAACAACAAATGCTGCTTTCCCCTACTTACTAACATTGATGGAACAGCGTGATTAATCCAATATTACCATAAAATTACAGCTTCTTGATAAACAGTGTTGTACATATAAATATTAAAGTTTAGAAAAATCTATGAGGCCAACCTTGACATGGTGACTGTAAAAGGTCGATTTCTTTATTTATTTCAGTGGGAAAATGCCAGAGGTGGACTACGCTGTTCTCAGCGAGTGGTTTGATTGGATCACAACCAACATTTCCATTCCTGTTGATCTGATTGGTAAAAGTCACAGTTATCAAAGTCTGAAGAGCTTCAACAATCCCACTAGAAGCTGCAACAGCTTGTTGATGTGAGTTGTGTTTCCTCTGGCTCCAGTCTACCTGCAGACGTCTCCTGAGACCTGCCACGAGAGGCTGAAGCAGAGATGCAGAGAGGAGGAGAAAGTCATTCCACTGGTGAGGACGCACACTGAAATACTTCACAGAGCAGACAAACTGTCAGTCCACCTAAAAGGAAATGAACGTGTTTGTAGGGAATAAAGATTTTGTGAATGGTGTCTGTGTGCGTGCATGTGCGCATGTCCACCAGGAGTACCTGGAGTCCATCCACCAGCTGTATGAGGACTGGCTCATTAAGCAAACGTCCTCCCCTCTTCCTGCTCCTGTTCTGGTGAGTGAGCGTCACATCCAGAGGAGGCTTTGCTTTACCTTGTGTCCAGATGTCACTGTGACCTTAAAATGTGCAGCAGCTGCTAACCTGTAAGTCTGATCTGTTCCTAATAGTTAAATAGTCTAATGATAATATATTGTTTCTTTCTGCAGGTTATACCTGCTGACCATGACCTCCAGAAGATGCTGCACCAGTATGAAGAAAACCGCGATAAGATCTTATCAGCTAGCTACCTCTGACACCCAAACATGCAGCTGAACATACGCACAGTCAAACACACCCCTATGTTGTGACAGAAGATCTCAGAAAGTTGCTATTAACAATTGTTACGTATTTAATCTGTTAAGATGATTTCTGATTTTTCATGACCAACTATTTGAATTTTTAGCATTTTGAGCTGCTCTGTTGTCTGTGGGCCAACTACTCATCTACACTTCAGCCAGTGTGTGTTCATGAAGATTTATACTTTGTTCTTATCAGAAATGTGTCTTAAAAGTTAAAAGTTGTAAAAGCTTTTGATAGAGACGCAGAGCTAATGTCAGATCAGATCATCCACAGATCATCAGCTTTAGTTTTCAAGCTCCTTGAATATTTAGCTGCTTAATTTTATATTGTGTTGTTTTGTTATTTATTAGTTTGCTTTGTATTTCACCATGTAATGTAACACACTTGAAGTTTATGACACAGATTTTAAACCTCGTTGACGTCGGCATTGATGAATGATGCCAGTGGTTTACAAAGGGACCTCAGACACATGAGTGTTTGATCTGAAGTGAACTGGACTGTCAGTGACAGCCTCCACCTGCTACACACACTGTGTTGTTTGACATGTTTCTTAGTTTCCTTTTCTATTTTAAGTAAATTATGACACCCCAATTTGGCTGCTTCTGCATTTTGTTGTGGTCTGATTTGTCAGTTGAAGGTACAGGAGCTGTGCAGCTGTGTGCTGTTATATTTCAAATCTCCAGATAGTGAGATATTTACATAAAACATGTAAGCAATGAAAGCACAGACCTGTCAGACTTCATATGAAGAAAACACAGATATTTAAGCTTCTCATGAAACAGGTAGGATATCCGTTGCTGCACATGATTACTGATCATTAAGTACCAAACATAAACTATAGACCTTTCTCACAGCAGCCATATTGATGTGAATTATTGGGGTCTACACAGCTGTTCCCAATGACACTAATTAAGGTTCTGTTCCATTTAATACAGCAGAGACTCTCCGGTGAGTCAACGTGCACCACAGCAGCACTCTGACTGTCTGACCTGAATGGAATGGAATCTTAATTACTACCATTGGTAACACCTGTGTTTACCTGCCTCCACTATGGCTGCTGCTGAGTTTGGTTTCTGTGACCATGCTGTTCTAAACATCTTAAACGGTCAGAATGGAACTGAGAGACGTTAGTTATTTTAGTTTAGTTTGCTCTCAGGCTTTGTGTTACTAATAATGTATCTAACTCATTTACATCAATAAAAATTTGGGTTTCTAAATTTCCAAATACATTTTGAGTGTGCCTGACTCTGACCCTGTCGCCCAAATACATCATTATTGACACTGCAGTTGCCAAGCAACTAGGGTCAGGCCAGAGCAATTAGGTGCAGGTGCGCATGCGCTCTCTCTGACTAGCTCTCTCCTGAGACACAGAAAATCTCTAAATGAACCCCCTCGAACAATTGGCCATAAATGCCAAACTGTAGATTGTATCAAATACTGTAGGTAGGCACACTCAACATAGCAGGCAACAAGTTTCTGCCCCAGGGAAATCCAAGCAGTTCATCTTTCAATCAACAATGACCCCCTACATGTGCTTTTTCTTCCTTTTAAGATTATTGTTTTTGACCTCTTCAAGCTTCACTTCAATAGAGAGCTGAAGAGTGACAGGAATGCAGGGAGAGAGACGGGGAATGACATGAGCCACAGGTTGGATTTGAACCCTGGGCTTCCGTAGCAAGGACAGAGCCTTCACAGACGGGGCAGCTGCTCTACCAACTGAGCTAAACACGCCCCTACATGTGCTTATTTTTATAGATATTTTTGTGGCTTTTTCAAGCTTTATTTGACAGATACAGCTGAAGAATGACAGGGATGACACACAGCAAAGGGCCACAGTTTGGAATTGAACCCTGGGGCTTTGTACATGGGGCACACGCTCTACCAAGTGATCTTAACCAGCGTCCCACATGTGGTCATTTGGCACATTTTCCATCTGATCTTATAGCTTAACCAAAACTCTACAGTTCTTCTGATTAAACACTTTGCGCTGGTGGAAATATAATCACACATTTATTTTAGTCATTGGACCACACAACATGGAACTATGGTATGGTTTAAACATTTTTATTACAAATATTGTTTTTATAGAAAAGCGGCACATGTTGTATATATGTATGTATGTATATAGGTAAATGTCTTTCACTTGTATTATTATTTAACCAGATGAGTCAGCTCAGAAACAATACAGCAAGTGCAAAAAAACTATTATTAAAGCTATTAGTATTAGGCAATATGAAAACATCACAATATATACAGTTAATACAAGAAGAGACAGGTGTGTGCTGTGAGAGGCAGGTGCATGTTCAGAAACATGCTGTAATGAGTTCTTAAAAAGACAGTTATGGAATGAAGGTGCAGAGTTGTCACCTGACACCTTGAGACTCATGATGTACAGTCCCTGTGAGATTTAGATGCAAAATGGACCTTTGAGCTTTGATTATCTGGTCACATATATTGTTCGCAAGGACCACGAACAAACCGCTTAAACCTAAAACATCTCTGATGATGATCTCTGATGAGAGCTCTGGTGCTTTGGGCCATGAGCATCAGCATCGATGGAGAGAGGAAGGTATAGACACTGACTCCAAACCACAAATGTATCTAAATAAAGAACATTTGTTTGTTTGAACAAGATATAATAGAACTAGCTGAAAGTGTTGTATGGAGAACTGTGGCAGTAGAATGTGTCCTACATGAAAAACAGATGATCTAAGTTACTCCAGAGGTATTAATCCACCTCTCTGCTGTTTATCCGTGAGCTCTGTACATTCTCCTCTATAGGCAGCCAGAGCTGCTGTTCTTCATGGAAAGACATAAGTACAATATTTTCACAGTTATACAAAGAGTTCATGTAAGCTTACAGCAGCTGGTGAGGGGGGGAGTAAGTGTTTGACACTCAACAAACAGACTCTGGGTGGAACATACTACAGGAAGCTGAACAAATAAGAGCATGTGAGGGGCATGAAAGGTCACTGTGTCAAGGATGGGAGAGGAATCTTCACTGAATTTGAGGAAGTAGCTTGACTTCCTGTGCTATTTTCAGAGTTCTGGCTCCGAGTTAGAGCAGTATGTTTATCCCTTCATACAAATTCAAACAGCAGGAGGAGTTTTATCTAGAGGAAGCAGAAATCTGATCTGTTCAGCTTTGTTTATCAATTCAAATTTGAATTTAAATATGCAGAAAATTCAAATATGAACAAAAGGGTGAATTACATCAGAGCTGGAACCTGCTTTGACACACACACATTAACTGACTTGGGTTTTAATATAACAGACAACACTCAACGTGTCCTGAAGTAAACAGGCCTACATTACGAGAGGATGAAATAGCAGAGAGCAGGCAGAGCAGATTTCAAACAGAGTGCACAAAAATATTTTTTTAAAAAGGTCCAGTGTGTAGATTTAGTGACATCTAGCAGTGTGGTTTTAACTGAAACCCTTCACCTCTCCTTCCTCTCATGAAGGAGAAACTATGGTGGCTGTTAAACACGAGGAAAACATCACCATCCCCCAGAAGTCCCCATCTAGAGCTGGTCTATAGTTTGTCTGTTCTGTGCTACAGTAGAAACATGGTGGTTCATGGTGGACATCTGTAGATACAAAAGCCTCATTCTAATGTAAAAAAAAACAAAAAAACAATGTTTAACAATTGCAGGTAATTAAACACTAATGAAACTGTGTTTAGATATTATATTCTGTAAATCTGACTCACCACTTCCTGTATCCTGTTAAAGTTGCATGTAGTGGTGTAATTGCTGCATTTCAATCTCCTCACATCACCCTCACCCTCTTAGCGTAACAGAGAAACAGCACTCATCCTGTCTGCAGTCAGTATTCAGTTTGTCTGTTCTAGGCTACTGTAGAAACACAGTGTTTCAACATGGCAGCCTCCATGAAAGAGGACCTGCTCCCACGGTAAATATAAAATGATCATTTTTAAGAAACAAAAATAAAAAGATTCTTGTTTTCAGGCGATTTTACATGCATTAAAACATAGTGAATGAATAAATATTATGTTCTATGACAGCCTTATTCTGAAAATAGAAGCCACAAATCTTCCACATTGGACCTTTAAATCTCAATTTAAACCAATTTTTTTCAAAAATTTCCCAAACAATAATAGCCTAAATATGTGTGATTTTGGAGGATGGAGTATTTATTGAAATCTGTGCTACAAAAAGCAATATTAGGATATCTTGGCTAAGTGTCTATGGGCTCAAGTAACATCCATGGTCCCATAGACAACTATGAACTGAAACTGAGTGAAACTAAGCTGGTAAACCTTTCCAGACTGAACAGAGGCCCACAGTGTCAGACCTTAAAAATCCATGATTTAAACTGATCACACCTCCACACGTGAATGAGTGAGAGAGAACATTACTTCTTGTGACGCTCAACTATAACAAAACTTTGTGCCAGCTGCTCCTCCTCTGCTCTGCCTTTTTCAGCTCTTTCACTATCTTCTCCTTCCGGCTGCACAGCGCTGCCTCCACCGTTGGTCTGCGGTGGAGGGTGACACACAGGCTTTGGCTCTTTCATCACTGTGGGATCATACTGAGAGGATCTGGTGCATCTGCTGGCAGCACAGCTCAGTGCTGGACCCGTCTCCATCACTGGTCTCCTGAGGTTCTGCTCCTCCGCCTCTCCCTCTGTGCTCACCTTTCTCTCTTTCTTCCTCCTCTCTTTAATCGTGCTCTCCTCTCCACTCTTGTTTTCCACTTTTGTCTCCTGCACATGGAGCTGGCCCATCCGCTCTGCCAGCTCTCTGAGCTCCTGCTCCTCATCCGTGGAGCTCAGTGAGGGAGGCCCCGGGCTGGTCGGTCTCTTTGTTTGTAGCTCTGTAAAAATCAGAGTTACACATTTATACTGTAGACTGTAATTCATGTTCAGTTCTGTGTGTGTGTGTGTTGTGTGTGTGTGTGTGTGTGTGTGTGTGTGTTACCTGCTGCAGTCTGCTGTTGTGTCCAGGCAGGAGGCTCTGCTGTGGGCTGAGGCTCTCCAGGCTGAGGCCTCTGCTCTGCTGTGGCTCCAGCTCTCAGTGTGATGTGCAGTGAAATGGCCTGAGGTGGAGCGAGCTCATTGTCGACTCCCTCAGCGTTACTGAAGCTGCTGCTCATGGCATCAGCCGGGGCGGTGCTCCGTCCGCTGTTTCTATCATTACAACCACTGCTTCTACCGTCGTCACCGAGCACTTCAGCAGCTCTGCTGCTGTCACTCCTACTGCCGGCCAAAGCAGCAGCTTTGGTGTCTTTCACGGAGCCTCTTCTTGGGGGCTCAGCAGCTTTACTCTCATCACTGTAACTATTAGTGCCTGCAGTGTGAACAGATTTACTGCCACTCCTGGAGTTTGCTCTGTGAGCTTTGTCTGACAGCAGGGGGCGACCTCTGAAGGCCAGGTCAGGGTAGTTCATCTGCATCTCCATGATGGAATGGTCCATGCTGATGAGGTGGCAGCGTCGAGGCTTGGCCTGGGGTTTCCTGGTGTCAAAATATGGAGCCATCTGGAGAAATGAAATGGTTCAGTACAGCCCGCGGACTGGTTCATTAAGACTGGTTACAGTCTGTGTTTTATGCATGTTATTTGACAGAAAAAGATCTAACGAGATCAGCAGGAAGCTTTTACTGCTGGAGTTGAGTAAAATCCTAAGCTCAGTTTCTTTCTCCCTCTCTCCCTCTCTGCTCAGCCATACCTCTGCTCCATCTGCCTTTTCCTTCTTCTTCTCTTCTTCCTTTTGGACTACAGTTGTCTTCTTCTCTGTAGGCTCCTCCTGTTTTGATGGCTCCATTCTCCTCTGGAGAACCTCAAGCCACTCCTGAAATGTGAGATTACAGCCATCACGTGGACTTCATGAAGCAAGAGAGTTATTGTGACCTTTGACCATGATCTATACATGTTGTGTAGAGAGAACGGAGACACTCAGTATCAGGATGGCATCTTCTGTTATAGTTGTACTATATTCTTTGTTTAATTTTCTTTTATTGATTAAATTTTCTGATCAGATCCAGGTGCATACAAACATATTAGCTATCAGCATCATGGTCTTCAGAAACATGGTCAGATGATTTCTGATCTCACCTGTGGTCCCAGCTGATCCTTGTCGAGGAGCTCCAGGAAGTGGCGACACTGCACTGTGGCCAGCAGCAGCTCGAAGCCCACCAGCATGGCTCTGTCCGGGTTAGCATCCTCACTGAGTCTGTACTCACTGAAACACAACAGACAGTAAAGAGGACTTATGAGACTTATTATGTGCTTGACATGTACCTGCCTGAATATTTGAAGTATGACTCTCTCAACTGTTCCTATTACACTGTTTACAAGTGGATGTGTGTATAGTGTGTAGTGGAGACACAGGCCTTGTGATGGATGTCTACAGTATTTATTACACCTCTTCTGGTTTGTCTTGTTGCCTACCTGTCAGTGTGGAGCAGGTAGCCAATAGAGGCCAGCACTGACTGAATAGTAGAACTGCTGAAAACCGGCAGGAGACAGTAAACAAATGGACCTGTAAAAGTCTGAAAGAGACACAGAGATACAGAAATACACTTCATCCCCACTGTGGAGCAATGTTACTTTTACTTTCCGCTGTTCTTGTTGAGTCAGTCACAGTCACATGCTCATACGATAAACATCATACAATAAGGCACAGCCCAACCAACTGGATTTATTTGGAAATATTCACATTTAGAATATTGCCTGGATGAATATTCATAACTGTTTTCATTGGTGTATCATTACCAGAAAAGAAGAATCATGAAGTTTTTGTTAATTTAGAACGAGTCTTTTATATCTACAGACACTGCAGACTTCACAGAGTCCACCATGATTCTGCAGTAGCCCAGAATAAACCCTGGCTCTAGATAGAGCCTTTTTGCTAGCTTCACATCCACTGTTATTTATTTCTCCTTCATGCTAGAAACATCAGGGTGAGACGAGGGGCTGCAAGAAGCAGACACTGGTCCTTTAATTGAAATGATTGGAGCCAGGTAGTATTGTGGTGTTGATAAACTACATGCTACATAAATAGGGAGGAATGGGGGATCAATGGGGGGCCCTGGGCAACAGGTACAGTGTGTAGGATTCAGTGGTGTAATTGCTCTGTTGCAATCTCTTCACATCACCCTCTCCAACCTAGTGTAAAAGAGAACCAACACTTAAAAAGCTCTGTCTAGAGTTAATAATAATTTCTGTCTGTTCTGGGCTACTATAGAAACATGGTGTTTCAACATGGCGTCACTGAAGAAGACCCGCTCACACTGAAGACATAAAAGAAAAATTTGAAGTAACAAAAACAAAAAGATTCTTACGCAGCATAAAAACATAGTTATGAATATTATACTCCATGTCTGCCTTGGTCTGAAAATAGAAGGCCCTTAATCTTACACACTGGACCTTTAATATAATAATAAAAAATATTATCAATATATATATAATATAGCAGAAATTAAACTTTGACCCAGAGCCACACACATCTTTTGAATTCCAGACACGAGGCAATAAACCCTATACGGACACCTGTAGGGAGGAAGTGACTGAAGTAGAAAGAAAGAAAGAAAGAAAGAAAGAAAGAAAGAAAGAAAGAAAGAAAGAAAGAAAGAAAGCTACCTTAATTGTCTTGATTTCCTTCTTCCATGGCTGGAGGTACAGACTGACGCAGAGGGTTTCCAGCAGCTCGGCAGCTCTCTCAAAAGCACACACAAGTTTCCTGCAGTCCGTGTTCAGGGCTTCACTGCCCTCACACAGAGCCCGGTAGAAGGGGAAGACCGTGAACGCCGCTCCGGGCTCTAGTTCCCTCTGCAGATACCGAGCCGCCTTCTCCAGCAGTCCGTCCTCGCGACACGGCCGGACGTCAATACACCGCTGCAGGTACTTCACGTAATCCTCATAGACGTCCTGGCGGGAGACGTCCACCCGTTCCTCTGCTCTGACGCCGTCCTTCATGACTGTCACAGCGGCCAACACACGGCTAACCTTCGGGAAACTAACGAGGAAGTGTGCCTGTCAAAGTACCCAACGGAGGAAGTGAAAGTGAGAGCAGCTCGACTAGCTGGAGCTCTGCCGCCACTGTTAATACATTTCAAGAAATCTCAGATAAAAACAACAACAACCTCAACAACAACAAAAATAATAGCCTAACAGCAATAATAATAACAATAATAATAACAATAAGAAGAAGAATAAGAATAAGAATAAGAATAATAAATGTAGCAAGTTTGACAATCTATTTGAGATACGTCCGAACGAAACTACAGTTACTCTTGAGATGAACCTAAATTAAATTATACTGTAAAATGACAACGCCTTATACATTTATTTGAACTGTACACTAACACTGTATTTTTACACACATTCACTGAACCTTTAGTATAGCATGAATTCTAAACACAGCAATGAAAGCAGTGAAATAATATATCCATTCATTAGAGTCTATGCTGGCATCTTTCCAAACTCCATCTGAAAAGTTTAAAACAGAGAGAAAGACTGTTTTATTTTGAAAACCAACACCCGGATGTATTCATTTTTTGTTTCCGGGGTCAGTGCTGCGTTCCGTAGTCACGCTGCCATATTCTAAAACACATTTTACTGAGGTGAGAGGGGCTGACAATATAAAAGAAGAAGAAGAGAAAGCAGCGGGGACATCTGGACACGTGCTGGTGTTTATGTTGAGGTGAGTGACCACGTGACAGGTTCAAACTGTAAGGAGTGCGTGCGTGCGCGTGTGTGTTGAATCCTGTCTTGCTACATTACATTCAAAAGTGTCGCAGTGAGTTAAAGTTTTGTAACTCTAACTATACGTACCTCCACCTCGTATTACTGTACATGAAGTCGGGAGTCGAACCAGTGACATATTTAACAATAGCCAAAGCCAACAGTTATCAATGATAACTGATAAGAGTGACAGGAGGTGCTTTGACAGTAACAGCTCTGCATGTTGACCGCTGAGTATGTGAGACGGTCAGGACACAGCTGACTCTGTGTGTGTGTGTGTGTGTGTGTGTGTATGTGTGTGTCAATGCTGTGTTTCCAAGCATCATGTCAGTCTTTGTGTGCTCGTCCTGCTGCAGGCTCCCAGAAGCTCACACATGAAGAACAGAGGTGGTGGCTGGCTGGACGGCCGGCTCAAGCAGAGAGTGGAGCAGGTACTAGTCAATGTCCCGTAATGTAACTAATGATGGAAGTGTTTGTGTAATTAAGGAAGTGCAGACAGCTCTCTCTCTCTGCTGAGCATCATGTCATTTGCATGCACACACATAATCCATTTTTAGTGGAGCTTTATATAGCACTTATCTCAAACAGCAGCTGAACAGGAGGAGAGGAGAAATGCCTTTAAATCGCAGGACAGTACGGTAACCAGCCTGCCCTGAGGGGGAGACAAACCCAGTGATGTCACGCAAGTGTGACAGTGTGCTGCTGTTCATGGATGAATTTTATGTCTCCGTGTTGGATCAGAGACTGGGGCTATAGTCGAACAGTCCTAAGCCCTTTCCAAACCATTTTCCTTGACTACAACAAATCGAAAATGTTAAGAGGTCATGAAAAGATGTGAAGGAGAATTCATAAGGAGTTAGGAGAAGACGACTGCTCTTACACTTAGACTACGTCGTTATGCAATGGCGAATGTTATTGATGTAATCTGTGGTAAAACTACAAAGTCCAGAAGATGGACTACAAAACGCACTTCTGAGATACTTCCTAGATGCTCCATGTGCACTCTTAGCATGTAGGTTAATGCAGGAAATCTAAACATGGACAGCCCGTGAAAAATGTGACTTCATGATCAACGTTCAAATAATAAATGAATATTGTCCACCTGTCACAGAAGTCAGACCATGTGTGTTATGCTGGTACGGTCTCTCACCCTCCTGTCCACTCATGTATAAACATAGTAACAAGTTATGGCAAAAATATCTGATTAATAATCAACGGTCACTTCATGATGATCTGCAGGTCATTTCACTCAGTGAGGAACATTGCTTAGGAACCCTCAGCAAAATTGTCTACTGGACCACAGCCTGGGTCTGAACCTCTGATCTCAGTGTCAGTCATCTTGACCCTTTTTTTCAGTATCTGGCCTCCAGCAGCAGTGAACATGTGGACCTGTCATCTGTTGCCATGGAGCTTCAAAAACTCTACAGGCAAGTCCATCACTGATTTCTTCTGATTAACTTTGATTCAGTCGGTCCCACAGTGACACTTGTAGTCAGGAAATCTACTCGTATGCCTGTATTCTGTTGATGTGTCTGTATTGTGTCTTTAGAGTGGACTATGGCAGAAGAAACAAGACGGCTTTCAGGATTCAAGTAGAGAAAGGTACAAGAGGACTGTATTTATTATCAACTATATATACGTATACAAAGAAGAAGGTTTACTTTATTGATTATTATCGATGGGATCATTGAATGGGACAATATGTTCTGTGTGGAGCTCTGAATTCTCCCTCTGCCTCTTCTAGTGTATGACGCCATCCTGAAGGAGTCTGGGCTCAATGATCTAGAGAGCAAACACTTGGCTAAGAGAGCCAAGCACAGTCACAATGACACTGGGTAAAGGACACTGCTCACTGCCTGCTCTTGACCAAGACTCTCTCTCTCTGTCTCTCTTCAAGGTTCTAACAGTCCCTGTGTCTGCTGTACTCGTACTGTCTAATGTCATTCAAACCTGTGTGTCCACAGAGAGGGCAGCAGCAGCAGCTCAGAGGAGTCTGACAGTGATGACCACATTCTGGAGAACGCTGTAAGAAATGATGAGAAGGTTAAATCTGTGTCTGCATACTTCCAATGATAAACCATCAAACCTTTCACTCACAAACGTGTGTCAGATTTACCAGGCTCTATTTACAGAATATAGTATTCATTTTAAATCTACAGATACCACGGGGTCTCCTTCTAAGGGGTCCGCCAAGTTGAACCACCATGCTCCTTCAGTAGCTCAGAACAGAGAAACTAAACACTGACTCTAGATAAGGCCCCCATAGTTTCTACTTCATGCTGGGAAAAGCAAACCTCTAAATCCTAAACACTGGAACTTTTTAAAGCACACTCAGCATACACCCGATGCACAACATCCTCTACATATTGCTACCATATCTCCATTACAGTTTATAGTTAGTTAATGATTTACTGCTGCTGTGCATCTGTGTCTCTCTATCTCTATCACAGGTTTCACTGCTACTGTAATCATTCTACCATTTATTGTAATTCATTGTAATTGTACAATATGTTTGTGTTGATTGTTCTGTACACATGACATCCATTGCATGTCTGTCCGTCCTGGCAGAGGAATCCCTCCTCTGTGGCTCTTCCTGAGGTTTCTTCCACATTTTTTGCCTGTTAAAGGGTTTTTTGTGTCACTGGAACCGAGGGTCTAAGGACAGAGGGTGTCACTCCCTGTACAGACTGTAAAGCCCTCTGAGGCTAAATGTGTTTTGATTTGATTTACTTTAGGGCTTATGAAGTGAATCGGCAGTTCTGGTGGTATGAACTCCAAAACAATGATGTGTAGGAGAGAATTAGTGTTCTGTGGTATGAGTGACACATCATTGTCTGCTTGTCAAACCCACAAGTTCCCTTGCTTGCTAACTAATAAGACATTTTTCAAACTCTATATTTACTCTGTTGTAGAGCTCAGCTAACGCTAACCCTAAACTCAAATCCACAGCAGCCTGCAGCAGTCTGAACATAACAGAAATCATCTAAACAGTATTTGAATGAGTTTCATTAGTTTACATTTGAAATACTGTCATTTTATGCTGGCTTTGATCTGGGCCACATTCTTCTTCTTCATCAAACCTCTGTGCTGTCACTCAGTCTTAATCTCTCCAAGCGTTGAGAAAGGAAATCTTCTCACATCTGTTTTACTTCATAAACAGAAAAATACACCTTCATTTCAAGAATGTTCAAGAAGCTTTTCTAAAAGTTCTGAACGTTTATTTTCACTGACATTTTTGTATTTGACTTCTCTTTCTAGTTTTTGCACTCCAAACACATCCTCCGCCTATCTCTCTGTACTGGACTCAGAGATATGACTGCGGATTGGATGGCTAATAAGCACTTTTCCCAAATGTTGGACTGTTTGTTAAATTATCCACACGGTGATATTGAACTGTACCTTGCTGCCATTTTTTTTTTTGCTATCCACAGCCCATCAACCACATGAACAGCTCTCTTACATCTCTGTACCGGAAGGGACAGCCTGACTCCAGCACCTCTTCACCCAGGAGAGATCAGCTTGCTGCCAGCAGTCCTGCCAGCATAGCTAACCCCAGCTATCCTGGTGCAGGGACGCTGGTTTCTGCAGGAGGCTGGTTCATTGATCGAGGCAGACGCTCCGAGAAGAGCAACATCCTCATCGACCTGTGTGAAGAGGAGCCCACTAATACAGCAACAAATGTATGTACCTGTGGAGGACATGTCTGGATGTGAACACTCAGGGCAGTTAACATGCTGACAGTGTAAATAAGTAGCTCCAAGTAATGAATACTGCTCCAACCATAATCTTTTTCTGTGGGCAATACAAATATGAGTAGTATATTTGTTTTTAAACACAGAACACTATTGACATGAATCCCTTTAAATGTGACCAACGTGTACTCAGCGGGGCATTTTAAACTTGCCTAGTTGATACAGATTTTTCTTTAATGAGTTAAAAATTGCACAATAATAGCAGCCATGCTGATATATTGTTGTTGCATGTGACGTGTGATTGACAGGTCCTTTATCAGCCATGTAGTGTTGAGTGGAGGGATTTTTTTTATCATCACTTCCTCCATCTGAGGAAGAATGAGGCAGGATGTTTATATCCAGTGGTGCATTTCAGATTGGGGTACTCTGAATGTCTCTCATGTCTCTAAAGATGGAACTTTTGGATGTTTAATAGGTCAAATTAGCAGTGAATTGGTGATACTGTGTGTCTGTGTGTGTGTCTGTGTGAGTCATGTTCCATGTTGAAGTGTCCTTTGGCAAGATACTGACCCCAAATTGCTCCTGAAGCCATCAGTGTATGAATGTGTGAATGAGATGTGTAGTGTAAAAGTGCTTTGAGTGGTCAGAAGACAAGAATTCAGCTATACAAGCACAGTCCATTTACATGGGAATGGTTTGTGTTTGGTGGATCTGATGCAGGGGGTGTAAAGCTGGTCTTAGTTTCCCAGTTCAGCCTAAACAAACTGCTTCTGTTTCAGGTTGTTCTGCTGTATGAGGACTGAAAATGTTGTCTGCCTCAAACATAAACTTTAGAGCTGTGAGATTCTTCTGTTACCTTAACCCCGTATACCAGGGTTTCACATCTACACAGATTTGTTGTTGGATGACGTCTTGAGTGAAAGAAATGTTACGTGTTACGTATAAACACCATTTGTCCCTGTGAGTGGAGTGACATGATTGGACTGTCAAATTTTGGAGGAACAGGTGTGAAATTGGGTTAGTTATGCACTGTAAGTCCATATTCTATGACTGCATGTGCAACCTCTAGACAGTTTCTTTGTATGTTTCATGTGTTCAACTGATGACGTTCCACTCAGACAGTGACTGCTCCTTTGTCCCCAGCAGACAGACGTGTCCATGCTGGAACCTGAGAAATTAAAAGGAGGCCACAAAAAGTCCAAAAAAGGGACGAAAAGCTCCGTGGAAACTACTGAGCCTCGCACCCTGAATAAGAAAGGTTTGCCAGTCTATCTCCGAAATCTAGATTCATAATGATTACTGAACACCACACAATATCATCATATCATAACATTATTTACCTGACTGATCATCTGTTTACTGTCCGAGTGATGAGTCCTCTGTGATGAATTATGGGTAATATTTCTAATGCATGACTTCTCAGCCAAATCAAAGTCACCGGAGCTGCAGTACCCCTCTCTGAAGTTTGAGGATGTGGGAGGAAATGAAGACACCTTAACAGTTAGTATGCATAGATTAGAGTTAGTTTTTTTCCTTTGTTTGTTGCTGTACTGTGTTATATCATTTATTTGTATTGTAGTTTTCACTCACTCTTATTTAACGTTGCAGGAGGTGTGTAAGCTGCTGATCCACATTCGTCACCCGGAGGTGTACCAGCAGCTAGGGATGGTTCCTCCGAGGGGCTTCCTCCTCCATGGACCTCCTGGCTGTGGAAAGACCCTACTAGCCCAAGCTGTGGCTGGGGTAAGTACTGGACAGTGCCAGAAGAGGGAGAAAACATTCTATGTCATACATACACAAACAAATAAACATATACACACTCTCACATGTAATAATTTCTTTGATTATGTAAGGTTTTATTGAACAGTCTACACTGTGTGAAGCAAGGCCAGTGGGAGATGTGCTGTACACTAACTGATCTGAGGACTGGTCACATTTTGATCGTGCTTTTTGGTTCATGTTGACTAAAGCTGTTCTTTTTCGAGCCCAAGTGACAGTCAGTAAAGGTTGTGTGTATTTTGTGTGCTGGTTAAATGAAGTGACGTCTGTGTTTCAGGAGCTGCAGCTGCCCATGTTGAAGGTGTCGGCTCCGGAGCTGGTGTCCGGAGTGTCCGGGGAGTCTGAACAGAAGCTCAGAGAGCTGTTTGACATGGCTGTGGTCAGTGCTGATCCAGTCTGACTGCTTTTATTGACTCTACAAGACGATAAATAACGTCGACCTTTGAACATCACTGGCTTTTTGTTCCCCTTGCAGAGCTCTGCCCCGTGTATCCTGTTCATAGATGAGATAGATGCCATCACACCAAAGAGAGAGGTGGCCTCTAAAGACATGGAGAGGAGGATTGTAGCCCAGCTGCTAACTTGCATGGATGGTAAGATGCACCGCCTTCATTCTTACTGTTCCAACCACACTCACTTTATAGTGTCCATTACTGTTATGGAATGTTCTATGCTTAAGCCATGAGGAAACAGCTGATCATTCGTGTGACTTCAGTGTTCAAACAATGTTTCCGTGATGTTTCCCATGCAGAGCTCTAATGCAGAAAGACATTTCAGCTTCAGTGTTTTTGAATGCTGTCATGTCCATCAACTTTGCTAACACAATGCTTCACAATTCATCAAATGATGCTGCAGAGAACATGGCTTCCACTAACACAGATATCAACTGAACATGGACGAGAGTTGATTATTACTGCCTGACTCTCCTGAGGTTTAATTTGTACTACGCCTTTCTAGTCTTCTGACCAGTCAACACACCACACTCACATATTAATACACTGATGACAGAGGCTGCCATGCAAGGCACCAACTCCTCATCAGAAAGTAACTCATCATTGACATATCCATAGACATGGACATGGACATGGATTCTGAATAGTGGATGACCCGCTCTACCTCCTGAGGCATAGACCTAACATAGTTAACAGGACCATTTCCATTTCATAATCTGTCTTTTAATCTGTATCATACTTAGTGTTTAACAGTCAGTGGTCACAGCTGAGTGTAGGTTAGATGTTCTCAATCTATTTTTTCATGAAATAAAAGTTTGAAGAGCTGCAAGTGTAAATTTCAATTTGTCTCCTTTGGTCAGACATGTTAATCACTGATCATCTCATCATGATCAAAGACTCTACACACATGCAGTCTGGTACATGTGGCCATTGACATGTTTCTCCTGCCTGCCTCCTGATAGACTTGAACAGTCTGACAGTGACCGCACAGGTCCTGGTCATCGGAGCCACCAATAGGCCGGACTCCCTGGACCCGGCCCTCCGCAGAGCCGGACGCTTCGACAGAGAGATCTGCCTGGGTATTCCTGATGAAGCAGCTCGTCTCAGGTCAGCCAGACATGACTTTAGAGAACTGAGAATCCACGTTACTGTGTGCACATTTCTTACTTTGTAGTTTTGGTAAAGCTCCAGAAATGTGTAGGTTTCCTCCCAGCTGACCGTTTTACAACATCAAGCATCGTTCAATGGAACGAAGTGTAAACAGACTGTACTTATGCAATGCATTTCTAGTCTTCTGACACGCTTCTGCACTCAGAGCGCTTTTACATTACATGTCTCATTCACCCATTCACACACTGCTCATCAGTTTTAGGAGCTAACCATTCACACACCGGTAGATAGCGAGGCCTTCGGGAGCAATTCTTGCCCAAGGACTGCAGGAGCCGAGAATCGAACAGCCAGTCATCTGATTAGCGAACAACCTGCTCTCCTCCTGAGGCACAGCCACCCAGACGAACATGGCAGTATGCTTTTGGAGTGCAGCTAACATGTTAGCTGGGTAAAGAACAGAATCACCTGAGGATAAGACCACCTCTCTCTCTAAATACCACAGTTATGACAACTTTAGTTTCAATATTATTTATATAGCACTAAATCATGACAGAGCTTATCTCATGACATGATTTTATTTACAGTGCCAACAATTCCCACCATGAGCAAACATTTGTGGCTCTGGAGGCCGGATCTTGTGTGGAACCTGGAATATGCGCATATATGTGTATATATGCCACATAGATGCTGCATATAGGCTAAATCCAGGTGCATATATGTGCATATACAGGGCATATAGGTCTCCTATATTACTTCTTTATATCCACATATAAGCCCTATATGTACATACAGTCCTATATAAATGATGGTTATCATAAAATGTTACCTAGGTACTTATATACGTCATCAATTATCAATATCAGTTCCCACTCTCACTGCTCAAAGATTGGAAAGGCCTTGCCATAGCTAAATGTTAGAGTTTGACTGCATTGCTCTTGTTGAATTGTGTCCAAATCATGTTTCTTCAGATTGAACTTTTACCTGAATTCTTTGCACCCTGTCAGAATCTTGAAGACATTGTGTCGAAAGCTGAAGCTGCCAGAGGACTTTGACTACCAGCAGCTGGCCCGGCTCACACCGGGCTATGTGGGCGCAGACCTTATGGCTCTGTGCCGTGAAGCTGCCATGAGCGCTGTGAACAGGGTTCTGTTGGAAATAAGAGGACGGTCACATGGACATGTGGAGAGTTCTGCTACAGAGCTGTCAACAGGCCCGGTTCAGACTGCGGCTGATGCAATGGATGAGGAGGAGGAGGTCAAAGAGGAACAGCCGACAGAGGACATTAAAACAGTACCTCAGGAACAGAACCAGCCGCAGGTATGAAGAGAATCAACTCAAAGTCTCCAACAAAGTCCACTCAGTCATTTCAGAATGTGTTTTCAAACAAAGAGATGTTGAAGGATGATGAGTTAATATTCACACAGTTTGAAAACTGCCTCTGTCTGTCTGTGTCTGTCTCTGTGAACACTTGTTTGTCATATATGATTGTGCATGCTGCCTGCTGTGTTTTCAAACATTACTCAACTTTTAATCAGACCTTTTACATTAAAATTCACTTCATATGTTTGCCTCTACCAGAGTAGCAGGAAACCAGCTAACTTTCTCTGATCAGTTGCCTGGTCGTGTCACTTCACACTCACAGCATCAGAAAAATCAGACCATACTTAACTCAACATGCTACCCAACTCCTGACACAAGCTGTGGTTATCTCTAGACTAGACTACTGTAGTGCCCTCCTGACGGGCCTCCCAGCCTGCACAGTGAAACCTCTTCAGATGATCCAGAACACCAGCATGCCTGATTTTCAGTCAAGGTCGCATGTCACCGCGCTGCTCATCAAGCTCCACTGGCTACCTGTAGCAGCCCACATTAAAGTCACATCACTAATGCTGACTACAAACTAGTCTCTGGTTCTGCACCTACCTACTTATACAGGTATATGTTACTTCCTCCAATGAACGATACCAGACTTTCCTTGTCTGTTGTTCCCTGAACATGTTACCAGTTCTTACCAGATCAGGGGCGTCCCTCTCTACTAAACCTCCCAACCACCATGTTGAACCACCATGTTTCTCCAGTAGCCCAGAGCAGACAAACTGAACACTGACTCGAGATGGAGTCTTTCAAATGTTTCATGCACACCATAGTTTCTTTTTCATGCTAAGCAGGAGAGGAGAGGTGAAGGGGTTACAATCAGCAACTCCACTGCTAGATGTCATTGAATCCTACACACTGCTCCTCTTATCACCTTGCCTTTTACTTCCTGCCTCCTGCCTGTTTCATGCTGATGAGCTGTGCATCCTGTCAAGCAGGGGGAGCTGTGGCACCTGTTACAGCTGCTGAAGAACACCGAGACGCTGTCAGAAGAAGAGCTGGCTGCCCTGTCCATCCTCATGTCAGACTTCCAGGCCTCTCTGGCCAGTGTCCAGCCCTCGGCCAAGAGGGAGGGCTTTGCCACCGTGCCTGATGTCACCTGGGAGGACGTGGGCGCCTTGCAGGACATCAGAGAGGAGCTCACCATGGCCATACTGGTAACCGCTTCACACACAACATCCGTCATCCACACTGAGAAGACCACACTCTTGGATCATTACTTTTGTCGTACTTTTACTTCTCTTTCATATCTTTAGTCGTACAGAGGTGTGAAGGAATGTATTCTATCCCAGAAGACTCTGCCTCATGCTCTCTGTGTTCTTGACTTTGCTCATCTTAGATGTGTCAGTCTAGAAGATGTTGGATCTCCACCTGTTACTGGATACAGGTCACCGTATTGTACCGACTGAGATGTGATCCATAACTACAGACTCTTTAGAGTTCAGTGATAGACTGGCCCTGCTGTGATCTGGTCCACATTTGGCCTGGTTCACTGACACTGTGCTACTTCTGAACACAGGATAACACAGCTGCGGTGTGTTTCTGTGTGTGTGTGTCTTGCAGGCTCCGGTGCGTTCTCCAGAGCAGTTCAAAGCTCTGGGGCTCAGTGCTCCGTCTGGTGTGCTGCTGGCCGGACCTCCAGGATGTGGGAAGACACTGCTGGCCAAGGTTCCTCATCACACCGACACGATCCCACCTCATCTTCAGCACCGTGTCAGCTCGAGTGCAGCTTACTACAAATTTACAATCTCTAGTGTTTTATTAGCTAGCTAACCATTTTCACAAATCATTTGCTTCAAATATATTCTAAATGATCAGTTTAGTCTGATTTCTTAAGGCTTTTTAGAGCTGAGGCCTGTTGAGCATCTCAATATGACTTTGACCTGTGCTCTGGTTGATCCTTGAGGATAAATCAGTCTGCATTAATCTTTCTTTCTACAGTTCTACAGCTTGATTCTGTGTAAAATATAGTGATAATGAAGTCACACATCAATGGCAGCCTCCTGTCTGTACATGGTTAGCCTAGCTTAGCTTTTAAAAACACACCCAGGATCAGCTCTAAAGCTCATCGGAGAACATGATGTGTCTTGTTTGTTTAATCTGAACACACACTGAGCACAGCCAGCTGCAGAGACCGTGCACTGTCTTGTTGTCACACTAAAATACCGGCAGATACTGGACTGTATCTGGCACCCTCCTGCACAACACTGATGTTCTTCATAAAGAAATCTAAAATAGTTGCATGTTTGTCCTCTCGCTGTCTACTCCTGGAGGAGACAGTCTCTGTCCAGGCTAAGATTCTTTTACTCTTTTCCAAGTGACTACCAAAATTCACATTTGTGTTCACAACGTGAAGCTGAACATCGTCTCATTGTTGTCTCCTGACAGGCAGTGGCCAATGAGTCAGGCCTGAACTTCATCTCTGTCAAAGGTCCAGAGCTGCTCAACATGGTGAGTCACTGAGCGGCAGCAACATGTTAATGTGGTGGAAGCTGCCTGTGCATGGTTACATTGTTGTGGAGCTGGATCACAATGCGTAACATCCGAGAGGCTCATTCAGTTTTTTTTGCTTGCATCATCTCAGCCACATCAGTGTGCTGGTCAGTGCTGTTTCTGTATATCTTGATGATTTGTTCTGTTTTGTTTCCAGCCTGTCAGTTAACTGGGTCGGGTTTAGCTCAGTTAGTAGAGCAGCTGCTCCATGTGCAAAGGCTCAGTCCTTGCTGTGGAAGCCCAGGGTTTGAATCAGACCTGTGGCTCTTTCCTGCATGTCATCCTCCATCTCTCTCTCTCTCCACACATACATGTCACTCTTCAGCTGTCTCTGTCAAATAAAGCTTGAAAAGGCTAAATAAATAATAATAATAAATAAATAAGTCAGCTAACTAACTAACTGATGGATGTGTGTTTGTGTGCGCAGTACGTGGGAGAGAGTGAGCGGGCTGTCAGACAGGTGTTCCAGAGAGGACGCAACTCAGCCCCTTGTGTCATCTTCTTTGACGAGATCGACGCTCTGTGTCCTCGCCGCTCAGGCCACGAGGTGAGAGGGAAGGATCCCACGTCAGATCCTACAGCGTAGCACAGACACAGCAGCCTGCACTGTGGAGTGTGCTGTCCGTCGACACCCGCAGCACACCAGTGTTCATTAAATAAACCTTTTAGGAGCAGCATAATTACTGTTCATACAGCTTGTGTGCTTGTATGACGAGTGTTTGTGTGTGTGTGTGTGTTCAGTCAGGAGCCAGTGTGCGGGTGGTCAACCAGCTGCTCACAGAGATGGACGGCTTAGAGACTCGACGGCAAGTCTTCATCATGGCTGCAACCAACAGACCAGGTACACACCTAGCCTCAGTCAGACCTGAACCTGTCAGGGTGACCAGAGACCTGCTGAACCAAGCTGAGACGCTTCCAGCATGGCACAGGGACACATTCTTGTTTAACTGCTCCTACATTTATCTACATGTTACATTAAAGGATCACTGGCAGAAATGTAATATAATATTCATAACTCTATTTTCATTAGCATATAACCTCTGTTACCTTAGAACGAGACTTTTTTTTCTGCTACTAGATGTGTTTTTCACAGCACAAGAGAAGTTAAGGGTGAGGTGAGGGGTATTTGGTTATTTGTAATTTCCCTATAGGCAATAGTTTCATTTATTTAGTCTGCAACTTTACCACTAGATGTCTCTAAATCCTACACACTGCACCTTTAAGGTCAATGAATATAAGTAACTTAATAACTTCTTTAAAGGAACAGTGTGTAGGATTTAGCGTGGTCTATTGGTGTAGATGCTGATTGCAGCTCGCCTCATCCTCTCCTTCCAAGTACCAAGGAGAAACAACATGAAAGGCTCTAGAGCCAGTGTTTAATTTGTCCATTCTGGGCTTCTGTAGAAACATGGTGGATGAACATGGTGGACATAGTGTGGATATAAAAGTCTCATTCTAAGGTAACAAAAACCTAAAGATTCTTATTTTCAGGTGATAATAAACAAATGAAAAGTGAGCCATGGAAAGAGTTGTGAAGATCACATTCTTCATGTTCTTCGAAGCACTGAATGACATGGCTGTCTTGTCTCTGTCCAGACATCATCGACCCTGCCATACTGAGGCCAGGGCGTTTAGATAAAACCTTGTACGTGGGTCTGCCACCTCCAGCAGACCGCCATGCCATCCTGCTCACCATCACAAAGGTAAGATGAAGTCACAGAATCACCCACAGTGTATTTTATGTAGCTTAATCCAGTTTTTCTGTTTTCTTTTGAAAAGGAGTAAAGGTATGCATGAAATGCAGCACAGCACATAAATATATCAATATATGTGCTCTCGTACACATACCCATACACACCTTGTCACACAGATGCAGATTTCTGTATATTTGTTTTGTATATATTTAAATGCACAGAGGTGAGACAGCTGTCGATCTGCTCAGCTGACTCCACACTCATTCATGTTGCAGGGGGGGACCAAACCTCAGCTGGAGCAGGACGTCCGTCTGGAAGACATCGCCTTTGACGAGCGCTGTGACTGCTTCACGTGAGTCCCAGCTGGAAACAGACTTTGTCTTTGAACTACAGCGGTGTGAAAACAAAAAGTGATCAGTGTAACGTGTTCTTCTATCACTGTAAGGTACTTGACAGGTTTTCACACAGCTGTCATGTTTTCGTGCTTTGGTTGTTTTATTGGATTCTAACATCTCACAGTATAATGCAGGGGCTCACTACTCCCAACCTGGCGGTCCACTAGGCCCAGCTCCTAGTGATCAGTGTCACTTTTTTCTTCTGTCACCGTAAGGTAGCATGTTCTAACATGAAAGAAAGATAAATTGTATATTATAATAAAGAAAGTTTTCATGTTGTAAGGTGACACTGAGCCAGTTCAGAATTAAAGCGTACAGAACAGTCACTGTTTTCTCAGGTTGCAGAGTGACTTTTCTTGCTGACACTGATACAGAGTAAATGTAGAAGCACTGATCCGTAATTCTGATGAACAGAATGCAATTTGATCATGTGTGTGTGTGTGCGTGTGTTTCTGTTTGATCCAGTGGTGCTGACCTGACTGCATTAGTGAGGGAAGCATCTGTTAATGCCCTGAGGGCCTACATGAAGTCCCAGCATTGCTCAGCTTCTTCTTCAGGTAACTTGGCAGCTTCCCCTGTCCACATGCTCAGTGTTTAAAGATCCAGCCGTTATGTTTGACATGTGATGTGCATGTTACCCAACAGAATTGATTTAAATATTATGCAATGGTTTATTTCTGATTTACATGTTGCTGTTTTTCACATTTGCATATTAACAACCCTGAGTTACTTTGGGCATACGGCATCAGTCAATTCAATTCAATTCAACCTTCAGTTAACCTTCTGATCTTACTTTTCATGATCATGTTCATAAAGTAATTAAGATCAGACCACTACGTCTAAAGGGGTTAAGGTTAGGACCAGGTCTACAAATCTACTGCTGCTGCTATTGCTGTGCAGAGACAGTGACATGACAGTGTTCACTGTTCCGCACAGGTCACATGTACTCCCCTGCTGTTGACATCAGAGTGAGCAAACAGAATTTTGACGACGCCTTCAAGAAAGTTCGTCCATCCGTGTCCAAAAAGGTACAACACAGTCACTTCTGCTGTCATTTGTACTCTGTTTCTTCAGTGTCTTTATCTGTATATGTTTGAGACCCCACAATGTGTCCCATGTGACGTTGATGTTTTGCTCCTTGGCTGTCATAAAGAAGCCATGAGGTCAACAGAGCAGCAGTACAGATGAACTGTGACTCCAGACTCTGAGACTAGACTCACTTCTACATGTTCAGACCAGATGATGACTGAAGACATGCAAAGAAAGAAAGTAAACACCAGAAAGAGTGTGTTGACGTAACGCCACACACCCAGTGGTCTGGTATTTATCCATCACAAGGTGAATGCTTCATAGTTACTGTTGGCTCTCTGTCTTTATTCCACCTGAGTGTGTCACATGACCTACACCTTCATAAATGCAGCACAGCTCTGTTCTATTCCTGGAGGGATTGATGCTGCGCAGAATAAATAATGAATTGTCACATCAAGGTCAATTAAAGGCTAACAACTTTGTTTTTGTGCCTGATGTGGGACAACATACATTGTTCAGTACTGTGACTGCAACCACAAAACCAGACTGTAGCCCCTCAGGGCATTTGCACACAGTCAAAGTATGTCCACAAAAAGTGTTTGTTTTTGTCACTGAAAGGTCAGATTGTTAGTCTGACAACATTATGGAGATCTCATACAGACAGAGCTCTCTGAAGGAGTAACATACAGCAGTTATATCACTGTGCTCAAAGCCACCAGACTATTGACAAAAAACAATAAACGGTGAAGCAGCAACTCCCGTGTTCTGTGAGCTCAAATGTCTCCTAACAGTCATGTAACTGCTCTCTCTGTACAGATATTTAGAATAATCTGAGCCTGCCGGTGGCAAAAACAAACACTTTGAGTGGATGTGCTAATGCTGCACAGAGTCATTAAAGGCATGATAAAAGAGCATTGCAGAGAATGACTCACATTTGCTTTGGGCTGTAGTTTTACAGAATACCTAACTGAATGCAAGTTCTAAATATATGTATCTAAAGGAAGATCACTGTCCTCAACAAGCTCCCCATGCAGCTGCAACGACGACCTCTTCTGGCCCATGAAGGCCACTGTAGATTCCCCCCCACACTTGAAAGAGTGATGTTGAAAAAAAATGTATCACTGATGATCAAAAGTCATCCAAATCACTTGTTTGACACAAATTTCCTGCAGTTACTGTGTTCACTGTTTGGATCAGTTCATCTGTTCTGTACTTTGTATTTTGTTATGCATTGAATATAATATGAAAAACTTCAAAGTCTTGAGAAGCAGTGCATTACTCTGGCAGCATTCCAGACTGCAGGTAATTACAGGCCGTGTCACCTGCAGCTCTGTGTTATATCGGCTGCTATCAAGTAGCCCGAAGAACCAGTCAGACTAGTCCCACCCTAAACACTGCAACTTTAAACTGTGGGACAATGCACTTTGGAATACCGTCATACAAATTATCATTACAGAAATAACACTTCAAAAACCTGCAATATGTGAGCATTGACAGACTGACAGGTAGGTAGACAGGTAGGCAGACAGACAGGCAGACAGACAGACAGACCTCTGTGCTTCACCTTTGACAGTCAGCTCAACTGTTTGCTGTGGGAAGTGACGGTGAAGTAAAGCCGCTTGAGATGCTGCTTTTGTTTCTGTGTCATGCAGTGACTGACTGTGTGTTTGTTTTCCTGGTGCAGGACCAGAAGACATACGAGCAGCTCAGAGAGTCCCTCAGCAGATGAGTGCAGGACCAGAACCCCAGACATCAACAGCCACAGCTCCTTGTTTACATCCTGCTTTTCTAATAAAACGTGTGTGTGAAGAAACCACAGACATGGTCTGGTCTGTACTCCTTTAAAACACTTAGTTGTTATCAGATGTTCTAATCAGCTACTGTTCTGTTATCGGGCCTTTCTCTGACTACACCCTGAGCTCAGTCGGCTCCACCATTCAACCACTGTTACTGCACACATGCTGCTGATATCTGCAGTGTGTATACACACTGTATTTTATTGCCGTTCTTTATCAGACACTTGTCATCCAACATGCGTGTCTCCTTTGTGTCCATTAAGTCCATTGTGTAACATTTAGTGCTAAGGTCCAGGTTGTAGTTGCTGACCGTTGACTCTGCTGCCTCATCCTCTCCTTGTAGGCATGAAGGGGAAGCTACAGTGACCATGAAATATACGGAAAATGCCAATAATATACTGTGTTTCAGGTGATTTAACCCTAATGAAAACAGAGCTATGAATATTATAGCCCATAATGTCATCACAGATCATCACTTTTCCCGAAAGCGCTTATGCTTCTCAGCGTCTTAGCGGGCTGGAGACGAACCGGGATGACACGGTCCACATTTCTAGACATTTTATACACAAACAAAAGAAAGTCATGGCAGCAGCATAAACTCTGTCTCCATCTGAGGTGAGCTTGTCCTGCTGTGATCCATGGACAGACAGACCATAATCTGAGCCCTCAGATTTAAGGTGGGGACGTTATTCTCCAAAACACGTCTATATGTTTATATAGACAAAAGACACTATCAGGCCTACGATTATGGAAGGCCAGTCCCAGGGGGATGATCAGAGATCACTATTACTATTGCAAGTAGACAAGTGCACAGAGGAAGGAAGATTTTTCATAATCTGTATGTAAAAAAAGTAAGATGAACACACAAGAGAGTTTTCTCGTCTAAGACGTCACCAACAGTTCAAATCCCTGGATGAAACCAGCTGGTGGCTGTCCTAGTGTTGAACGAATGACAGAAACGTGTCTGAAACAGTCTCAGATGATGTAAGTGCTATTCACAGTTAATCAAAATCTGAACTACACAGACACACGTGAACTACATGTGTGTCTGTGTGAAGAAGACTGCATCTGTTTTAAAAGGTGAAGTGGACCCTGGTGTGTTAAATTGGATGATTGAGTGCCTTTACATTCCACTTAGTAAAGACAGCCTACTCCCCTAATCATTTAAAATAAATAAGCAGGTATAACATTAGATCTAGATTAATTCTCAAATATAAAAAAAAACCCTCAGGGCAGGATTCCCACCTTCACTAGCTAAACCCTAACCAACCAGCTCAGCAGGAAACAGCAGTAAATGTGAATGACAGATGAATTACAGATTGTAAAGCCCTCTGAGGCTATCCAAATAAAATTTGATTTGATGTATGAACACAGTTCACACTGTCAAACATAGTAGGACAGAACATTTAGATGCTATTATGATAAATGTAACTGAGGGAAAGAAACATGTCTGGATTATCCACAGACAGGCTGCTCAGTCCAATCTGTCCAGACACTGTAAAGAAAAGGAACATGTGTTGTATGGCTGATGTGTCCCTGAGGCAGGTTTAAGTTGTCTGAGACCTTCAAGTCTACAATACAACTTTTTGACACAGTTTCACACCCCACAGCAATGACTGGTCATGTTTCATTCATGTGTAAACCAGCAGTGAACCAGCACACACACTAACCTGGACCTTAGTAACGGAGCACATGGTCAGAGTGCCTGTTGTCTATCCCATCATGCTTTGTGAGCTTGGAAGAAGGTCACATGGTCACATTTGTTCACTTTGGTTTCTGATCTCTAGATAACTAAGTGGCTCCACATTAAACTAAATAGAATAAACACATAATATTAGATGAATCAGAGCTTTATTAATATGACAGTCTGACTATAGACAGGTGCTCAGTATCAGTACGATGTACTGCACACTGATGAAGTCCAACAGTCTGATAATGATACTACTTTATTAGTGCTAATAATAATTCAATATTCAATAATAATGTCATTTTGGTGTAGAGTAAACTCATTTTACAGCTTCACTCTGTAACGTTGCAGGTGTGTTTGTGTAAATTCATCCAGGCGGGGGAAACTCACGGGTGGTTTAGCCCACTGCATCCCCCCGTCCACAGGGGAGGTGCACTATGTCACACACTGCATAAACACACCACACCAACTGCACGAAACTAAAGGAACACATTGATTTACAGCTGATAGAAGTGACCTGCATCTCTAATGAACTACCTCTATGGATCAAAATCTGAAATCAGTAGGCTACAGGAGCTGTTCCATAATGATGTATGAAATGTTCTAGTCTAGATTCTGATGTCAGCTGTTACATGTTAACAACAGCTCACGTGCTCGGGAAGACCTTTTTACAGTGTTTCAACATGACGTCTGACAGAAGTGCATTTATTACCTCCAGTCAAATCATTGTTGGGGAGAGAACGCTGTGATATGCTTGCTTGCCCTTTGGCACATATTATGACTGTGTATCAATAAAGAACACAGGCACAAATGAAGGTGAACTGATGAACATGGATAGTTGTATGCTCTTGTCCACCATTTAATTCTGAACATATTCATTTGGCCACAGGTTGTATGGAAACACACATATGAAGTAAAAAGTCTATTTGTTTCGCAGAAGCAGAGTTTTTATTTTTCTGATCACTGAACGTGGTCTCAGTTCATAAATGTCAAGGACCCAACTGAAAACAGAACAGATGGAGACACGTTATTAGAGCAAGAGCAGAGATTACATCCTGACTTTGTTGGAAACAGATTAAACCCCAGAACACCTGACAGAAGACAAGGCCACTGGCCTCAGGGTCATGTTGCCTTCTTTACACTGCCAGGAAGAACATTTTAAGGTGTAATAATAAGTCTTTTGATTGATTCATTTTTTTATTGGCTTTACAATAGTCAAAGTTGAACACAAAAAGTGTTTGGTTCAAGGACATGACCACAGCCCTGCCTGTACAAACAGGAAGTCAATTCTTGGCATACAGCTTTTCATCAACGTGAATCAATTCATAAAATTTTAAAGAATTAAAAATAAAGCTCCGATACTGATGAGTTACACACCTTCATCTCGCATACGACGCAGTCTCAAACTGACTCTTCACTTACAGTCAAAGGTTGTAGAATGTCGTGGTGCATTCAAGTGCTGCGAAATAAAAAGTCCAAAACAACTGATGTGTGCCATAAACTCTGTACAGACGGGATCACACTCAGATGAACACACACTCAATTCATGTGGAGCAATTCACTCAGAGGTTTGAACTTTGGTCCACTTCAACACACACACACACACACACTTAGAATGATGGAGAGCTGTAGATTCCAAAATGGAGGAAGACATTGTCGACTTTCACTGGGTTGCCCTCCTGACTGTCTGCAGACATGGCTGCGCTCAGTCACGGTACGCCGTGTGGACTCTTTTTAGCCACCTGTGTCTTAATGACCGATTTCTGGAGCTGGTTGCACAAAGACATCTTTGACTCCTCTAGAGTTTCATTTTCAGATCAAAAGCATGTGTTCACAGATAATGTACAGCCAGCCAGTGATTTACCATGCTGTGGTTCATTTCACAACAAACACCAGCTTGCTGTACATTATTCTGTTTATCACACAGACACTGAATAATTTGACACAAAATACTGATTAAAAAGTGATTTTATTGATTTGAAAATTATTTTATTGCTTTCGGCGTGGTCCTCCAGAGTCTATGTTTAGAACTGTGTACAGACATGACAGACCAGAGGAAGCTGCGAGCGACCAATCAGAACGGAGGTATTCAACAAAGCTTTGTCATGAACACAAATAGTTCATTTTAGCTGCAGCCAAGCAGCAAACAGAAGTGTTTGCTGTTCTACAGTGAGAAATGACATTTCATATCCAGTCATACCTTCATAAATACTTCATTAGTCTCACTTATTAATGTTTTAGTAAAAAGGTCTTTGTAAGGCACAAGTTTTTATAAGACCCTTTAAATGAAAAATCTGAAAGGTCTGGAGATCACTAAAGTGATTACAATTCATTCTGACAGGGACATGAACATTATAAAGATTCTTAGCAATTCATCTGATAATTCAGAATATATAGCAAATTAAATGTCCATGTCACGTGGAGCTACTTATTTGAACTTTCTTTGTGCAACCAGTCCTGTGTGCAGCCTGTCATCACAATAACAAACTGGTTAACAAATAACTGAAACTATGTTGTGTTGTGGGGGAAAAGCACACTCATGTACACGATGGCCACCCTTATTTCACACGCAGAATGTATTAATATGCAGAAGCCGTTAAGGTGGGAGGACGGTGAGCTGGGCTGCTGTCACGCTGTTCCTAAGAAGCTCCAGGTGAGGTTACTCCTGTTTGATATCTCCCTTCAGCCTTCTCTTGACTCGAGAGTACGGGCTCAGTGTGTCGTCCATGATGAAGTCGTACAGGACCCTCAGCCATGACGTGTACTGAGGCAGCTCGTCGTAATACTCTGCTGCTATTTTCTTCACCTGGACACCAATGACAAACACAGCGCTGCCTTTAGATGACATTACATTTCACACAGCTCTTTACAGTTCACACAGTTTATGAATGTGCTCCGATACTCCTGTTTGAAAAACACCAGTCAAATCTAAAGTTTCACTTTCATTCTCACAGTGAATGAGCGGAGGTGCTAGTGACGTGGCTCCGACAGATCTGGTAGAGCCTGTGGACGTCTTATAGATCTCAAACTCATTCTGTACTGACAGCGTGAACCCAGTGTGGTAGTTTTATGACCCTTCCCTTCTACATGGGTCTGTGTCAGTAGAATGTGTTATGTTAATATTAAAAACATGAGGAGTGCTTCATCTTATGAATTATTTAATTCAATGTATTGAAAGTTGGTCCACTTGAAATGACTTGCTGGTATAACAGCAGGAAGCGGCTGGGGCTTTAAATAAAGCAGCATCAGGCGAGTACTGGAAATCTGAAGAGTGTTTTAATCTGGCCTCGAGTATGTTGTCAATGAACGACAGGATCTGACTTTTACAGCCTTTCCTCCTCTGGATAAGGCTTATACAGCTCGTCCTTCAGTATATTGCTGCTGTTTTATAACGCGTCTTATCTTTAATGTTGTAGATGAGTTTATTTTTCTGCTCTCATTATGTGATTGTCACTAAAGCCTTTCTTGGCCATCATCTACCCTATCTTTTGGGAAAGATGTTAAACTGCATTCTGCTGTGGCTGCACTGACACTACATCAGATCCAATGTGTCCTTTCAAGTAACAGATTAGAAGAACCAAGAATTGTTCACAGCCTTCAATTTGAGTCAAGATTATTTTTGGACCCACCTGTGAACATGTTATGTAGATAACAAATGGTACACACAATTTCATTAGACCTGCGCTCACATGGTACTGATTGAATTAGCGTTATCTCTGTATCAAACACGTCCTGGTTATATCAACAGCTCCCTTTGTCTTACAATGATTGGCTCAACAAACAGAAATCTCTGAAAAAGGCTGTGCACATTCCAGAAGAGATCAGGGTAAAAATGAGGATATAGTATGATAGCCATAGTTTAACTTGAGACAGTGAGATCTTTAATAGCTATCATAGTGGCAGGAATGAGTCCTGTAAAACACCATTCTCTCAGAGGAACATGGGTGCATATCCTGTGTTTGCCGGAGGATTTAGTTCAGCTTTAGTTAAGCTGCTGGCCTAAACAGATCTTTCTCCACCCAAATGATTTCTTAATTTCTAACCTGACTGAAAACACGGTACAGCGTGCTTGCATTGGAAAGAACCTGGAGCTAATGATGATCAGCCAGATGTACTAACCATGGGCAGCCTGCGTCCTGGGATGCTGGGGAAGTCATGGTGCTCATTGTGGTAACCCACGTTGAAGGTGAGCAGGTTGAGGGAGCCATAGTAAGAGTAGGTCTCATGGCCCTTGAGGAACATGTAGTGCTCAGCTATGAAGTGACCAGAGATGGGGTGCAAGCCCATCCCCAGCAGGGAGCCAGCCATCATGTAGAACACCGGCTTGGCCCCCCACAGCCAGTAGAGCAGGACATTGAAGGTGAGCTGGATGGAGATATTGACCACCTCCAGCTGACTGACAGGTTTGGGGTTGATGCACAGGGGCCTGAAGGCGTAGAATAGCGGCTGCAGAATAATCCACATGAACTTGCGGAAGCGAGTGCAAAAGAACCAGCCCTCAAAGTCAGTGGGAATGTCTACATCTATGCCGTCTCCTCCCAGGTAGCGGTGATGGTCCAGGTGGTAGCGTTTGAAGGACGCAGAGTAGGGCAGGCCGATGGGGAGGTTGGCAAACATGGCAAAGTAGCGGTTCCACATGGCCCTGTTGTTTCCAAAGGCAGTGTTGTGGGAGACCTCATGAATGGCAAGGGTCATTGAGTGGTTGATACAGCTGCCAAAGGCATAAGTCCAAAACAAAACCCATTTCCAGTCCAAGTCTTTGACCAGGTAGAAAGCTATGAACTGTATAACCACCATCATGCACACAACCCACTTCAGCCTCGGGTCAGGACCCATCAACGACTTGATTTCTGGGTATTTGGCTGTGGGAGAAAACAAAGAGACTCAGTGAGGATTCATACAACAGACAATAGTAATGTGCTAGCTAAGCCTGATTGGTTCTTTACTTCAGACTAGGTGCAGTTTAACAAAAACCTAGAACTAAATAGAAAAGGGTTAAATGAGCTCATTTGTTTCCGTTTTGGCTGTTTTATTTTGACAGACTTCCTGGCAGCTTGAACTGCTCAAGCTGTCTGTCAGAAATAGAACAGCTGTGGAGCAAAGTGGAGACCCGGTTCTGAAACAGACTGCGGCTGGCCTGGTGGGGTTTGAACCATTGACTAGAAAGGCTGGTAGCCATCACAGACCGTTCAGTTAAATGTTAGGGTTAGGTAACGTACAGTGGCTGATATTATAAAGAGTACGGTCTAGGCCTGCTCTGCATGAAAAGTGTCATGAGATAACTTTGCTCTGTGTTCATTGACACATACAGCTCGTGTCAAGCGTCAAAAATAGAACAGACACGTAGCTGAGTGTAGAGACGCTTCTGGGGCACTTTGATAAAGATTCACGTTATGCAGTTTGCAATGCATGTAACAAAGTTGAAACATCAGTATCGGCCCAGAATTTTAGGACTACTTTATGAGGAACATGATGCTGTAATAAAAGAGAACGAAACTGACAGAAAGTCACCAGAGAACAGCTTTTAACTGTAAAACTTGTTATCTAACATTCCAAAGAGTCGTATATCTTCTTGTTGCTGTGCGAAAAATGTTAGAGGAAATGTTATATTTCTCAACGTGCTATTTCATGGAATACATAGTCAAATATACAGATATTATGGAGTCCATGTGACAGATTTGGAAAATGTGTATACATTTGCATTTGATTTGTGTCAGACTGCTGATACAGCTGACCTTTGTCCCTCAGCTCTAAGCGCGATGCAGCGGAGAACCTGGGCTGTAAATCGGTTTATCAAATCTTTGTTATCTTACTCGCTGACTGAAGAACAGGAAACATGGAAGGGACTTTCAGGTCACTCGTTCAAGTCAATCAGTTCCATGCCTTTTCCACATGTTCATGTTACCACACTGAAGACTTTGAGCAGTAATTCACAAGGTAGCTAATTAGCTAGTGGTAATTATTACTAGCTCAGCCTGTAGCTCGTCCCTGCTTCATGATGGCAGGAGGACACCAAACCATCAAAGCAAAGCAGATTTCTCTGTGTGAATGGCAACCAGGAGGTTATAGTTTTTATGTTTCAATATGACAGTTAACAACATAACCAGAGGCTAAAGGCACTTGTTGGTTCAGGGTCAGCCTGCACTCTTCAAAGCAAAATCCTGTCAATCATCTCAGCAGGAACAGTTATGTGTTGGATCTTATCCCAGTTTTAAGACACTGCTGTTGCAATGTTCTGTTCTCATAAAGAAACCAACCTGTGAGCTGGTGTGTTTGTTTAATGACATGTTTCTGTGGAGGCAGAACAGCTGACTTCACACATCTCTGGTGTTGTAATGGGGGGCAGACACTGTAAAGCAACTCAGCTAAATCTGACTGACTTCAATGGACAGTGAAAAGGTCTCCTCCTGTTTCTAAAACTTTTTTTAAACTGTCTCTTATTAAAAAATGAATTTAAAATGACTTCACACCACTTAGAAGACACTAAGTGGTCATGTCCTCTGTTGTATTGTAATGTCAATCATAAACTAAACTTAACTGATCAAACCTGTACTCATCCACAAGACTAAACACAAGAGGAGACAAAAGCAGCTATAATGTGATGAAAAATAATGCTACAACATCGTGTGTCCATGATGAAGTGACAAAAAGATTCATCTGCTCAGGCGTTTGGAGAAGCCTCAAGGCAGCACGTCTGCATTCTGTCTGCTGACAGCTGGGAGGTTACAGGTCTGAGCACACACACCACATCAGGCCTCTCTACACGTCTGTGGGACTTTGTTCCTCTTTCTAGGTGTTCCTGTTTTGTCTCAATGATGTAATCATGAAGAAATACCTTTAATCCTGAGCAATGAGTAATGTTTGTGGATATTTGCTGGTTAGGGTATGTTTCAGTTTCAGATACTTAAAACAATATCAGATACCTCTTTTGATTTTAAATGCTACAAAACAAAGTGTAAATGTTGAGAGAAGATCTGTCTACATACTGATGGTATAAAGAATAGAAGGCGTCTGCATGATGTCACCCACAAGTTTGCGAAGCTCCGTTTTGCTCTTGCCGTCGCCATGTTGGCTTTACTGCCTCTTTAACCTCCTGGCTAATTTAAAAATCGGCAAAAACGTGGGTCATCTGCAGATCTGAGGCGGGCTGAATGCTCAAACAAGTTAACTCTGCATAACTTTAAGCCTTAATATCATTATAAACAGGTGGGTTCTATATAAACTCACCCTCAGTACAGTTATGGAGACCAAAAGTGTTTTTTGTACCAGGCTGTAAACATGTTTATTTCTGCTGTGAAGTTGGACATTTGAACATGGGAGGTTGAAATGTTTAAAGGGTTTTTAGAATTCTCCATTGGCTTCACTGCGCAACCACAGAGCTTGTAGCTTGGTCTGAACACAAACTAAGAACCAGGTGCAGTGTTACAGAATGATTGAAAAATTGATTTTTTTGTTCACAGCAGCAGGTGAGCTGTGTGTAGAGGAAACTTGATGCTGATGATGTTGTCAGTCAAAAACAACCTGGTACCATTGTACTCCGGTGCTTGTAAAATAAACACTGAGTTGTGTGTTAGATGTGTAAGATAAGATCGCTCTCTCAGGTCGTGGAGAGCGAGCTGGAGGTTGTCCACTCGTAAATCAATCAGAGATGTGTATTAGCAGAGATCGCATAATTTTAAACATGTAAACGTATCAAAGTATGGATACTTTAGAAAGTCTTTCACAAAGACCTTCAATTCAGTGTATGAACAAGTTAAGACAAGAGTGAGAATGTGAGCAAGCAGCTGCTGCGGTGAAGGTTCATGCTCTGCTCTGTGCGGAAACACACCGACAGCGACAGTGTCCCGACACTGCTGCAGTCACTATGGACTAGCATGAATAATTCAACCCAGGAGACAGCTCTGCTGTCAATGAGTATCTTTATCCATGGATCGGGTCTCATTCAACACAATGCTGCTACTTTGTGTTGACCAATTAGCCTAAGTGTGTGTTATGTTAGCAGTGAAAAGACGTGGAAAGCTGTGCAGAACAAGTATACATCCTCAATCATCTGAAAGAAACACCCAGAGCGAGCAGGCTTTGGCGGACCACCTGATTTTCATGAAGGCCACTTTGACACAAAGGAGGCCTTTTGTGTCCATCACAATCAAAGGAGCGGTGCATGCTGGGCCGCTCTTTATGTACCGTGACATGAATCATCTGTCACAGAGGCTGCAGTAAGATCATCATTGTCAAAACACATTGATCATCATCTGAAGTACCAAAGTCAATAAACAGATCAACAATCAGGAGGACACCATCTACCGCCAATTAGCTCATGGACAACCTCTACCAACCTCCACCTTCTTCTCCAACTTTACCTATTACAACCTTGAAGACATGAACAGTGTTCATTTCACACTTTGTTGGCGTTGTGTGTGTGTGTTTGCAGAAAAGATAAGGAAAATCAAGGTGAGCAAGTTAAAACTGTTTGTGAATAAACAGAAAGATGGTGACGTTTGAAATAACCTTTTGAAATATGTTAATGTATTCAAATGCAAAGCCAGCAGTAGTAGCTTGTGTCAGATATGTCTCTGTGCTAAATCACAGTAAACTCAACATATTTACTGACATGTAGCATATGTGTGTGCTTACAGTTTTTAAACTTCAAATATCCCTCAAAAGTAAAAAAAAACAAAACAAAAAGAACAAAAAAAAAAAAAAAACAGCTCTGCCGGATATTTTGAGCACATGACACCCAGTGTGACCGCCTGCTCTCGGCCTAGTCTTCAGTGTATGAACCGTTACTGCAACTTCCCCGGCAGCTGAGCCCAGAGTTAGCTCAGTCATTTCAGGGAGTGGCGACATGACTGCTGTGGCTCTAACGTTAATATGTGGCAATACGCTAACCAGCTATAACTGGCGTGTACATACACAATTACATGGGTTTTAATAACGGTGGTGGATGTATGTCATTAAAGAGAAGCGTAAACCATTCTGAAGCTACCCTGTGACTGTTAGCAAACTCTTCGCAGATACACGACCGTTTATGAAACCGTTAGCTTAGATACGTTAGCAAACCGAGTCCGCTGCTATGGCGGCGGCAACGTTATAGCTACATAACGTTATGCACCATTACATGTCTATGTGACGCGAGGAAGTTACTAGAAATGCCCACCAAGCTCACTTATATCTATCGTAATTAATTCGTGAGGTTATTTAACACTTGCTAACGCAGAAGCTAGCTCACCCAAGATCTCTTTCCTCCTGTCGGCGTGCGGCTGGTCCGTGTACACCCATTCGAAGTCTTCTCGTGCCACCTGGTTCCCCATCTTTACGGTCACTGTGTTAAACAACTTCTCTTCCTCTCACAAGGTCGATTAAAAACGAGGAACTTTTGCTGCTTCTTCTTCCCCTCCTCTCCTCTGCAGTTCTCCTCCTCCCTCGCTGCTCGCACTGTGAGCTGGGCTGCTCCGAATCTGCTCAGCCCGCCCTGCAGCTCCTCCCACAGCGGGCCTGTCCTGGCTGACCGACGGAGACCGACCCACACCCGACTGTGTGTGCCCTGCAACTCAGCTCAGGGCCACTCACACCAGCCCGGACATAACACAGAAGACCGGCGGCCGGCTTCCTTCCCTCCGACACTGTCACGAGCTTTATCAGAAAAAAAGGTCTTATTAGAGCTGTAGTTTGGACTTGGCTACTCTTATATAAAAGTCCTTCCAGATAACAGTAACGGACAACGTTACATTACTCAGAAACTAGACAATAAAATTAGTTCGTAGTAAAGCATAACATGTGGCCAAAGAAGTTCTAAAGACAAAAATAACAGGCAAATATTTCCGGAAGCAAAGTTATCATCAAAGTTAAGAAAATGTTTGTTCTTGTACTTTACAAAGTACAGTAGCATTAGGTTACTCAAACTACATAATCAAAGTACTGCATAGTATGTGTGCAGGTACTCAAAGAAGTATGAAATCTTTTTAATCCCAGTCACCTCTAGCATCTCTGCAGAGCGTTTCCATTGCTATTACCGTAAAACATGTGATGAGATAAATTGCGCATTTGAAACAGTCAGCTGGCTCCAGCACAGTAAGTAATCTTTATCATGTTAAACATACAGCTATAGTGAAAGTGTATTTCTGCGAGCTCCTATACATTCTTAATGAAACTAAACAATAATTATGATAACAGCATAATGACAATATTGGCAGTGACGAATGAATATTCTTCAAGGCAGAGCACCACCTATTGTACGTTCAGCTAAACAAACCACTGTTAGCAGGGTGCAGGCACAGTCAATTCCCTGTCAGGATGCTCAGGGTGGTGCTGGAGGAGAAATTGCTCAGTATTTGAAGAGATACCTGAAACAGACAGGTGCTGTCAGAGACATGCTTACCCCAAACAGGTAGAAAGTTTATGATATTTTCTGTAAATTACATTACATTCAGGTCTAAAATATTTTTTCAGAGTCTCATGGTGGAGAAATCCATCCATCCATTTCCTGTTACCTCTTATCCTCATCAGGATTGCAGGAGGTTGGAGCCTATCCTAGATAACTTAGGACTTAGTGTGTGTGTGTCAGTGAAAGAGAATCACTGTGAGACGTGAGATACAAGAGCCTGAGCATTTCCTCACAAACAGAGTTGCTTGTTCAACAAAGGAGACTTCAGATGAGTCCCACAGGGATCTCATCAGGCCTAAGTGGTACAACTGGGAGAGTGTAATCAAGCCAACACGATTACTGTTATTACTGAAAGTTACTGTTATTCTCACTCATTCACCCTGTCCCTTTATCCTTTAAGGAGAACCACAACATGGAGTACAGATCAAAAACTAGCTCAATTAAGACTGTCAGAACTTTACAGGGGTGCATGTGGACTGGTGGTCTGCCACATACCGTGTCATAGCAAAATCCCTAGTTTGATTCCAGGTGGGCATATTTGTTGCATCTCATTTCCATTATTGTTCCTGCTAAATTAATAAATATCTGTTGATGAATAACAACATATGAAATGGTTGAATTATTTGAAACTGGAGCACGATGGTGAAACTTTGACGTAGATCTGCTACTTATTGAACTTATTTTTTTTTTCTTAGAAAAACAAAGTTCTTATTATTTCTCTTTCATTTTAAAAAGGTAACATGCAGAATGAGATACATATTAAGTATTTATATTCCACAGATATAAAATGACAGCATCAGCAAGGATAAGGAATATCAAACAAATACTAGTTGCAACTCTTCTTGAATTTTGCAGTATTTTCTGGATAAATTATGAACTCTTTGATATGACTGACTGGCTTTGATATGCGAAACATTAGAAGAGAAAGAAGACATTTCAGTGCATGTGACAGTTTGTGTGAGCAGCTGCAGACATGCCTCTCTAGCTGTAACATTAAGTAACACTGCTGTGCCTCAGCTTATCTAAGCGCAGGGCTCCTGCAGCTGGAGGATATGAAAACAATGGAGCACTTCCTGTTTTGTTCCATGAATCTGAGAGAGAGAGAGAGAGAGAGCAAGAAAATGATTGAAAAGAATATGAATTCTGGAACATCAACATGCAGTGCGGTCTCTAATCTAACATCCAACATTTCTGTTTACATTCTGCTACGTGACCTGAACTTGGAATGTAGACAGAACAAAGGTTGCTCTGCTGTCGGCATTCCACGTATGCTCCACGTCACATTTTACAGCTACACTAATGATATTTTTACATAAACAATTAGTCCGACTTCAGGTTGTCACAATACAACAAATTTAAAGTCTTTAAAGTTAGTTTAAAGTTTAAAGTTAGTCTGGAGTGCCCCATCACACAATAATGCATACGCAATAGAAATGGACCCACAGTGAGTGAGAATCAGACGAGATTGGGTGTACTCAGGGTGGTATGGCTGTAAGAATGCAGAGCACTACCTCTAAAACAGAGCTTGTGCTGAGTGTAAATATACAGAGATATGTGGATAAGTTAAGTTGAACTTTAATAGGTTTGATTTGTACATTTGTAACAGTAATGTGTGCAACAAAACCGTACAGTCAGCCCCAAGTTGGCCAACTCAAAAGATAGTTTTCTTGGTATACATACATGAAATAATTCACAATCTACAACTTTAAGTACATGAAGATTACAGTAAATTTCTCTAAACTGAGACGCAGTCTCAAATTAAGCCACTAGATTACATCTTGAGTTTTTCTGCCCAGTGTCATAATACACGCTAGTGTTCACAAAGACGTGAACTGCATTTTCCAAAGTTTCTTTACCAAATGTTCATGCCATGAGTGGTTCAGGTCATCCAAAACAACAGAAAAGTTTCAAACGAACAAAACAAAAAAGTGCTGCCACAATATGGGCTCACAGCTAACCTAGCCTCACAAGGCGAGAGATGAGTTTGTACAGGAGAGGGGAAGAGTACCGCTGCTGCACGTGGGGGGAGCCGAGACAACCATTTCCAACAACTGCTGGAGAAACTGTCACAGCAAACCAGACCAGTTCTGGTGCATGGACGATAAACTTCCATTTTAAAGTTGGTGTTTGAACATTAAAAAAAAACATGGCAGCGTATTATCTTGCTTCCCTCTGGTGCCATCTATCTATGCAGCTAGGCCAAAGTCAATTCACTTGATTTGAAGTGGAGGCAGAAGTCTCAGAGAATCCTCTCTGAACGGGAACAAAACTATTTGCATGGCACAAGAGATGAAGTGAGACAATGTGTGATTTACGTGGGCAGACCACTGAATGTGATAACATACAGGTCTCGTTTTATATCAGATCACCGCTACGTTGACCATACAAGTGAGTTTCTCCATTTCTTCCCATTTACAACTACGAGTGTGAGAAAGCAGGCGTGTGTTGGAGCAGTCTGATATCATGTTTACATGATGATCTTGGTCTCGTGTCTAGAAAACTTCAAACCATAGCTGAGCGCCAGTGTTCTTGTCTGTCCATGGAAACAGACCAAACTGAAAGCTCTGTCCTTGAGTTCATTTTGTGAAACAGGAAACAGACACTCGTGCAGTGTTCCTGTAGTAAATAGCCTGTAATATGTAGAAACACTGTATGATCCACACTGGAGAGAAGTTACATCGTTTGTTTGTCCTCCCTAACACAGTGCATACGCTAACTTATCAAGTAAGCATCAACAGCCGGTGCTTTCAGGAACACACACACGTACACACACACACCACACGTACACACAGCAGAGCTGTGCACCCCGTTATCACTGCTGCATTTCTAAGAATCAGAGAACAATGATATCTGTCAGTGGTTGCTGAGGCACAGTGGAAAGAAAATTCTGTTTAGCTCCACACTGCGTTCTCTTCCAGGCAGGGAAGGCAAGAGTCAGCAGGTGATGTCTGACTAACACTCCCTGAACGCTGCTGCCTTGTTTTTAAATGGTGATTCAAGAACTGATTAGACTGAACTGACCTGAGCAGCAATTTTGGATAGACCAACCAGGCTTCTGGCAAGGAATATAAATTACTTATTACTTTGTAGATCATTTTATTGCACTTGGCCGAAGTTAGGAAGAAGCTACTGCGAATGAAATGAACGCTTGTGGCCTGTGTGAAAAATGGAGACCTCTGAGAGGAGATTGCTGATTACCGATAACATGCTGTAATTTAAGGTCTGTCATGACTCGTGTTTTTCTGAAATAAAATCTCTGAGTAGATCTGATTTCACAAACAGGAACTGCATCAACAGGACTTCTATTATCCTAATCAACTGACATACGAGCCTCTTAGAAAAGTGTGGACATTAAAAAGCTGTACCGCCATTTTAATGTAACCCTTAATAAATAGTCTTCATGGCTGCAAATGGCCGACCACCTACCTATATTCTGATTTACTTAAGTGGCTAAGAAGCTTTGTAAGGAGAAGTCTGGTGATGTCTGATATTTTTCTTCTTGTCAACAAGTCCCATGTACAGAGCAGATAGAGAACACTGGTAAAGCAAAGCATACAGGGATACTCCTGACTCATCTCAGACAGTACAGGTGATGAGTAACGTTGGGAGGGAGGGGGGAGATAAGGTGTGACCAGTCAGATCAGAAACCAAAAAAACAAAACTTCAACTAAATGACACACTGAGTCTCTTATTTCTTGCTGCGCAGCCGTTTGGACTGTCGTGGCAGGTCTGAGCTCTTTCTGGTGCGTTTGAGTGATGACCCTCCCTCGCCCTCCTGCTCTCTGGGCAGAGAGGCAGTGATGGCCACACTGCCACTTCCCAACACATTGCCAGACGTGCTGGCGGCGGTGGAAGACACGGTAGTACTGCTGGACGTGGAGGGGACAGTCGTGCTGGGCCTGGGTCCTCCCATAGCAGCGGCGCTGCTGTCCATCAGTTCGCGGAGCTTGTGCTCCAGCTCGGCCAGGCGGGCATTCTGCTCGGCGATCACCTGCGTCTGTTCCAGCAGCTTCTGCTCCTGGTCCTGCAGCTGCTTTTGCTGCTCCAGCTGCTTGACGCGGATTTCCTGCATCTCCCTCCTCAGTACTGTCATCGACGCCCCGTTCACCTTCACCTGCTGCTGCACCTTGGTCATCTCAGAGCGTGACGGCGTGTTCTTGGCCAGCAGGGACATGGTGGTCAGGGAGGTAGATGGACCTGCCACTGGGGGAACAAGACAGAGGGTCAGAGTCACACAAAGCGAGATGGAAATTGTAACCACAGCTGTAATGTACTACAGCCGTGGAAGCAAACAAAGTTGATTAGGAGTTCACTTTCAATTCCAGCCGACCTAAAAACCTCCATGAGCTGAAGCATGGTAAAACATGGGTAATATTGGCAATGTATTTGAGAGATAAAGTCGGCTTAGAGCACAGAAGGACCCAGAGGGCCTGATCTTTATTTCACTATAATTCATGTTAAAACATTTCCAGTGAATCAAAACACTGGATCCTGACCCACAGTGCATCGCAGAAAGTGACAAAGTATGGAAGAATTATCCTATTTTTAATTCAAGAGCGTAGATTTTCAGTTTGAGAGCATGATTTCTCCTTGTCGTGCTCAGATTTCTTCTCCTCGTGCTCACATTTTGTGCTCGCACTCAGATTTCTGCTGCTTTCTTTCAAAATGTGCGCTTGGACTCAAACATCAACTGCTTCGCTCTTAAAATACATCAATTTACCATATTAGCCAGCTATCTGAATCGTCACCTATTTAAGACGCCAGATTATTTATGTATAATTATAATCTTAAATAATCCTAAAAAGAGTTATCATAGTTTAGATTTTTGGCAGGATATATTTTATATACTATAAATACTCTTAGTAGCCTAACCGTGTTATGACAGTCGAATGCTTATCATTCTTATCTACTGCATTTTAAACCATGGTTTTGCATCCCAGCTCACTGTACTTTCTACATGAAAATTCATCAATTATTTCCCACGAAAAATCTCCGAAGGCATAATCTACAACACCACTGTAGGTTATCAAAATCATCTCGCATAATCATCATCAGTTAACAGTGGGACCTACTCTGCTCTTTCTGCCAGAGATGAAGCGACTTAAATTTGGACTGCAGTACTATTTTTGACCACTAGATGCCACTGTTAAGAGCAAAGTTACATATTGTTTAGTGCTGCAACAACAAATCGATAAAAATCAGTAAATTTAATTATTAGAAGAGTTGGCAACAAATTCATTATCTATTTGTTGTGTCGCACGACTATTACGCTACTCAATAAGTCATGGACACATTTGAGTATTAAAAAAAGTTGAGTTGAGTGGAGAGCAGAGCGGAGGTAGAGGAAAGGCCATTGGAGAGATCTGTAACGTTGTTTGAGTGAGACAGAGTGAGTGCGTGTGTGTCTGAGTGTGAGAGTTTGTGTGTGTAGTGTAGAGAACAAGTTCTGATGTTCAAACAAATCCTGTTAAGTTTCTGATTTGTATCCTTTATAAATGATTTATTGTTCTCACAGCTCAGGTCATTTTAACGGATTGGGTGGATCTGCCCAAAAACTCTAAAGTTGTGCTATATCTGTGAATATCTCTGAAATGGTTTATGATAGAGAGATGTGTTTTTTGCACTGTTTTCCTGAGATTCCACTGAAGATGGAGATGTGTGGTCAGTGTCTGTCTGACACTTCCTTGTTGTTCTATGCCAAAAAATATATGTTCGACAGACTCCATACACAGTCGACGAATGGACAAACGTTACTAGGCAGACTAGCTTCTTTTCCAACGGTGGAGGGTATCTATGACGTACTCTAGTCAATCAAAGGAGTCTTACATATGTATGTCAGGCAAAGGGGTTGAAAAATAATGTTTTCATTCAAAAACTCTTCACACTTCAGGTGTGAATGAGTAAAAAATGCCAAAAACCTACTTTTCATCTTTGAAATGTTTTAATGTCTTGAAGATCTTTCAAGAAGTGTTTATCCTTTATTTTAAAAAAGCCTATATATTTGGCAGACGTAAAATTATATTTGGCATCTATCAAGAGCCAACCAGCAACGAAAATGATTCAATACTCGTATTGTATGTAACAGTGCAGAAAGTATATATTTTCATATTTATTATTTCTGGTCTGGAGTGCTTTAGTTTTTAGGGCCTTACAATAATTCTTTTAATATTTAGAGATTGTGTCCTCAGGATGCTCAAACTCAGGGAACTGAAGACCTTGCATCTGCTGCATGAGTGTGCAACCCTGAGGATATTTACATGCCAACGCTGAGTCATGATCATAACGCCATCTACTAGCTACTGGAACCAAGCCTTATTGTGACCAGACGTCATGCAGTTTAAATCGTGGTCAACACGTGCTATACAGCAACATAATGAAATTATTATATGTTCCCTAAAGCCACATAATGGACACAGGAAATGATACTTAAATCCTTCATGCAAAGTCCAACATCCATGAAAAGAATGTTGAAATGATGTTCAGCAAAGGGTTGTAAAAGTATCAGTACTATGATGACCACAATGTTCTGTCACGTTATTGGAATCTCCTTCTTCTTGTTGTCTTATTGAAGGCAGAAGTACTGAGAGCTATTCTGGGTGATATTGGGAGATCTCGGTGAGACAGGACCATTACATTACCTGGTGCAGAGCCAATGAGGCGGCCGGACAGGTCAGCCCCTGGCAGCTTTTTCTTCAGGATGGGGACAATCTTCTCATCAAAGTACTCCATGGCCATGGAGGAGATATCCCTCAGCTCCTGCAGAACCTCGTGAGCTCGCTGGGGGGCTCGAGTCGAGTTCACGTAGCGCAGCACGCGGTAGATCTCATCTATCACCTGACAACACACAACAGCACATGATCAGGTCACAGTAATTAAGACGCGAAACCAGAAAACACACAACAAATTTCTCATAATCTCAATTATGGTTCTTGAACAACAATAAGTCATCTTCTCACAGTTTTTCTCAACTGCTAAAACACTAAAACTCACTGGCTGAAGACAGTTCTCAGCTGCCTGAACTCATTCAGCCAATTGTGCTGTCTGTTGTCAATATCTTCAACCATTTCACATGGTGAAACGATTTGTAGATCTCACTTACACTTTTCAGCAAAACACATTCTGCACTCTAATGCATGTCATCCAAATGTGTAAATACAAATAGAGCAGACATGTCATTGATTAAACACAACCACTCAAAATGTAATTAATTTGTTTCAAATTATGTAACACAACCAATGTAAACCAGTTCAGACAGCAAACAGGCTGTTGAGGGTGGGAATGAGAAAGTCTGAGAATGTATAAAAGAAACTATGTGAGAGGAGTGTGTATGCGAGGTGGGGACGAGGAGGAAGACAAGAAAGAAGAAAATGAGGACGAAGAGGAAGACAAAGAGGAAGAGGAAGACAAGCAACAATCACAGTAGTCAACAGCAGTCAATATTAATAAAGCCAATTTGTTTATATACATAAGTGGCCTAAATATTTTTGGAGTGAAGATTATACCCTAAGATATCGCATCATGGCATGAAATAAAACAGTAATTAATGTGAGCACACTGAAGACTTTTAATGAACCCTTTGAAATGTCTGGAATTACTGCTGCTGTTGTGTGAGGAGCTGACCTTTCCAGGGATGAAGCAGCAGAGGTTCGAGTCAACGTATTTCATGAAGGTCATGTTGAGCAGAGAGAGACGCGTCTCCACGGCAGCCAGGATGTCAGCGTGACGGGCCAGTGAATGGTTTCTCCTCTCTGACTCTCGCCTGGAAACAGTTCACAACAGATTCAGGTTCTCTGCCTTAAAACTGACAACACTGATTCAAAGTGAACTTTCCTATCATTTCTGACTGATCACTTTGAAAAAATGAATAAAACACACAAACCATGCTTTCTGTGAGCTTTAGTTGCCATGGCACCGTGTGGTTGGTTGGCAGCCAGGTACAGTAGCTCTGAACAGTTCTGTGTGTTTTTTTTTTTTTAGTACTTTTTCGGGGGTTTTGACACCAAGCTCCATCTGTCTGTGTGCAAACATGGACTGAACTATGAAGATGAGTGATTTGCCCTTTTTCTGTTATACACACTACTTCATGATACATTGGGTGATGGTTCTCTTCATTTTTTTTTTTATAATTGAGTCAGAATTAAAAAGGTTTCTGCAGAGCTCCTTTCTTTAGCTCGTGTTTCTGATGACCACTGACCACAGATCAGGTTTCATGCTGATCTTCTTCTTCTTACTGTTGTGTTATTACTATAAGAGCTTACAGTCAACACTGTGAGTGCAAAGCAGCATCCCATCCAGTGTGGAGAAGACTGAAGCTGCTGCTGCTGGTTTGTTGTTGACATGTTTCATGTTTCTTTCACTACAGGGGAAGTGTAGACATATAAGCTCAGAGCCAGGTTTATTTAAGTGCAGTCAGCCTGAGTCTTTGTCCATTTGTAACCTATTTATGATTACATTTCATGGGGAAAGGAATACATGAAAACACATCTTATCTTGATTTGAAAAAACAAACTATATACCTTCAAATTATAAATCTTCTACCGATTTAATGCAATACCATCACTGACCACAGGGGGCCCAAACATGGTTGACAAACAAACCGTGCATGGCACCGTCAGCAGCAGTGAAGCGGTTTTCTCCTGCAGGGCGTGTACTGGTGTGATACTGACCTGGGCAGCTGGGCTTTGACTTGTCTCTGGCACAGACTGTGGTACCGCTCCACCTTCAGGAAGCCCTGATTCAGGACACGCTGGCAGATCATGTCCATGCGCTTACAGACCTAGAGAAGAGGGACAAAAGGAAAAGGGATCAACAACAGGTTATCTCTGACATTCTAAAAGGATTCTGTACATGTCTTCAATAAGCTGAGATCTGTCAGCTGCATGTCTCTTCTCTTTGTTCAATTATTGTTTCAGCGACTCAATGCAAAAGTGTCAGGTCTGCTGATTACAGGCCTGGTGCGCCAAACAGGCCAAGGACCCCTTAGTAAGAGTCTCTGTGTGAAGTGACTTTAAAAGATGGTAGGAGGGGCTCTAGTGCATGTCTGTGCCCATTGCATCTGCTCATGCAAAGCAAGGACTGCATAAAAGGCACAATGACGTTAACATCTTTGCATAATAAAAATACTGTATTAAAAGAACACAACTGTTGCACCAGTCCAGGTGGCCTCATATGGAGTCTTTTCAAAACCTTCCAAACTGTAGATAAAACCTGGAACGATTAAAAGGTACAGTGTGGAAGATTTAGTGGCATCTCGTGCAGATTCAACCATCCCCATGCTGAATCCTCCTATTCCATGTGTGTAGGAGAAGCTACGGCAGCCTTCATGTGCCAAAAGAGGTCATGATTAGAACGGTGAGGTTATTGAGGTTCCTTTAGACACATATATTTATAAATTGTAATCAGTTAGATATTCTGTAAAACTACAGCTCATCGTAAATGTCATTGTTACTTGTTCTGCATTGTGTTGGTGTATTTGTTGACTTTAGCTAGCTGTTCTGCATGCTAATAAAAGCCAAGATTAGCTATGTTATGTCATTTAACTTCTCAAACCTTGAACTAAAAACATTACAGTTAGCCAGAAGCAGCAAACACGTCTTCTTTATCTGCTGCACGCTCTGTGGAGCCCTTTGACTGTTCCAGGCGACTGTAACAAACATGGCGGCACAAGATGGCGGACTCCGTGTAAGAGGACCCGCTCCATATGTAGATATAAAAGGCTAATTCTAAGATAACAAAATAATTCGTTTCAGGGTGATTATATATTACTGAAACCTGCAGGTTGTCTTCCATTTGTGCTGAAAGCAGCACACTGTAGCTTTAAGTTCATCTGCAGTGCAAACTGAATGACTGATTTCCAGCTAAGCTCACCTAAAGACAGTGACAGACACAGAGCAGGAGCATGTACAGAGGAGACAGCTCGGTTCATCCTCCCTTCCTGTCCACACTGTCTGTGTGTGTGTGTGTGTGTGTGTGTGTGTGTGTGTGTATGCTGTGTCGTTATTCCAGCCACTGCTGAGCTCGGCTGTCCTGCTAATTAGATAACAGCACAATAAGCAGTGCGGGCCACGGCTGCACTGAGACGGCTGCACGAACGTTCAACAGCGGCTTTAAAACACCAGCCCCGCACACACTCTCACACACACACGAAGTGAAGCAGTGTCCAAAGATAAGCAGTGCACGGAGCTAACGTTAGCTTTGTTCCCTTTCTAGCTGCCTTGTTTGTGTCCTCCTTACCGCCCGCAGCAGGCTGATCTCGTCGTAGGACAAAAAATTGAGGATAGTCTCGATGGCTACGATGGGCAGTCCTAGCAGCGGGTTGTTCTGGTCCGGCGGAGGTGTTGTCTGTCTCGGTGACACCGAGTCTGAGTCCAACGACCCAACACATCCATCAACTCTGTCTACGACGGCCGCCATCTTGCTTTGCTAAGGAGGAGGCGGAAGTGACGTTTCTAACAGAAGCCAGCGTGAGCGTGCCATTTGACAAAATAAAATGACAGAAGAAGAGTGAGGAGTGATGGAGGAAAAACACCAGAAAGGGTTTATTCTGTTAGTTACATCACAACAGGATGTTCTACCTTCAGTTACCCATGGTGGATCATTTATCATCATTTATTCATCTTTAATTGATCCGAACAACTTTTTGGCTGCCAGGTTGTAGAAGAGCATCCTCCAGCGTCCCACTTTTACTTTTAGCAGTTTATCATGAAGAGCCTCCCAGTGGAACCTCTGACCCCGTGGAAAAGAGCTGCAGAGCACCTGGACCAGAGCTCACAGATGACAGCCGCACACGTGGATTAATGTTTAATACCCACACTAACAGTTCTTCAGTTGCACTGTTTTTTTGTGGACATTTTGCATCACAAGTCATGACTCAGTTTGCACAACCTCTATATAGACAATGCTGTGACTTTCATTCATTTTCTGCAGCATAGAGAATATAATAGAATAGAATAGACACTTTATTGAGCCCTCGAGGGGAAATTATCTGTCAAGAACCCACTCTTGTTCCATTTGCAGTGGACACTGCAAAAGTGCCCACTTGGAGGCACCTATGGTAGATAAAACACACTACAGTCTCTTCCAGTGAAGAGAACATGAAGAACCCTCTAATGTGCAGAACATAGATTGGAATCGAACTGAAGGGTTTGGTGTGTGTGTTACTCAAGTGATTTCTGGCTTATTTAAGAAAACTGCCTTTAAACATATGAACTGTAACGTTACATAGATTTTACATGGCAGATGAAATGTGTTTCCACTGAAGTCTGAAAGGAGACATTGTTGAAGTTTGCTATGTGTAACAATGTGTGGGACATACAGTATGTGTGCATAAGACACAAAGGAGGGATTTTTAGGATAAACAAGAGCACTGTATTCATATTGCTTTCATGTGTATATGGCACCTAGGTGCCACTGCCACCTGTACCTGTGGCAGCAGAAAAAAGGCAGCCGTAGATATTACTAGTGATGATTTTATTAAACTTAGCATGTTTATTTAGCTCCTCAACAAGAATGGTACACAAAACATTAGAGATAGCAGTATATACATACTTACAGGCAAGTCTACCAACCATAACCAAAACTGATTCACAAAATCTGAAGATTCAGAGGAGGTTTGATCAGCACAGCCGCATTTCAAAAGAGCCAATCCACCACAGTGTCAATTCAAGCCCTGATAGGCTATTTCAATGTCAGATCCTTTGTGGTGGGTCTGAGCATGCTCAGTCATTTCATTTCTCTTCATTCATGTCATTAGAGTCCAGTTCATTGAGAAACCTCTGACACTTGGCCATGAGGACTTTGATGGCCTCTGTGACAAGGACATCTGGAGGGAGGATGCCAGTCGACTCCACGGTAACTGTGAAAAAGAAGAGACACACAGACTAACTGAAGGAACTTAAACTAGGTCACCTCTGACTTTCCTTACAGTTTTCATTATTTGAGATTATTTGAGTGTGAATGCTGTTTTTTAAGGGTTTGTGAACATACAGATGAAATGGTCTCGCAGTCTTCCGAGCTTCACCACATTCTTCAGGTCATCGTGTCGGAGGACTTCCCTGCTGCATGTATCCAGGCGGCTATTCACTACTTTAGCAACCTTTTTCCCTGAGGTGGACAGAACATCGTTCTAATTTTGTTTGGGCACTGCTGAACTGTCATATAAATGATGAAATGTTGAGGGTCTTACCATTAACATCTTCCAGCTCTATAACACCTCGTGAGAAGCAGCGTTTTAAGCGTTCTGCCTTCTCACCCTCCACTGTCTCCATCAGGGTGATCTCTGGGAGGAGGCGGTAACTGGCTGTGGCCACCGGAGAGAACTTAGCATGGTCCTTACCTGAACAGAGAACATGCTTTAATATCAGGAAAGAAAATAAACTCAAGCTCAAAAAGTCTGAAATCTGAAATCAAGAAATCTGTGTTTGGTAGATCATTTCTTTGTAACAATGCTTCTTGGTAATAAATCTTACACCATTGGAAAGCCTGATTATTTCCCTTGAAATGGTGCCACATTTGTGCGGAACATGCATTTGATGAGCAGCAGAGTTGAGTTTGTGGGTTGAGCCCATGAAAAATTTGCCAAATCTTTTCAGCTTTTCTTTGCTGTTGAGGCAGATGCCGTCCCACTCCATCACACTGCCTCCACCAAAAGATGTTACTCTATCGGTACAGCAATCAGCAAAGTGCTCTCCGCATCTTCTCCACACTACCCAATCCAAGTGCCATACTGAACATAACATTCCTCCACATGTTCAGGTTCCAATGCACATGTTGCAAACACCAGTGCACACAGGCCTGATGGTGAAGGGCAATCATAGCAGTCTTCCTGGCAGCCCTATGAGACCGGAGACTGGCTGTGTGCAGTCTGTTCTGGATTGTCTGGTCCTGCAAACCTTTACTCCAAATGTAGTGCTGACAGAATGAGGAAATGGCCTTGTTGGGGAGCTGTCCTCTTAGGACGCCCAGTTTGCTGCCTGTCTGACATCTCCAGTTATATAGAACTTCAGCTTGCAGGTGGTCCTAGGGTTCACTCTAAAGAATGCCGCAACTTGGTCTGGTGGAACACCAGCTTGAAGTTGCCCTATAGCATGGGCCCTATCCAGATCGGTCCAACATGGCATGCCGATTCTTGGAGCAGTCACTAACTGACCACTGCAGCAGAGCCCATGCATCTGGGTACCAGAAGCTCAAAACAAGAGTCAATAGCAACAGCAAACAAAAGCGGTTTAGCATTGTCAGAAAAGATTTGCCAATTTTTTCATGGGCACAACCCACATACTCAGCTCTGCTGCTAAAATGTGGCTTCATTTAAAAGAGAAATAATCAGACTTTCCTGTGGTAGAAGATTTAATGCCCAGAAGCATTGTTACAACAAATCTACCAAACACAGATGTCCTTACTTTTTGTGTGTAGTTTATTAACGTCTGGACTGATAACATGAGCAAAGCACAGATGGTACAGACACTAAAGCTCTTACCAATTCCTTTTACACAGTGCATGATAATGTCCAGCTCCTGTCCTGGTCGTAGCTGAGCTATCAGGATGTCATCATGTACTGGTCCGATGATGGAGTCTGCAAACACGTCTGCCTGGTTCCCAATGGGGACCCACTTTATGTCTTTGGAATAAACTGAGACGAGACACACAGAACATCACTAATCAATTAATCAATCTGCAACGACACAAGTAATATGTATTCATTTGGTGTCACCTGAAACCTACCCATGTGGTTCAGATACAGCTCTCGTGGGTCAGACGAGTCTTTGCTGGCTCTGGGGTTCCTGCTGCATTTGATCTTCAGCTGGAGTTGAATTGTGTCTATTTCTGAGCCCTCCTCCTCTGCAGCCTCTTCACCTGGAATAAATATAACCAAACACGTACATGAAAAAATTGTGTACCTAACTATGGTTATACAAGTTCAACAACATTGAAATCAGAGAGTTAAAGTTAGAATCGATCGAGAAAATTCAATCAGTGCAAATCAGACATTAGCATTTCCCTGCTTCCCTATTGGTCAGCAAGTGAAAAGATCGTGTCACATACAGAATAAATGAGCACTTCATTCTTCTGCTATCTAACTCTATTTCAGGTTGAAGCTAGAGGTCGTCTACAAGAATTAGAAGATGACAGAACCTGGCTTCTGCACACTCAACACAACGACAGAGACAAACTTGAATGCTACAGCTAATAAGATCCCTGAAGAGAGCAAAATGCTGTCCAACCCAAACCTGCAGAGAAAAAATGGAGCATTGTGTGTGTGCACGCATGAGTTTCACCACTGTGTAGCCTTACCAGTATTCCTATACTCAAACAGACGAGGGTCAGCTTTGATGGGGATGAGGCCTAATCTGTGGGCCAGGACTTCATCCTGGACGATGGATGTGTTGTTATAGATGAACACCTTCTCTATAGCCATGGTGGGCACCTACAACAACAAAGATAAATCAACGCTCCTGAAATGAAAAACTCTTAACTTTTTTCTCTGCACAGATACACAAAATTGACAATGTCTTCTCATGAGGTGTCATAATATGTATATGTATATATGTAAGTTGTTAGTTTACACTAATGCAGTTTCTCCAATATGCATCTAACAGCAGTGCAATGTTGCTGCTAAATGTTAAGCACTGCTGCTATAGAAAATATGTATGCAAACGCAATAAACTTGATATCTCAACTTACGCAGCCAGAGTAATTTATTTATCCAAAGCCAGTGGCTAGCAACTGGCAGCAACGAAGGTTCCAGTATCTACTTATTACAACAAAGAGCCAGCTCGAAGTTCAGCAAGTCTTATTTATCAGAGGAGGAACTCTTTGTCTTTATGGAAAGAGATACAACACATAAAGGAGCACTAAACTCCATTACATGAAAATATTATTATGTTATTATTATATTATTATTATAATTCCACTCTGTGCCAGGTCATACACACAAGAAGTGCTGAGTCGCTGTAGCGTTACGTCATTTCAATAATCTCAACAATTTCAAGCATGACGTGTCCCATCATTATTGTTGTGTTGGGGGAGATGGACCAAATGATTTAAACATGAAACTGCTGTAGTGAAGTTTTATGTGTAACAACAGTCATTTGTTTGCCTTACTCTAAATCGGAATCTAATTCACTAAATATTAAACTCTCGTTCCAGCGCAGGCGACTGTTCGCTTCTCAGTGAAAGGTACTGTACGCCTTTCAATTTGCTTTGGTGTGATTGTGTGTGTGTATATTCACTGTAATGTTAAAAAACAGGTCAACAGGTTCATTAAACTGTTATCACAGCTCCAAATATATTTCAACGTGTGCAGGCTATTTTATTTTTAAATGACTATTTGAATGTCATTTTTGGACAATGTTGACAGACCTAATTTTCCCAAAATGTGATCACTGTTCATTCTGTGCGTGTACCTCATTAGTCAAACTATAAAATTTGGAACTTTCTGACAAGTTGGAAGAACTGGCTGGTGAGGAAAAGAAAGGTGGATGATAGGCTGATGAAGCTGGGGCTAGCTGCTGGTATTCTGCCTCCTGTACTGTATATGAACTGTGAAAGTACCCTGTAATTTGAGTAATTTGTAGCTTTCTACTTCACACGTATTCCACAGAAAGCACAGGACACAGGCTGACTGTGTGAACCTCAAAGCATTTTCTTTAACATGACTCAACTTCAAAGACCCTTTCAGAGGACGTGAATATATCTTCCGGCTGTGGAAAAGAAAACTCAGCACTGCCGAAACCCACCTCTGCTAATAAGATCCTTCTGAAGGCGTTGGCGATGGCTGCATCTATCCCCACCATGTCAAACTCCATACTGCTCTCATCCAGATGCACCACATCAATTTTAAAGTTCTGCAAAGAGACAGTAGAGACAAGTTTAATCAGCTTGAGCGCTCACTGGACCAAACTAATTTTATACATTTCTTGCAGCATACTAAGGCTTTCTATGCACTGAGGTAGTGCAATGATTGATTTGGTTGTAAAACTTTCACTATACTAGTCCAACTATCACCCACAGCTATGAGCTTTGGTAATGACCCAAAGAAGGCTTAGCTTTTGAAGTAGGGTAAGGAGATGTGGCGTTTAGAATGAGCCCGGAGAACAGCAGCTGCTCCATGCAGCCACTTTCAGGCCTAACCTGACAGAAATGCACTTACCTTTTGAAATTTATGCATATCCCAAGCATCATCATAGCCGGGATAGTTTCCAGGGAAATCTGACGTATGAACCTGAAAGCAACAAATAGTCAATTAATGAGCTTAATACGGTGGCAAACATTCTGAACTTATTCAGTTTACATGACTGTTTCATGCATGTACTGTATACGCATGTTTATATATCACATCTGAAAGATTACTCACCACTTTACTTTTTAAACCATACATTTAATTTTACAATTTGATGCTGTTTCAATAACTGCTGTATTCTATAAGGATGTTCAGATCATCGTATTCAGTGGAACCTCTGACCTCAATATGGCTTTGCTATCCTGGTGGACTTTGGCGGCAATTCAATTTTTTTTTAAATATTAAGGGAAAATATTGAAGTTGAAAAATACATTTGAATATACGTCACATTTGAAATGACGTAAAAGTTTAAGTTTAATTGTTTTTAACTCATAGTAAGTTAATGAAGGGTGCTGAGTCCAGATATGGCTATACTGTTTGAGTGCAATACTACTGACTACAGTGAGAAGCAGGCCAAACTAAACTGCGTCATTCTTCCGTCAGTTGGCCTGTGTGTTACTTTTTTATATTCGTCGTTACCAATAAAATAAGACGCTGTTCATTAACCGTTAATAAGTCACTTCATGTCAAACATCCGTGCAGCGCGCGACAGTCACGTGCGGCTCAGTCCAGCTGCTCAGGGGACTCGTGAAGGGTGAAGCCAGTCGGAGTTGGTCATGAAATGAATTTTAAATACAGACTTACATTCTTGACACCGAATTCTCCCAGTATCACCCGATTCCGTATTTCATCCACGTTCTTCATGGTCGCCGCCATTTTGCCGAGTAGTCTGTTTTGCTCCGCCCATACTTCCGGTCATACGCGTCATACTGTCATACGTCATCAGCAGGGTGTTACTGTCCATACTGCATAATTTTAGCGCAAAATCATAACTAAAGTTATCTCATTACACTGTCCATACAGAGCAGGTCTAGACCGTATTCTTTATATTATTATTTAAAGAGACCCAACAATTTGGGTGACTCAACCACAGGTTTCTGAAGTTCAAAATCTCTGCTGCTGGCCTCTGCCATGTTGGCAGTTCTGCCTCTTTTGCCTGGTCTAAAAACACCAGTACACCTGTTCTATATAAATTCACCCTCAGTACAGTTGTCATGAGTGGGGAAATTAGCTATAGAGACCAAAACTGTTTTTTGTACCAGGCTGTAAACATGTTTATTTCTGCTGTGAAGTTGGACATTTGAACATGGGGACTTCAGTCCAAGACAAGTCCTAAACAAATATGCACTCTTCACCAAATGTAATTCCATTTTGGTCCATATTATACTCTGTTTTAGGTTCATACTTTTTTTAGTGTATCTACTAGTATACATATATAGTAGGTTTACATAATTAAATTTTTTCTCAATTGCTAAAACACAAAACCTGGTTCCTGTAGCATAAACACCCAAAACTTTTCGTCATTCCCAGAAGCACACACACATTTCCCATAACCAAAAACACAATTCACCTGTGTCCACACATACACACACCCTTCTCACAGTGAAAACACTCAGCCTGAAAATTATTAACACACCAATCAGAATTGGGGGTCAATAAATAGAGCTTAGAGGCATGCTCATGTCCTTTAGAACAATGGATCCCAACAATGCAGAGGTTGAGAGACAAGAAAGGAAGAGCAAGAGGAAGAGGAAGAGGAAGAGGACAAGTAATTTCTGATGAAATCCGTGCCACTGTTGTTCATCATGTGGTGGTACATGGGAGGACAATGAAAGAAGCTGGCCAACTAGTCCAGCCAAACTTAAGCCGTTTCACAGTTGGGAGGGAAAACAGGTAATTGTCATTGTCACTATGTATTGTATCACAGTACATGCACAGTAATGTTGTAGTACATATAGACTGAATATCCATCGTATGCTGTGTACTTTTTACTACAGTATACTGTGCCACAGTACACCATAGGTCAGTAATGGTAATTTTTGCAGAACTGAGAGGCAGCCATTTATTGGAGGCTCACTGCTGAGCAAGATTCTGGTTCGCACCTGGTTCAATGACCACCCCAGGTTCAGGGTCCTTTTTCTGCCAGCATACTCCCCTTTTCTGAATCCAATAGAGGAATTTTTCTCAGCATGATGGAGAGTCTATGACCACAACCCATACACACAGCACAATCTCTATCTATCCAGGGTTGGATCAGACACACAAGGAGATATTTCCCACGCTGCCTGGCGAGATGGACTGTGTGTGTAATGTAGTCTGTGTTTTGACAGCTTGTGTGTATTGCCTGATGGTAAAGAGATTGGGACCCAGAAGTTAGATGTTGACTGTTGGGTGTGAGTTTTTAAAATTGTGTGTGAAGATTTGAAAAAAATGGTGAGTTGTTCCAGGAATTGTGTCTTAACACTCAAGGAAAAATGTAAAACACAATTCACCAAACCACACACCCAAACTTCAAAATACCTAATATCCTGCAAAATGAAGGACCAAAATCAAACTTTTGCACCAGATGGCACACATTCATATTACAGATGTTTGTCTAACCAACTACACACTGTTGGACATAATGAAAAGCTCTCTCATCTTTAGTATGCTTTGCTATAATACTACAGTTTTCCTCGATGTGCAGGTACAGGTTCATCAGCATCAGCATGATCTTGTCTCAGGTCAAGGTCAAGCCAAAGTATTTCATCAACTCTCCACCAGACTCTCCACCACCATGCTGAGAAAAATTCCTCTATTGGAATCAGAAAAGGGTGTATGCTGGCAGAAAAAGGACCCTGAACCTGGGGTGGTCATTGAACCAGGTGCGAACCAGAGCAGCCCGATGGAAGCTCACGTTCTCCCAAATGACAACATATTGGGCTTGCGCTGGTTGCCCTGGCTCCTCTTCTTGTTGGAGAATGTTATTGTGCAGCTGATCTAGAAACTGAAGGAGTAGTGCAGTGTTGTATGTACCCAGTACAGCATGGCGGTGGAGGATGCCACGGTTGCTAATGCCTACACACATGGTGATGTTGCCCCCCCTCTGACTGGGAAATTGGATGATTGCACGGTGTCCAGTGATGTTGTTGTTTTTGTGAGATTGAACCCTACTTCCTCAATAGATGTATTCGTGTGGGTCAGCCATTGCATCACCTCAAACATTGTCTACAGGAATCAAAAAACACAAATTTTACTTCAAACATATATGTGTATTGGAATAGTATAGCATTTCTGTACAGTGCAATTACCTGCACCTATTGGAATCGTTGCTCCTTAACCCTATCGGAATTTCTCTCAAAAGGCACGCAGTAAAGTTGCTTCGTCCTTATGTGGTTCAGTCAGTGGTGGAAAGGCTTATGCTGTTAGTCCCTTGAAATAATTCCTGGTCTTCAATAATGTTCAATAATGTGGGTTTGAATCTCTCTCACAGTGATGGCATTATTGCCAGTCACCATATTTACCAAGGCAGTCTCCTGCTCAGCAGTGAGTAATCACCACCTGCCTCCAATAGATGGCTGCCTCTCAGTTCTGCAAAAATGACTGACCTATGGTGTACTGTGGCACAGTATACTGTAGTAAAAACCCTAGCCTTACAGCAGACAAGCACAACAACAGAGTTGATGCCTTCACATGTGCTCTGGCAATGAATTGAACTCCAGACAAGATGAAACAGACAGAAGGAAATACGAATAACAAGGTGAGAGTTGCTAAAGAAAAGAGAAACTCATTCAGTGTCCATCAAGACTCCAGCTAGAATACCTGACAAAATCTGCTGTCTCACTTCCTGAACAATCACATTTCATTCCTCATGTCTGCTTCATTCACACATGACAACAATGAATCCACAGTGTGTTACGGTGTGTACTGTATGTTCAAAGCACACCGAAAGGTTGACTTGTTTTATATCGCCCAATATTTTCCATTTCTGGTGTATCTAAACTTATACTGATACAAGATGAGACAATAAAGTGGGCACTGGAATGGATTCATGTCTGCATTATAAAAATGTTCAATAAGGGAAATGTTTTCACTTGAAGCATGCAATAATACTATAACTGGGAGTATTCATAGGTCACCTATAGTTTCAGCATAAATGACTTTCACTTGTGTAAATAGTATATTATTTCACCCATAATGAATGCTTAAGTTCTGGAGGGGTGATTTATCTTCATCTTAAACTAGCAGCTTTACACTGTACCTGTTGGTGAACAGTGGCACATGAACAGAGCCGGCCCGTGGCATAGGCAGTATAGGCAAATGTTAAGGGCGCCATCCAAGGGGCACCACAAATGGGGGAAGAAAAAGAAGAGTAACTTTCATTTTTCATTTTTCAATTTTTTTGCTTGTTTTGACGTCAGTTGATGTGATGGAGGGGCCTAACAGTTGTGATGGAAAATAATAATGTAGGTAACTACTCCCACCTTACATTTCTCAGGCTCATTTGTAAAGATTAGATCTGTTCAGCAGCTGTTATACCTCTGTCTACTTTTTTATGGACATGTGGTCAGCTAACGTTTGCTCTGTTTGTAATAGTCAGTCAAATGTTTTTCATTTTCCACATCTTCATATATTAGAGCTGTAAGGCTGGTTGTTTGTTGTGGTACAGTTCATATTGTCTAAAGTGTGTTTATAGTGTTACATTTTACAATAGTGTTAAAGTGCACATCATTCATGTTAATACTTCATAACTTAGCATTCCCATATGTTATATTATACTGCAGTTTATTGCTTTTTTGCATTTTGATAATCAGCAGTTCACTGTAATGATAATAAGACTGAATCTAATTTGCATATCAGAAATCATTGCATTGTATATGATAGATGTACAGAATAGGAGAAATCATGCCCCTCTTTTCATTTTTATTATTTCATTTCATTTTATTCTTGGAATCATCTTTTTTTATGATTAGACTGTATGTATGCTTGAATTTCATTGATACTGTATGTATTTCTGTATTTTTTACATTCCCTATTTTTGTTTGTTATTTATTTATTTATTTGTATTTTCATTTCATTATCTTTGTGTTTACTGTTTTGAATGGATAAAATGTCAAAGGCAAAGCTAGTTTCTTGTGTGTTTGTATCTAAATTGGCAGTGCTGCGATGTAAGAGGGGCATCAACTTAAATCTTGCCTATGGCACCAAATTGGTTAGGGCGAGAACTGCACCTGAACACAAATGATATATGTCCTTACATGCCACACAGCAGCTCAGCACTGAAAAGTGACATATTAAAACAAGATCTGTACACCAGAAGAGAACAGTTTATCCCCTCAGAATGAATGAATAATCATATTCATTAGATTTAATGGCAATCTATCTATTAGACTTGGACATTTGAAATGATGGTGACACCCAGGGAAATGTGAAAAGTGTGGAAGTGAAAAATAAAAAGGGAACAGGTATTTATTTTTTAGTATTTATTTAATATATTATGGCAAGAGAAACAAATATCTATCTTTAAAAAATAAATAAATATTAATATTGACTCAATTTTTGCTTTTGTTTTTATGATTTTGGTGAATGCACACAAAGTCATTTCTACTTTTAAAGGTCACCCTAAAATGTTTCCATATTTCCACTGTACTCTTCATTTCAGAATCTTTTTCTTGATTTTAGTAGCCAACATCCAATAAGCAAAATGTAAGCAAAACATTTTTGACACATTAAATAAAAATTTAACATCAACACAGCTGATATTACCCTATCTCAGAAGTAACTCAAGGCTACTTAAAAACAAAAAACAGTGAAGACAAAAAAATAATTCAGCATTGGATACTTTGGAGTACACAATGAAGCTCACTGGGATCTCGCTGGGATCTGTTCATGGACTAATTATTCTTTTGGACTATGGAACTGTGATGTGAACAGTGTTGCAATGATTTCCTGTTCATCTGTTTGATAACTCTTAATTCTTAATTCTGTATCCCAACAAGAATCCAGGGGCTCTGCAGAAAACAGATGAAGAGTTCGAAAAAGCCTTGAAATGTTCTAATGTTGTTGATGATTGATCATGTCCATGTATGTTCATACAGTCATGAAGAAAGTATATCCAGGAAGCTTCATATCATTTTAATCATACTCATATATTTGCAAAACAGAAACAAACTCAGAATAAATATGCAGGAAAGACAGATGTACTGAAACTGCAGACTCAATAAACCATGTTTATGAAAAACACAGGTAGGTCAATTACATTGAAGTACCTAATTATGTCTGTGCGCAGTAAAAGACTGTTTCCATATAGTCCAAATTCCCCAAACACATAAAAGATGTGGGGCATTAAATTATTTTGGAGGCCACGAGGTATGGAACTCCCTTTCAGAGGACATGATCAATCTGTTGTTTTAGCATATACTGTTAGTGTAAGTTAATTTGTACACTACTTTTACTGTTCTTATAATATTCTAATGATACTCATTTTCATTTGTCAGTGTGTGCATGTGTGTGCTGGTCAGGTTTTGGCTGTAACTGTAAGAGAGGTGTTGATTTGACTCTATGGTCGTTTCTGAAGGTGTCGACTGGGACGTGAGGGATGAGGGTTAGGTAAGATATTGTCAATGGCTCTTCCTGCCAGGCATCCAATATCACTAATCCATGTCACGTTCCAGTCAGATAGGAGGGGGAACACCACAACCAGGGGAGAGAGAGAGGAGAGGGAGAAACAACTTGTAGGGGTTGACCTGAGACAGTTAGGGTTACAGACAGCCACTGGTCAAAGGTAAGGGTTAGGTAGGTCTCTGCATTAAATTACATTTCATTCCCCACTCCTCACGTCCATTATAAGCAGTACAGGTGTAGCATTTATTGCACAACTGTTGCATCAGATTGCTTTACACTGTACAGATGTTGTTTCATGGTGTCTCTGTCCTGTAAGCACTTTATTTTGTAGACATACCTGTGTGTAGTGGCCCTCTGAAAACACTGGCAGTGCACAGCTGAAGGAATCATATTTACAATAGGACAACAAATGATGAAATATAAATCTGTTGTTAGTTCATTAGCCTCCTGTCTGGCACTTTTTTATTTTGATTTCACAATGATGACACAAATCTCTAATCATTTCAAGGTTTTCCATTGCTTCTGGTATACAGACTTTTCTACTGCCCATAGACGTTCAGATCAGATGGGTGACATTTGAGGCTGAGGCGATGAGTAGCCATACTGGCTACTGAACACAGTGTTCAGGTTCTGTCTGTCCGTCAGTCAGCTGCTCTGTTAGTCAACAGCTGTAGTGGTGCGAGCACAACAGGCCGGGGTTCGGATGGCACCCATCACCCTGCTCCTCTTTCTCTGACAGTTCCCGTTCTTCCGGGAGGTGTTGGTGTCCTGGCGAGAAAGCTTGGCCGCATGGCTTGCTGTCTCCTTGATCTGCAGCTCCAGGTGTCTCTGGATGGCCAGGCCCAGCTCCTCAGGGTCAACAGATGCCCCATACACCTCCCATGTCATCCCTTCTGCATCCCACTTCACCTCCTTCACTGGAGACTTGGGAGCCCCACCCGGTTTCTTGCCTCCATCGCTGTCAGTGTTTGTGGTTTGGCTGCAGGACGTCTCACTCCTGTTCTCCTCTGCCAGACAGATCTGGGGGAACACATGGGGTGTGATGGTCTGTGCTGTCTGCACCCCAACATCCCTCAGCTCTTTATGGGTGGTCATAGTACTCATGTCCCGGGTTGTGGTTCTGACATGGCCAGCAGGACCACTGCAGCACTCTTCTAAACCTAAATGTTTCTGGGATTGCGGTCCAGCACCAGCAGGTAGTGTGCTGATCCAAGAGCAGTTGAGGTTGCAGCACCGCAGCAGGTGTTTGGCATCCAGGCCTGTCTCACTGACAGAGGAAATGAGGCGAGGCAGGGTGAGGTGGTTCATCGCTAAGGGAGGTGCTGCTTGACGCTGGATGTCATAGCTTGACTCCATGTGGCGTGGCAGCACCTGGGAGGGGGCTGGAATGGGCTGGGGGTGGCAATAGGCAGCAAATGTATCCTCAAAATTGGCATGATGGATGTAAGAGCCACAGCAGGGTGCGTTGTCACATTTAGGAGGAGGGTGGCTCTTTTTTTGAACACCCTCCACTTTGGCTGCAGCCCTGGGGGACGAGACACAGACACACCTGCTCGGAGGCTGTTGTATACCACCTTCTCCACTGTTGGCTCCTCTGCACATGGTAGTGATAATGTTGCACTGTTGCAGCTGCATGGGCTGCTTGCAGGCTAACATGGAGTGACTCACACCCTCTAAGATACTGTTATCTTCTCCATGGTAAACAAGTCCACATGTGTCACTGTCTGGAGCTAAGGGGGGCAGTCCCTGTTTAACCAGGGGTAAAGTGCCTGAGTGACTCCTGTAAACAGGCAGGGAGGCTGGCTTGATGCTCTTGACAGTCCTGTCAGCCTGAAGGTGTTCATTGCTTACATTCACGACTATCTCCTGCTGAAGCGTCTCAGCCACACTATGAGAGTGGCTTGAAGCCTGGGAGGGCATGCAGTGTTCAGGAAGGCTTTGTTTCTGCTCAGTTCTCAGACTCCTGCTGTTGGTTTCTTGTGTAGGAGGAGTTGCTGAATGTTCTCTACAGATCTCAGTGACGGCCTCGTTTGGCTCCTCCTGGCAGGTGTAACCTGGTCCTCCAGCCAGCCTGGTGGGTAATATTGCCTGTGCGGAGCTTTTGGTGTCAAAGAGCGACTGACCAGAGAGCGTAGATTCCAAGGAAACAGCTCCCCCCAGTGGGTTCAGCTCCGACACAGGACGCCCAGCAGCTGCCATGGAACCCCTTTATGAGAAATCAAAAACAGAGTTTGGATGTTTCACACTTGATCAGCTCATATACAACACACACAGTTTTGTTTGATTATTGCTGTATATTGCATCATGGATATTGAGCAATTTTTCACAATTTAATGTAAATAAAAAGAACAAAAATACAATTATTATTTATCATTTTAATCAAGCTCTGAGATAAGATTCATTGATATATTTGTATTTGATCTGAAGTCGTATCACTGCCATGCTTTGTTCTTTTGTTACATTCTAAAATTACCAACCAAGATTTTAGAAAATGTGGCTCATAAATCAGACATTAAACTTATTATTATTTACCCATAAGGCTTTATGTGTCCAACAATCATAATGTATGGAGGTCCTCAAATGCACAAGATAGTGAAAGAAAGAGAAAAATAAAGTTTGCCACCCCGTGCAACATGTAGCATGTGCTGGGATATGAGGGTGATTGTCCAGTTGCAACAGGCATAATTTTTTAAGAGTCACCCAGACAGGAGTGTTGGTTAGCTCAGTTGGTAGAGCATCCGCCTCATGTTCAAAGGCTCAGTCCTTGCCGCATTGCATCCGACCTGTGACCCTTTTCTACATGTCATTCTCCACACATTCCTGTCACTCTTCAGCTGTCTCTATCAAAATAAAGCTTGAAAAGGCCAAAAAAAAATACTACTAATAAAATAAGAGTAACCCAGATATGATTTTGGAAGGGAGAAATCAAAGCTGCACTGCCTTCAGCAGGTTCAAAAATACACAAGACCATGCTCAACATCACAGGTGTGCTCTGTAGTACTTCAGACTACACCCAGCAATGATGTCAATTGCAGTGCTCTAGTACCATGGTACATCACTGCTCAGCACTAATTGATGGAGCAGGTCAGATTATTTTGACTAGATGAGGTTACTCTTTAAATTGTGTAACCAAACCTCAAACACAAGAAGAGTCAATCACCTTCTGCTATCACCTGAGGTTCATTCTACTCTACACTTTTACAATGAGTCTCCCCAAAGAACAAATAGATAAAGAACTAGGATATGACGAGACAGATATTTATGTATTTTCTAGACATGCTATAACTGCATTTTGTGAGTTAATTATAATTACAATAACAATGATGGCACTACTAGTAATAATAAATTGAAGTTAAGATTGGGAATGACCTGCAGAAAATCTGTACTTCATACTTAAAATAACTGACTCACTTCATGGTAAGTGTATTCTGTCACTTCCGGTTATCAGTGTTACTGCCACGGTGCTCACTGCTCTGCTCACTTTTCACTCACAACAGATTTTATATATATATATATATATATATATATATATATATATATATATATATATATATATATATATATATATTTCTCACATCTGCGATTATCTACATGTCTTTACATCTATCTACTATCCTTAGACTTGTTCTGTTTGTGCACAAACAGGTCTCTTAACTTTAGTAACCACAATCCGTTTTAGTCACACTAACTAGCCTAGCAATGGCTAATGGCGTCAGACAAAGGACTCATCTCTGTCCAGTTAGATCTGCTGCATTTGACACCATAGACCATCAAATTTTTTTACAGAGACTGGAACATCAACTTGGCATTAAAGGAACCGCCCTAAGCTGGTTTAAGTCATATTTCTTACATTGATCTCAGTTTGTTCACATCAATGATGAATCCTCCATGCATACCAAAGTTTGTCATGGAGTCCCACAAGGTTCTGTACTAGGACCAATTCTATTCAGTTTATATATGCTTCCTCTTGGGAGCATTATTAGGTATCACTTCATTTATTTTCATTGTTATGCCGTTGACACCCAGTTGTAGACGCATCGTGTCTCAAGCAGATGCAGAAAAACTAGTCCATGCATTTGTTACTTCTAGGCTGGACTATTGTAACTCTTTGTTATCAGGCTGCCCCAATAAATCTCTTAGGACTTTGCAGCTAATTCAGAATGCTGCTGCACGTGTTCTGACAGGAACCAAGATCAGAGATCACATCTCTCCCATTTTGGCTTCCTTGCACTGGCTACCTAATCTAGAATAGAATAGAATTTAAAATTCTTCTCCTTACATACAAAGCTCTTCATGGTCAGGCACCATCATATCTAAAAGAACTCATAGTACCTTACTACCCCTCTAGACCACTGCGCTCTCAGAATGCTGGGTTCCTGACTGAAAGCCAGAGCTTTCAGCTATCAAGCTCTGCTTCTGTGGAACAATCGGGATCGGGAGGTAGACACAGTCAACACCTTCAAGAGTAGACTTTCCTAAGACTTTCCTTTTTGATAGAGCTTATAGTGAGGGCTGGCTCAGGTCATCCCTTAGTTATGCAGCCATAGGACTAGACACCTCTCTCTCTCTATCTATTGGCTGAAGATGCAGTCACATCTCCCTTTACTGAAAACTCTATCTCTATCACAGGTTCCACTGCTACTGTAATCATTTTATCATTCATTGTAATTCATTGTCATTTTATCATTCATGGTAATTCAGTGTCATTTTATCATTCATTGTAATTCAGTGTCATTCATTGCACGTCTGTCCGTCCTGGCAGAGGGATCCCTCCTCTGTGGCTCTTCCTGAGGTTTCTTCCACATTTTTTCCCTGTTAAAGGGTTTTTTGTGTCACTGGAACCGAGGGTCTAAGGACAGAGGGTGTCACTCCCTGTACAGATTGTAAAGCCCTCTGAGGCAAAATGTGTTTTGTGACTTTGAGCTATACAAATACATTTTGATTTTGATTTGAAAGTAGTCTTAAGTCTTGATGATGAATGAACTCAAACCAATGCCGCCTCAGTGTTCAAACTGCAATTGTAGGTATTTCAACAAATGGCTTGATCAGCTAGGTGGAAGGTAAAGGCACATTGAAGTCAGCTCCATTGCTACGAGGAACAACAGGCCCACACCTTCAAACAGTTCAAACAGCTGGACAAAATCTTCACACCACTGATCCACACCAATAAACATGGCCATATTAAAACTGTCCTTAAAAATCCTCAATTCACTCTACGTTGCTTGTTGTCTTGACTGTCAGAATATTTTTATGATAGCTTATGATATAGGATTATAACAAATACAGCACTCTCTTTAGAGCTCTGATTATAAATCCATGTCAGTTATGATAGGGATTGAATAATAGGAAAATAGTAACCTGCAAAGTCAGTTTTCAGCTTCTTAAAGTTTTCCCTTTTTAGGTGCAAAGATTCCTGCTCTCTTGGCTCTTCTTCTGATAAATAATAACTATGATCGTCCATTTGTCTAAATTAACTTCTCAAACTTCTAACAAAGCCAAACACTTCTTCCTCTAGGTCACATCTGTCCTTTTCTTCTTAATTCTCCTCATATTATTTCATTTCATGCTACGTTGGCATTATAGTGTTGAAGCGTGGTCTACACCTCCCTTTATCCATCTGGTTTACTGTAACAAACATGGCAGTGCAAGATGTCGATGCTGTGTATTTTCAACTTACAGTATATGTAGAGGAAAAAGGCTATTATATGCCCGTATAGGCCTTATATGTATATAAGGTATGAAGATAATGATTTGTTTATATGGTGATTATATATCATGGAAAACATAGATATGCATGTTATGTTGCATTTCTGCCAATAAATCACACTGAGCCTTTAGCCCTCATTCAAATGGACTTCTATCACACACTACTTTCATGGATGAGGAAAACAAAAATGAACAGATTAAACTCATTCAATCATCCACACTCATCCCACATCAGTTCATTTCCTTCAACTCACTGGCAACCTTTTTATAACCCTGATTAAAGGAATAGTTCACCATATTCACACAGTGGCCATTTTGCTGTGGATGGAGGTATTTTTAGAACTGACTACATAACCAGACATGATGCCTATTCAGTCCAATGAGAATGAATCACCTGGTGCCAACACCAAACAAGTTTTCTATTTTACAGGTTTACTCCCTCATATATTTACTGAATACGAGCAGTGTTTTTCTCACTGGTCTGGCCCGTCAAACTTTACTTTGTGATGATGTCACAAATGTTTAAATGGAGAAGAGTTGAACAAAGAGATTGATATTGTTTGCAGCTGGAGGTGTCAACATATTTACAGACATCTCCTTTATGATGGTGGGTCTGTTATTCTAGCAGGAGAATTTTTCACTGCAATAGTTCAAGTGGACATATCAGGTATCCAGGTCCAGAGTGTGACGTAGAAGGGAAAATGCCCACCATGTGAACATGTGTATCTGTATCATACAACAGGTCTCTCACCCTGCCCAGCACCTCTGTGCAGCATCACTGTCTATAGTGTCGGCTCACCCTGTTAGTGAGCCCAGGGTTTGATGTCTGCACAAACCTGGCAACCTCACTGTAATAACTTCAAGCTGTGCACAGATTCTCCACTGCCTGTTGTGTATAAAGAAATACTCCCAACATGTAACTTGAACTACATTTTTCTATTTTAGAGCAGAAAAAACAATTACAAGGTGTTGATCAGTCAGCTTTGGATCTGTCAATGAACAGTGAACTGTCCTAATAGCAGTATACTCAGAAAAGCTCCTGACTCCAGCTCCTCAACACACACGTGATCTGACTGTTATTGTTCCTTTAATCTCACAGAAAGAAATATGTAAATACTTCCCAAAATGTTTATAAAAATAGATGCAGGGTGATTCTGATCACATGACTGACTGGATCCAAATTACGTCATGAGAATGTGTGTCAGAACCTGTCAGGATCCAGACAGCAACAAGTCAGTGTTTGCTAACAGTGCCGAGTCTGACGGTGTGGTGAATCAGAGACACTACATGCAGGGATTCAACACACTCTGGGTTCTGATTCAATTCTGTGAATAGGTTTGATTTTCAGGTGATGTGTCAGAGGCTAGTTTTACGACATTCAACTTCAAAACCTGATTTTCTGATTTCTCAAATTCTGACACAGAAAACAGCCGTAGGAGATCTCCAAATACTGACTCATTCGAGAGAACGACATGCAGTGTCTCTGCACATAATCACATTCACACCCATGAGCACAGAACAGACACACATGCAGTATGCACAAACAGACAGATGCGCACACACACAGAGGAGAAAAGAGCTTTCAGACATTTCCATCCACCATCTTACCTTTCACAGTGAAATACTTGCTGCTCAGCTTCTATCCTCCCTTCTGTCCTCTCCCTTTCGGATAAATCAGGTGATGGGTGCAGTTCCTTAGAAAGCCTTAATCCTCCTCTTCTTCCCCCTCCACCCCCTCCTCCTCCTCACATCCACAGGTGACCTCTCCCTCCCTCTCTCTCTCTCTATCTTTAACTCCACTCCATTCACTGAGCTGCCTGCGATGCCTCTCTGCTCTCCTCCACAGCCTCCTCTTCTCTCCCGCCTTTTGTCTCAGCAGCCCCTCGGCTGTGAACAAGATGGAGGAGACCTTGAGATAATCCTCTCGTACATCTGATTACAAATGTGAGGATGCAATCTTCAAATCCCTGCTCTGTAAGAGAGCGAGTGGAACTGGTTAGTGGTTGGCTTATCCGGCTGTAGTGGGAAACGGATGGAGGGGGGTGGGGGAATGATAATGAGGAGAGATAGTCAGGCATCCAACGTCACTATTCCTCCACCTGGGGAGAGGGGAGCAGGAGTGATGCATGAATGAATGTGTGCACTTGAGAGAAAAGAAAGAAAAAAGCCGGTTCCTGATTCTTTGTCTCTGTCCTGCACTCCTTCCTCTTGTCTTCACTCGTCCACACTCGGTTCCACTGAACTCAGTCACTGGTTCAGTTTCACACTGTTGTTCTCTCACTCAACCTCCCTATAACCCTCCCACCAATACCAACCCACTCTATCACTATCCCTGTTGCTATGGAAACTGCAGTACTCAATGGGTTTGTGTGTGTGTGTGTGTGTGTGTGTGTGTGTGTGTGTGTGTGTGTTTCAGCCAGCAATGAGACACAGGCAGCCAAAACAAACCACCTGGGAACTGTTCATGTTTGCGGTTGACTCAGCCACAGACGGTTTCACACAGGAACTCATCATTTGCATATATGTCAGGAAACATAGAGGGCACAAATGTACTGAGCACAGGCTGCAGACAACATGGACATTCAGCACAGTCTGTGTCAATCACAGGTTTGTGATGAAGGTTGGAGGATGGGTGTATGACCAGCTGCTTTAGAGCAGGAAATCTAAATATTGTCAAACACAAGGAGACCTGTGTGGAGCTAAGCTTCAGGTAGTGTTAAATGGTAAATGGACTGTACTTATATGCATCTCCTTTCTAGTCTTCCAAGGGAAGGGGGATCAAACCGCTGATCTTCTGATTAGTGGACAACCCGCTTTACCTCAGAGTCTCAGCTGCCCATCCATTGTTGACTGTGATCAGTTGTGAAGCCTGTCAATCAAAATGTAAGCCAAAACATGCTCATTTCAAACATGAAATTCAGTTCCCATCTTCATGTGGAACAGGGTGAAGAACATCCGTTTCCATTTATTAATTGGCTGCTTCCTCCCTCGCTTCAACTAATCTGGTTAAACATTGACAAGCTTTCCACTGGATGGATGGATGGATGGATGGATGGTTGACAGATGTTGAAAGGTGTATGAGCCCAGAGATGATGGTGTCTGTAGTCTCAGTCTGTTAGGTGAAGTGTGAGGCTTCATCTCCCGGCCCCCTGCTGTCCTGTTGCAGAGGAGAGCAGTCAAACTGAGATGGCAGCTGGCAGAGAGAATCTCATGCAGTGGTCCTTGTCACATTAGAGCTGGATCAGTCTGTTACTGAATGTGCCCCGCTGTTTGACCAGGAGGTTGTTAAGAGGTCGTGCGGCATTTTCCATGCACAAAACTGTGTACAGCATCTTCTTCTTCTTCACCACCACCAGTTTGGTTTGTTAGTTTCCGGAACAGCTCTGATGCCACTGCCTCAGCACATGGCAGCAAATAATTGAAAAACTGTTCTTGCAACAACAGAGTGAAGATCTCCAACATTTTATTGCACACATTAAAGGAATTAGAGTCTGCACTGTCTCTTCTTTTGTGTTACATTTCCAGTTCAGTCTGCTGTCAAGGTGACCTCCAAAGTATTACTTTACTTTACTTTACTGCGTTTCTTTTACTTGCAGCATTGAGGGTTCCCGGCCACCGTAATTACTTCTACTAAAATACTCCTGAGGTCTATAATCATATCTTTGAGTTCACTCACATTTAGGGGTAAATGGTCACACACATTATATTCACCCATTCATACAAGATGCTATCTGCTTATTATACAGTAACCAATCACATTCATTAATGAATTCCATGACTGTGTTTAGTTTGGCCAAGAGGTGAAATAAGAAACAAGAACAGAGCCTTGAGGTTCTCCACATGTCACACCAGAAAAGTGTCATTGATACCATTTCAGATGGACTGAAGTGAAGTGGAAAACTGTCCTGTGTTCTGATGAATCCACATTTGAAATTCTGTTTGGAAATCATGGATGCTATGTCCTCTGGGCTGAAGAGGAGAGGGACCATCCTGCTTGTTATCTTATACACAGTTTAAAAACCAGCATCTATGATGGTATGGGGGTGTATTAGTGCACATGGCATGATGGGTAACCTGCACATTTGTGAAGAAGAGCTGAAGAGCTCAATATGGTCAAAGAGTCCAGGTGCTAAACAGACCCTCCTGCTGTCCAGACTTGAAATGAAATGAAATGCTGAAATCCTACATCAAATAAAAATGTGAACGCATCCCACATTAACGATTACAAAGACTCCTCAGTTCACAGATGCTGACAGAGTGTTGTTAAAGGTCCAATGTGTCAGATTTAGGGGGTTCAATTTACAAAATATAATATTCATTAGTGTTTAACCACCTGAAAGTAAGATAATTATGTTTTTGTTATCTTAGAATGAACCTTTTATACCTACAGACTCTTAGGGTCCCCTTCCATGGAGCGGAGCTGATGAGCAGCATCAGGAAGTTATGTGACATCTTGTTTTTCACAGCAGATAAGAGGGCCTCTGATTTAATTCAGGAATCATCTGCCTTTACAGGCATGTACAGCTGAGCTCTCTCTCTCAATTGATCTATCTAACCCTCTCTCTATATCTGCCCCTCTCTATCTTTAATCGGTCATAGTGGATGACTGTCTACCAATGAGTTTGGGTCTGTTTGAGCTTTCTGCCTGTTAAAGGACGTTTTTCCTCGCCACTGTCACCAAGTGTTTGCTCATAGTGGAACTGATGGTCTCTGTGAATAAGATTATAAAGAGTACGATCTAGACCTGCTCTGTATGAAAAGTGTAATGAGATAACTGAAGTTATGATATGGTGATATATAAATAAAAATGAATGTATCTGTTCACATTATGACACTAGTCATGGCATTGGCTGATGGGGAACCTTTAAATAGGTAAAGAAATAAAGACTGACTTCCATATCACCACAACTAAAAATAATAAGTGTTTTAGAAAAGAGAAAAGTTTTCAAAAAGTTTTTCCAACTTCAAACATGAAAACAGTCAGACAGCAGATGCACGGTCTATAATTAGCCCTGCTGCCTTCCATCCATCACCATGTTAGAGTAGAGGGTTCCACACCAGGTGGGAAATGAATGAGGAAGGTTGTGAGATGATGATGTGTGTTTGGATGCAGACATAACAAGCTGCCCGTGAGAAACCTGCTTATTCAGCTCAGTTATCTCATCATCTGAAGCGCTGCAGGTGGGTCTTTGGCCGTCCACATCCAGCAGGTCTTACATCAACATGGTGGAGAAGGATCTGAAACCTGGAGGAGGTGTTGATGTGCCCAGTTTCAGCTGGAACACTCCAACCAGCATGCGTGGCTTAATATCCAGGTTTCTGACAAAAGGACAATATTAGCTTTTTAAAGATCTGTGTATGTGCTTATGCTAGTGTGCAAATTATCAAGGATAATGCTAGGCACCAGCTAGGAATGCTGGTCAGGTACCACTGTCACCTCCTCAGGTCAGAGACAACAAAGCTGAGCCAATTAGACCCGTTCTTACCTGAGACAGAACCACTTGGCAAGGTGGAGGATACTGGACTTCCATCCTAATAGCCTCTGCTGCTTCGTACTCACCATTCATTCCTCTTCTCAGATACGACAGAGCAGTGACAGAACACAACCATCCCTTCACCACATTTACAAATACATTGTCTTTTGTTGGAGCATCGACTCTGGATTGTGACTCACCTCTCAACACCCACACCTTTTTCATATTCAGCAGTTTCAATTGAAGGGACTGGCTCTTTCAGCGTGTGTTCTGTTCTTCAGTTTTCTGAGCAACAAAGGACTCATGCAGCTAAAAAACAAATACTCCTCCACCTGAATATACCAATGTCACTGTGCTTGTGCTACGAGACAAGATGTCGCCTTCTATCTTCTAATCTATGAGTCATTTAACAGCTTTAACTTGAGTCTATCATGTGGTTTCTGCTCTGTCACATCACTTTTCTTCTTTAGCTTGTACTGTTGATGCTGATGTACTTCTCCATCATCTTGACCTGCATTTGGCTGCCTGTGCTCCTGGTTTCTTTCACAGCAGTGACAGGCTCTGTTGAAAGAGCAATTTGTAGTCTTCTAGAATCAGCTGTGCCTCTTCCAACTTCCAACTCTTCCAACTGAAGAAATTTTTAGGAACTTTTAAGTTCCTGCAGAAGATTGGAAAGAAAATAATATCATGACGCAATGGAATGGTGTGCTGCCTTTCTCTCACTTCATCAGTAACAATAACCAATAACCTACATTTCATTTTGACACTGAAGCCACGTGTACTCAACAGCAGCTGTGTGTTAGTTGCTCTGTTCTGCACAAAAATAGATGAGATACTAAATGAGTTCTTCATTTCCTGCTACAATATAGATGTGCATATTGTACAGAGACAGTACAATATGTCTCTGTTAGTACCATCTTCAGACACTGGGCCATTAAACTTTTTAAAGATCTGTGTTGGCACACTGTGTAAAATGTAAATAGAATGAAATATCTAACCTAAGATAGATAACTTACCAAATGTTTAAACTGATAAATTCATTTTTTAATTTAATGACAGCAACATTTGAAAAACATTGTTCAGGGTCATGTTAACCACTCTGTTCATCGCCTCTTCTTTTAAAGGTCCAGTGTGTAACATTTAGTGCTATCTAGCGGTGTAGTTCCTGGTTGCAACCCTGCTGCCTCATCCCCTTCTTGTAGGCAAGAAACTACAGTGACCATGAAATGTACAGAAAAGCCCACTCTAGATCCAGAGGTTTTAGCCAATTATAGACCGATATCAAACCTTCCCTTTCTTTCTAAGTTACTTGAGAAAGCAGTAGTTAATCAGCTGTGTGAATTCCTTCATAAGTACAGTTTATTTGAGGACTTTCAGTCAGGATTTAGAGTGCATCATAGCACAGAGACCGCACTAGTGAAAGTCACAAACGATCTCCTAATGGCATCAGACAAAGGACTCATCTCTATACTCGTCCTGTTAGATATTAGTGCTGCATTTGATACCATTGCCCATCAAATTCTTTTACAGAGACTGGAACATCAGATTGGCATTAAAGGAACCGCCCTTAGCTGGTTTAAGTCATATTTCTTAGATTGATCTCAGTTTGTTCATGTCAATGATGAATCCTCCATGCATACCAAAGTCTGTCATGGAGTCCCACAAGGTTCTGTACTAGGACCACTTCTATTCAGTCTATATATGCTTCCTCTAGGGAAAATTATTAGGAATCACTCCATTAATTTTCATTGTTATGCTGACGACACCCAATTATATTTATCGATCAAGCCTGATGAAACAAATCATTTAATCAAACTCCAAGCATGGGAGCCTGGACTGGGACTGGGAGCCAGAGCTTTCAGCTATCAAGCTCCTCTTCTGTGGAACAAACTACCTTTCTGGGTTCGGGAGGCAGACACGGTCACCACCTTCAAGAGTAGACTTAAGACTTTCCTTTTTGATAGCGCTTATAGTTAGGGCTGGCTCAGGCCTTGCCGGGGGACCCCCGTCTCTTTCTGGGTTATGCCCAGTCAGGCATGGTACTGGTTGAAGATGTAGTCACATCTCCCTTTACTGAAAACCCTCTCTCTCTCTCTCTTTCTCTCTCTCTCCAATCATCATTACCATCAATGCATGTTGCTAACTAAAACTTCTTCCCCGGAGTTTCTGTGCTTTCTCGTAGAGCAGGTTCTCATGGATCGTGGCTACTGCTGTGGTCTGCTGCTGACGTCCACCATATATAGCATTACTTACTTACTATTACATTATTGCAACCATATCTCCACTACAGTTTAGTTGGTTAATGATTGATACTGCTGCTGTGCATCTGTGTGTCTCTATCTCTATCACAGGTTCCACTGCTACTGTAATCACTCTACCATTTATTGTAATTCATTGTAATTGTACAATATGTTTGTGTTGATTGTTCTGTACACATGACATCCATTGCACGTCTGTCCGTCCTGGCAGAGGGATCCCTCCTCTGTGGCTCTTCCTGAGGTTTCTTCCACATTTTTTCCCTGTTAAAGGGTTTTTTGTGTCACTGGAACCGAGGGTCTAAGGACAGAGGGTGTCACTCCCTATACAGATTGTAAAGCCATCATTGATGATACAAATAAAATTTGATTTGATTTGAAAATGTAAATAATATAAAGCTGGTGTTTAGTTTGTCTGCTCTGGCCTGCTGTAGGAACATGGCGGTTCAACATGGTGAACTCCATGGACGAGGACCCTCAGAGTCAATAGATTCAGGTGGTTAAACACTAATGAAATGAAGTTATGAATATTATATTCTGTAAATAGAGCCCTAAAACACGTCATGTCATGGAATTCATTCTAACTGCTGGACTGATGAAGCTCAGCTGTTCGTGCCTGTAAAGGCAGATCATTCCTAAATTATGAAATTAGAGGCCTGCTTATCTGCTGTTCCTGATGCTGGCCATCAGCTCCACTCCACATAGACACCAGTTTGGACAGTAACCCTCAACAGCTGTGTGATTTCTTTGAGTTTTCCCCCTCTCTTTTCTGTGCTGGACTGTCAGCCATCCAAGAACCTCTCTTGTGCTGTCTCTTCCTTCCTCTGCCAACTACAACTGAATATTTCTCCCAATCATCATCAACAACCTGTCTGACTAATGTTAGTAAAGCTGTTTTTTTTAAGGCTGCTTGTGCTTTAACTTCTCTAACACCAAAATATAGGCTGGACTGTTTACACTGACTTGTGGTCTACAGCCTCCCTGTTATTACCTCCACCAGGGAGGCTCTGCTTTCAGTGTGCACCTGTTTTTTGGGGGGTTTGGCCACAGAGTGATGATACAATGATCAGGAACACAACAGAACTGAACAGAGTCTTCTCAGGCTATAAAATGTCATTTTTCAAGTTGGCACACACTACACACACACACACACACAGAGTTATCAGCAGAGCTTCATCTGTTCATCTTCTGGGGGTGGGGGGTTAACGGACAGCTGTGCACAGATTAAGAGCTAAGAGTTTCATAGAGCAGCTGTGTGTGTGCGCGCTTGTAATTCATGTGAGTTAAAAGTATCTGAGTACATTTCTGTCCGCAGTGTGTGTGTGTGTGTGTATGTGTGTGTGTAGCTGCTTCAGATGGTAATCCTCAAGTTGCTCTTTCATTATGCCTCAGTGCGCACAGACCTGATGACTGCACTCTGTGCTCCTGAAAGGGATTTTTCCCGAGACAGTGAATATTCCCTCTCTGTTTTTTGTCCCTCTGGTGCACCAAACACCAGTCCATCATCCTGATCGCCTGACCTATAAGAAGATCCTCTGTCTCATTGATCAGGCTGCCCACAAGGGGGAGACGTTTGGTCATTTTCCAACACGCACACATGAAAACATGGAGCGTAAAAATGATTGCATGCAACATGTGTGGTTAAAAGTGTGATGACATTCTTCAGTATTTTTCTAATTGTCAAGAAGAAGGCTCAGTTATTCCCTAAAAACAGCTGGAGACACTCAGTTTGAACAAAGACTACACTGACAGGAGTGTCCATGAAGACCCGGGGGTAGCAAGGACCATCTATTTAGTGTGGCCTTTATTTGATCTATATTTATTAATTCATCTATTTATTTGATTTCCATTTTCATTTTAATCTGTTACCTCATCTTTTTTTTGTGTGAAGCACTTTGTTTGGATGAAATGATTGAGGTTATTTTTGGATTGCAGGGATGAGAGTCAGCACCTCTGAGCTTGAGGCCATGGTTCTTGGTGGAGTGCTCCCTGGGAGTGGGGGGGATGAGTGGCGTACTTGCTCGGACATCCTGAGGGAGCTCGGAGTAGAAGTGCTGCTCCTTCATGTCTAAAGGAGCTAGCTGAGGTGGTTCGATATCTGTTTAGGATGCTCCCCTGTGTGCACCCTGAGGAGGAAAATGAGCCCCAGCAGCATGAACAAATCAAGAAGATCAGCATGTCACTGTACACAACATGTTACTATCCTTGATAATTTGCAATCAATTGGCCTCATCATTAAGCTATTCAGAGGAAGTGTGTTACACACACACACATCACACAAACATGCTGAACATCCTCCCCACAGCGGGCTTTGTGATGACAAAAAAAAATAAGATGCAGAAGCCGTCGTGTCCAACCTCCCTATGTGTTTATTAGAGATGATACAGTGTTGGCCTTTTTGACATTTATACAAAACAAACAGAAAACAAGACAGCAGCTTCTGATTCGTCTCCATACTGACTCCTACGTATGCTCTCGTCCAATGACATTTGTAGTTTACTGTCCTTGGAGACGTGACTAAGTGTGTGTGTGTGTGTGTGTGTGTGTGTGTGTAGCATTCTGTGTTGTTGGATATTGGAGATATTGGACATGTAATGGACTTGTTCCTGTTTTGAGGGGGTTCAGTGCTCTTACTGACTGAGGTGCTTATCCTCCTCTCACAGCGAAACACTACCCACACGAGGTTTTTAAATAGCTCTGGTCCAGGGCTGCACCGCATGATCACATCGTGTCAGGATCACTGCATATAGCCGACCAACGATCTATTACTAATAAAAACACTTTGAATGATGACTGACACTTTGAATGAATAAATAAAAGGCGCAATTTAATACTGCTGGAGCCGGGTAGGGTTAACTTTTTTCAAGTCGATTTAGTGGTGACCGTCCGTCCTGTGTTTGTGTCAAACATTTATTAAATGTCTTCCATAACTGTGGAGCAGCTGTGTCCAGCCTGAGGGAAAAGCCACACAGAACTGAGAAGTGAAGTTTGAAAGATCTGACGCTTCCAAAAAAAAAACAACAACAAAAAAAAAACAAATCTGTGTCTTCGGATTCTCTGACTTCATAGAAGTGCGATACTAAATCACTACAACATCCTGCAGGGTCACATCTGTCTCTACAGACAAATTTAACTTGGACATTTACAGTATCTGTAAGACACCCACCTGTCAATCAAAGCCACACCTTTAATTCTGCATAACTTTAAGCCTTAATGTCATGTGAACAGGTGAGTCGTATATAAAGTCAACCTCAGTACAGTTGAACGGGGAAATTAGCTACAGAGACCAAAACTGGTCAATTTTAACATGGGCACCTATGGAGACTGACTCACTTCTGGAGCCAGCCTCAACTGACCACCTGAAGTCCTCTGAGCTTCTCATGTTTCATCACAGTAACTATGTTGCTAAAATAACTAAAAAAAAACAGTCTGTATGGTTCCCGTCTGTCAAAACATGGAAGGGCTCTTTTTTTAAAAACACTACATAAGTTATCAGAAAGCATAGACGTGTACGTCGATCAACATTTAAAAATCATCTTTACTTTAGTCAAGAAACTGATTATCAGCTATTCACTGACAGGATGTTGGTGTGGGGTACAACCTGGACCACGACACATGATATTTACATTGACCTGTCATCACACAAGCTTCAACATATCTGTCACTACAGCAAACAGACTGTGAGGAAAAAGGGAATGCAGCACCCCAAACTGTTGGCTAGACCTGCAGGTTAATGTGTGCGTGTATATATATGTGTGTGTGTGTGTGTGTGTGTGTGTGTGTGTGTGTGTGTGTGTGTGGAATCTGGACCAGGATGTGGACTGTCTGTCTGGTCTGTCTGCTGGCCTCAAACCCTAACATATACAACTGCTTTTGAATCATCATGAAATCGACTGTTTTACAATCATTCTTGTGGAGAGAAAAGATTTGTGTGTGTGTGTGTGTGCTAGTCCTGTATCTAGTCACATACACACACACATCTGCACAGTCTTTTCCTGTGAGTTTCTCTCCTTACATTAAGGCTGTCTGCTGCTCTTTATGCCTCAAACATGCTGGTCACCCAGTCATCTGGATCCAAAGCCAAGAGATGTATACAGTGTGAGCCCCCTTATCCATGTCCAACACACACACTGAGGCTGAAAGAGGTTCAGGAGTCCATTGATGTCCTTCTGCCAGAAAGACGTCATGTGGTACGCTCATCTTTCTGCCATGGAACAGGAGCACGGGTGACATCAGCTAAAACCGTGGAGCTCTTCTAGTGAGAGAGCTGCTGTTGATTCCAGATCAGGTAGTCCAATCTAATCAGGAGCCAAATGTTGTGGTTCACCCATAGACTTCAAGGCCCGGCTTTTCTGTGGCATGGCTGTGTGTGTGTGTGTGTGTGTGTGTCTGTGTGTGTGTGTGTGTGTGTGTTTGCACATGTCTGTGAGTAAGTGGCCTCAGCTCCAGCTCGTGCTCTGGAGTTCTTGGCGGAGCCAGGATGGAAGCGGTTGGCCCAACCGATTCAGCAGATGCAGCAGCTCCATGTTGTGCTCACGGTAGTACTCGGCCAGGAAGGCACGTGACTGCACAAATGCACAAACACGCACGCACACACACACACACACACACACACACACACGAAAAAAAAAAGTAGAAAAGTCAAAGATCAGGAGTAAAAAAGATGCAACATATAAAGGTTAAAAGTATGATGACATTCTTCAGTCTGTCTTCTGAGCTTTATTTATTTGAGTGTTTATCTGATAAAATTTGATTTGATTTGTTATTCAATATTTTTCTAATTGTCAAGAAGAAGGCTCAGTTATTCCCTAAAAACAGCTGGAGACACTCAGTTTGAACAAAGACACACTGACAGGAGTGTCCACGAAGACCCGGGGGTAGCAAAGACCATCTATTTATCGATTTAGTGTGGCCTTTATTTGATCTATATTTATTAATTCATCTATTCATTTGATGAATGAATTTCATTTCATTTCCATTTTAATCTGTTACCTCATCTTTTTTTTGTGTGAAGCACTTTGTTTGGATGAAATGATTGAGGTTATTTTTGGATTGCAGGGATGAGAGTCAGCACCTCTGAGCTTGAGGCCATGGTTCTTGGTGGAGTGCTCCCTCCAGGTTGGGAGTGAGTGGCGCACTCGCTCGGAGTAGAGCTGCTGCTCCATCGTGTCTAAAGGAGCTAGCTGAGGTGGTTTGATATCTGATTAGGATGCTCCCCTGTGTGCCTTCCTTTAGAGGTGTTGTGGGCATATCCAACTGGGAGGAGACCCTGAGGCAGACTCAGAACCCGCTATATAGCAAATCTATTGTGGGAACGCCTCGGGACCCTACAGGAGGAGCTGCAATGTGTTGCCGAAGAAGGTCGTGTGGAGTGGCCTGCTAAACCTTCTGCCAATGCAACCCGACCCGGATACTTCATGCGGTAGAGGATGGATGGATGTAAATAATGGAGTGAGGACTATTTTGTTCAGTGGATTAAATAAACCTACGGGCACCTGCAGTGATTTTATTCAAGAACGTTTAAGATGCAACATTTATCCAGTTTAATGTCACTCTGTCAGAGAAATCTTCTGCTTCTCCGTCACTGGTTAGGTTCCTTCGCAACCTCCACAACTTCTCTCCAGCCCTGTTCTCCTCTATTGTTACCTCTGCTCTACCACCATCCACCACATTCTCCACTCTGAACTCATGTCTGAACAAGCTGTGTCCCTTATCGACAAAGCCTGCTCGACCAAACCAATCTCACCCATGGTTGAATGATACCCTTCGATCACTGCAGACCAAACAAGAAATGACGAAAGAAAATGGCTCAAATCCAAACTAGCTGATGGAAGGCTACCAGACACTTCTATCCTCTGTTTCAACCAGCGTCACTGCTGCAAAGACTGCTTTTTACAACGACAAAGTCAACAGTGTGACTGACACCCGGAAACTCTCCTCCTCCTCCTCCTCCTCCTCCACATCATTCTTTACTGCACAGTGAAACCTCTTCAGATGATCCAGAGCTGGTCTACAAGCAACCCAAAAGGGCACGTCACCCCGCTGCTCATCGAGCTCCACTGGCTACCTGTTGCAGCCCGCATTCAATTCAAAGCGCTAATGCTCACATACAAAGCTGTCTCCGGTTCTGCACCTACCTACCTGAACGTCCTTATACAGCCTCACAACTGCTGCGCTCCTCCAATGAGAGACGCCTGGCTCTGCCACCTGTTCCCTCAAGACAATCCAAACTTTTTTCGTCTGTTGTTCCCCGTTGGTGGAACGCACTACCAGTTCCTACCAGAGCAGGAGCCTCCCTCTCTACCTTTAAAAACCTCCAGCTCTTCAGAGATCACCTTCTCTCCTAGCACTAGCTACAACTGAACATAAGAAAGCTAGCCCTTTAAGAATTGTCATAGTTGCATTGATGCTTCCTTCTCTCACTGTACCTTGACTGTTCCCTTCTCTGTAAGTCGCTTTGGATAAAAGCATCAGTCTAAATGACTAAATGAAAATGTAAATTTACTTGAAGCACATCACCTCACCTCACCGACACCATGTTTAATATTTAGTTATGCCACAGCTCCTAGTTGCACCCAGTGTTGTCATGGTGACACAGAAGCAGTGACAGCACCAGGGCAAGCGATGCAAAGCTCGAAGGCGAGATGATCAGAGTTTAGTGCTGAGCGGAGCGCAGACAGTCATCGTGACATTCAGCGACGCTGCTGATCTCAGCGTGACGTCTGAAGAACAAGACAAGGAGTCTGCTGTCTGCAGACTCACACTCCATCTGTGGAGAAGTGCTGCAGCTCACACACTGTGTGAGAGAGGATCTGTGGCAGCAGGACGATGTGTGTGTGTGTGTGTGGGACTGAGTCATCATAGACTACAGTGTGTCACCCAGAGCAACAGTGTGTCTCGTTGATGGGATACGACCATTGTTGTTTTGAGCTCTCATGTTGACATGAAGAAAAATATTGAACCAGACTGTATGTTCACCTCAAACACTAAAACACTGTCCATTACATGTGAGTCAGGGAAGCGGTGTGACCAGACATACCTCAGAACTCATCTCTGGGTACTTCCTGCCTTTACTCTTCCCCAGACATTTGGCTCGACCTCCTTCCACCCGCTGACACCAGAAACCTTTGCTGTCATCGAACCTGCAGGAACATGGCGTGTTACTCCACATCTCTGTCTCTGCGCTACACGAACGGTCCCTTTACAGGACGGAGCTTCTCTTCATTAACAGTATATGAGTGTGTGTGCATGTGTGTGTTACAAACATGAGAGCCTGGGTGTAGTTGAAGACTGGAGTGACACCGAGGAATCTCTGGATTCCTTCCATCACGAGCGCCGGGTTAGATCGCAGCAGGGCCCCATCCACGATGTGCAACTGCAAGACACACACACACACACACACACAGGCAATGTCATAGATAACTCATATTACACACGATATCTTGATGCAAGGAGAAACTACTGCTGCTTCCATGCGGAAAACAGGACCGGTGGCTACCAGCTGACATCATAACCACCTGGTTACATCTTACTGTGCTGAAATAACTGCAGGCGAAGATGAAGAATATGAACACAGTAACAGGAGGCAGTGATGTGAGCTCTTCTTTGTGACATCATTCTAGACTGGAGGAAGTAGCTGCTTCACCTGGACCTCTGACTCATCCATGGATGGACAGAACAAAGATCCTCATCCTTTATGATAATGAAGTGAATCTAAAGAGCTAACATTAGCCAAGGGGAAGGGCCAAGGGCAGCTGAGAGCTGCTGGGAGTCCTTGCATTTCCTTAAGATGTTTCTGTGCTGAATGGTATCTATGGCAACATTACTGACTAGTACTGATATTGTTCTTCCAGATGTTGTTATGAGACAAACTTAAGTACAACCTTCATACATCCATTTGCAGGGAATTCATCCACAAAGTAGAGACATGAAACATTCAGATTGTCAGACTGTTTCTATAGAAACCAGCTGCTGACAGTGGGGTAACTGGACCTTACTAATGGCCACTTGCTGCAGTGTGTGTGTGTTACCTGGCTGGGCTGGTAGTGCTGCAGCCAGCGCTCCAGGTGAGTAGCGTAGGACCCGGGGTGAAGGCAGCGTCTTTGAAGCGCCTGCAGGTCTTTGGGGGCCGAGGGGCCTGCAGTCACCACCACATGGAAAGTGTTGTTGAGGGCTGCGGGGTCCTGGTGGGCCCTCTGGTGCTGTGGTCATCAACACACACAGAACACACACACACACACACACACACACACACACACACACATTAGTGTGAAGACAAGCTCAGCTTCTCTGAGGATCCTGTGCAGTCTGACATGATGCAGATGACGGTTCTCACCTGGTACCAGGAGTACGCTCTGTCAGACGGGTTGATGAGCACCGCCAGGATTTTGGCTCTGGGAAGCAGAGCAGCGGCTCTCTTTGGAGCAACCTCTGTATCGAAGTAGTTGGCACTCTTTTCAAACATGAAATCTGTGCTGACGTTGGAAGGGAATGGGAAGAAGTCCATGTACCTGAAGAGAACACAAACAAACCGTGTGCTTGTTAGCACGAGCGAGGGAGGATTCACACGTCCACGTCGCTTCACTTCAGATTTTAATGAGTTAGCATGTGAATCACTCTAATCTGTGACACGGGTGAACAGAGAAGACTCTTCAATGTCAAACACATCTCCACAAACTATATACAAAAAGTATAAATAAATAAAAAGTGTTCCCACCCTCCAGTCAGTGTGCAGCCTCTTTACTAAAACACTCGAGCTCTGTGAGCGAGCAGCACTTCAACACATCCTGGATAAGACAGGGGTTCTGGACTCAGACTGGTCAAACCAGGACTTCTTTTGTTTTGAAGCATTTATGTTTGGAGGCACTGTTAATTATTCATTCAGTCCAGAGTGGGTATGTTTGCCTTGGCAGTCATGTGTAGGTTTAGTGTTCCATCAACAAGCCAGCAGGAGACTAGCAGCAGATCCAGTCCTCTGCCGTTCAGCATTGTGAAACAACTGGACTGTGGATTTAACCCTCCATCTTTAACAGTGCAGAAAGATCATTTCACCCTCTCACTGTACATACTGTATGTCATGTGATGTTATACAGTTGTACAGAATATAATCTGAACCTCTAAACTGACCTTAAAATAACATGTGAAGAAGAGAAGAAACACTGCAGCCATGTTGCGTTCAGGTTCTGTACAGTGTGTGCTGGTCCTCTCCTTACCAGTCAATCCCGTTATCATAGTTTGCTCCACTGAAGAACTGGATCTCCTCAAAGGTGGTGGCACTGGGGAAGGAGCTGGTGATTGCTGGGTGGAGGCTCAGGAATGAATGAAGCGCTGTAGTGCCTTTAAGTAACGACAAGACAGTAATCAGACTACATTAGTGCAGATGTATGTATGGAGACAAAGAAAGAATAGAGCTGGACATAGCTGTACCTGTTTTCTGTGGTCCAATGATGAGGAACTTGGGGAGTCGGTCACAGGTCTTTTCTTTAGACCAGATATCTTTGTGTCTCTTGTCGTGACAAGGGTTCTGAAAAACAAAGTGTCTTGTTTCACTTTTTAATCACAGTGTTCATGTCTTTATGCCCTTTACCTTAAAGAAAGCGTTTGAAAGCTCTTTAATAAAAGTCTTTAATGTAAAACTGTGTCCGTGTTCTCAATCAAATATGTTGTCACTTGTCCCCGATTCTGGGATCTTAAGGAGGATGTCTGATTTGGGATTATGTCCCTGCTGTTTGTAGGTGATGTGGTTCTGTTGGCTTAAGTGGGCCGTGACCTTCAGCACTCACTGGGGTGAGTGTACAGCAACTCAGGGATGAGAGTATGCACCTCAAAGTCTGAGGCCAAGGTTCTCTGCTGGAAAACCATGGAATGTTCCATCCATGTAAGGAGTGAGCTGCTGCCACAAGTGAAGGACTTTGAGTATCTCGGGGTCTCGTTCATGAGTGATGGGAAAATGAGTGTGAGATGGACCGGCGGGGTTGGTGCAGCATCTGCAGTACTGCAGACTGAAGTATGACTGAGTGATTGACTAGGATGTAAATTAAGAAATGCCCAGAGAAATTAAGCAACTTAATCACTATTCCTCTCAAAAATATATTTTATAAAGCTAAAATGTTCCGTTCTAATCAAAGTCTTTCCTGTCCTGGAAGAAATGAATGTACTGACCTGCCACAGGGGGTCTCTCTCCTCAGGGAAAATCTGGAAGTATTTCTCTGCGAGCCTGACAGGGGGCAACGTCTGCAGTCTGAGGTTGGTCCAGCACTGGACAAACTTCACCAGAGACTCAAAAGTGTACAGACCCAGCCGATCGTTTCCGTAGTTGGACAGGTGGGTCATGAAGATACTGATCTGGATTGAGAGGACACAATGTATTTACCTGGAACTGTTGTCAGAGCAACAGGTCTGCAGGCGGAGTCACATTCAGCATGCAGAACCTGCCAGTGAGGGCACGGGATTTGGAACAGGAACTGTTGTGCTTTCAGTTTGTAGTGTGAATAGTATTGACCAATCAGGTTTAAGAGGACAAACCCTCAACACATTGTGATAAATGTAATCAAAGGTGTCATTAAATAGATGCAGAACAAGACATTTTCACTATTTATAATTAAAAACACACCAGTCCAGATAGGATACATCTATTCCACCTGTGTGATTTGGTGTGTGTGTGCGAGAGCTCTTTTAGTCTTTTGAAACAAGTCCAAGTCTCTGAGTGTGACCTGCAGCTTCAGTCCATCAGTGCTTATGATGAAAATGACACGCCAAACACTGATACAGAATGGAAATAAAGAATTTAACGCCCAGTTGCAGATAATGATTCAGAACCTCACGTTCTGAATCATTACTTGCAACTGTGTTAAAGCTGAGCTTTGCCAGGAGTTTCTGTCTGTCTGAGACATTCTTTCTGCTCCTGGTTTTTATCTGGAAGGTATCTGCTTAGTCACATCAGAACAGGAATGAGTCCTAATCCTGAATGTGAGTATGCTCCTGAATTATTCACCTCAAGCTTTTATGTAGAAGTTTTAATACTTAGGCAGCCACGATGGATCCGACGTGAAGCAACTCTACGAGTGAACAAACTTTTTCTACATATAATATCATAACACAAACTCAAACTGTTCAGTACTAATCAGGCAGGCAGTCAAGTCACATAAAGTCCAGTCTGAAGGCAGGATGTTGAGTCAAATCCAAGTCTCAGGTGTAGTGTGCATGGAGGGTAGTTTGCTTACAGGGTTTAGGAGGACAGTGAGGAAGAGTTCTCCTCCTCTGATGCTCTTGTCCAGCTCCTTTGAGCCTCCTGGGTATTCATTGTAGAAGATTGTATGTGTGAACAGACCACACGTCTGTCTGGGCAGCACCTAAAACACATAAGGAGATCATTAGTTGTCTGATGTGTGTTTTCTGGTTCACCTTTATGCACGTACAAGTGGATGATATTTTAGCTGACGGTAAGGCGGGAATCAGTAATTAGTCAGGGTTAAGTCAATGGAAGACTGGACCCTGGTTGTGAAATCGGCAGGATTTCTATACAGCCTGATCCAATTTCGATCCCTTGTCTGTTGGCGTTGCTCTCAAAAGGCGCCAAAACAGTGGAGCAGCACAGTATTTTGTTTTTTTGTGTAGATTTGAGTGATATTTTTCTTTTTGTTTTGTTTCGAGTGTTGCTCTTGGTTGAAAACAGCATTTAAACTTCTGCTGGAGGTGCAGTAACAACTAATCCCAATCCTATCCCAGCCGATTCACACAGAGAGACTGCCTCAGATACAAAATACTATGGGACAATGTACACAATATTTCATTATTAACGGTTCCACTTCTGTCCTCTGGCAGGTCCAACAAAAATATTGCTTCAAGGACACCTTCAGTAAAAAAGTATATCCTAGTCCTGCTTCTATACACCACACTCTGTAGGTTTCTTTGTCTCTGCCTAAGTATTATTTTTATTTATTATGTGACACTGATAATGCTGACACCTTGTGAATTGATTTACTCAGGTTAATCCACAGGTTTTCGCACAGAACTACTTTCTGCTCTGCAGAGCCGCTGTGCTTCATTATCACTTCCACATTCGCTTTCATTTCTCCCTGAAAGTGTGTCAGTGTGGAGAAACGTTTACACAAAGGAACACTGTTGCGATGCAACTGCGGACTGACCTGGATGCCGTTGTGGATGAAGCCACGGCGGTAACGAGCCGGCCTCAGATGGGGGTACTCCTCAGTGCTGGTCACCTTGATGCCCCACACAGACTTCCAGGCCTCATAGAGCTGGCTGTGAACTGGATAAACCCCAGAGTGGTGCGGAGCCACTGCATAGCCCATATCTGTCGGGATGCCATGCTCCTGGAGAGAGGGAGGTGTGGGGGGAGGATATGAGGAGGTAGCAGCAGGAGAGGTGGGAGGAGAAAGTTATCTTCAAGAGAAAACAAAAAGAGGCAAGGAAGCAACTGCCTCACCCCACATGCAGGTGGGTGCTGCCGGGCCCACATTTATAAGAGCTGCAAATATCTAGAACAGCTTTGTTATACACATGTCTGCAGTGTAGGAGTGCTGCTGACCTGAGCAAAGACCTTGTTGAGCCTCATCTGCTCAGCTAAGACGCTGACGTTGTGAAAGAGGTGAGGCTGCATGTGGCTCCACATGTGAGGAAACCACCAGAAGTCCATCCTGTGCTGCAGAAGCATGTCATCTCCCCGATCCTCCTCATCCGTTCCTGAAAAACACACACACACAGACACACAAACGGTTGACAAAGATCCAAAGCTGGATGATAAAACAGGAAACTGCGTTAACATAGTCATGTCAGACGCCCAATACCTGTGTGGTAGAACTTTCCAGAAAATCCCAAGTTGAAGGTGAAATTGGGGACCAGTGCTCTCAGTTTGTTTTGAGTGTTGAGCAACGCCTGTGAAAGGATGAAAAATACTCAGTGACAACATGATTTTATCTCATGGTTCAGCTACTGCTGCTTAACCTCAATGACCAATAATGTCTGATACGTTTTCTGGTGCTGACTGAAAAACTATACATGAATTATTAGCCTATCTAGTTATCAACAATACCAACAGAAAGTTCTTCACGACAGTAGACAGCAAACTTGAACACCTCTGTGTGTGAACGCAGCTCCACAGTCAACAACAGAACGAATGCAGAGAACTACAGAAGGTGAAGAGGAACGAGACACGATCAGTTCATCAGCGCAGTGAGGACACAGAGCAGGTTTCATAGAGGAGACAAGTGTCAGTCTGCTGTTAACAGACTGAGGATGTACTGACAAACCACAGACCAGTAGAGTGACATCAGGTTGCTGTCTGTCACATGGTGTATCCTCTGATAGATACTAAAGGGAGCACTGAAGCTCCTTCCCTTAACATTTAGAGAATTCCAACAGCTCTGATCATGGTGGCTACATTAATACTTCCAGGTGATTCATGCAGTGAGGAACCGTCCTAAGTAAAACAGACTATTGGACCCATGGTGTCACCACAGTTCACCACCTGCAGCCCCACAAAGTCTGACACGACGTATGGAGTGAGTGGAAGGCCGTTCACATGGCACACAGTCCAAACTAAGACAACAGAAGAACATGAACAGGCACAAAGAGAGGTCCATGGCAGAGAACTGAACTCTATGTTCCAAGTGACTGCATCACTGTGGTAACAGTAAACCACTGTGCAGCTCCATGCTTTGGTCAAGCAGAAGGCTGTGTGAAACCAAACCAAACCTAAACCAAACCACATGTGAAAGCCGTTTTCCAACAGCATGCTGAGCTGTTTGCCTGTTATCCACGATGCACTGCTCCAATCTATAAAACTAAAGAGAAAACTAAACCACTCGGCCTTCTGCTGAAAAACTAACAATGTTACAAAACAGCATAAGCTGGCTCTTGGAAGACATTGCCATGGTAACCCAATTCAATAATCACTCACTTAAAATAAAAAGAGTGAAGAGGAGTGCAGGCTGGTGAACATACACACTTAAAAGTAGCCAGAATCAAGTGTTTGAACAGAGACTTTTTTTAAAAACAGCTGATTCACAATCAAATTCACAATCACCTTCAATCCTCTTCAACCTCCTCCAGTCCGCCTCTCTGTGCTCCTTTAGCTAGTGCAGTTCAGCAGTGCAGTGCCTCTGAGCTCTAAGATTCTTCACACAATTCATCTCAGAATTCTGCATTTTCAGCTGAGCAATTACTTCTTCTGCAACTGCTTCTTCTGCTTAATGACCGACATCTGCTTTGCATACAGCTGCATGTGTTGAATGTGTGACATGGTGATGGCACGGAAGTGCAGTGGTTAGCACTGTCTCTGAGTTCTGTGAACTGGCGACTTGTCCATGATGTACATAAAATGGTTGATCAGAACTCACCTAATTGATTTTGTTTACTAAACAAATATAGCAAATCATCACATATTTCATGCACTGTGTCATACCCAAGGGTACAGGCTTTTTGTACTGGGATCCGTCAGTCTATCTCAGAGATAGCAGGGACAGACTACGAACTCTGTCCTGAACTTTACATACTAGGGAACCCTAAAGTTATCTTTAGCTAACTGGGTCCAGACAAGTATCATGATTGGAAAACAGACAGTAATGATAAAGTTGAAAGATGATGTAGGGCCATTATCTCAGGAATGGGTCTCAGAACTGGGTAAGGTGGAACCATTTAAGAAAATATCATGCTGCCTTGGGCCCGCGGCTTTGTTTTGATTTGTTTGTCTGTTGTGTTACTATCAGGTCATTTGTCCAGCTGCCTCTTTAATCTGTTTTATGGTTGGAGGTGGCTTTTATTTACAGGGTCAAAAAGAAGTCTCAAAAAAAGAAAATGATTGCAACTTTAAATAGGTCTCCAGACGTGGGACTTTCAACCAAACCACACATTGGTGATTGTTGGAAAGACTAATCACAAGAATTTTGTGTGTTATGATGAGTTAGCAAAGCTATTACACTAGTCTTACCTTCATCAAAGAAAAAAAGTTAAAATCAGGTGTTCATTTTACAAAGCAAAGGTGTATCTGAAGAGCTCCTTTCTTGATATTTTTTGATACTGAAATGTATCAAACTCACATTTTGATATGTCTCCCAGTACAAACAATGAAATGCAGACATACACAGCTGCAAGTTGCCCAACCCTAACACACAAACTCTGCAGATACGGCTCATGGTTATCGAGTTATAGGAACATGTTTGAGAGGTTTGCCCTCCATTAAATGAAGTGCCTGTCCTGACTGCGCTGCTGGCTGCCCCACCTCCTCCACTCCTTCAGATTGCCTTAATCACCATACCAACCAGTACCACTCATGCAGAGCTCTTCTCAGTGTTCATGCAGCCTTCTGATGTAGGCGTGGTGGTGTCAGTTTGTCAGATCTGAAGCAATTAACAATATAAAAGACTACAAGAGTGCTCTTAATATATGTCTCCATAGATGAAAGTGCAAGCTTTGTACGTGTACAGACAGCGGACAAAAGCCGAATCAAAATTCATTCCAACTTAAAGCATGAGTCATCAATACACACCTCACACACACAGAGTTAAAAAAGGGACAGTACCAATAGCTCTTCAGTTTTAAAATCAACTGAATGTGTCACAGTTAGACTGCAATCGATTTCATTAAAGGGTAACTTTGGTACTTTTAAACCTGGGTCTTCTCTTATCTGCTGCTTCTCTCTGATTTGACTGTTGCTGTTCCTGTGGTGGGCTGTGATCATCTACCCACAGGGATGATTACACAGACCAGATCAAGTGAAGTGAGGGTACAGAAAATGTTTCCTTTCTCTGTGGAGTCCTTTCCATGATGTGGTCAGACACTTAAGATAACAATCTGAGCCAGCCAGTGGCAAAATCAAGACTTTAAATGAATGTAATTTGATGACAGTGACCTGTAAAAATGAAGATGAAGCCTGTATCTGGCTGCAGGTCACAGTGCTCTTACTCAAAACTGGACCGAATTCAAAACATGAGCATCACTATCATTTCCGGTAATTAGCACAGCAGGTTTTGTGGTGTCATCTTATTTTGATGTGGCTCGAATATTTTCTGTTATACACCGTCCTGTCTAGTTTCATTACGTCATGCCAAGTTGTTTGTTATTCTTTTAATAAAACACCAAAAAAAAAAACACATTCAGAATGACTGTGGATTTTTTGGTTTGAACAAGTCGCAGTACAGAGCCTGCTTACTCCATGAATTTTCAAAGTTGGAAACTTTCCAATTAAGGGAATTTATGAGAATAAATGGGCATAAACCAGGAATTTACAAAATTGAAGGCTGGCCCTTAACAGGGGAAAATATATTTTAGCATAATAATGACTAAAACAACCAGATTTCATGCAGGTACACTTGAATATCTGCTATTCCTCAATCACATGCACATAGCACACTGCTTACTGCAGTTGAGGCCACGCCTCCTACCTGCACAGGTGATTTCTGTGCCTGGACCACACTTTAGAGCCCAGAGCACACAGAGACTATTGAAGACACACTTGTAGACTACATAATATTGTTCAATAAAATAGTTCAAACTTGAATAAGTTCTACTTAGAAAAAAATCTGTTGAGATGTTTTTAATTGTTTTATTTTGCATGTCTGCTTATGACAAAACTAAATCTTTAGATTTATGTTTGGATGTGATATTTGTTTTAATTACCCAAAATTTCCCATAGATTTTCAGAATTCCCATGGTTTCCGATTTGTAATATTTCCAAAATTCCCCAACTTAACTTGTTTAGTCTCTACTTCCTGAGGAATATATTTTTTATCTTTATATATCTTCAGCTCCTAAATGCTCCGCCATGTTCACCAGGTAATCACTAACTTTGAGAGCAGTGAGAGTGAACCAAACAGTATGTCCACATCTCATAACCAACCACTCAGCAATGCGACAATGAATAACAAGGCTCACCCACCTCCACATCCGACACCTTCATACGGGTTCCCTCTTTGCCAACGAATATATCATCCACGTCTACCAGGATGTGGCGGTCCAAGGACAGACACAGTCTCTTTCCTGTCAGGTAGGCAATGGCATCCACAAACACCAACTTGTGAAGCCAATAGTTAAGATTGTTCCCGAAGAGGACTCTTTGAATGCCATCATGGAGCCCTAAGTCCTGGACCACTGTGGCGTGGAGTGCCCGCAGTGGGCTGGATCCAAAATGTGCCAGTACATCGGACGACTTGGTACTGGCCAGAAGCACTGGTTCATAGGTAGAGTGGTTAGATTGGAAAATGGTCCAGTCATCCCCTGGTAAAGAGCCCTGCTCGACCTGATTGGGCTTGGTGATGTAGAGTAGAGGAGAATTGGGATTGATCCGGTAGTCCCTGAGTCCCAGGTGTGAGTGTAGAAAGAGGGGGAAACCTTTGAGCTGTGCACTGAGAAGCGAGTTTTCATTAGCTTTGAAGAAGCCAATGACACCTACTCCATACTCAGCGCAGTACTTGTCCAGCAAGTCACGATTCCATGCATCCAGATTGACATATTTCAACACATTTTCATAGATGATCAATGTGTAGCGTCCACGATTATGCTCCGTTAGTGTGGGCATGTCACCTTTACCAGGAGCTATCTCTGTCCGGTAGTGAAAGCGGCTGGATTCTAATATGGCTACAATCTCCTGGCCCAGCTGGGAGTAGATGCTCTCTACAAACACAAGAACTACCGGCTGTGTCCTAGAATTGTCCACTGCTTTCACCTGTCGTAGTCTGCCCTGGCGTGAGGGGAGGAAAAGCGGAGCCCTCTGGACACCTGGACCTTCTCCGGCAGTCCCTGTACTCACTCCAGGTGACATCGCCCCTCCCCCACCGCAGTCACTGAAGGGTAAAGGGGGGGCCTCTTTGATTTTGGGACTGTTGGAGACGTAGTAAGCTAAGAAGGCCATGGACAGCAAGCAGAAGATGATAAGTGCCAGGATGAGGCGGTGAAGCTCCAACTGGCGGACACCTCTCATTAGCTTCCACACACCCATGCCTGAACCTACCATGGTGTTGGAGGGGAGAGGCAGGACTGGGCCGCAAAAAGCAGCAGTGAACAGGGGAGGAGAGCGGAGAGGTGGAGTAGGAGTGAGAGGAGGAGGGAGAGGAGGCAGAAGATCGAGCAGTAGATACTGGCACTGAGCTGTGCTGAAGAATAGCCATTTACACTAGGTCACCATGGCCAGCATCATCCATTACCTGCTCTCCACTTGTACCTCTGCAGTGCAAGAAACACTCTTTGATGACTGAAGGGAAGAGGGACAGAAGGGAGGGAAGGATGGATGATTATCTGATGGATGGAATGTCAAATTATCTGGGCACTGAAAGGAGAAAAATGGAAGTTGGCTGAATAAAAGCTGACACAGAAGGTTTCTCTCTGAGGACCACTTGGTTCCTGAAGATCAGGTCCAGAGTTCAGCCCGGTTCCTGCTTGCTCAGTTCTCTCTTTTAAGCAGCTGTGCAGGTGTCTCTACAGTACATGTAGATATGTCCATCTGTAGGTGTTTGCGCAGTGCGTCTGTGCTGGTGGTGACCTGTGCTCTGGGGCTGGACCCCCTCAGGCCACCTGGCCTGGACATCCCAGAAAGAGACACCTAGAAGATGAGGACAGAAGTGTGAGGAAGGACAATGTGAAGGATGTAGAGGACTGTACTCCAGAAAAATGTAAAGAAAAAGACAGGAAAAGGTGTCCAAATCTTACCTGGAAAACACTGCAGATCTGAAAACCTTCTGCTCCAAATCTGGAAAACCTCTGCAGGAGAGCGAGAGAGGGTGGGGTGGGGGGTAGGACAGAGAGGAAAGAAACTGTAAATCTAGATTCTTTTATAAAGGACAAACAATAACAATAAGTGTGAAGCCTGTTCATTTTAGATAACATACAAATCCAAGAAGCTTCATACACTTTGCGCAAAAGACATGAACATAGAGCGTGTTTAAAAATCACTTTCAGGTTCATGCCTCTAACTGACTTCTTCTTCATAGCAACAGCAGCCAAGTATCATGGGTATCATATTTAGAGCAAGCTGCCATACCAAACAAACAAAAATGCCAAATCATTTAAACTTATGGACATAACACGAACCTTATAGTATGGTTAAATCATCAAGGAGACATGAATACTGAACACACAGAGGACAGAGTATGTGCCCAAACTGAACTAATGGTTAAGTAATACAAAGAATATGATCTCAGATACTTTGTGCCACAGGAAGAAAATCAGAACAGAAGATGAAGACTCGGATGTCTACCTGCTTTTTGTATTCATTTATTAATTCATCAAAGTTTCAGACAATGAAATGATCACCCAGAGGAAGTATCCTGTATTAGTGTGTGTGGTCCAACCACTGTCATTCTGCTATGAATAGGAGACAAAGAATGTGCTGCCTTTGTATGAGTATAGTAACCCTACGTGTGGGCGCGTGCACATGCATACCTCCATTCTTTTGGCTCGCAGTGCTAATTAACGAACTGCAGCAATTGGATGCTTTGAATACTGTGAGGAATCACTCACAAACACACACACACACATTCACAATACCACAGCCAGCAGAAGGCCCATTCTATTTGGGCTTCAATTCATGTTGTGTGGTGGTCTTAGAACTCACTGTGTGTGTTCATTGGATGTGAACAGACAGTAGAATGAATGGATAATGTTTGCAAAAGGCTGAGGTGATGGATCAAACTTAATTGGATGGAACTGAGATACACACACACACACACACACACGCACACACACACACACACACACACACACACACACGACAGCTGGACCCTGATGTTCAGGACAAAGAGGTGGTTATGCTAACTATTAAAAACACATCTCTCTGCACACTTTACTGTTAGAAGTAGCTGTGCTGAACAAAATGTGGTCCTGAATAAACCTGTCTGCAAATAAACTAAGTCATGCTTGCAGTGTTAAGTCCATTTAGATACCAAATATAGATCAGATTTGAATGCCTGCTACCTGGAGTAATGCTGTGAAGACTAACAGTGGTAGGGCCTGCTGAGAATGGGAGAATGTGATTTGTTCTATAAGAGTGGGAAAATGAGTAAATAAAAGAAAAAGACGAGATGGGAGAAGATCTTAAATATCTACAGATTATTCAGCTGTTGTTTCTTTGTTGTTGTTCCAAATACTTGACTTACTTTAGGGAGATTGTATAACAGCAATAATCCATGAATAGATGAGTTAGTAACACTGACAGTATGAGTATGAATATGTGGCTCTGGCTGTCATCTTCTTGGCAGTCCGTCCTCTTCCACCTCCCAGCTAATCTAAAAATTGGCAAAGACGTGGATCCTTACTGCGACAAATACATTATAACGCGAACGCTACAGCTCTGACACTGTCTGATCAATTCTACAATTCACATTCAAAGCTGCTGGCTGCAGCTGGCACTAGGCAATAACCAAAAAGGTGATGACCATGATTTATGCCAAGGAACATTTTACAAGCTTTACATGACAACAGAAGTGTTTATGTGTGTGTGTGTGTGTGTGTGTTGGTTTCAAAGCCTAAATAAAAAGCCTGGCACGTGAGTGACACAGCCAACAGTCACAACTGACATTAATAATGCACTGCGATCACAGAGCTCCATCAATGATTCATTAACTGTACTGTACTAACACACCTTCCCTCATGTACTGTGCATTCCCATGGCCCTGCTGGTTACTTCAGCACATGCTCACACGTTCACGTTCACCTTGAGTTCGACTGTCTGCTGAAATCTGTCATCCACTTTTCTTGGCTGAAACCAACAGAGCCACTGTCTCAACTGTTACATTAGTTACAAACAATGGACAACTACGTAACTGGGGAAGACACTTAACCCCCCCCACCCCATCAATACATGGCAAACTGGCCGTGTGAAATTCACTTCGCAAAGGTAGAAATTACTGCAGAGCTGTAACAACAGCTGTAACAGACTGCTCTTATTTTGTCCACACACAGCATCTAAACACTACCAAGAGTATCAAGTAGTACATTTGAATACACACTCAGCCGCTCCCTGTCTGAGGCTTACGAGCGCTGCATAATGAAATGCCAGACAGACACAGACTGATAGGTTGAAGGTGAGGAAGACGAGGGGGAGGAATAGATAATAAATGGAGTACGGGAGGCTGGAGGAGCAGTGTGGGGAAACTGCAGTCATAATGAGCATCTGGTGTTTAATGGATTACTGAGTGGAGCTGAACACTCCTCTGGGATCCACAAAGACAGGTCGGCAGCAGCAGCAACAACACTGAGAGAACCAGCACAGAACCAGCAGGATGGAGGACAACGAAGCTCATAATGTGGTGCTGATCCTAAGGGGAGTGTTAATAAATGATCGATGATCTTGCCCATCAGGTCTTAATATTTCTTGTGAAGTGGTAAAATATTTGAGTGGAGGAAGTGGGTGAGGATTCAAAGGTCAGAGGTCAGATTCATTTCTGCCTGTGGTCAAAGTTTACAGCATTGGAGGGAACAGCCACTCACACTACTGGACCAAGAGGCTGCTGTTGAAGGAAACTGTGTTTAGCACATGATCACCTGACAACCCACAGTTTCTGAAGAGCTGTTTTGAAGCTCAGAACCTCTGGCTCTGGCTGCCGCCATGTTGGCAGTGCTGCCGCTTCCGCCTCCCAGCTAATCTAAAAATAGGCAAAGATGTGGATCATTGCTGACCTGATGCAGGCTGAATGATGCCCGGTTGCTCAAACAAGCCATATGTAACAACACCCACCTGTCAATCGAGGCGTCCACTATTAAATCTGCATAACTTTAAGCCTTAATATGATTTGAACAGGTGAGCTGTATATAAATTCACCCTCAGTACAGTTGTCATGAATGGGGAAATTAGCTATAGAGACCAAAACTGTTGAAACAGCTGTAAACATGTTTATTTCTGCTGTGAAGTTGGACATTTGAACATGGGGACTTATGGAGACTGGATTGTTCTGCAATCCTCAAGTGGCTGCGTGGGGCCGCTTGCTTCTAACCTACATGTGTTTATTTTAATCAAAGAAAATAAGGATCAGAAATTATGTCCATGAACTTTGGTTGTTATTGTAACACAGAGTATCACCGTGAAAGGACAGGAGGTATGAAAGCATGTGAGAGGGTTACTAGGGGCTGAAATATGTGCTTCCAGAAACTGAATATGAAAAATAATTTGAATGACTGAATATGTATTGTTCAATTTGAATTGTTGCACTGAAAAACTGAATTGTAATTTGAAATTGAAATTGAATTTATTAGTTTGGAACTGAACAGTTCTCACAATTCAAATTCAGTTCTCAAATTTCTGTGACAAACATCTGGGTAATTGAAGCAGAGAAATCGAGCGCAGATACACAGGACGCCTCTTCGGCCAATCAGCACTTATGTGTGTGTGTGCCACGGCAATTGCTGCTGTTATGAGCATTTGTTTTTATTTTTTTATTTTATAAACAGTCATCAGAGTTGTATTAGACTTGCTGGCAGTAGCATTTCCATTATGTGATTTCTGCATTAATTTGCAAGGTTTTCTTAATTAATTTCTCAACCGCTGCCGCTGTGTGGTGCAGCTGCCACTGACATGCCATGTAACTAGTGCTGCTTTGAGCACCTGTTTTTATTTTTTATTTTATAAAACAGTTGTTGTCAATGGAAGTAGAATTTTCATCATGTGATTTCTGCATTGATTTGCATAGATCTAATTAATCTCTCAACATCTGTCTCAACTGCTACCATGTCTGGGGCATTTGCCACTGCCAATCACACCTACAGACCCCAAATCCTAAATGTGCATATAAAGCCTGGTAGTCTAAATTTCTCAGTGCATCACAAGATTCTAATTTAAAATCCTGCACTAAGGGCTATCTACAATATTTGAGAAAATATGTTGTTCAATTATGCAATCATGATACACTATATAGGAAAAAGGTCACTGTAGGAGCCATGAATGGTGTATATATGGTGTGTAGATAGTGATTTTGTAGTTCATCTTTAGGTTATTTTGGTTGTTATATTTTGTTCTTTTTGTTGTTTATTTTTGATATCACAGTAAATGGGCCACAGAAATATGGGCGGTAACATCTAATTAATATATTCACCTTTGCACTGGCACGGTGGGGGAAGTAACAGAGAAAGAGAGGGTGAGTGACTGGGAGGCTGACTTTTTTTGCTGAACACTGTGATTGATTTTTTCATACTTTCAGCATGTTATAAAAAGTTGTTTTTCTTTTTTTAATAAAATCCATAAACACATTTTTGGATCTCAGCAAATATTTGTTAGTACAGCATCAGACAATCAGCAAACACCCCATGCTTAGCCTCTCAGTGACTTTGTTTTCTTAGGCGTTATAGTCACAGTAAATTATTACTGTATTTATAAAATAATGCAATTATACAAGTTAAACAATTGAAATTCAAATGTAAATGTTTGAAATTCAGTTTCTGGTGGCACATATTTCAGCCATAGGTTACAGGTAGGCAGGTGTATGAAGTACATCTAATGACGCATGTTTTTATGCCTGTAATATACCAATCAGAGAGTTTTGAGTTTGATTATTGATCAGGAGCCCCTCCAAGTGTACTATGAAAGTTTAAAAGATCATGCTGGTTTTACTTTCTGCAATCCAACTAAAGCACTGTACATTGGAGAGGAAAGTAAAGTTGTTGGTTTGAGTCCTAGTGTATCTAAACTTATCAAAGGCTGATCAAAGGAAGAAAATTAACCACATCTGGCAAGCTGGTCAGGAGGATACATCTCTGTGCCAAAGCCTGCGGCCAATGAGACACCCTGAGAATGCAACGCCAGTGAAACCATATCAAAATAAGGTTCTGATTCTGATCATTTGTGTTATGGGTGATACCCCTGAAACACAGCCAAGCCTACATACAGATCCAAACAATACATTGATTGATATGGGAAACCTTAGGTTGTTGATGTTCAGCAGCATAGCTGCGGTACGCCTGATTACCAGTCAAAAAGAGGAGGCTGTCAGATCATGTAACCATAGCTCATGAAATTCCAGTAACATGGACTGTGTTCTGGTTATGATATGCTTACTACTGCTGAAAGCAAATATGTATAAAGTGGACTGACTTGCTTGGACTGGCTTTCCCTCCACTGTCACAGACCTTCAGCTCCACATTGCTGGGAACATCTGAAAAAGCAGAAAGGACAATTATTACAAACATACATACAAACAAAACGTTTACAATATCTTAATGTGCTTTTTATTCTCAGGACAGTGAATGTTCTCAACATTTTTTTAAGTTAAAATATAGATTTATCTTTGCTTAGCTGTTCCTGTTGCAACAATTTGTCAATAATTACTTACTATTAATTAATTAATTAGATGAAACATTGGATGAAACACGTCATGTGAGGATGTCACCTTTGCTTTGGGAAACACTGATCAACATTTTCCATCATTTTCGGACATTGTATGGACACAACAACTGCTGCTCATTTGCCCACACCCTCTGTGCGCTTACCTGACCACTGAGAGCAATTTGGAGTTCATACATGTGGACATGTGGAAAGGAGATGGTGGGGATCGAACTACCGACCCTGTGATCAGTGGATGACCTGTTCTCTTGCCCCTGTGGCTAATGGTCATCAAAACCATTAGAATGACAGAACATTCTGCTGGACTAATTAATGGTTCGCTGAAGGCCTCAGGCTGAGGAGGGGCTGGTCAGTGTCTGCTTCAAAGGTCACAAGAATTCAACTCGTTTCAGATACTCCACTAATTAGGCTTAAATGTTACATACAATTAGTGTTCCTTTTTAGTTCACAGCGTCACAAGCTCTGTAGGAAGTCTGTTGAAATGACAAATGTCGGTGGCAGTCGTATCAGCTGTCATTACCCAGCATTAATTCTGTGAGTAAGATGGCAGGCTGAATGAGTGAGAGAGAAGCAATTTCAGCTTGAGCTACAGTGTTAAATTATTTATATGTAACTTAGTGTGGTGCAGTGGTTAGCACGGTTGCAGGAAAGTTCCTGGTTTGAACCTCGTCTGGTTTCTGTCTGGACATGTCAATATAACTATCAGCATTAGTATCAAAACATGGTCAGTATTAAAGACTCAGATTGGCTCAGATTGTTCCCAGATTGTTCTTGACTCTTGTGTCTATTCGTGTTTCCAAAACGCTCATTTGTTTCTCATCTTTGCAGTTATGTCAATTCATAGTTTTGCTAACTCATTACAACCTCTGGGTTTTGGGACTGTGCTGCAGAGGGATGTGATGTCAATGCTGCTGTCTCTCCCTCTTCACTTTGATGTCTCAGTTTGAACAAAGAATCACAATCGAAAGGGAACGCTTGCATAATTCCAAATAATTGAGAGAGAGACTGAGCCGGTCCTGACTGATGCCCTCCACTTGTGTTCGCACAGAGCACAGAGGGACAGCGTGGCCCTGGCAAGTCCTTTATTTGTGGGAAAGGTTGTACATCCAGCACCCCCCCGCACGCACACACACACACACAGTTTAAACAGACAAGCCGAGGACAGGACATGTCAGGTGTACCTGTCAGCAATGCACACCAGTCTGTTACTTAACAGACGACATGCTGTTGTTTCTGAGGGTCCCTTTCAGCTGATGCATGTATTTTAATGGATCTTCTAAAGTAAACCAGTTCAAGTGTCAGTGTCTTTACGGTGCTGCAGTGCTTGCTCCAGTCTGCTGGTGTTGCAGCCCTGCCGGTGTCTGTACTCAGCAGTAAGTCATTTATGAGGGAAGAATACCACACATTAACTTCTGACTGTGTCACAGACCTGTTGTCATTTTGAGACTCTGTTTATAAAGTTTTGTCAACACGAGAGAGAACACGTCTGACACAGACAGTCTCCTGTTGTGTGCTTACATGTGGGAGCGGGCCGAAGTGTGATGTTGACCTCTGTTGGATCTGACTCAGCTTCTCCGCCACATGCTGGAACGTTTTTTCGCTCCCACTCAAATGAATGGAAAAACCTGTTGTGTTCCGTCTGCTCTATGCTGGACTGGGTTTTTTCATTCCCTCATGGTTAACAACAGGTACTGTACCGTTTCTGTGCCATCTATGTGTATCTGATGGACTGTGATGCACCATTGTGCTGTGACACATCTGTGAGACGGACTGGTTACTGATCTGTCATAAAGTATGAAGTGTGCTTCCAGCACTAGTGAGTGCTGCATTAGTTCCAAACTCTAACTCCACTTCTTTTGTTTTTGTCTTTTTCTGTCACAGCTGGACATTCAGGGGAGAGAGAAGATGACATACAGCAGAGGACCCAGGCTGGAATCAAACTTGGGTTACTATAGCAATGATGTTTATCCTTGATACATGACTCTATGAGTATACAGTCCTCTAAGCCAGTGGTCCCCAACCCCCGGGCCGCGGACCGGTGCCGGTCCGATGATCAATTGGTACCGGGCCACACAAGTGGTGACAAAAAGGTTGGGGACCACTGCTCTAAGCTATGGATCCTGTCGCCCCTTTAAAGCTGCTTTTAGCAGCAGACTGTTCAGGCTCCAGTCCAACCTGTATACAAGGTGACAATGAGGAGGGGCCTGTGTAGTAAGCAGGCATAATGTAATGCTGTGCCTACACTCATAGAAGTGGAGTTACAGAATGTAACTAATGTTCCTGCCGGTTCATTTTGAAAGAGCAACAACCAGTGAGGGAATTCCAACACTGGGCCAAACAATGGTTTCATTTCAGGCTCAGAGACTTTCTTGTCCACAGAGATGACCCCCGCTTTCCACACAAAATATACTCAAAGGAGAATCACTCCTCCTTAACTTCCTGTAACAACACTATGATCTAAAACAATGTCACAAATCCAAGCAGAACTTCCGTGAAGTTAAACATTCTTTCCAACATTGAAAAAAAAAAAAAACAACTAAAAAACTACCTGTGAGCCCGGCTACAGACAGCACAGGGCGGGGGAGCGCGGCTGAGCACAGCTTCCAGCACAAACTATTTATTACAGCCTGTCGGTCGAGTCTTAACATGTTCTAACACACCTTCCCACTCCGCCCTCTAGGTACACACTTTCCACACCAGATAATGCCCTGAACCCAGTGTTTCTTCATTCACACATCACACACACACACTATCAGCTAACATGTTATTGCCCACCTTCCTACAGTGTTCAAATTCATTCAGCTTTAACACTTGAACCCACAATACTGCTAATGCTAATATTAATTATGGTCCTAGTTGTACCACAGCTATCACAGAGTGATTAGCTCAAAGCTGAAAGCTGTGCATTATTTCTGATGAGCTGCTGTGATGGACGTCGATGACAGAATACATCACTGACATTAGCAGAGCTCAAGTGTGCACACACTACATCATTATGGAATATCATAGCTGATGCTGAGATGGGGATCAACATGTCATACTTCATGCACGTCATGCTTGGTGTGCACGTAGACATGCTAACTGTTAGCTTCAGTTCTCTTCCTGCTCATGCTGCCTCATGTCCTGCAGTTTCTTCTAGTTTCAGTTCTTCAGTTGGGCGTCTTAGAAAAGCTTGAAAGTTGTGTGTTCTTTACCCTGTCGCCGCAGTCTTCTGTTTGCCAGCAGACAGAAGTGACAGGGAGCCAGCTTCACTCAATACAAAGTGAATGGAGAGCATCGATTGGATTCCCCTGCGGTGTGGGCGGGACTTCATTGCTTTGTCTCTATTCAAAAACTTCTGCTGAGAAGTCATGTGTTATGATGAACTGATGAACTCTGCTGAGCTGCTAACAGGAAGGGAGACACTGACAACACACACACCAACACACCATAGCTGGGAGGACAGTTGTTGTTCCTTCCTCAGGGGACGCCTTCGTTCCAGCATTTAGCCCATTAGCAAAAACACTCCGACACAAACATTCAGACCATAGCCACACTAATGCGGATACATTTAACAGCCAATGACTTCCATCAACTCCAACTCTTTTTCTCACACCTCTGCTTTCACCCCTAAGTTAAACAGAAACTGTCTGTCTGCCAGACAGAACTAATGACAGATAACTAAATCAGTGTTTCTTGTTATGGTGTAGTCAGGGAAGATGGTGCCCTTCAAAAGTGCTGCTTAATGATTATCAGCCTGTCACAGACCTGCTCGGGTACATTCATGTTAATCTCTGACTCTGGATCACTTGATGTTGCAGTGGAAGCACTCACATGAGATGTGTGTTACCATCCAACAGTAATGTCTCTCAGTTGCTGCTAAACTCCACAGGAGGGGAGAGACAACAACAATTCATCACAAAAAGGATAAAATGCTGCGTGTCACCATCCAGCAAACAGAGAACTGCACTATGACGCCAGTTCAACATACCCGCAATACATATTTCAGTATCTGGCTTCACTAACAAATAACAACCATGCTACGCAGTCAGACGATGCTGGTTATAAATTTAGTAAATCAACCCAGAGTTTTCCAATGCAGCTATGAGTATGTTGACAAAAAGGGGCGATCTTTGCAGCATATGGGCAATAACAAACATGGACGAGTCGCAGCAGAGCGCCACACTTTACAAATGAAGAGGAAACTATAAGAAAAACCCAGAACTAAACTCACTAACCCTGTATCCTGCCTCAACATACAGGCCGGGGTCTCTACAAATACTGAACATTTTAAACTCTACAGAAGGGAAAATTAGCAGCCTGATATATTTGGTTACATGATATGTCCAGGTGTTCATGTTTGCCCGTGTTCATGTGTGCCCAGTCCCCTTTGTCTCTGAAGTATAGTGTAGACGTACAGCAAATATACAGCAGATAGAGACCTCTGACACAAGCCAGCAGCTCTACAACAGAACTAGCTATTTCAGTGAAGGTTATCTTCATATGTGCTGTAACTGCTCAACCCCTGAACTTAAACAAATTGAGTCAGTACTTTCTATTCAGAGCGGAAAAAATTCAACTAGAATTAAAATGTAGACTCCTCGATCCATCCCTACACCAAAAAAACACCAAAAGGCTGTGGTGGTTTGTGGCCTGATGCTGCAGGTGTCTGTGAAGACTCACTCAGTGTTTGGTAGCATGATTCAACACTTCTCCTGGTGCTCATACACCTTTACAACTCCTCTGTTGCCATGCACCGCGATGTCTTCAAGTTAAATGGTACAGTCTGCACAGTAACAAAAGAGTTGCTGAAAGTTGCACTGAATGAATGTTTACAAGATAACGGTAAGTATTGCTCCAGTTTTGGTTAATCCTATGATCCAGAGCAATGGCACAATCTATAGCGTAACGCCTCAGGCGCTCCACCTCTCTGGATAACAAGACAGTTGAGTTGCAAACACAATGCTGTTTGTTTTTTGAACGTTTCCACACCATGTGACTCACCTGTTGGTATGCTGACATTTCCTTTATCATTCTCATCTTCACATTTTCCATCAGACTCTGCGTCCTTTTCTTAGCCTGCCCTCAAGTTGGCCAACAAAAAGGATGCATTCATTCATTAAGACGCAGCGAAGACGAACTGTGGCTCTGATACAGCAGCCGCTCTCTGTCTGTACGCTGTGTCCAACAGATGTCAGAGTACCCCCCGAAGTGTTAAATGAAGCACACTTAAGTGTTCACTGTTGACACTATGACAGGGTTCATATCAGAATGAACACTAGGTGAGAGATGTGTTTTACTCCACACGGGACTACAGCTGCCTAGCTCTGCGTCTCTCAGTCTATGATGGTACAGCATGAACACTCAGAGTGAGTCTGAATTCAGAGTTTAATCCAAAGGCCAGACTCTGCTGTACAGGTGGTAGACAATAAAATGTATTATAGGTAGGCCTGGCTCGATAATCCATAAATCAATTAATCACATGATAAATTAAAATGAACTGATTTTGCCGACCTCGATATATTGCCATGTGCACGCATGTTTGTTTTCCTCATCGCTCGCCTCCAAGCAGGCTGGATGACAAGAAGGTTCACTCTGTGCTCGGTCTCAGCACCTGGACGCTTTTGTTCCATAGCGGAATGAGCAAGGTGAGCCCATCTACATGGACGAGCCAGTGTGCCGAATTTGTTCAAAAAAAGGCAACACAACAAACTTACAGGCCCACCTAAAGCATAACCACCTGACCCAGTTCTCCCAGCTGGAGAAAAAAAAACTGCACCTCGAGATGCAGAGCCTTCGTCCTGACAGTCAGAACTCACTGAGGCGTCTGGTTGACAAAGTAAATATAAACTGGTGTGCACTCACAGAAAGTGTAGTTTGCTACATCGCAAAAAAAAACGCTGCCCTTTAACACAGCTGAAAAGCATTTGGAGAAATGCTGCAGACATTTGACAGACAGTAGGAATTGCCTGCAAGAAAATACATGTCACAAACGCAATTCCAGAACTTTACAACTGAGCGACAACTGACACATTAAAAGGAATATGATATGAACATGATATATTATCACGATGACAATAATATCATTTATCGGCAATAATTTGTGGGACAGTATATCGTCCAGCAAAATTTGTTATCGTCCCAGGCCTAATTATGCTCTGTGTCTCTCTCACACCGTAATACGCAGTTGTGTCTTTCTTTAAACTGGTTGTTTTCACATGAAGGCATGTACAAAATCCCTGCATGGACCACGACTAGACATCGACACCAAACATGGATTTGTACTATGGAGATTCCTTTTTGCCTTTTTTCTGTTATACAGATTTCTTCATCCACCCGAGAACAGCAGTTAGCATTAAGCAGTGTTAGCGTCTCTCTGGAAAGCGCGGAGATCTGTGCTGAGGGGAGAGGAGACAGGGATGCAGAGCTGGATCTAAAGATGGTACAAACCATGAGTACTGTCTGAATGAACGTAAGATCTCTCCACAGGAGGAGCTAACAGCACTAACCAGGCTCGAGAGGGGGTATGCAGAGTGTCGCATCACAGAGACGTGGCTGAATGAACTCACTGAGGACTCCCTGGGAACTCTGGACGGCTTTCAACTTGTGAGAGCGGACAGCTGAAGAGAGGCAGACAGACAGCTGAAGAGAGGCAGACAGACAGCTGAAGAGAGGCAGAGAGGCAGACAGACAGACAGACGAAGAGAGGCAGACGAAGAGAGGCAGACAGACAGACAGACGAAGAGAGGCAGACAGACAGACAGCTGAAGACAGACAGGAAAGCAGGGAGAGTGGGGGAATGACACACAGCAAAGGTCCACAGGTCGGAGTCAGAACCGGGTCACTGCAGGAAGGACTCTTGTACATGGGGAGTCCACTCTATCAGCTGAGCCACCAGGACACCAACATTAATTTATTTAAAATGCATTTATGTATTTTACTGATCCATGTATGTGTATGTGAGCTGAAGACATGGTGTAAATTTAGGCTAAAACTTCAACATTCTCGCCCGAAGACTTGAATTTTCTGAGTAAAAATAACACTGGCTGTGTCCAGTATATTTTGTCTCTGTGGTCACACACTGTGTGTGTGTAGTTGCCAGCTTTCGGTCCATGTGTGTTTACAACTGCATGAAATCCATAAAATGTTATAGTGTAACCAGAGATATCAAGTAGGTCCACTTACCACAGGGCAGAGTTTTAATGGCCTCGCCCTCATCCACAAACACCATCTCCCCGGGAAAACTACCCCAGGGCCTTCCTCTTAATTACAAAGTGTTATCTCAGACATCAGTGATAAGCTCAGCACAGAAGTGGGCCTCGGCCTACAGCTCAGCACTAATTGGGTCTCCACTCAAAAGCAGAAAAGAAGAAGCCAGTCATCACAGCGGGGAATGTCATGAAGGGAAATAAGCTTTTTATAGCCACCTCATTCTCAATTTGTCACTTCAGAGCCTCACTTGTTTCAATCCTACAGCAAACCAATTAGAACGGGGGAAAGGTGATTCATAATACATAAGTGAAGAACTGCACACAGTCTATCAGTGTCTGCTTTCACATTAAACACAGCGACTCGTGCTGATCTCAATGAGTTAGGCCAACAATGAATCACAGGTCTGTTTCATTTAAATGGATTTGTTCTTCAGTCTGTCAGTGCAGAGAAGATAGACAGTGTGTCATGCTCCCCAGAGGGTGACTCCCAATGATTTGGGTCGAACCTGGAGACCTTTCCTAGTGCTGTCATGAGGTTAGTTTCCTCAGGTAGTCCATGGCTAAGCATCTATTAATCTAACAGGCACACTAGGCATGAACTGAACTGAGCACAGTGTTGTCATGTTGGAGAGAGGACACAGTGCAGGGAAATGAACACAGAGGTTTGCTTTCTAGGTCCGTCCCAAGATGCAGGTTTACTGAGATATTTACTTTACTCTCTGGAAATTATTTGAACATAAACAGATGTGACAATACCATAAAGTAAACACACTGAAACAGCACTGCATTAAAACTACAGAGCAAATGGAACAGAACCTAGAAGTCCAGTTTGAATAACAAACATCAAAACAGTGCACAGGAAGGAAGGTTTACACTGTGACAAAACATCCTGCAGATCAACAGGAAAACTGCCCAACCATGACGTTCACGTTAGAAGTGATGTACCAGGACTAGCACCTGACTATGAGCGAGCTCAGGAGAAATTGTTTTACAGCAGCACTCACAAGCTTTTAGTACATTCAAATATTTGCATAAAGAGGAAAGCTGAAATATACAGACACCCCAAATCCAGGGAGCAGCAGCGGTGTGTAGATAGAGTCAGCACACTGTACACTGCTCCTCGAGTCTGTTACCTTTCATACAGGAGACTTTGCATATGATTATTCCCACAAACAGTAAATCATACTGCAGTGATAATGTTTGACCGTATGGTGCAGCCCTGCACTCAGACCACATCATAAACAAATGAAGTCGAAGTGTCACTCCGTCTTTCCTTCAGTCCACACATGTACACTCTCTCCTGCTCTCTGATAATAACAACTCATGAAGCTGCGGTCTCTGTTTAGCTCACCACAACAGTCAGCAGCTGACCTGAAATCAGCTGTGGCTGCCAAAGACAACAAGAGCAACAACTAATGATTATTATCATTATCGATTGATCCTTTTCTCAATGAATCGATTAGTTGTAGAAAATGTTAATGAGTGTTTCCCAAAGCCTGAGGTGACTGTGTGTGTCAGATGTCAAACATATTCAGCTCAGGTCACGTGAGAGAATTTCTTCATCACATATTGATTCAAATGATCAATGAAGATGCACTCAATATCCGACGACTGATCCATTAATCAACTAATCACTGCAGCTCTAAAGACAAACAAGCACGCTCAGTTTGGATTGCACAACGCAACACAAGTACATCAGCTAATGTCTGATCACAGGTCAGTAAACATTGCTGAAAAAACTGACCACCACTGTCAACTTTTACAATGTGTCATTTTCAATAATCACAGGAAGGTTTAAATCCAGACAGTTTATCAGAGGACTGAGGGTCCACACCCACAACTGTCACATCATTAATAGATGATAATTACTTGGAGAACAACATCAGTAAAACACCTTTTCACAGAGCCTCTTTCAACAAGTCACCACACTTATTTCACAATAACCCTCTCTCTCTCTCTCTCTCTCACACACACACACAGACGCAATCAATACTTGGCTTCGTTCATTGCTTCTATTCTGCACTAATTAGCTACACAGGGCGATAACCGGAGGACAGCCCGTAAAGCTTTCAGGCGGTAACGTGGACGTGGACGAGCAGCTCTGACCGGAGCTGGCTGAACATCGAACCTGGAGCCCCGGCAGCTCTGACCAGGGTAACGTCAGACACCAAAACACTGGCTCACATTTACATCACACTGATGGAAACATGTTGCCCCACAATAAACCAAGCAGGTATACGATATGAAAGCACACGAGCGTCTGTGTCGTCATACAACCGTGTAATCACGTCACAAAGAAGAGTAAAGCTTGGACAGCAGCAGTCAGTGATGGAGGAGAAACTTTACTCCTCCAGCAGCTCGTCGAGGATTCCAGCTAGCATGCTAACAGCTAGCTGGATGTGTAAAGCAACAGTCGGGGCAGACTGTGGCTAATGTTAGCATGGCTAACAGCAGCTTTCACTGGTTGAGGTGATACTCTGACCCGAATCTGTGAACGAACCTGTGACCCAAACCTTCTCTCCTTCACGTTTCACTGTGCTTGTGTGTCCACACGTTTTTGAGCCCGTCAGAACGGTTCCCAGTGAGCCCCATCCCCGCCAGCACCGGGAGAACCGGGAGCTGGAATAACGTTCCAGCTAGCGGCTGAGGCTACGACAGCTACTCACACAAGTCCGCAGAGAAAACGGGCTTCAACTCTGAGAGGCTGCCACAGAATCTGAAATATATCAGTGATTTCAGACTTACCAACTCTCGTTGTCACCAAACATCCACCCGACAGTAGCAGAGGAGGACAGAGAGCTCCAGGTTCAGGTAAAAGTGAACTTCTGCTCGTCGCTGCTCAGGCCGCCATCTTGGATCTGCTGGAACCCTGGACTCAACCAAAGCTGGCAAAACGGGGGAGGGTTTAAAATTTAACCCCCCAAATTATTTATGTAATGTTTGTTTTCACAGACCAGAGTCCAAAGAAAGACCGGGCATCCTCTGCTGCCCCGAAAAAACTGAAGGACAGTCTGCCGAGATGCTGACCTCTTTCCTCTCTGACCTTATAACACTGATGGATAACCCCTGAGGCCACAGTGGCCGCAGTGAAGTCTCTTTAAACTGTGTTTTAAGGATTGCAGATGTGCAGCAAAAAAAAAAAAAAAAAGTTTGTGCTTTATGCTTTGTAAGCAGAAATATCAACGGACGTGACTGGCTTCACCAAACAGATTGTTGCATATAGAGAATGTGTTTTTAAAGTCTCTAAAATGATGAATATTCACGAACTTTACAGTTTGGTGGGTCTATGCTGATTCAATTGTATGATCATTCTGAACGTAAACACAACAGGCCAACAGGTGCATTGGTAACAGGAGATAGTATCATGACTGGTTATGAAAGAGTCCTCGAAAGGCTCAGATTGGGTGAAGTTCACCACAAAACACAAACAATGTTTAAGACAGGGGTCTTCAACTGGGGGTCCGTGACCTCTGGGGGTCCACATGGGTACTGCAGGGTGTCCGCCAATTTTTGTCAAAATAATTGACAATTTTCACCAAAGTAATTTGAATTAAAAAAAAAAAAAATCTAACAAAAATAATATACAGTATGATACTAACATACATACAACATGGCCAGCAGCTATGATAAAATGAAAAATAACAATAACTTAATGCAAGTTATAGGTTGATGAAGTGAAGCAGAATGGATACATTTGTCACATTTAATGAGGTGAAATAAAAGGTGAATATAGTTATAAGTTATTATAGACTAGGCTTAAGACCGAAGGACTGGACAGCTAAAGGAATAACAGCGCTATGCAATGTAATAACAAAGGAGCAATGCTCAGTTTGAAATACTTTGAAAGAGAAACATCCATTAGAGAAACAGGACCCTAGGATTGTATCTATATCTGCGGATGCAGTATTATGTTAATGTGAAGGTGAAGTTTCATAGAAGTGTTCAGAAAAGCCTATAATTCAAATACTGGTGGTACAATTATTTTAAGCCTGTATAAGGTCTGTCAAATCTTAAAGTTTGTTCAACTGAGTATCTCAAAACTAAAGAAGGAAGGGAGAAGGAAGGAGGTGTAAGCATATCAGAGGAAGAGTGGACAACAATTTGGAAATACCAATAGATGTATACCATCTTACAGAAATGAAGGCTGGAAATGTCTAATAAGATATTGCATCACATCATGGCCTATATCTGAAGTGTACTGTATGTTTGATGCAGGCTCATATTCTTTTTTGGCTTTTCAAGCTTTATTTGACAGAGACAGCTGAAGAGTGACAGGGATGTGTGGAGAGAGAGAGAGAGAGAGAGAGAGAGAGAGAGAGAGAGAGAGAGAGAGAGAGAGAGAGAGAGAGAGAGAGATGGGAAATGACATGCAGGAAAGAGCCACAGGTCAGATTTGAACCCTGGGCTTCTGCAACAAGGACTAAGCCTTTGAACATGGGGTGGATACTCTACTGACTGAGCTAAACACCGCCCTATGTTTGATGCAGGTTGTCAATAAAAAATAAATTAAAAAATAAAAAAGACTCAGAGAATCCAGAGAAATCTCTGCATGTAAGGGACAAGCAAAAACCAACACTGGTTGGTCTTGACCTTCAACACCTTAGGCAGTGCTGCATTAATGAGTTCAGACTCTAACACGCAAAGAGAACAACAGATATTGAATAATATTCAGAAAAGCTGTTAACTTCTGCCGGCCTGAGCTCATCGGACGGACTGATGAAGTCATGGTCAGGCTAACAAGGTAAAGGATCATACAGATTGTTACTAATGCAAAGTTCAAATGTCATCTTGCATATCTGTGAAGGCGCCATCAATAAAAGCAGCACAGTGGCTGATCGCCTCACCTTTTCCTTTCTAGAGTAGGTGCAAGTTACAGTGGCCACCGGATGCATGAAAAGGGTGAAAGGCCCTAACTAGAGCCAGTATCAGGTTTGTCAGGGGAGAAGTACTGAATACTGTCCCAGCTGCAACACAAGCACAGCTGAAAGCTTACATACAGACCATCTTGCAAAGGGATCACCCAGCTGTGACACATGAGTAGCATACTCAGTAGTCATTACAACGTGATTATTGCATGAATATTGAGTACTTACTGGACTGAGCACCGAAATGGGGAACAGGTGAAGAGTCAATAAAATCTGTTCAGACGCTGTGAATCGCTGCAACCATGAAAGGCTGTTAATGTGTATTAGAATGTGGAATTAACTCCAGGCACACACAAATGTATGGTGCTTTCCAGGTCCAAGCCTGGTGGAGATAACACAACAACAATAGAATAATTCTGTCATGATGGGCCAGTTTTCTGAGAACAGACTGTGTGCAGCCCAAGGCAATAACATCCATCAGATAAAGACAGAAAAACTAAACACAAGGAAAGAAGTGTGGACCCTGCTAACCCTCCCTGACTGCCTCTTCACAGGCTGCACTGAACTTCTGCAATATATTATATTTATGTGCACATATATTTGCACATCATCTCCCAGGACCTCGAGTGAAGAAAGCACAGCAGAAGATGCACTTCCTGAAGAAATTCAACCTGCCAGAGACAAGGATGGTGCACTTCTACACCTCCATCACTATCCGGAATGCTGCTGCTACTGCCTAAGGCCGTCGTCAGCTGAGACAACCTGTACTCCTCCAGTACTTTGAGATGTGTGGGTAAGATTGTGGCTAACCCCTCACACCCTGGACCCAAACTTTTTGGGACGCTCCCCTCTGGCAGGAAGCTGGAGTCCATCAGAACCAAAACCTCATTCCACAAGAACAGTTTTTCCCACACAGCTGTTGGAATGAAGAACCTGTGGTGGAGCTCCTTCTTACATGGTGCGAGCAGCAGTCTGTAGCTGAAGGAGCTGTTTAAGGCCTCCACACTCTCATGCAGGAGGTGAGAGAAGTTGTTCATGATGGATGTCAGCTTTGCTAACTTCCTCCTCTCCCCACTTCCTCTATGGAGTCTAGGGGACAGTCCAGGACAGAGTTGGTCCTCAGTTTATTGAGTCTTTCTCTGTCTCTCTCTCTGAGTTATTATAGACTCTAATCTGTCGCCTCTTCATACAGTAACATAACTCACTGCACTGGACACCAATATTTAATTGTGAGTATTTCATTCGTGCAAAGAAACACTGTCAGCGTATTAACTTCACAATGAGCACTGAAGATTGTATTTAGCTCATGTTGCATTATCAATAACCACTTCCAGCATTTTTATTAAATGCACTCTCTCATCTTCATGTAAAATGGAGAGAATTTCGGTTGCATCCTCTTCATCAGCAACAAAGAATGTGAACATGATATCTGCTGAGGATGTAGGCTGGAAAACAGCTCACAGTGTCATGGATTCACTAGATAGGCCTGTTAATTGCCACCAATTATACTCACTCAGCACACCTGTTTCCACACCTGTCCCTCGTTATCCTCTGCTCTCTCTGTGCATTTAAACCCAGGTCTCTCCACAGTCAGTGTCAGTTCGTTAGACCTCCAGACACCAGTCAGCCCTCGACCCTCCGGCCCGTTCACCACCTCAGAGACTTTCTCCCCTTACCTTTTCCCCTGAACTCAATAAAGCTCCACTTGTTCGCACACACATTTGGGTCTCCTGTTCCGTACTCTGACAGTACGAACTGACCATCATGGACCCAGCGGGCGAACACTGCAACATGGAGACATCACCGGAACCGTCCGCCCTGGAACGTTTGGGACGTGCGGAGGGTGACATGAGAAGGATGACCGGCGACATCGCCTCCCTGGTCCAGCTCGGCCACCAGCACCAGCAGCAGTTCCAGCAGCAACAACAACGAATCCTAGGCCAGGAACAACAATTGGCCCAGGTCATTCAGCTGCTCACTCAACTGACCACTCCATCTGCACCAGTGTCTCCAGACCCCAGCATTCCAGACCCAGGTAGCCAAGTTCCCAACATCCAAGTTCCAGTGAGACCAGCCCCAGCTCTGGATGCCCCTGAGCCCAAAGTCGGAAACCCTGAGCGCTTTGATGGGGATCCAAGACAAGTACGCGCCTTCCTCACAAGTTGCCGAGTCCAGTTTGCATTGCAGCCTCGAACCTTTGCATCAGAAGCTACCAAGGTGGGATACGTAATCACGCATCTGACGGGCCGAGCTCGACTGTGGGGAGCAGCTGAATTCGACCGCCAGATCCCTGCCTGTGCCTCTTTCGATGCCTTCTCGAAGGAGATGGAGAAGGTGTTCGACGGTGGTTCCCCATCAGCAGAGGCATCACGGGAGCTGATGCGAATACGCCAGGGTAACCGAACTGTGGCGGACGTTACTATCGACTTCCGCACCCTGGCTGGCCGCAGCTTGTGGAATATGCCTGCATTGGTCGATGCCTTCCTTCATAGTCTGTCCGATTATCTCAAAGATGAGCTCGTCTCTCACGACCCGCCAAAGACTCTGAACGATGCCATCGCATTGGCAATTCGCATTGACCAACGAATCCAGGTCCGCCGAAGAGAGAAGGGACGCTCCACCCAGTCCTCTGTCCGCACTCGGGGTGAGCCCACTACCCCGTTGCCCCCCCCCATCCACGTCCCAGAGCCAGTCTAACCAACCCGAGCCCATGGAAATCGGCCGCGCTGCCCTCACTCCCAAAGACCGTCAGTGCCGCTTGAGCTCCAACCTGTGTCTGTACTGCGGTGGCGAAGGTCATCGCGTCATCACGTGTCCAGCAAAAGCCGCAGCTCACCGGGTGTAGGGGAGATCCGGGTGAGCTCAACCATTCTCCAGTCTCCCTCCATTCGCAAAGCCCTGCTCCAGGTCCACCTTCGTCTCCCCAACACCTCCCACACTCTGGCCGCTCTAGTGGACTCCGGGGCTGAGGCCAACGTCATGGACACGGAGCTTGCTCGGCAGCTGGGAATAGAGTGCCACCACCTCTCCCCACACGTTCCTGCACGGGCCTTAGACGGACACCAACTTGGCACAGTGACCCACATCACAGCCCCCCTAATAATGGCACTCTTAGGAAACCACCAGGAGTCCATTCAGTTTCACCTTCTGACCTCACCCGGACAACCCATCATTCTGGGCTATCCATGGCTTCGCAAACATAACCCCCATCTTGACTGGGAGACAGGCACCATCAGAGAATGGGGAAGAGACTGCCACTTGACCTGTCTAACGAGAGCTGTTCTGCCCATCAACCCGGACCCTGCTACTCCAGCCCCCGACATCTCCAATGTCCCAGTGTGTTACCATGAGCTCAGAGAGGTGTTTAACAAAGCCAAGGCCACGTCACTACCACCCAATAGATCGTATGACTGTGCAATCGATCTTCTGCCAGGAACTGCTCCCCCAAGAGGCCGCCTGTACTCTCTGTCTTCCCCTGAAAGAAAGGCTATGGAGGACTATATTAATGACTCTCTGGCGGCCGGCATAATCCGCCCCTCTCAAGTTTGTTTTTGTTTATTTGGATGACATCTTCATTTTCTCGAAGACCCAATCTGAACACGCCCATCATGTCCAGTCTGTACTCCGTCGCCTCCTTGAGAACTCGCTGTATGTCAAAGCGGAAAAGTGTGAGTTTCATGTCCGGACCACGTCCTTCCTGGGATTCATCGTGGCGGAGGGGCGCATCCAGATGGATCCAGCAAAGGTCTCTGCAGTGTCGTCATGGCCCATCCCAGAGAGCCGTAAAAAACTGCAGCAGTTCCTGGGCTTTGCCAATTTCTATAGGAGATTTATCCGCGGATACAGTGCGGTGGCAGCTCCTCTCACCTCGTTGACCAGCACCAAACGCCCGTTTGAATGGACCCCTGCAGCTGACAGAGCATTCCAGTCTCTCAAAGCTCAGTTCACCTCAGCCCCAATCCTCCGGATGCCAGATGAAGAACGGCAGTTTGTTGTGGAGGTGGATGCGTCCGATGTGGGCGTCGGAGCAATACTCTCCCAGAGGTCGGCTGAGGACGGCAAGATGCACCCATGTGCTTTCTACTCCCGTAGACTGTCACCCACAGAGTGCAATTACGACATCGGCAATCGAGAGCTGCTGGCCGTCAAACTTGCCCTGGAGGAGTGGCGCCATTGGCTGGAGGGGAGTAAGCTTCCATTCTTAGTCTGGACAGACCACAAAAACCTCCAATACATCCAGGCTGCCAAAAGGTTGAACTCCCGTCAGAAACGTTGGTCTCTCTTCTTCACTCGCTTTAATTTTACCCTCTCCTATCGGCCCGGCTCTCGCAACACAAAACCTGATGCCCTGTCTCGCATTTACCAGAGGATGAAACTCCTGCTGAGGTCCCAACATCTATCCTCCCAAGCCCCTGTGTGGTAGCCACCCTGACATGGGATGTTGAGGAGCAGGTGAGGGAGGCCATCCTCACCCAACCCGGCCCAAGCACCTGTCCCCCGGACCGTCTCTTTGTCCCGGAAACCCTCCGCTCCCAAGTGATCCAGTGGGGGCATGATTCACGACTAGCCTGTCACCCTGGGGTTACCCGCACCCTCCACCTGCTCTCCCAGCGCTTTTGGTGGCCCTCTCTAAGGAAGGATATCCGTGACTTTGTAAAGGCTTGCCCCAACTGTAATCAAAACAAGACCTCCAGTCATGCTCCCGCAGGCCTCCTCCAGCCCCTTCCAATACCCATGCGGCCCTGGTCCCACGTTGCTCTGGACTTTGTCTCTGGCCTACCCCCTTCAGATGGAAACACTGTAATACTCACCATTGTTGATCGCTTCAGCAAAATGGCTCACTTTATTCCACTACCTAAATTGCCATCTGCGAAGGAGACTGCCCAGATTGTCCTTGAACAGGTATTTCGGATCCATGTTCTGCCAAGGGATATTGTGTCTGATAGGGGTCCACAGTTCGCTTCCTCCTTTTGGAAAGAGTTCTGCCACCTATTGGGAGCTACTGCCAGCCTCACATCTGGCTTCCACCCCCAGTCAAATGGCCAGGCAGAACGAATCAATCAAGAGTTGGAGAAGGCACTCCGCTGCATGACCTCACAAAACCCCCGAGCCTGGGCACAACACCTGTTGTGGATTGAGTATGCGCACAATTCCCTGACCAGCACTGCTACTGGTCTGTCCCCATTCCAGTGCGTCTACGGATACCAACCACCCCTGTTTGCCAGCCAAGAAGGGAATATCACCTGCCCTTCTGCCCTAGCCTATGCTCGCCGTTGCCGTCGTACCTGGTCCCAGGCTAGGGCCACTCTCCTCAGATCCGCCACCAGCTATGCCACTGGAGCCTCAGAGGAAGAGGCCATGGACTCTGACCATTCAGAGGAATTCTAGCCGCCCTCCTGGACACCCCCCCCCCCCCCCCCCCCCCCCCCCCCCCCGCCCGGCTTGTCTCTGTCTCTTTCTTTGGTTCTGTCATGGATTCACTAGATAGGCCTGTTAATTGCCACCAATTATACTCACTCAGCACACCTGTTTCCACACCTGTCCCTCGTTATCCTCTGCTCTCTCTGTGCATTTAAACCCAGGTCAGTGTCAGTTCGTCTTTGAAGAAAGAGTGAATCCTGTTCGTTGGCTGAAGACTGATCCCCAGACCCTGAACCTGCATTGAATCTGACCACTCGTTTCCTGCTGCTCCCGACCCCAGTGTCCTGCATCTCCACCTGTCTCCGTGCCGGCGCTCCGTGGATTCTGAGACTCCAGTCCACTCCCTGCAGACCTCCAGACGCCAGTCAGCCCTCGACCCTCCGGCCCGTTCACCACCTCAGAGACTTTCTCCCCTTACCTTTTCCCCTGAACTCAATAAAGCTCCACTTGTTCGCACACGCATTTGGGTCTCCTGTTCCGTACTCTGACACACAGTTTCAGTTTGAATTGTGAGAACTCAATGTTCATTTCCAAACTAATAACTTCAGTTTCAAATTACAATTCAGATTCAATTAATTTATTCAAGTTAAGCAATTCAAATATAAATTCAGTTTCTGGTGGCACATATTTCAGCCCATATGCTTTAAAGTAACTGTTTTGTGTATACTTATATGTCTGTAGAAATCTAATTTTACACACCTTACTTAAAACTATTACAGATAAAACAGTTTTCAAATATCACAACATGACTTCAGTCTAAATCCTGAACAATCCCTGACACAAATAAAGCTGTGTGATATAAATAATGAACGGCTACATTTACATATTACCTGTATCCAAAGTGCTTAAAAAGTTTGAGACATCAGGAGCCCGACACACACACACGCATGCACACACACAAACACAGGAAACAGGAAACCAACAGCAAAAGAAACATTTCAAAGTGCAGATAGTTCTCTAAAAGAAGTGTCTTACCATTTTTCACTTCCACAGTAAACTGTCAATACGTCTTATTTCTTCAGACCAAACAAGTCAAGAGCAAAGAAATGCTGTGGCCGCAACTCACAAACTCAGCTCTGCTGCTCATCACACAAAAGCATGTTCCGCACCAAGTGTGGCACCATTTAAAGGGAAATAATCAGACTTTCCAATGGTGTAAGATTTATTACCAAGAAGCATTGTTACAACTTCCTGACTTTTTGTGCATAGTTTATGTATGAGACACATACGATTAACAGGTGTAATCCTAAGAGGTAAGAATGAGAGCTTGTACCACAGGACATCACAGGACGATACACATAAAAAGTTCTGTAGACTCTGAACTATGCTAAGATCATCATGATTTGATATCAATACATTATAGAGCATTAAATCATTTTGTTTTTGCTCATTTCAAAAGGTTGTGAATCAGCATTTTTTGGGATAAATGTATAGTCAGAGTTTCATTCTGACTGTGAATAAATTCATTTTATGATTTGAATAGTATGCAGGTACTACATACTGTACATCTGACTAGCTTTAGATAGACATGTAGACAGGAGCTTGGTTATTTATTCAGACAGATACACCCGAGTTAACCTGATGCTCCTGTGCTTGATGATGAGCCAAAGTGGGCTTGAAACGTCAAAGGATCAAAAGGATCAGGGCTATGTGGTGTGTCAATGCTGTTGTTGATGACAGCTGCAGATTTATGTGGAACTGTGAAAGAAACAAAGCCGATGAAGACGAGCAGGTCTGTGATGGCCTCTGGCTGTTACTCTGCAGTGTGAACCATTTACTTTATTTGTAATGCACAAAACACATTCTTAATTTTATATAAAAGTACTAACTACAGTGGGCAACCGAAGGAATAACAGCATAATGCACTAGAGAAAGGAATAGTCAATAACAATGTAATTGAGATCTGTATGAAAAAATAATTATGTACTGGCATTTGGAACAACAACAAAAGCTGGTTATTAAAGTTAAAAGTTAAAAAAGAAAGAAGTACAACTTAGTAACTACTTAGTTCTTTTTTCTTGAGCGGTTGTGAAAGCTGAAGTGAGTGGAACAGGTGCAGGCTGTGGAACACACATGACCTGACCTCATGGTTGCTGCTTTAATGAAAACATGTTTTATAGGTTAGAATATAGTGCAGTGGGCTGTGGTTATTGTGAGCAGACCAAATGTGACACAATACACAACAGAGCCATACGCCATACGCTTTCTGGATGTTCATAAAACAACCCAAAACTTCCAGATTGTGGTGATATGGGAAAAACATTTGAAATCTTTGATTGCCTGTTAGTTCTAATACTGATTTTAAAGGTCCAGGAGTATTTCTTTGCAGGAAATGAATATGAATGAATTATTAGTTTTTCATTGATGGAAAATATGGAGTATTAATGCAGTATAAGAGTCGTGTTTCGTTGCCCACCATGTTGAATCACCACATTTGAACAGTAGCTCAGAACAGTTTTTGCAGTCAGAGTTTTTCCTACATATTTGAAGGAGATGGTGAGACGTGTTCATTTGATTGCAATCTGCAACTTCACTGCTATGTTCCACTACATCCTACACACTGGACCTGAATTGCTGAATGGCCTGGCACTGACTTATCTTTCAGATATGCTACATTGATATGTACAGAGCAGGTTCCCCAGATCCTCGTGGCTGAACTAAAAAAAAAAATTAAAGTTAATGTTAAAGTTTTTATGTTTGCTGAATTTCTGCTGAGTTTTTATGCAATTAAACTTTTTTTGTTTTTGTTTTTCTTATTAGCTTTTATTTATTGTAAGATTTTATAATCACGTCTTAATTTTATTTATCTATTTTTTGTTTTGCTAGATTGTATTCATTGTAGTTTCATTCTTTGAAGGACGCTTTATGTCTGATGTGTTTAAAGGAAAGGTCTGTGCCTCACTCTTGTTCTGCTCTTATGTTTGTACAAATATCTGACACACGTGGTGTGTACTGATGGGATGAAAAGAGATTTTGTTCTGATTGCTGTGATAAATGATTGTGCTGCTCCCCGTTGTGGCCACAGCTGAGTGTGCAGCAGCCTCAGAATCAACGTGTGGATTGACCTCTGCAGTGACGACGAAGCCTGAAGCAGACAAACACCACTCAGCAGTTAGTGCTTTGAATTATCTTTATTAAGTAAACTCTACACTTTTAGTATTGCTTTTATCTTTTTTTATTCTTTTCACTCTAAATTAGAACCTTCTGCAATCAGCACATATAGAACTTTTCAATCAAGCTACACTTTTTGAGGAATACAAAAATATCACAGTACATTTTCTACTAAGTCACCTTCACCTGTGAGGTCCAGAGCCAATCAGAGAGGCGGGTTTAGAACCACAGCAGCTGCCTAGACAGAGATGGAAACGTTGACATGTCTTAAAGTAACAGCACCATGGTCTGTGAGCTAACCACACTGAAGAAAGGGGCCACTCAAACACACTCATGTATCTGATTTCTGACAGGTCCGGCTGAGTGTTTGGACTCATGCATTACACAGATCAGTGAAGCAGGGCTTTCCAGAACCAAACCACGGCTGCATCTCATTCCTGGGGGCCTCTGTGTTACAACATCACAGCCTTTGTTAAGACTAGTATGTGTGCTATGAGACGAGTCATTGTAGTGGCATCGCAAAATCAGCTGTAGTCTCTTTTTGGAACACCTCCAAATTCAATCAGTGAAGTGTGAACCTGGAACAAGGTGGCCAAAAATGAGACACAGCCTCAGCCTGCGTGCCTCAGCCCTGCGTGGGCCCATCCTATCCACTGTGTGACACTGTGCTTCCCATTGAAAATATATTTGCCAAATCAACTACTTCACTCCCAACCACTTTTCAAAAAATCTTTCAACGACGGATGAATCTCATGTGGTCGTTGTTCAGTTTCCCTCCAGAGGGATGGGGGCAACACAGGTGTGGTACGCTCATCCCTGTTTGCTGCACCTGCACCTATTTTTCGCAACATGAGGATGAGCTCGAACTGACTCGTTTGGCAAATCTGGTTCGTTTTCACCACGTCCAATGAGGAGCAGAGCACAGCTGCTACCCTCAACCTTTCAGTGAGAAGCATCTGGGCCTGTGTGTGCTTTCAGTGATTAAGATGCTGTGGTATGGAATCGCACACTAATTAGTGTGTGTTACTGAGTATAGACAACTGGCGACTGTCAACGCTGAATTCAGTATTTTAGAGACTTTGCACGCTTGTGTTCAGACAGCGTTGCAGAGTGGATGTGGCATTTTTTTGACACCCACGGCGAAAGATTTGAAATGATACCCAGCCGTGCTGACGAGTCACACCTGATCCAGATGTTGGGACTGTTTGCACAGTGAGCTTGGCACAGCAGTGGATAGGTGGCCTCTGGCTCTGGTCTGGAGCTGTGTTCGTATCACTCCTCAGGCAGGCTGAAATGTAAATATGGATCCCACACAACAACAACAGCACCTTTAACATTCTCTCAGTTCTCTTCCCGTTCCTCTGCATACACGAGTCATATTTTATACAAAGTATCAAAAAAAGATCAAACAAAATACTGAAAAATCCTCACCCATACTCACAATATAATTTCTCATATTAAACTTTTTTTCCTTGCAAATCTTCCTCCTCTCCCTCTGCAAAGATTCTGATCCATAGTGACACGCTTTGGGCGATTGAGGCCTCACAGCACCGAGCACTCTGGACAGGAATGTTGCAGCATGAAAATGAACCACGCTCGAGTGGTTTCATTCAAAAACAACAAAACTAAACAAAACTACAAAACACTGGAAACGAAGTGAGGACTGAGAGTGAGAGATCCCCATCAATGTCTTCAGTTTAGGGGAAATGGAAGAGACGAGTTAGATGAAGAAAGGAAGGAGTACACTTTTTAATTCCACAGTTACACAAACATGAAAAACCAGAGTGAGGAGTCTGTCGAGAGCAGAAGAGAGCAGGAAGTGGACCCGGCTTCTCTTCGGAGCTCAGGGTGGACGAGCACACAAAAAAGGAAGTCTCTGTGGGTCGGGGGGGTACGGGAGCTGATTGTACTGCCTGTGTGCTGTGTTTGTTTGTGAGTCCACATAGCAGGGAGCAGGGTCCCTGACAGAACCAGGCAGCATGAATGTGGCCAGCTCAGTGCAATGGCAGTAGCAATGCTGGAGGCTGAGTTGGTGCTGGATGGGACTCCTGGAGCTCAGGGGGCCCCGGGACCAGCGCGCTCTCCCCGCTGAGCAACACGCTCAGGGGGAGAAGGTTGCCATCTCCAGGGAGATACGCTGCCACAGCTCCTTGGTCTGCTTGCCTCTCTTCAGGTTCTGCAGCACGTCGTTGAACTGCATCATCCCCACAGGCGTCAGGCAGAACGCACTCCGAGCACTGCGGATGATGTTGACGAAGTCATCGTAGTCGGCTGGGGTCAGGTGGATGAGCCGGTGGTGGATATACTGCAGAGAGAGGAGGGGGGGGTGAAACATGAAACTTCTTTCCAGGACTTTCTACCTGGTTTCTGTCAGCCTGTGTCGAGAGCAGAGCACAGAGCACCTGCTTGATGTACCGTTGATAGAAAAATACAAGTGTGACTCAACACCTCTTTAACCAACTCAACAACTGAGATTTATGTGAATGAAGTCCATCTAGCCCTTCATCAACACAGTGGTGCTGCACTCATGTCGTACCTGCAGGTAGGCCTGTTGGCAGCGCTGGACGAGCTGGTGGAAAGCGGGTGTTCGTAGATGGGCGTGGATGTGGGCGGGGTTGAGTCTCTGCAGAGCCTCCATGATGATCTCCTGCAGGACGAATGGACTGAGGACGCCTTTTGCTGCTCCCACACAGAACTGGTACACATAGTTGACTCCTGACGGGACGGACAGGCAGAGGAAACAAAGGGAGGCTGTTTAGCAAAGGGAGGCTGACAGCACTGTACTGCTCTGTTTTGTTCATGGAGCTTTACTGTGATGCTCACAGTCATTTAACTACAGAATGTGTTATATCGGTTCTTTTGTTCATCATAGTTTGCTGCTAGCTACAGCAGGCAGAGACTTTTTCACCGTGCTGCTGGTGAGGGATCTCCAGAGGAGGACAGCAGGTCAAACCAGCCACAACATAGTATAAACCACAAATCATCAACATCGTCTAACAGCTGGAAACAGAACATTTATTTGAGTTGCAGCACTGTGCATGGGAGGGACAACTGATCCTGCTCAGGTGGAGGGATATATTAAAAATTCTTCAATACACAGATTTTGATTTGAACTCTTGTTTGACTGAGGAAAGGTGTGCTGAAAGCAGGTAAACTGAGGAATATGGCTCATTTACACAACTTGATGAGGTTGCATTTCATGCAAGGGTTGAGACATGCCGAGATTCTATTGTTACTGAGCACAGTGGGTGATACTGTATGCATACGTGAAGAATGATTTTTAAATGCATGGGGCTGTATAGGAGGAAGAATCATTGTGACCTGCTGGAGGCAGCGTTGTTTCTAACTGATAAGCTGGAGGGACACTAAAGGCTCCATCTCAGTGTTTACATGGCCAGTATGTAACCTGACTTTAAAAGGTGTTATGTAGCCGCCTTTTCCCCCAAGCTAGCATGATGTGGGATCAACGGCTGCTTCAGGTCTTCCTAGTTTAATATGACACAGTATCTTCACTCCAGCTTTAAAGCTACAGCTTCTGAAGAACAGTTTGTTTGCTGAGGAAGTCCATGTCTCTGCAGAGCTGAAGCAGTTAACAACAAGATAACTAAATTCCTGCATCGGCCGAAGCGTCCCTCTGTTATTGTCCATTCATGTACATGCTCACCTAGTCTTGCAGCCAGTCCCAGCAGCCATTTGACATCCTCAGTGTAAGGTGGGCTCCTGGAGAAGTTGTTGGGGTGGTCGTTGTGAGCCCTCCTGCCCAGCATCTCCAATGCCAGCATGCCTTCACACAAAAGAACAACAGAGGTCACATTTACTCAGTTAAACCGCTGCATTGTGCGCACAACAGTCAGCACAATGTGACCGCACAACACAAACTTCTCACCAACTCTGTAGGCAGAATGCAGGTAGTGCAGGCCCTGTTGGCTGATTGGCTGGCTGTGCTGCTCGTCCTCAGCAGGGAAAGGAGTGCTGACCAATGAGCCAGGCTGGGAGGAGAGGGAGGGAAGAGAAGCCCCCTGTATGGCCTGGATAGTGGGGCCCGAGTGGACGCTGCCGACTGGAACACATGATGGAAACATCATACTGAAAAGAACTGACAAACACACAGTGAAGTGTGTGCTGTGTGTGTGTATAGTACTGACCTGCTACAGTGGTGCTGAGGGGCAGGCCGGTCTCAGTGTGGTATGGGTGGACGGCGATCTGAGTCATGGACGGTACAGGGACACCGGGGAAGGTCACAGCTGTGGCTGCCATGGGTGGCTGAGGGCCAGTGGCCACTGAGAACGGGTACTGGGCTCCAATGAAGGCTGGGTGCATTCCCTGCACATACACACACACACACACACACACACACACAAAGTTAACTTGAGTGACCTACACTAGCCTACGACTAGCACATCATTCATTTGTGGACACAAAGGGTTTGGACCTGTGGATACGCAGCCCCAGACACAGGGAAGACGGTGGGTCGGGGGACGTGCTGCAACGGGTGTCCCAGGTACTGAGGGGTGCACACGGTGGGGAGATGAGCCTGGATGGTGGTGTAGGGGTGCAGGCCCTGGCTGTGGGGATGAGCCATGGCCTGGCCGGGCATGGGGTGGGACTGATAGATGGTGGAGCCCACGGAGATGACAGGTACGACGGCTGCCGCGGTGACTGAGGCTGTGACTGTCGTCATCCCCTGAGACTCCATGTTGGCTCCGCTGTCAAGAACGCAATTGGACTCGGGGGGCCTCCTGCCCGAACCCCCGTTAGCGCCACAGCGGCCAGAGGTCTCCCGCAGCTGGCCCGAGCCCCCACCCACTGACTGCTCATACAGCCAGTACCACTGGTGAGCCACCTCAAAGAGAACCTCAGGGTACACGCCTCCACCCTTGGCTGCTTCCTCTACTGCCATGCAGGCCTTCTCCAGCATCACGTTGTCCTGCAGAGAGACAGGGACAGACAAGAAGAGAGTTGAGAGAAAATGTATGACGAGTGAAGCAAAGATCACAACAATTATTCTGAAGTGTAAACCGTCAGAACTCAGTACCTGCTCTTTGCACTGCACCAGGGCTCTCTGGATTTCATTAGGATTGAGGGCATGAGCATGAGGCAGGCAGCTCAGGGCCAGCTCTGCTGCCGCTCTAACCATGTTGGGGTCCCTGGCCCGCGACGCTCGGTCAGCCAAGGATGCCACCTCTGGAGGGGTAAGATGACCGTCCCAGCACTCCACCAAGATGTTGAGGGCAGCGCTGCCAATCTCCATGGCCTGACCTGAGAGAGGAGACGGGACACAGTTATGTGGGCAGGAAGGAAAGTGTCTGAGTGAAGGAGGAGGGAAAGCAAAGAAAGAGAACACCCCCCCTCACCTGTGATCCAGGAGACGTGGGAGGAGTAAGTCCTGGACAGCCAGTTGGGTGAGACGAAGTTATGGAGGCCTAGAGCATACAGGCCAATCTCAAAGGCACACAGGTGCAGGTTTCTGTGGGGCCCCTGGTGGCCCCCGCTGGCTGAGGGCTGAGTGAAGATGGAGGTGGAGGAGTTTCCTCCGGCTTTGATAAGCACCGTCTTGGCCAGCTCAAAGTAAAAATGAGCTGCTGCCTCCGAGGGCTGGTTAGGGACGTGGGGAGCGTGGCACTCTGGACGTCGCCCTTTGTACCTGAGCACAGGAAAATGTATGAGTGTGAATGAAGACACACACACAGCTTGTGTGCTTTTAACCGTCTGACCTGATGAGGAGGACATCTGCATTTACCTGCTGGTGTCGGTGCTCTTCGCCCTGGCACCACCCCCTGCCCTGCGAGACCCGCTGGAGGAGGAGGAGCCCAGCGAATCAGACGATGAGCTGCTGATGCTGTCGCTATCCTGACCCCGCCCCCACGATGTTGCTGCCCAGCCTCCACGGAGCGGCCGCCGGCTGAGGGTGGGGGAGCTGTCTGAGGTCGTCTCTGGTGCACTACTGTCAATACTCGCCATACCTACAACATGCACATCACACATCATGTCAATACATACAGCCTGGTTAAAACTCCAACCGCCATGTGAATATATGTTTCACTGGTACTAGAGACGGAGTTAAGTCTGTGTTTTGTGGAAAGGAACAGTGTGTACCCGTGTGTTTCTTCTTCTGTCGGACAGGTGAGCCCCAGCAGCGCTGGCTGTATCCACAGCGCGCTCCCAGTGCCAGCCGACTGGGCACTGTGGCCTCCAGCTTAAATGGAGCGGTTTCATTCTGCTGGTCGCTTGATGAAGGAGGCCCATCTGATACTGCAAGGAAAGATAACATGTTACCATAGAGTGATTACCCATTGCAGGTGCGCCACAAAACAAGACATGGCCTCCAGAGAGGGAGTGTAGGGTTCTCACCATGCTCCCTGGTCTCAGCAGTACTGTCCCCTGCTGAGCTATTCTGCACTGGGTTCAGTTCAGCCTGATGAGCCACCTCTTCACCAGCCAGTGCCACTGTAGAGGAAGAGCTGGAAGAAGAAGCTGCCACAGTGGTTGCAGATGAAGACGAAGGCGCATGTTTGGAGACGCCCCCCGTTGCACTGCTCACCCCGCCGTGGCTGGCGGCCGTGTGTTTGGACGGGCTACGCTGGCTGCCGGCTGCTGGCTTGCTGGAGTAGAAGGAGCTCAGGGTCTGGGGCTTGTGGGTCTGACTCTCCCTATCCAACAACTTATCCAGTATCTGAGTAGGGGAAGAGGAGAGAGTGAGAGGAAGGTGTGAGCTGGATTTATTTCTTCAGTCTGTTCAGACAGATCTGTAATCTGCGAGTGTTACTGAAACTTTCACACTTTGTGTTTGGAGCATCTGGATCTGCGCCCTGGATAACTGAGGAAAGTAGGTCTCTGATCCTGAACAACAACATTTTGAGTAAACTGTTACGGAGATATTCACAGATATGTAAAACTTTAAGATTTTTTGGGCGGATCAATCCGTCCACAGAGGGTTAGTTTATTTTGCAGTTCATCTGTGAAGCTGCACTTTGGCATTTATATTGTGCAACGCTGCTCTGCTGTCTGTCCAGTGTACAGGCGTTCTCTCTCATTTGGTATTGGAAAGATTTTCCGTATGGTTGGTTTAATATTCACTGTTAAACACACAGTTAAACACTACCTCCTGAGCCACAGCTGCCAGTATTTTCTCCAGCAGGAGCCATTCAGTGTATCTGTTTTCTGTAAAAGGCTTATTTCTGCTTGTTTTCTGTGTAAAGAACTTACAGGGTCTGACTCTACAATCCATCGTGTGTATACCACAGCCGAGAGAACAATTTGTAAATAGTAAAAACAGTAAATAATGTTCAGCTCCACACATTCTCTCATTCTGCTTCTAAAGTGAGAATCTCTGTGACAGCAGGAAGAACACTGATGACTGATTTCCTCTGCCTGGTGGAAGTCAGAGCAGTCATGACTGAATGATCACAGTAGTGATGGCGTACCTTTTTGAGCTTGCTCTGGTCATCCTTGTAGGTGATCATGAGAGCCAGAGCCAGGTCACCTTTCACACGTCTAGTTCCTTCACACAGCAGAGGATGCTCCGCTTCGCTTACTGTGGTCTTCATACCTGCAGACACACAGAGGGTGGAGACAGGAGGAAGGGTTAGAGCAAGACACGAGGGGGAGACCGGGTCAGGTACAGTGGACACAGAGGCAGGAAGGTGGGAGAAGTGGTGACGAGTGGAAAAAGCAGCACATCTCCTCAAACATCAAATTCAAGGACTTCCGAAGCCCAATGGCCTTTTTTCAATTTTTAAGGAGGCATGCACATGCAGAACGCTGCCCGTTTACTTCTGTCACGTTTCAAGGACCTGTGGTGACCGTGGAAAAGAGAAACATAAACAGTGAGTGTATCCAGACAGACACGAAGGAACGGGACAAGAATAAATTTACCGAGTGCAGCAACAGCAGCCTCGAAGCCCAGCTCCTCATCACCAGGCATCTCATTGTTACGGTTGCGGCTTGGTGGACGGGAACCCGTTGGGGACACAACTGCACAAACAGTATGGAGAAAAATGAAAGGGATGTTAGTTCTTGTAGTTCCCATTTAAGTCTTAATTAAAGGGTAGCTCAGTCGGTAGAGCGGCCGCCCCATATGCAAAGGCTCTCATGTCATTCCCCATCTCTCCCCATATTTCCTGTCACTCTTCAGCTGTCTCTATCTAATAAAGCTTGGAAAGGCCAAAAAATAATCTTAAAAAAAGTCTTAATTCACACACATAAAAAGGTGTCACACTCTGAGCTGCCACTTACTCAAAATCTTATATTCAGTCTTATATTTTTGTATCAAAAGATAAATAATCTTGTCAAACATCATTTGCATTGGGTCACAACACTTGCAGTGGCCTAGTGGTTGACACATTCCATGTAACTCCTGCTGGTGGTGTACAATGTCCATGGAAGTTCAATGTTTGAAATCCTGAACTCTAAACGTCCGCCGGTCAAACAGTAATTGGTGCTTACCTGGGGTACAAAGTACATCAAAGATAAAGCTAGCCAGCATGAGAGGCAGCACAGGTCTGTAATCACAGAAGTTTCCATCTCTGAGCTGCTCGGCTCGCTCTCTGATGGCCGACATCTCCACCAGACCCAGAGGGATCTTCTTCAACAGGGCCACCACCTCAGACTCCTGGTAGGCTAGCTTCACCTGGACACACACACGCAGATGCAGTCAATATGTGTGGTACACTTTCATGCCTGCACAGTCTGTAACTGTGTCCTCATAGTTTGGACATACCATATGCATTAGACACACTGGGACAGTCTATTCAGAGTGACACACTCAGTCTTCACTGAAACAGATGTAATCCCACCAAAGCCCTGAAGCGCTACCGTTTCTTCTTTTAAGTCTCACTGAATAAACTTTAAACCCATTAAATAAGTGTTGTGTTGTAAGATTTGAATAATTAAATCTGGTGTCAACATTGTGCTGACTGTGTAAAATACACAAACGTTACAAAGATCTGATGGTGTGCTGGTCAAGGTGCTGGCAGGCTTACAACAACATACAATTTGCAAATACATCAGGCCAAAACAGTGCTAACGCCCTGAACATGGCATGAAATAACGGCTGAAACAATCAGTTGATCGATTAAGTCATTGACAGAAAGCCTGACAAAACATCAGACGTTAATGGATATCAAAGAGATTAACTGAAAAAAATAAATAGAAAAAAACAAATGTCCCAGGGAGCTATTGTAGAAACATAGTAGTAGTTCAACATGGCCATGTAAGAGAATCCACAGCCTCTGTAGATATAAAAGGTTCATTCTAAGGTGACAGAAACACAATGACTCTTCTTTTCAGGTTTTATAGCATCATTAACTGTTAACAGACAAAATAAAGTGTGTGTGTAATCATGTGAGAGTCACGGACCTCCAGAGCTTTGGTGGATGCCGGTGGTCTCTGAAGTTCCAAGGAGAACATGCCAGTGCTGAAGGCCAGGTTGTGGAGCTCCAGTCGCTCGCTGAGAACAGTGAGGAGGAAGGCGGCTTTCGATAGTGTGTTGGTGGCTACCTGCGTCTGGCGGCTGGTCGACACTTTGCTCTTCTTGCCCTAAATCCGGAAGCAATAATGACGTCAGAACATGAGACACAACTTCACTTCTGACAGGCAGATTCACACTTTCTTCAACAGTTTATGTATGTTACTCATTCACAATTTGGCACTGTAACAAGGCCAATGTAAAAGAGATATTAGAAGAATCTGATGGCTTTCCTTCATGAAGAAAGGCTCAATATCCCACTACATAGTTCAAGATGCTGACTGATGAGTTTGGAAGATTGAGACTGTACAACAGAAGGAGAGAAGAGAAGTCAAATGACATTGGGGAATGTGTTTCAGGGTGCCATGAGTTGTGACTGCATCTACCTTAGTCTGAGGCTGCTCCACCTTCAGGTCTGGAGGGTTGGCTAACAGGTCTCTGGCCAACTCCACGGCCAGCCGACAAGCCTCGTTACTGTAGCCGTGAGCATGGAGGGCCTCGGCACATGCAAACAGCACCTGCACGCACGCACACATATGCACACAGCAAACAGAATTCAGGTCAGCCTGGGGTACACATCTGTGCTGAGTCTGCAGGTTCTTTTGTCTGATGTCAGGTGTAAACACAAGTGTGCCAACAGAACTACAACGAGCAAAGTGTTCAATTCCTGACATGACGAAGTTGAGCTAAAAATAGATGTCTAATAATAAAAACGATGATGAAATCTAAGTTTTATTTTGTTAATGAGATGAAACAGAGCGAAGAAGTTAGTGGAACATGCATGATGTTGATTGATCAATGATTCAGAGAAAATAGAGCTACAGTCATGTGTGGGTTGTGTTTTTTTCAAGACCCTCACCAAGCCAACTTGAAAATCATCCAATAATCAATGACCTGAACCTGATCTGCAAACTGCCACATTTATGCATCAGAGGCAGGACTGAGCACCGCGACTGATCCTGCTGCTGCGAGCAGCCAGAAGCTGCCCACAGGACTGCAGCAGAGGCTAAATGCACAGACCAACTGTTCCAAACGTGTTCTTTAATGCTGAATATCTGCGAAACACAGAACCCTTCATTTTTGTCTGTACATGCTCTTCAGCACATGGCCTTCTGGTCTTCTTCCTTACCTCCATGCGCCCTTCCTGCTCCAGCGGTTTCATCCCTGCGAAGATGTCTGGCTCCTCCTCTTGGTGGTTTTCAGCCAGCTGTCTGTCTGCTCCCTCCTCTGAGGCAACACCCAGGTAGTACGCCTGATAGTCGTCCTCACCCACAGCCTCTCCTCCCGCAGCTCCACCTGCTCCTCCCTCTGCTCCTGGGTTAGCTGGTCCACCTGCTGCTGACCCGCTCGCTGGTGCTGCTGCTGCTGCTGCTGCTGGTGCTGGTGCTCCGGCAGACACCGCTTCTTTGCGGCCCTGCGGCAGTGGCTTGGCGGATGCGTCAGCGGTATCCGATCTTGGCGCAGCAGTGGAAGGCTGGTTGCTGCCGGCCGAGTCTGCATCTTCATCTTGGTTCTGGACAGGCTCCACCTCCAGCTCTACTTCCTTCTCTGTGGCGTTTGGCATGTCCATGACAACCACCACCGTCTCTTTTGGAGGGAAGCAGGCTGGAGCGGCCTCTGCAGTAGGAAGTGCAGCTGAGGCGTGGCTGACGCGCTTCGTCTCAAACATCTTGTTCCCCCCGCTGCTGCTGTACTTGCGTGAGTCTCGGAGCAGCGGGCTCGGGGAGGGCAGCATCTCGGGTGGCGGGGGAAGAAATTCAAAAGTGTTGCTGGCCTCAGCGCCCAGAGCCAGACTGCAGCCATCATCCAGGCTGAGCTCAGCCAGGTCCGGCTCCAGCGAACTGTCCTCACTGCTGGTTCTCCTCTTGGCACTGGCATGCTTACTGCTTCCTAACCCTCCACTTCCTCCAGGACCTCCTACAGAAGCCCCCTTCCCACCTCCTTGGGTCAATTTCAGCTTCCCTCCAGAGGAGGAGCCCGGCCCTTTGTACATGCACTTCCCTCCTCCATCTTCCAGGGCCAGAGAGACACTCCCTCCAAGACGGACCAGCATCCCACCTCCTCCACTAACTGACAGACCCTTCCTCTTTGTCAATATGGTCTCCTTGGGTCGCACTGCCACCTCCTGGTGACCACTTCCTCTTCCTTTAAAATCTACTCCAGCTCCACCTTCAACTCTTGTCCCCCCTGGCTCAGAAGATTCTGCTCCAGCAGCAGCTTTGGTTCCTCTTTGGAGCTGCACTGCCCTGGACCAGCAGAATGTGGCACTCTTCTTATCAGCACTGCAGTAGGTGATGCCTTCCAGAGGGTAGGCCACCTCCCAGTTGAAATAGCAGGACTCCACAGCAGGCTTGAAGCCCTGGAACAGTTTATCCAGGGACTTGCGATGTTGTCCCCGCTTCACTATCTCGATAACTTTCAGGTGCCACTGCTTCAGCTGGCCTGCCAGTTCCAGACGCCTGGAAGAGATCACACAGTCTTTATTTTTAACCCGAGTGCCCACTTAACATCTACTCCTATCTGAAATGTGTTTGTCTCAGTGATAAAGGTGCTGATATTACATAAGCAGCATCTCTGACCTGCAGGGGCTCATGGTGGGGTCGAGCACTGCCAGCCTCCATAGCACCACCATCTCATCACACATGCTGGCACAGGCGTGAGCTGCCACCTCTGACTGGCCGTTGCTGCGCCCGGTGTGGCCACTGGCACTGCTGTGGGACGCTGAGGTCCGAACACTGTACCACCAGCTGATGATCTGAGCACACACAGACAGACAGACTCTGTGAGTAATGTTCTGTTTAAAAGGTCAACAGGTGAAATATATAAACATGTGTGTATACACATGTTGTTGTTGAGGACCTGTTACCTGTTCGTAGGTGAGGCACTGCTCGGTGAGGATCTCGAGCAGCGGGGCGGCATTGCTGTCCCGTCTCTTGAACATCTCCCTGACGATGGACAGAAGGTTCCAGATGCCCTCTGGCTCTCGGCCCCTCAGAGGTCGCAGCAGACATGCCCACTCAGCGGCGGCCGGCGGCTCAGTGGATGACAGGTACATGGAGTTTACATCACTGTGGATAACACATGCACAGACAAGCACAGTCAATACTAGTTGTTCTGTAGCCATCCATCAGTGTGACTTTAGAAATGTTTCATGCTGCCATCAACAGATTGCCAGTGTTACTTTATTTATTTACAGTATATACACTTTATTAACCTGCTTCCTGCTAACAACACTCGCTGTTAGTAATCATACACACACCTGCTGTCTGCAACTACAGACTGATCTGAGCTGGACCTCCCTCCACTGTATTAAGTGACAGCATATTCACAGAGTGAAGTGAAGCCTTTAAGGAATGTGTGAGATCTACCTGAAGACAACAGGTGAGGGCCCACAGAACTTGTGTAGAGTCTTCTTGATGTTGTCACTGAGGGTGGACTCATCCAGATACCACGTGCTCTGGTCAGACGCTGAAGGGCCTGCTGTGGGGTCTGCATGCATGCACACACACACACATACACACACACCATACAGTGTGAATTCCAGCTTTCTTTGAGTTTCACAGTGCCACAGCTGAACTGACTGTAGAGTCTGAGATCTGTTTTTCTAGATGGACAGCTCTTAGAGGTAAATTGCATTTCTTGTTTAATCCTACCACACAATTCTGGTCCACCACAGCTTCCCATCCGGCCCATAAAATTGCCACTGATTTCAATATTTATATAACTGCGGTGTTACAATTGTAAAACTGCTGAATTGAGTTACCGCTAATTAAAAGTCAACATTTTGCTGTAGCTTCAATTTAAAAGGATGAAAATGCTAACACATCAGTTGACTTGGAATATAAAGCAGTAGTCACAGGAAATGTAATGTGTTTGTCAGGGAGTGATGAGTTAGCTGTGACATGAAGAGCTGCAGGCGACAGGCTGCATACCTCCAATACAAAAGCACACAGAATCACATGCACATTAATGGTGCAACTGCATAATGGCGTTTACAGGGTTAAGCTAATTAATACTTCCTGCCAATCAGGACTACATTCTGCAGTTACATCTCCAGCATTAGAACCATGGGTAGGCTGACATATGTTAATAAAGGACTTTAATTTTTGAGAAAATGTGTGAAAATATTAAACAATAATGGGCATTTATTTGAAAGTCCGGCTCCTAAAGTGTCCTCTCATACAGGAGACACTGTTATCAGTGACATTACTGCCATCTGCCTGCAGAAATGTGTAATAACGTGCTCCACTTTCTTATCTTCAGATGAAACATTGTACCATCACACAGTGAACATCAGTTCAGGACAGTTCAAGCTTGTTGTCATTACTGCTGCTGTACCTGGAGCTCCACACACGGTGTTGATGGCAGTGGACTGAGAGGACAGCAGCTCATCCAGCAGCCGCTGAGCTGTTGGTAGAATCTGAAGACAAAAAAACTGAATGAATATCAAACATGCACAGAGATGTGTTTTGCAATATGTTCAAGAGTTCGGTCTCTGAAGAGAACGTCTGGTTCAGGACTTGTTCAAGATGTTACCTGCTGAGGCAGCTCACTGATGAGGTACTGGGCAAACTTTTGGAGCTGGTCCCTCTGCAGCCTGGACAGAGACTCAGAGACAGGAGCTCTCAGACATACTGCTGATGCCTGCAGGAACACACATGCAGACACACAGACACACACTGCAATGAGTACAAACACATAATACTCACTATATCTCACTGCATCGCTCTCATACTCAGTTCCCTCTAGGCAGGGGTTAACTGCAGAACGATCCAAGAACGAATTAAAGGCCTTTTGCTGTCCCATTATCAACTGATCAGAGCTTAAAAGGTAGAGTTTACATTTATTTCTTAATATTAGACTATTATTATTAATTATTTAACAGAATTATTTATCATTGTATTTAATTGTATTATTGAGTTGACAAACAGTCAAAGGCTGTGTTCAGACAGGAACTGGTGCCGCAGCAAAAACAAAGGTTTTTCCATTCATACATTTTCTTTCAAGATTAATCACTAATTATTTCAGCCCACTTTGACCTACCTCCTCCTCATCTGATGGTACATTCTGTGGTCTATTATTACTTCTGTTTGGCTTTCTGCTCATAAAATGAGATTGATTGATTTCATGAAATGTGATACGGACTGGTAGAGCTCCTTACATTATGGATCCTAAAGAGGCAGAGTGCGACCACATGGGCACACCATTTGGCCCCAGCGCCACAGGTGCAGCTGCAGGAAGTAATGCGGCAGCGGTCAAACATGACGGCCACGTTGTAGGCTCCTTTAGGCTGACCAGCCTGGCCAGACACCACTGTGGCACTGAGATGGAAGCCTAATGAAAAGAGACAGTCACAGAAAGGCAGACAGAGAGAATCAACAGGAATGTGCTTGACAAAGAAAGCTCTTGTATACTGTACAGTGTCTTCAATATGTCTATCTCTAAGACTCAACCCACCGATCTGCAGCGGGTCTTTGACAGCTCTGATCCTGTAGAGCTGCTCTCCACGCTGGAATTCATCTGGACTACCGTTAGCAAGGCAGGAATATAACCTGCAGCAGGAGACAAAGGAAGGTGTGAAGGGAAGATGAAGAGAACCAAATCAGTCAATCAAAATAAGTAAATCTACAATGGCAAATCCTGTTCATCCATCCATCCTTCCATCGATTTTATAAGCCTATCGCCCTGCTTAGAGTTTGTGGTATACACAGACATAAGATGATGCCAGAATGTTAAGAAAGATGCCGATGTCTTTACATTCTTCAGACGTTTCTGTAGAAAGCTCAAACCATGTGTTTAATGCTGATAAGACAAGATGTTTCTTTTTTCCTCAAAAATCCATCATTTATTTTGCATTCTTCCGCCACACATACACATAATGGTACCGACAGCGAAGCTGTGCAATCTATAAATATCTGGGAACTGTGTAGCCAGCAGTCAGAGTTTTAAATGAAGATAAAAATGGGCTACTTGAATCAGAATAATGTATTTTTTCTGTTGAAGACAGGAGAACTATTGTAACATTACAAACTTTATTCTTCTGTAACGCGGTTGTTCTGTGGGCATTGTTTCACTATCAGGTGCTTCACCATATTGCTCATTGGGTTTGCTGGAATTACACTCAACAATCACACACAAGTCAACTGCAACTATAACAAGATCAACTTTTCTTATTGTGAAGCCCTCTCTTGAAAAGACACAGTAGAATCGATGCAGACTGACTGCAGTGGAGTCTGTGTACTACCTGTTGCTGAAATGAGAACAATATATAACAGACTAAAGCTTTGTGGTTTGGAGTCGGTGTGGGAATGTGCTTTCTTTTCATCGATTAGATGATGCATGAAAGAAGTGAAAAACCTCTCATGGCTGGCAGAGTATAAGCAAAGTCTCTTTAAGTGTCATGTTTACATGATTGTCACTTCCCCAACATAATAAAAGGTAGACACAAAAAAAACAAACAGTGGTCTTACCTGATGTCCTCCTCATTCTCAGGGAAGCTCCAGTAGGCGATGCGGAGCTGGAGCTGTTCTGGGACAGGGGGGTAGACCTTCTCCACCACCTCAAACGGGATGTGGAATGCTACCTGCTTTGCTGACAACTCCACCAGTGGAATCACCTGGCCATCTGAAGAAGACCACAGAGGAGAGGAAGATTAGTTCGGTCATCTAGATTGAACAAGAAAGCCTGAATCGTTGGTACAGTCTGTATACTGTCATTACTGCACGCGGTTGGTTGAATGACCTCAACTACCTGACAGAAAGTGTTGAAGAGTGACTCAACGGCAGATTGAACAGCAGTGTTCAGCGTTCCTCAGCTCCATGTGAAGGTTTCAGAGGTGAAAGAGACTGAACTGCACCTGTAGAATATTTTTTCTCTCATTTCTTCCTCTCAGAGTTTGTCCTTCATTCATGCTCCTTAAGTAACTTTAACTTTTTTATATATATGTAAAGATCAGTTTTTGGCTTTTTCCAAGCTTCATTGACAGAGACAGCTGAAGAGTGACAGGAAATGTGGGGAGAGAGATGGGGAATGACATGCGGCAAAGGGCCACAGGTCGGGACTCGAACCTGGGCCAGCCGCAGTGAGCCTTCAGCATATGAGGCGGCTGCTCTACCAACTGAGCCAAGTGCCGCCTCCTTAAGAAGAACTTTAAGACATCATACACCCGCACTGCTGTAGTATTTGAGACTGATCTCAAACGTTCTGCTTCAAATGCAACCAATAACTTATTTCTAATTTTAAAATGTTGTAGCAGTTAATGGTGGTCTTGACTACAACAATGTCAACCTGCAATGTGAGTCAGGTCTTATATTTAAACTAATTAGTTTTAACAAGGTCCCCTTGGCTTGTGTGTGTGTGTGTGTGTGTGTCTGTATAGAACTAGTTTATCTATTATCATCATAATTTATACAGTATATATTTTGTAGAGGATCCCTACTCTGCCTGAATCTAGAGTCTCCTGACAGAGGCTATGACATGCTGTACACATGGTAAAGCCCCTTAAGGCTAACTGTGATTTGTGATATTGGGTTACCATATAAAAATAAAAGCCTTGACTCTTTGGATCCGCTCTGACTGTTTTCAGTGTTGTTTCTTTGTTTTGGATCCTTTTTTTTCTTTTCACAGGGTGACATCAGGCTCTAACAAACTAGTCCTGTGTTTACAAGACCCTAAGAACAGCAAAATCATCGATTTACTATCAGAGTGTAATGTACCTAACATCCTCTGGGGACCAGCACAGCTACACATTTGTAATTTTGTTGAGGTATAAAATACCGATGATAGAAAAACCTGTGACTAACAAAGATATCAAATCAGACTGTGCACACGCGTGTGTGTATGTGTGTGCAGAGAGGGAGCCGTCTCCAGAAGAAAGGGCAGCATAAGCACAATGACCGAGTCTTATTGAGAGCACAGTGGTCTGCCACTGAGAGAAGAAAAAGTGATGGGTCTCAGATTACAGACCTCATTTCCAAGCCACTACTTGTGCTTCTGTTTACCATATATGGAGGAAAGTACTCTGTTCATATAATGCCATGCATGGTGTAAAGGCACAGGAGCTCATGGTTACAGGCCATGGGAAACCCATCAAGACGAGCAGACTAGCATCACTCATACGTTATGTGGGAGTAAATCAGTGAGCTAAGCCAGGTGGTGGAAATCAGAATCTGCCATATTGTGCAAGTATGTGCACACATTGAAGGAATTTGATTCCAGTTTTTTCATTGCTGCACAATGTACTCACAGAGAAAGACAGAGAGCTGAGAACAAAGACAACAAAGCTGAGCAGAGGTATACATAAACACCATCATGTGCATACAAATCACGCCTTTACTGTTACAAACGTGGCTAGTTCATTTAGCAAAGGCTGAAATCTGTTAGATACTGTAGCATTTGCTACAAGATAATTGATTCTATGCAAACTCAAACATCATGAAGGCCCAAGTAAACCTTGTCTTCCTTCCTTCCTTCCTTCACTCACAGCAGTAAGACTGCTCTCATTAGACTTCTGAATTATGTAGAAACTAATTCAGGCAACACACACACACAAACACACACGGACCACTAAAGTGAAGCCTGAGTGTAATTTTCAGGAGGACAGAGCTCAGTCTGTCCGTCCTGAGTGCACTGAACAACATATGAACATATATGTGTTTTCATTACACACTTTATATAATTAAAAGATGTATTGGTGGTATTGTTGCTTGTACAGAAAATGTTTCAGCCTCAGTGAAATCAGTGATACATGCTGATATTGCTATGAAGTATTTTTGTTGGAAGTAATTCAAGAGACAAATGTAGGCAACAATTATTAAATTTTATGTCAAATATGCTAAGCAGTATAATTTTCAAGTCTACAAATACAGCTGACTATTACTGCTGCTGTACTATTAAACTTCTCTTTTCCACTCATCGCAGGAAAAAAAAAATGCAGTGTTTTCCTTTTGTGCAGCAGCTCATGAATGAATGGTAAAGTACTCAATCTTTAGGATTACATCAGAGTATTTGTTGTCTTTGAAATCAGTGGTGCAGCCTGGCTTATTTTATGAATAACAATGAATTAATCATATGTGTGCAGATTACCATCTGCATGTTGTGTACATTACAGTGTTACTGTATAGTGAGAAACTGGGACAGTCTGACTGTCCAACAGCAAAGAGCTAAAACTGGCTGGGTAGTAACAGAGTTCATGTTGCCGCTCTATAATTGGCTGTGGCAGGTGAATGACAGCAAGCTCTCCACCAATCAGGTGCCAGCACAGGGGGAAGCCACTTCAACAGCTGTTCCTTTGTAGCTAGCTGATGTCTTTTCCCTGGATCACTTGTTGTCTCGCTGCCTTCCTCATTTCCTCCCTCTGTCCATTCCTCTCCACAGGGTGCACTCCATTAGCACACTGACGTACACCTATGGTGCGCCGGGTGGGATCTGCTCATTGTTTAAAAGCTGCCCGTGCTGCTATAAACACCAGATCCTCTGCTCTGTTTAAGTGGCGGGTAGGTTTACTTTGAGCACTCAGCTGATACAAAAGAACCCAAACAGGTTCAGTACTGACACCCCCTCCACAAAGCCCACCTCGGCTCTTGAAGAATTATCGATCTGTCTTTATTTTGGTATGGAGGATGAGATTATTGAATGGATGAAGCGGGAATGTCTGCTCCACTTGTTCAGCTTCCGCCAACAATTACTGTCACAGGCAGCTCAGTGAATTGGTGTGGCAGTTATGCTGACTGTGCCATGCTGTCTTTGTGTCCCTCCTCTCACCGGTAAAGATTTCCTCCTCCATTTCAAACACACTCGGGCTGCTCTTCACAGCCTCTGTCCTGACGGCAGAAAATGGAGTGAACCCATTCTTTTTTTCAAGGGAAGAGTTTGGTTACATACTACTTCCTGGACAGTGTGAAGTCAATTTAGGGCTCTTGGTGCAGCACAGTCCAATAACGGTTCAGTCAATTACTTTGTTGTGCGACAGCTTCTTCATTACCTGTTTGGTGACATTTAAGGCAAACACAAGTGCGTGGAAAATGGTGACACCCCCGATGTTTCAAATTTACAAATGAAACACATTTTATATCATTGTATCTTCAATATCTATTATTATTATTATTATTATTATTATTATTATTATTATTCCCTTTTCAAGCTTTATTTTGACAGAGACAGCCAAAGAGTGACAGGAATGTGTGGAGAGAGAGATGGAGAATGACATGCGGGACATGACATGCCTCAATTTGGATTCAAACCCTGGGCTTCTAATAGAATAGACTAATAATCAATTTAAGAAAGCTGGAGCCCAAATCACTTATACTGTCTTTTAGTTTGTATAAAGACAATTTAAGTACTTCTTGTCTCAACCAGCTCTCTCCCATACACTTGAGGATGGCCACACATCAGACGCACAGTAGCAGAAATGTGGCCACACCGTGTCCAATAAGCTCATTAATGATTACAAACTATAGGCTTCGCCACATGCTGCTTTAATTGCTGCTGCTGTCTCTGGGGCACACAGGTTCTCCCTGATGAAAACACACAGCGTATACCTGCCCATACCATATTTGTTACCCCCCCCCCCCAAGAGTTTTTTCAGCTGCCTGACAGATGGCCGACAGGTTTTGAACACACCTGTCTCAGTTATGTGCTCCATGTTATGCTCCTGAAAACACTGCATGTTGTAGAACAGGCATGGGCAAACTGTTCCACAAAGGGCCGGTGTGGCTGCAGGTTTTTGTTCAAACCAACTAACACACACCAACACACAGTTTGACCAATCAACTCTCTGAAGACTGAGATCAGTTGATTAAATGAGCCAAGTCTGGTGTGCTGCTGCTTGGTTGGAAAGAAAACCTGCAGCCACACCGGCCCTTTGTGGAACAGTTTGCCCATGCCTGTTGTAGAATGATTCTCTCCTCATATCTGATATCTGCTGTTAAGAAGGTGAAACCTCTGTTCTATTTGGCTGGGCAGACTATTGCATTGAAGAGCTGGCTCTCCATGTGCACATCAGAAAGGAAATGAGAACTTCAAACATGACTGATTGATATCGTTGATGTAACACAAAATCAAATTATTATGTTGAATGTAAAAGGACTCACTTGCAGTGACAAGCCCAGAAAGAATTAATACCAACTGCATTGTTCAGTCTCCATGCTGTCGTCAACCTGATTTCTAGCAGCAGCAAGTGACCAACCTGCTCAGCACCAAACAGCACACAGACAAAGTCAGGAACTAGCTGATCCACATATTTGTCCGGCGTGTTGGTGGAGACCAAACCAGATCCAAAGGAACAGTGAATATTGGATTTATATTCATCAACACGTTCATCGAACACAACTCTCCAATTGGAAGACTGAATAAGAGAGATATGGAGGCCACCCAGGAGATTTACAGTTTTCTGATGGACTCCAGATTAGCTGCTGTTAGCTAGTTGGGCTAGGTTAGCCATTCAGCTAGCTGTCTTACCCTGAGATGGCACCTCAAGAAATTAGCAATAGCATTCTGCTTTATCATAAAGGCTCGGCTAAACCAAGAGAGAATTTCCATCGCAACTTAACCAACAGTAACAACACAGGAAAAGGAACCCTGCCTGACCTGAATGGAATGGAACCTTAATTAGTATCACTAGTACTAAGTGGTGGTATTTTTACTAAAACTGATTATGCACGTCACAGTCATTAAAGTGACATTATTATTCAGACTATAATCGTACTGTCCCCACTCTGCTTTCATTTCATGGGAACTTCAATGGGATCAGTCTGATTTAGTCTTTAATCTTTACTTTACATCTGATCAGTGCCATTTGTGTTAGTTCTTTTGAACTGTCTGTCTATCTGCCTCTTGCTTTGTACCTCACTGATGAGCCATTCATAAATTATCCACAATATTCTGCAGATATTGATGAAATCTTTCTTGGTAGGCAGTTGGGTTAGGCTGCCTTACAGACTAATTCTCAGGTACATTTTTGATGAGGTATGAAGGCTTAGAGCCCTTAGAACAGTACTCGGTGCTTCCATGTTCTCACATGTACACATGTGGCCATCACAAGGCCCGAGACAATCTGTCAGCTGATAGTCCTGTCCAGGGCACCTCAGTGGCTCACCTGTTGGACAGCGAGCTGCTCCTTTCTAATAAAATGCCCAAAAAGTCATCTAGAATAGTGTCACCTGATAGTCCCGCTGTCAGTGGGCCAGTTTTAATATCGCAGGGAGAAAGGTTAAAACAAGCAGCAGCCACAGTGAGCTGTTAGATGAGCTGCAAGAACTTCAGTGTGTGGGCTGCAGTCGGAGCTGCAGGTGACATGACACCCTGGAACTTTTTACCGTACACACTCGTTACAAACAGAAATTCACATCACATCCATACAAAAAGATAGTTTGAAGTTCTTGAACCACCTGGGTCCAATATGCTGCGTACTTTTAAGTCAACAAGAGTTGTTTTCATCCTCCACAGTCTGTACAGACCAGTACAGAGATAAAGCCAGCTCCCGTGAAACCTCTGACAAAGACAGAGCTGCTTCGAGCACTTGGTGCTTTCATTACTCTTTGTTAAGAAACGAGACATTCGGGGGACACGTTGGGTTTGGAATCTCTTACTAAACATCATGTGGGTGACTGTAGACATACAGCGGAATTCAGAGAAGAGTCGACTTGATTTTTGATATTAAAGTCATAATCTGATTTCGATTTCAGTTTTGTTTTCTCCACTGACAGCTCTGCTTTTTTCATTTCATTATTGAGTCTATCACATGTGAGGGTTCTCACAAAATCCACAATATGTGATGTGATGCCGACTGTGACAATGCAGTTGCTTTGTAGGGTCAGTCTTATTTTGTTCCTTTGCACACCGTGTAGTCACCATAGACTATAAACAGTCCACAGGATTCTGAAGAGACGTGTGAAACTGTGTGGCGCTGGTGCCGCCATTTTGGCAGTCCTTGTGCCACCATCTAGTTAATCCAAAAATGGGCAAAGAGGTGAAGCATGGGTGGAGCTGAAATGGGCTCAAACAAAGCAGTTATACTGGTACCCACCTGTCAATCAAAGCAGCCACGCTGTTAATTCTGCATAACTTTAAGCCTTAATATCATTTGAAGTTGTATATAAATTCACCCTCAGTACAGTTGTCATGAACGGGGAAATTAGCTATAGAGACCAAAAGTGTTTTTTGTACCAGCCTGTAAACATGTTTATTTCTGCTGTGAAGTTGGACATTTGAACATGGGGACTTATGGAGACTGACTCACTTCTGGAGCCAGCCTCAAGTGGACATTGTGCATGCATATTATTTTTCACATGGGCGTGATGACAAAGCTACCCTACTCTGCCTCTGAGTGGTCGACAAATGTATCATTACGGATATATTTTAGTAAGTGTAGACGATTATTTTGAGCTTCATTTGAGCAGTAGCTGGGATATTATTAGACGTTTCTTGATCTCGAGAAGCGGTTCGATTTTTTTCAATTTAAAACTGAAAGACACCATTATTAACAAGACACATTTTAATCTTTGCCACAAACTGTGAGGCATTCAAACTAAACTTTCAAATACAATTCACTCCATTTGTACTAGCAGAGGCCTTTTTTATTCTCACCGAGCTCTTATTCTGATAGTTAGCAGAGTGAAACACGGCCTGTGAAAGCAACTAGTGTCACTCTCCAGCAGCACTGGTTGCTGTTCCTGTTGCGCACAGACTTTCTGCTTGTTGATGGCTTTAGTAAACAGGAACATGGAAGAGTCTCTGGAGAATAACCCCAGAGAAGAAGCCTAAGGTTGCTGTGAGGCATCTGTAGCCAGTGGGTTACACATTCCCTAGACACTTCCATAACACTGCAACGCTCATAATGATGAAAACACACAGTACGAGTGTTCTTCCAAAAAGGTTTTCAGATCAGCAAGGCCGGGGCATTAGTCTGTCGACTGACTGTGAAAAACTGCCCCTGTGCTTTTGTTCAAGTGCCCCCCCAAAAAAGGTTCAGTGACTAACATGTCAGTGAGGTTTCAAACATGTGCACAGTGATAAAGTGACACAGATAAGTGGAGCAGATGGACGTCTGAGCTGCAGTAATATCAGTTACAGCCACAGTGTTTGGAATATGAGCAAACTAACTTTCTGATTTGTATATTAACTACACAACAGCATCTTTTAGACTGTTTTTTTCAGCAACAGGTAAGACTGCTGGTGTCTTTAACACTCCAGTCAAGTCTTTCACACTCACCATGGAAATTGACTAAAGTGTTCAGAATGAATGAAAATGTTAGTGTGTGTTAAAGTGTGTGTTATCGTCCAACCTTTAATCTTGACAGTCGGGGAGTTGGGTCCGGCGGACTGCTTCCTCCATCCCCTCCAGTTCTGACAGAGACTCTCGGCCTCTGAGATGAAGGAGCACAGAGAGTCTTCCTCGAACCGGTCCGAGTCTTCGAAGGAGAACCTCTCCCCATCCTCCCACTCGGCGAACATAAGTTCCATTACATCCACTTTTTAACTGCTTCGGAGTCCAGAGGACTGCGACTTGAGGCCACGGCCTGTTTTTCTTCGGTCTTAAAAATCAGAGGGGGGGAAACCCGAAGAACAGTGTCCAACACTCGGGGAGAATCAAGAGTCTGAAGACTGGGGGAGGGGAGGCCACTAGCAACCAAAACACAGCTGAGAGGCTTACCGCTGGGCCCTCGAACACAGCTCCATAATACAAACTGTGACGAGGCGGAGGTCTCCTTAAAACAGTCTGCAAGGACGTACACACAACTAAACTACAACTACAGAGCGTCGATACGACACTTCCCCTGTGTTTTAGAGCTGCTTTCTATTCAAGTAAAACAACACGAGTGGTTTAAATGGATGTATCAGTCCGCTCCATGCTGCCTGATTCTCTTTTACAGCCTGTTACTTTGAACAGGAGCTCTGTTTGACTGCACTGTAGCCGACTGCTGCCGCTGAGAGGACAAACGAGCCAAACACACACACACACACAGACACACGCACACCTAAGTGTGGTTACTGTCAAACACAGCGAACAGTAGAACTGAGCCAAACCGACTAAATCCACCCACCGTGCGGCTGACACACGACATATAGCTGGCTGGCCATAAACACTGGCTGGGGCAGCGACGTGATTAAATCTTTAAGAAGTCATTAAGTTGTTTTCATCCTCTCTGTTCAGCTCGATATCCTTTCTGTAGCACTACCCCAGGTCCTCACAGTGTTTACTCTCTCTCACAACAAAATATTCCTAAACGAGTCGACGTCAACACACACACATCTTACTGCCAAACGTCCTCTTTGTTCTACATTTAGTGTGCTGGTTATATGTTCTAATGCTGGGTTGCTAATGCAAATAACACTTAGCCGACGTTAGCTGCGAGGCTAATTATGCTAATAACTGCACACTGAGACGACACAAACAACTGTCATCGGCCGAAGACCACTATACAGAGGTTAAATTAGATTTTAAATGTGAGGACAGGCTCGTCCAGCCCGGTTTACTTCGTTCTGACACAACTACCTCACGTTAGCTGGATGTAATAGCAGCACAAAGCTAAGCTCCAGTCGGCTAACTTAAACTAGCTTGAATCGCTGTTTGTTTACATTGACCGGTGAAGCTTCACACCTGCAGCGCTTTCACGACTACATGCTGCTTTACATCACCGATCCTCTGGACTCTTGCATTTTCATAGATTACACACGCTTCATATTTCGATGTTAATCCTCACTCCTAGCTCAGTGTTTTCCGTTCTTTGTATTAGTATCGGAGCCCTCTGTATGCCGTTCAAAGCTGCTTTATTCCTCCGTCAGCTCCGGTGCACAAACTCCGATCAGTCCTTCAAGTCACGTTATCTTCCTTCCACACTGACATCGGTTGTCTCGGCGTCTTATAATCGTCTCTGCCTCCGAATGACACCGGGATCCCCCAGAATATTTCCCGTATCTCGCTCGTCCAGGCTCTATCAGAGAGCGTATCAGTCTGCCGGGGGAAGATGGCTCACCTCTCCCGGAGCGCCTCCTCCATCAGCTGATCACAGCTTCCGGTTGCCAGCTCTCTACAGGCAGGCAGCAGTTCAGATGGTTTTCAGCTCGGCTTAAAAAATGCAATCAGGCGAAGTGTCAGCACACCAAATACACTTCAGCATAATGTCAGAGCGCGCTGACTGCTCAGACTAGGTATGTATTTTATTTTCATACACTGGATGATGGTAGATGTATTTATGTTGTGTTGCTCCATAAAAATCCACCAAGCAGATCTCGAAAAGTCCCTCATGTTTATACAGCTTGATGTTTAAATCAACTTGAAGTAACTTTTCTTAAAATAACAACTAATAATTTTATGGCTGCTGCTTCTGTCATTCCAACTTTGCACCCCATACACCTGTTATTTGGTTGATCCAGGTATGCTCTCCCATCCTTTAAAGTGTTAACACACGCTACCAACCAAAAATGCTTCCTGTTGTGGTTTACTACTACTTCTACTACAGCTGACTGTTGGTGTTTACACTGGTATGTTTTCAGGACCAGAACAGCTGGTAGAGCTGCAGCGGTGTCATGCCAGAACTGGAGCTAGGCAGGCATTGTAACCGGGCTCAGTCGTATCTACTAGACATAATGGCAGAGGCAAAGGAAGTGAAAAGGATGGCTGTATCGCTAAAAAATACCAAATCTTTTATGATGGTTCTTAATGGCCATTCTACAGTAAAGCAAAAACAGCTTCTGGTTACGTAATTGAAGTACACTGCATGAGTAAAGTGAATATGGGCCCTAGTTACATGTGATGGTGTGATGGAACTTGTCATTGTAAACAAAACTAGGTCGAAATCTAGGCCCATGTCTGGACTGTGTATGGTCAATATGCTCCTGAAGATGTCAAGTAAGCCCACCTTGATGCATCTACGAGGGTGTGCATGCTCAATGTGATGCAGTCTTGATTCTAGCATTGAGTGCATAGGCTCAAACAAAACAGCGTTGAAGCCAATTCAACAGTGTGTCCAAATGGTGTAACTACAACTTCTGGGCCATCACATGATGTACACTAGCTGAAAAAGCACCCAACCATAGGAATGGTGTCACAACATGTGTGAAATAGTTTTAATTTGATCTATTTGGAATCAAACTGAAAACTGTGAGCATCACCCATAAATGCATGAATATTGAATTATCCCCGTGAGTACAGATTTACCTCCAGCCCCTGCTTTAGTGCTTGCCGCAGCCTCTTAGACTATTGTGGTGAGCTCTTAGTGATTATTTTTTCACACTTTTAAAAATGAAATGATAGGCTATAGGATATATTCCCATGCTTCTTACTGCTGCTTACACACACAGTCTTTGTAGTTAAGCTTTTTGTGTCAGGACTTCATTGTAGAATTAATCCATTCATCCAATTAATTTCACAAAGGTAGTGGCTGTGCTGTTCAATTCATTGTGTCTTCTGTCTGTTAATGCAATCTAAGCTGATTATGTACAGTACCGCCACATATATTGCTATTACAATGAACATAGAGGTATGGATCATTATCAGTCTGATGTGGTGAGTAGAAAAGAGTGCACTAAATTGAACTTAAGGACTCAGTTTCTTTTGAGGAATTATTATTGTCATTATTATTATTACTCCTGATTGTAAATATCCACAGAAAGAAAGAAAGAAAGAAAGAAAGAAAGAAAGAAAAGAAAGAAAGAAAGTGAGGTATTTGTGAATATGAATGGATGAATGAAAGGTCCACCTGAAGAAGGAGTGAAATAAGGAGTCAGGAATTTTTTTCTCACACTTTTACTGCACAGTGACAATTCAAAATACAACAAGCTGTTGTAGGTCTGAGGCACATCTCTGGGATTCACCAGCACTTTGAAGACTAACAGCCCATCCACGAGTTTAACTGAAAACTCCCACTATGATAGTGTACAAGATCCAATAACAAGTGAAGAAGAGTTGCTATTAAGTCTTCTGTTAAAATGAATCATAGTCAGTGTAAACTTGTTTTGTGTGAGCCTATATGAGATGAATTAATGAAATATAATTTTCTCATTTATTTTAATTCAGATGTTTTTGATTACGGATTTGCAGTGTGTAGCCTTGCTTCGTTTTGTGTCTTATAATAAGGCAAAGATGAATAAATATGAAAAATGCATTCAGCTGTGATAATTCTCTGTCTGTTGTTGACACAATCTTAATATGTCCTCAATCTGTTACACATTAAAAGTCTTCCAGGAGTTTAGGCCGGTGGGGCTTTTTAAACATTTGCAGCAAGTACTGAGTGTCATTAAGACAGGGAACAACATACACTCATCAGAATAAATTAAGCTGTAAGAACTATTCTTGTTAAAAAGAGATAGTGACAGATGTGGTGCATGAATCATAAAGTACTGACAGATTGTGGAAAATGTAATCATTTGTTTTGAGTCATTTATTTTATGCTATCTGCAAAGTGAACAAAAGACTAGCCTGCTAGTCTCTGTTAAGTGTCTTGTGGTAATTACGGATGTCCTGTGGTTTAGATACATTATCATAAATGTCCCAGCAGCATGTTTACTTACAGTATCTCTCCGGTCTCATAGTGGAATGTGACTATGTTAAAATCAACAGTACTTCAATAAATACAGATTAACAAAGTCAACACTGATCTTTCTTTTTTTTTCAAATAAATAAAAACAAAACAATGAAAACTGCATTGGCCAATGCAGAACAGAATCCAAAAATAAATATAAATAAATTTTGGATTATCCACCATGTAAGCACAATATAAACTGAAATGATGAAGGTTAGAAAATAAATATTTTGACACTATCCCCCTTTCTAATTCAGGGTCTCAAGTTCACACCTCAAAGATATTAACATCCATGTTACCACATCCCCACAGTTACACTTAGTCAAATTACCAAACAGTGAACCTGAAGCTTTTACAGGCAGTTCAGTAATTCAGTCTTGTTATAAGCCTCTGAAAGCCATGTGTTATATCAATGGATTTACACTTTTTACTATAGCTGTCAGTAAATGTTAGTGTGTAGACCTGTAATTGGTTACATTTGGCAACAACAATGAACTTAATGGTTGAAATAATGATGAATAATGGTTTCACCCGTGGGTTTGGTTCAGAGATATACACTTGGAATGTTGATAAAACAAATAAAATGGCTGTATGTACAAATTCACTATTATAATACGCATCATTCTTCAAAGGTATTTGTGTGTTCCACAGTACACAGTCACTGGCTCTGGCCTGCATGAAATGCTCATTTACAGGCAAGCCCAGTGTGATTGTAAGGCATGCAGTTTAGTGCAACGTCATTCAAACTTTACCATGATTGGTTTTTAGTGTACAGCTGTGCCATGTGTAGCCAGCAGAGGTCTTCTTGGGTCCACCAGTTTTCTTCCTGGATTGCCATAGGTCTCAGGTCTCAGGTTTGTCAGTGTGTCTTTCTCTGTTTCAGTGTGTTTTGAAGTGAACTATTCCCTATCTGCAGCACTGCTAACTCATTTTATTTTGGCAGATCAGTTTTAGATATTCTTTTGTGAATGTGGAATGAAAGAAGAAGCATTATTGAACTGGTTAGATGAAGACATGCAAGAAACAGGTACATATTGCAGTTTGGACGAATGTCACATCTAACCCTAACCCACATCATTAATGTAAGCAACCTCTTACCACCTTTTACTGTGCACTCATCACTGGCTGTGATTATGGTTCCTTAAGGTATGGCACAACACAGGTGTCCCCTACTGCATGGACATTTGCTATTAGTTGACGCTGTGAGAACAATATACATGTAGTATGTTTAACAGGTGCTTTTTGAAGTGATGTGGTGAAAGAAACAAATGATCTTAAGAGTTCAATGTCAGGGCTGTGTACGTGGCACAACACAAAAGCAACAGCCAGCAGGCTTACTTCTTACCAATACACACCTCAAGCCCTGAGGCCACTTACTAACAGTGGACATTAGTCAGTGTATTCTCCTTCGTTAATTCTTGTAAGGTTTGTTGATGACTTTGTCAATCCATCTCAGGAACCTGCTAACACGTGTGTACACCCCAGGGAATGAGGGGTTTCCACAACCGTGACCCCAGGAGATGATTCCTGTCAGCACCCAACGTCCACCATCTCCCTGGCAAACTAGTGGACCCCCGCTGTCACCCTGGCAACTATCCACACGGTGGCGCTCCGACAGACTCCCGGCACACAGCATGCGGCTGGTGAAACGATCACTGTATCTCTTCTTACACTTCCAGGCTGGAAGCAGGGGGACCCAGGCCTGGAGCAGAGTCCGGGAGTACTCTGAATCTGAGAGCAGGAAGGAAGAAACGAGTCACATTTACATCTGAGTACAGTAATGTGGGGGCATTAAGTAGAGGATATCCAACTGCAATCCAATTAATTAAGCAAAGCAAAAGCACAAATGAAGCAAAGTTACCGAAAAACTTGAGTCTCTGGTCGTGTTATGAAGCATTGGGCCATCCAATGTCCATAACACAGCTGTGCCACATAGTAGTACTGAAGGTATAATAATGTGTGTTTTTTTGGTTTTATTTGCCAAAATGATTGATGTCCACTGACAATACAATATAACTTAGGTAGATGCATGGTTTTTGGGGTTACTTACTGACAGAAGGAGTAATATTTAACATATTTACTTGTTAAATCATTAAATTACCATGCTATGCTATGTCATCAGACATTATGGAAACAAAACTAAACTAAAATGGCTTCTTGGCAACAATACTACAGCCATTATGTTCTCTTGAAACTTTTACTACCAATGCTAATTTTGACACCCCAGATTGCTAGATATGAAACAACTTGGAGCAAACGCAGCCTGCTACAGTCATGGATACAAGCAACTGAAGTGGATCATTACGGTTAACATTAGATCCTAAAAATCCTCGATCCTAAAAAGTTTATAACAACTAGAAACATAATATAATATGGATCAACAAAAGAGATGCATTTGAAAGGTGGAGCCTGATTAGAACCCAGGGAAGGAAGTATGGATGGTGTTTATTTGTGCTCAACAATCAAGGTCATGGTGGAGCTAGAGCCTATCCCAGCTCACTTTGGGCGAGAGGCGGGGTACACCCTGGAAAAATGGCATCTCATCACAGGGCACATAGAGACAAACAAGCACATTCACATCTACGGCCAATTTAGAATCAGCTTATTAACCTATTAAGTGCAGCCGGAGTACACAGAGAGAACCCACACGGACACAGGGAGAACATGCAACATGCAACTCCACACAGAAAGGGCTCAGCCAAGGAGCCAGGAACCTTCTTGCTGTGAGGCGACAGTGCTAACCACTGTACCACCATGCTGCCTGTTTGTGCTCAGTGTAAACATTTAATTTCTGAGAGACAGAGACAGACGAACAGACGGAAAATGTTCTACAGTCGTTCAGGATGGAGCTCCACATGCAGTGACGTTACCTGTGATGCCCCAGCCAGTGATCACACAGGCAGCAGGTCTCTTCTCCCACTTGTTACCTGGCTCTGGCAGACACACCGCACTGGTGTGAGGGTTAAATGCCACACAGTTGCCCTCTGTGCCTTTGAGCCGCAGGAGGGCGATGTCGTACTCCCAGCCCTGACTGTGGTACTTTCTGTGGATAACTATGCGTTGAGGAGACAAGGTGCGTTCAAAGTCATCCTGCTCCTCAGTGTGGTAGTCACCCAAACGCAATACATAGCGGGTCGGGTCTCTGCCAAATCTGAAGGAGGACAGAAAATTTGGAAATGATGGTCCTTCAGTAAAATAGGACCAAAATACTTCAATGCTACATTGAATTTTACAATATTAAACACCCTTGGTGAAGCCATTAAATTTAAAAACATAGCCAAAAGGTGAATACAGGGAAGTAAACTGGCTCCTACCTCTTGAAGCAGTGGGCAGCAGTTACAACCCAGCAGGGGTTGATAAGCGATGCTCCACACAGAGGATGATTGCCTTTAGACTGAGACCGGAGCCAAAGAGACACCTGCCAGGGCCACTCACCCCTGGAATCACATACACACAAGCCAGAGTTAGGCTTTCGGGAGGCTGCTGGAGGCTGAAACAGTTGCACAATTTCACCCACTTGTCTGAAAGACTACTGTAACAATATTTGTACAGGGGCTTAAAGTGAAGTGAATCAAACCAAACTTTGTGTGAATCTACCTACAATGGAGACAGAGTGTTGTGTGCATGTGCTAACCTCAGTGACTTATCTCCCCCTATGATCCTGCGTCGACGGCGCTGGTTATTGAGCCTCAGGCCACAGGTCTGCATTGCTATGGTGCTATCCCCAACAGGATCTAGGGTGTAATCACATATGACGCCCGCGTCCTCACTGTGGCGACAGTCATGGCCATCTTGACCCACAGCCTGACACTGGCCCAAGGACATCTCGGTGCCCGAGCAACGAACGTTGTCTAGATGGATGGGGCCTCGACCCTCACCAAAGTATGCCATGGATCGAGCTTTAGCCACACCGCTGGAGAACAGCACACAAAGACATGCAGCATCAGCATTTGTTTCTTTTTGTTCTATAAATACATACTGTATATTAAATGTACAGATAGCTATATGTATTTTAGGTCATCTGATGTCAACTGTTACTACTACAAACCTCAATGCAACAAATCATATCTTCTCGTTTTCATTTATGTATTTTTTTCAAAGCACATTCTGATGAAACTGTTTACAGTTAGCAGTTCCTGGGTAATATTTATCATTTTCCCCATCTTAAATTAGCGTGTTTACATGCTAACATTTGCTAATCAGCACTAAACACAAAGTTCAGTGAAGGAATGTCGTGTAGTTATTGGTATTGTACAAATCAACCAGATGATGGTGCTAGCATGACATGTCGTCCAATAAATGTCAGGACATTTCACATGAAACCAAAAAGGTCAACTAGACAAAAAATACAGGGAACCCCAAAGTAACTGGGATCCATCCTCTGGCGACCCTGAATGTCTGTACAAAATTTCACAGTGATTAAGAATACAATCATCAGGGCAGCATTTAGCTCAGTTGGTAGACGCAACCGTCCCATCTGCAAAGGCTCATTTCTTGCTGCGGAAGCCCAGGGTTCGAATCCAACCTGTGGCTCTTTCCCTCATGTCATTCCCCATCTCTCTCCCCACATTCTTCACTCTTCAGCTGTCTCTATCAAATAAAACTTGAAAAGGCCAAATAAATAAATAAATAAAAGAATACAACCAATGAGACACACTGCTAGTATGGCAAACAGAAGCTCTAACAGTCAGATTTTTAAGAAACTTTCTGTGTACCTTCATGCTCTCATGAGGATTAACCATTTTCATTCCGGACACTCCATGAGCTTTTGTCTCACTCTCTTAAACAAAAATGTGGAAGGAGGTGTAATCATACTAACGTGAATCCCAGCTGTCTGCAAACTACAGCTGCATTGACATCATTCCAGCCATCATCACACACACTTCCCCACTGGCCGTTTATAAAGACTTCCACTCTACCCTCCTTCCTGCTTTCTCCAGCAACCAAACGCACCAGAGGGCCTGCAAACAAACATGACAAGAAAAACATATGAATGTTGCGTTGTTGATTATCATAATTTATGCCCTAAGCTTTTCAGATACTGGAAATTTTTTACATATCATGCCTTTACAAATATAATACACACAATTCTCATCAACAGGAAATGTAACTATCTGTCTCCTTTCCTCAATAGCCACCAATTTGTGCACTTACCAACAGGAGGCAACAGGGCTGGTATCTCATTAGCGTCACGCCCCCTCTCACAGCGGACACCAACATCCTCACTGTGGGAGCAGTCATGCTGGCCCCACTCAGAGTGGGAGCAGGCCTGAAGAGTAGTTTCTGTTCCCAGACACTGGACCTCATCCAGCAGGATCAGCCCACGACCTTCTTCATACACCCTGTCAGGAGCCACCTCTGCTCGGCCACTACAGACAAGGCATGACCACAGAACATTGATCTACTTATGGACAGTGGTTTTAAGGGCATGAAGAACATTATCACCAATATTCAGTTAGGTTCCGTTCCATCAATCCATAAAATTTAATGGATGCAGTTGAGGTTTTCTATGGATTGATGGATCAAGCTTCTTTTGAATTTGAATTTCTTTATTTAAACATGAACAATGTACATTACCATTAACATCAAGCTTATGTAAAACAAGAAGAGATATAATGCACCAGGTTCTAGGAAATTTGTATTTTCTGCTCATAGTCCTGACAGCGCACAAAACATAAACAACAACAAACATAGACACAGCCACTTAAAAATTTCCACTCACACAAAATATATTTTTATGGCTATTAAATCTTCCAAGAACATTTATGCACATTCAACTGTTTTTTAATTTTAGTTAGCAAAGCTCTTGTTTCATAATTTGATCTACATTCCATTTATCAATGATCAATGATCATGATGAGATACATGATCATTGATAAATGTGATAATGAATTAAAGTGGATGAGAATAGAGGTGATGAGCTCAGACATCCTGATGGACCTCTGAAGGAGTGGGTATGGAGGAAAGGGGGCAGGAAGGAGTAAAAATGCTACTTGTTTGAGTCATTTGAGGTAGGCAGATGATTACTCCTCATGCCTGAGGAGGTATTCCACAGGAAAGCCCCCGTACAGACCCTCATGCTGGAGGGTTTATAATATATCGCAGGGAATGCCTTGCGATCTCCCTGGTTGGATAATTGCCAGTATGTTGTTCAGTCTTTGAGAAAAATCACAAGCTTTTAAGGTACAGAGGGCTTCTGTTATGACTCGGATGTAGCAATGCACTGACCTGAAGCCCAGCTGTCTACACACCACCTGGGCGTTGAGCTTCGTCCAGTTGTCATCACACACAGTGCCCCATTCTCCCTGGTGATAAATTTCCACACGACCCTCCCAGTGATTGTCCGCTCCCACCAGACGAACTGCACCATCTGCAGCCACACAGGAGAACATATCATCTGCACCATCTGCAGCCACACAGGAGAACACTTATACTGTATTAGATCACATACTCAAGCATGACATAAAGCATCTCATCTGTTTTAGTTTTGGTGTTAGTGCTCTCTTTTTGCTCACTTAAGAACACAATGACTGCGATTAATGATGAATGTGCCTGCATTGTCAGTCATTACAGTCATAGAATATCTTGAAGTGCTAAGGCAACTTAAATATGCTGTTCCTCTTATCCAAAAAGCCTCTTCATTTCTGATTGGCTGGTGGTGATTCCCAGGGAATTAACTTCTATAAAGTTGTTTTATACACCAAGGCCACAAAACATCCATTAAATAAGTGCAGGGCCCAACACAGGAGGGTCAATCCCTGGATAAGGATGTGTTATGGAATTTTCTATCCTTAGGTTACACAAAGTCATGTGTAGGTCTTGAGGTCCTCAGCAGTATTAGTTGTTTGTCTTTGACTGGGAACAGTAGGTGCCAGTCTATCTCAACACTGTGGGGGCCAGGGTCGAAGAAATCTGGTGCTGCCTGCTTAGACATAATACATGGTTTTCCATTGACATTCCAATCTGCATAAACAGACATCTGGGTGTTCAGACTAGAATATGCTGACAATGACACCGTTCTTGGTAAAAGCATTCTCTTTAACAAATTCTGGCTGTATAGTATTTGTGATGTTATCTTGGGGTTTAGTCTATCCACTAGCATGAGTTGGGCAGAATGTGAGACCGACTCAGGCACTTCTGTCTTCTGTCCGACCGACTCAGGCACTTCTCTCTAATTCTCCTTGGCCAGGCATCAATAAATAACACAGCATTAGACATCAGAGGCTCCTGAACACGTTCTTTCTTCCTGACCTCACCATTAACCTTTGACTTCAGCAATTTCTCCACAACAGGATGCACTAGTCTACATCTTAAGGTTCTTGAAAAGAACCATTAAAGAGAAGGGTGTCTGCGACAATTGCATCACCATGTTGACCAATGTGGTTTAGAATGTTAGCACTATTGATTATATTATTATGTTTTCCACGCAGGGTTGCACAATGAAACGCAGTCCCCTATACAAACCATGCCAGGATGCCTCTATTGCTCTTCTGTAAAATCTAACAAGAACTGTGTTTTCCTAAGAAATACTGATGTGTGCCCCAGGAACCTAAAACCTGTTCTCCTGCTCCACCTTAGCTCCACTCATGTAAACAGTGTGTGCAGTCTCAAGTGGGCTTAGGTCAGGTGATTGTAGAGGCCAGGACTCCAACACTCTCAGAGTACTACTCTGCAGAGTACTGTGGTAGCCATGCTGGTTAAGAGTATTTAGTGTCACCACACCATCACCTCCTCCACAATGCTTCACGTGGGAACCACACATGCAGATACCATCTGTTGTCCAGACACAGCAGACGTTAGATGTAAAATTTGGACTCATCAGACCAAAGTCCAGATTTCACTGGTCTAATTCTTTGGGTTTTTTGGCTCTTGTTGTTGGTCTCCCTCTGTCATGGTTTCTTCGCATCTATTGACCATGAAGGTATGATTCGCACAGTCTGCTCTGAACAGTTGATGGTGATGTGTTTGCTACTTGAAGCATTTATGTGGACTTTAATCCGCGGTTTCATTAATTGTTGATTTCTGAGGTTGGTAATTGTAATGAACTTCTTTTCCTGGGGCAGTTCTGGGGCAATGAGAGTTTCTTCATAGTGTTTGATGTTTTTTGTCACAGGACACATTCAAACTTTCTTTTCAGATTTGACTGACCTTCATGTCTTAAAGTAATGATGGACTGTGGTTTCTCATTACAAAGTTAAGCAGTTCTTGCCATAATATAGCATCGCATATGGCTAATTACTGGATGCCAGCACAATTTCACTAATTAACTTTTGACAAGGCACATCTGCTAATTGAGAATCATTCCAGACGACAACCTCATGAGAGTGTCAAAAGTGATCAAAGCAAAAGGTTTTGATGTTTTTTTTGTTAATGTACAATGTAAAAAATAATCAAAATGACTGAAAAAATGACTGTGTCCAAACTTTTGACTTTAGGTGTTGTTATTTCTATGCTCTGTAGATTTAGCTGTGATTGCACACTGACTGAGATGTTGTTTTAGGTACAGGGATGAAGCAGGTGGGAACAGTCTCATGTGACAGCAATGTGTTAAAAAGGTCAGTGATGACATCAACTAGCTGGTTGGCACATGTTCCATGGCCAGAGATGATATTAGGCCAGTAGCATTACTGACATTCACTCTCATCAGGATTCTTCTTACATCTGCTGTGGACACTGACAGACAATGTAGCCGAGTAGTCTCAATAGCTGAATGAGTAGATCGAAGCGAACATGAAATGTGTTTAGCTCATCTGGTATACTGCGATAGTCTGGATCGCCACTGGATCACTCATCTTTGGTGTTGTTGGTGTTGAAGTTTCTCTCCAGTCTCAGCCGATACCTCCTGTTTTGCATCCTTGCTCCTAATTCTGATCCCTCACCATTATCCAGGCTTTCTGGTTGTTTCATTTTCTCTGTGATCACCATATCAACATGTTGATGTACGTCCTTGGTGCATTGGGAGTGCAAGTGTAAACATTACACTACACTAAGGGGGCGGTCAGAGTATTCAGCAAAGTGTAAGCATTACACTACTGGGACGGTCTGAATATCTCTGAATATATCTGGGGCGGTCTAAATCTGAATCTGAATCCATCTGAATTCTGAAATCATTCAGAATTCAACTCTGCACCACAATTGAAAAAACAATCACGGCAATGGCAGAAGGCGGTCTCCACTAGTCGCAATCAGCCTAAGCATGAACAGCCACGTTTAATCCAATGAAACTATAAAACAGGGGCGGTTGCTGAAGTGCCAGCGTAAGCGTCAGCTGTCCTCAGTGAAGACGTACGTAGGTCAAGACGAGCGAGTTTACCTGTGCAAGTTCTCAGAGCAAAGGGAGCCAGTATGTGCCACTCCATACCTGTTGTTGTCTCCGTCCACACAGAAAACATTTTGACAAAAGATCAAATCAAATTTCATTTGTATAGCCCAAAGTCACAAAATACATTTGCCTCTGTGGGCTTTACAGTCTGTACAGGGCAGGGAAGGAATTTCACGAGGTCCATGAGGGCCATGGCCCTCGTGCCCTTGCAATTTGGCCTTGTGCCCTTGAAAAAATATCTGTCGTAAGGCCACGGTGGCCTTGATGCCCCGCCCACACTGCCCCAGTTCATTATGCGGGTTTCTAGTCTGCCTCCTAAGAGGAATTTCAACATATAAGTTAGTTAAATAGTACGTTAAATTGCGTGTACAGTAACGTTATATCACTACAACGGTGACCCAGTTTTAATGTGCCGACCATAGCCTGTAACATTAACCTCAACAAATGCTTGCTAGCTTGCTGTCAAGTTTTTCCTCTGTCGAGCTGCTGGTTCCGGTCGTAACGTGTCATTTTTTATGGATTTATGATCTTGGTGTTGCTGCTTGGGTAAGTTACAGCTGGTTGATGTGTGCTGGCTGTTCATAGTCACTTTACATAATCTGTTTGCAATAGTGACGTTCAGTAGAAAAGGGCAGGAAAGTTGGAGAAAGGATGTAATGACGTTACATAGGTTGGAATGATTGTAATTAAGCTTCCAGTTTATCAAAAGTATGAAGAACTAATTATTTACTTTTTTAAAGTATTGCAGAGCTAACATGTGACAACAACACGTGATGCTGATGGGTTTGGAGGCCATAATGCAAAAGTGCAGAAAACAACCTAAATCTGAGTGACAGCAACAGCAGCTGATGGAGCAGCTTCAACTTTGGAAGGACACATGGTGTCAATGTGTTTCACTGTTTTTTAAACGGACTCACTCTTAACGTGACAGATATATAATATTTCAGATCTCTTGACATGAGAGTGCTATTCTTAAAAATAAAAAGTCAGATGTTTTCTTTATTGTCTATTTAGTTTATTTTATCTCCTCCATAATTTTCCTTGATGGAGAAATCGGTCTGTGCTCTCACAGCTTAATCAGTAGTCTATATGCTAGTATATGTTTACAGTACTGTTTACAGTCAAACATTTTGATGCATGGAGATTGGTTTAATAAGTTTTTGAAGTGAGTGATGGACTTCATAGTTTCCTGTGTACTTCAGACCAGTTGAGTTGCTTTTATTGTCGCCTAAGGAAAACTTGGCTTGCAGACAAGTTTAAAAACATATAATAAAAACATAATTGCATTAAATTCATTACTGGACTTAAAATCATTGTTTTATTTTATGGCCTTGGTGCCCCGGGTTTTGGCCTTTGTGCCCTCAAAAAATTGACAACACAAAAGGCCAAGTGGCCTTGCCCCTAAAATGACGAAATTCCAGGCCTGGTACAGGGAGTGACACCCTCTGTTCTTAAACCCTTGGTTCGAGTGAGGAAAAAACTTGGCCACAAAAAACCCTTTTAACAGGGAAAAAAGTAGAACTTGTGATAGAGATAGCGAGTCACAGATGCACAGCAGCAGTAAATAATTAACTAGCTAAGATAAAGATGCAGAAATCTATCTAACCTCCGGCCTCTAAAACAGTCCTCACACATTGTTGCCTCCTTTTCCATGGGCTTATGGGACTGCCAATCCGCAGTAAACAAAACTGATTTTATTCCGGCTTACACCAACCACCTTTCTCTGGAGCTCCTTGTTCTCACTGAGACTTGGATCAAACCAGAGAACACAGCCACCCAAGCTGCACTGTCCACTAATTACACACTCTCCCACACCCCCCATCCTCCTGGTCAAGGAGGAGGGACTGGCCTGCTAATTTGCAACAAATGGAAATTCACTCCGCTGCTACATTCCACCAATTATGACTCTTTCGAATACCATGCCATTACAGTAACGGCCCCTGTTAAGGCCTACATTGTTGTCATTTACCATCCACCAGTGCAAATGGGTGGCTTTACAGTCATCCATACCTGATCATGACTGGCATGGCTTGTCATGGGCAACATGAACATCCACCTAGACAGTCCAGACTCTGATAACTTTATGTCATTAATTCATTGCATTAATGCATTGTTGGTAACGCCTCTCCACCCATCAGATCACTTTTTTTAAAATCCAGTTTAATGTCACACTGTCAGAGCAACCCTATGCTCCTCCATCAATGGTTACGTTCCACTGCAACCTCTGTAACTGATCTCCAACCCACTTCTCCACTATAGTTATCTCTGCTCTACCACATTCCAGCACATTCTCCTCTCTGAAGGGTAATGATAATAATAATAATACATTTTATTTCATAGGCGCCAACAAAAAGAACCAAAAAAGTTTACCAAATTACAAAAAATAAAACATTAAAACAGGTTAAAAATAGGACAATGCAATTGAATCAGTCAGATAGAAAAGGCCATTTTAAACAGGTGGGTTTTGAGTGCGGACTTGAATTGTGAGAGTGGGATGATGTTCCTTATGATGGGGGGTAAAGAGTTCCAGAGCTGGGGAGCAGAGCAGCTGAAAGGTCTGCTCCTGATGGTGATGAGAAGGGCAGAGGGGACAGTCATTTGAATGGAGGAGGAAGATCTGAGGGAGTGAGGGGGAGCAGCAACAAGGAGAAGAACCGAGAGATATGGTGGTGCAAGGTTATGGATGGCTTTGAACGTGAGCAAAAGGATTTTGTAATTTAGTCACTCTGCTCTACTCTGAACTCATGTCTGAACAAGATGTGTCCTTTATCTATGAGGCCTGCTCAACCAAACCAATCTCACCCATGGTTGAATGATACCCTTCGATCACTGCACACCAAACTCAGAAATGCTGAAAGAAAATGGCTCAAATCCAAACTAGCTGATGACCTCAAAGGCTACCAGACACTTTTATCCTCCTTTTCAACCAGCGTCACTGCTGCAAAGACTGCTTTTTTACAGCGACAAAGTCTACGGTGTGACTGACACCCGGAAACTTTTCTCCACCTTCAGATCAACCCTCCTCCTCATCCTCCTCCTACCAGCCTTACCGCTGATACCTTTGCATCATTCTTTACAGGCAAAGTGGCAGAAACCAGCAGCCAATTCTCTGACCCGCTCACTCCCAACCCGACTCATAACACTGTTGCTTGCACTTCTTTTTTTTACACCCCTCTCTGAGAGGGAGGTATCCAAACTGTATGTACTGACATATAGCGTCCTACTACATGTTCTTTGGACCCTATAACAACAAGCCTTCTTCAGTCCATTAGCCCAACCATCACTCCAACTATCACACATGTAAAAAAAATAAGTCACTGACCTCTGGCATTTTTCCCACTGCATTCAAAGCAGCTCGAGTAACACCTCTACTCAAGAAACCTTCACTCAACCCTGCTCAGGTCGAGAACTACCGTCCTGTCTCACTTCTTCCTTCTTTTTATCCAAAACTATTGAACGGGCGGTCGCTAAGCAACTCTCAGAACTCCTCCTACAGAACAATCTTCTTGATCCGAATCAATCTGGTTTCAAGAGTGGTCACACTGAAACTGCCTTAGCCTTAAAAGCCTTAAAAGAAGCAAGAGCAGCAGCAGTCCTCTGTCCTCATTCTACTTGACTTATCAGCTGCCTTTGATACAGTTAACCATCGCATCCTCCTCTCTATTCTCTCAAACATGGGCATCTCTGACTTGGCTCTTTTCCGGGTTTGAATCCTACCTGACAGGGTGCTCATTCAGTGTATGGACAGCTGTCCACTTGCATCACCGCACCACAGGGGTACCCCAGGGCTCAGTGCTGGGGCCCTTTCTATTTGCTATCTACACCACCTCCTTGGGTCCAATTATCCGCTCACATGGCTTTTCCTATCACTGTTATGCAGATGACACTCAGCTGTATCTATCATTTCCTCCTGAGGACTCCTCGGCCTCTGCACAGGTCTGCCTCTCAGACATCGCCATGTGGATGAAGGCACATCACCTCCAGCTGAACCTCTCAAAAACTGAACTGTTGGTCCTCCCAGCCAAACCTACTATACACCATGACATCAACATCAAAACTGACTCCCTATGTCTGGCCCCACCATGGTGGTGAGGAACTTAGGGTTATGATTGATGACCAACTAACCTTTTCCAATCATGTTGCCTTAGTTGCTCGGTCATGCTGCTTTGCACTTTACAACATCAGAAAAATCAGACCTTACTTAACGCAATACGCCACTCAACTCCTGACACAAGCTGTGGTCATTTCAAGACGAGACTACTGTAGTGAAATCCTGACGGGCCTCCCAGCCTGCACAGTGAAACCTCTTCAGATGATCCAGAGCTGGTCTACAACCAACCCAAAAGGTCACATGTCACTGCGCTGCTCATCAAGCTCCACTGGCTACCTGTTGCAGCCCGCATTCAATTCAAAGCACAAATGCTCATCTACAAAGTTGTCTCTGGTTCTGCACCTACCTACCTGAACGTCCTTATACAGGCATATGTTACCTCACAACCACTGCACCCTCCAATGAGCGACGCCTGGCTCTGCCACCTGTTCTCTCAAGGCAATCCAAACTTTTTTCGTTTGCTGCACTACCAGTTCCTACCAGAGCAGGAGCCTCCCTCTCTACCTTTAAAAACCTCCTGAAGACCTCCAGCTCTTCAGAGATTACCTTCTCTCCTAACACTAGCTACAACTGGACACGAGAGAGCTACCCATTTAAGAATTGTCATAGCACTTATTGTTACACTAACACTTTCTTATCAAACTGTACCTTAATTGTTCCCTTCTCTGTAAGTCACTTTGGATAAAGGCATCTGATAAATGACAAAATGTAAATGCAAATGCAAATAAATTTATGTGAGCTGCACATTGTGACATCTACATGCGGTGATTGAAATGCCATTTGTTTGGTTCTAAATAAAGGTATTCCACAAATTTTGATAATGGTACTGAAGGAAAGGTTAAGGATTTGCCAAAGTTATTACAGTTCATCCGAAGGGAAGCATCAGTGTCTGACAGACAGTGAACTGAACCTCCAATTAACATTCTGAAACTGCTCAGCAAGACACAAGTCACTCAGTAGTGCAACCTTGAGAAATGTTCAATGCAAACAGAGACAACAATCATGCTTGTTTTACACAGAGTTGTTTTCTGGGACTGGGAATGAAATAGAAAATGTGTAACACATTTCTCTTCAAACAAACTATTTTGTTGTTCTCCTGTTGAGTGGCAATTGTAACAAATAACCAATGACAGCTCAGTATGACACTAAACATGCATGCAGGCTTCAGGCTGATGAGAGACAGTCTGACTTTTTGAGACTGTATTTGTGAACAGGGCATTGCAATGCAGTCCTGACATGTCTTCCCAGGCAGATTTAACACGCTTCCACACCTTAAATCATGTGACTCACCGCCATGCCACCTAACAACTTACATGTGACCTTAGCGACTCTCCACATGTAAATGAACCTACTTAGTTAAGGTCCCAGGAATCTCCACCACTCATCAGAACAGAAGAAGCTTTTTGGATGGGAATATCTACAAGAATCTATAGTAATTCCAAATGCCTTTGACTTAGCACTTTAGATATCACAGGTTTAGGTATCACTGGTTTAAGCAAAAGAAAGTTGCTTTCCACACGAATGATTATAGTGTTGTCTAATGTGAACATGTGAGTTTGTTTGGCTCTGACCTGTGTATGGGTTGCAGGACACGCCGGCATCTTCCATGTGGTCACAGTTGTGCTGCTCCCAGATGTTATGAGGACACTCCTCTAGAGAGAGTTCATTGCCTGTACACTGAACCCCATCCAACCAAATGGGACCAGCACCCTGCCCAAAGTGAGCCCATGTCCATGCCTGGGCCACACCCCTGTTGTTCAGGACAAACAAACACCACCTTTTATTTGTAGGATAAGCTCAGGTCTTTAGACCTATGTGCTCTTTATATGCATTTTACAATACTACAACACTGTATGTTATTGCACCTGGTGTTTGTACTCAGTCAGTACTCGGGTAACACATGAATAATCTTCATCATAAACACCCAAGTACAGTGACTGTGCAATAGAAAAAGATAAATTCTAAAAGTGTGTCTCTTTAATTTAAACTTAAAAACAGCAGGAGGATATGTCCAGCTGATTTATTCCTAATGAATGTTTACAGTTATTGCCTCAGTTGGTGCATAAAAACCTGAACTAATAATCAACACTTGGTCCCACTTTATAGAATTCAGTTTTACTCTTCTTTTACAAGAACACAAAACAGAATTTTATCTAAAATGTCTCATTCATAATGTGGCACTGAGTTAGTTATATTACACATATATACAAGCAAAATATAAATAATTAAAATAGTCGTTTTTATTCTTGACAGAAGTCAAACATTGTATGTTGTCATCTTCCTCTGGAGCATCTTTCAACTTTCATCTTTATGTTTCCAGAGGGCAGTTGGTTTTTAAATAAGCCACGTTTAACACATAAGAGAACACAACCCTACAGATCAGGTAGGGGAAGAAGAGGTGCCTTAAAGTGAGCTAGAAGTCCAATAACAGTAACCGCTGCTGTCCAACCTTCACAGAACGCTTAGAAAACACACTAACAAACTAACAGGCTGCTGGTCACTGCACCACACTGAGAGTTTGATCCTGACATTCTTTGTGATGCGCTAGCACAGAAACTGTTTCTTACCCCAGGTTCAACTGTCGGCACACCACCTCAGCATCAGTGTCATCCCACTGGTCATCGCAAATGGTGCCCCACCTGCCATTGTGGTACACCTCAACACGACCCTCAAAGTCCTCCAGGCCTCCCACGAGCCTCAAAGGGATGCCAACGCCTGAAAAATAAAAGGTGAAGTGACCCAATGTTAAACACACGTGTCTACCAAGATGTGCTTATTTATATAAATTGAGGTGACGGTCTGACCTCACCTTCAGGTTCAGCGCAAACCACTCCTGCCTCGTTGCCATGGTAACAGTCACTGGTGACAAACTTCCTGCTCCGGCATTCCAACAGGGAATTCTCATTACCACGGCAACCCAGACGTTCATAGTGGAAGACAGAACCTGGGCCAAAGTAGGAATGCTGCAGGGCTGTACCAATCTCACTGTATGGACACACAGATTCTCTTTCAAATGCACATGCAGGCATGTCCAAAGGTGATGCAAATGTCACATTCTTTTTACCAGAAGCTACTGTCTGGTCATATTGAGCTAAATGCAACAGAAAGCACTGTTCCCAACACATTTCACACGATCTGATTACAACAAAACAACAACAAAAGTCAGATTGGTTGTAGTTCAGTCATGGGTCAGTTCACACCCATGATTTTCAAATCAAAATCAAATCAAATCAAATTTTATTTGTATAGCCCAAAGTCACAAAAGACATTTTGCCTCAGAGGGCTTTACAGTCTGTACAGGGAGTGACACCCTCTGTCCTTCGACCCGAGTGAGGAAAAACTTGCCCACAAAAAAGGACTGTCGTCCTCACTTCATTGTCATTACTAATAACCTTACCCTAGTCCAAGCTGTCTGCATATGACGCTGGCATCACGGTCGGTCCAGTGTGTGTCACATACTGCCCCCCACTGGCCATTTAAGTAGACCTCCAGGCGCCCATTGTTGGCGGATGACCCCCCCACCAATCTGGCTGCACCTGCAAACAACACAGGAAGAATTCAGTGACCATACACAGAAAAATAACAAAGACACTTTGGTGTCTAGGAGCCGAACCATCCATCCATCCATCCATCCATCCAGCCGCTCACCCTGATGGCAGTCGCAGTATGCCCAACCAATGGCACCAGAGCTCTGCCTGAAGAAGCACCAGGGGTTGGCCTCTCGGTCTGGGTTTCGGCAGAAGCTGTGGTCCCCCAGACCTCGGCCTGGGTACTGCTGCATGTAGTCTGGGAAGTCTGTCCACTTCAGGCAGGGGGAGCCTGAGTCCGTGTGGGAAACTGAGCCATTATAATAGCCCAGTTCTGTGAAGCCCTCTGAACAGGAGAGCGGAGCTGTGGACACAGCGGTCTTTTTACTGAATCACATCACATGCAGAAGAAAACAATATGCTTTAAAATATTATTAGAAGTAAGATTCATGACTATGTTAAACAGACTGTCAGTAAAGAATTTAACATAAAGCACAGGGGGACCAGTGTTGATGATTCTTTAATCTGTTTAACTTTAACTCAGAGAGTTGGATGTGTTGAGTGAAGTTTTTTTATTACGCGAGAGTTTTATTAACTACGCAAGAGACAAATTAGTTTGTATGACATGTCTGATCATATCAGATATTTTGTGTTACACATGCATAAAATGGACAACTACAGGGAAAGTAGTACTGCGTGTGACAGTTTACTGTCATGTGCAGACAATGACAACAGCACATTCTTTTCATTATTCAGAAACAAGAGCAGAAAGTAGAGGGTCTCATCCATAAGACAACACACATAAATGATTAATAATTCATACCATCTTAATGGATGTCCTTAAAATACACCGTGGACACAATAAGTTATTAATATTGGATTAGCTACTTGCACCGACATGCTACTAAAAAATTCCTGCTCTTCACACAGAGAGTTAGCAAGTTAACTCTTGAAAAAAGTCCTTTAGTATCTCTGAGTTTCTGGAAAAGGACTAGATACGAGTGAAGTGCCCCTCCCACCGCACACAGGTTCTTTTCTGTTAAACAGCATTACTGTGGTGAGCACCGCCCTCTTTCTTTTGTTGATTTTATTTTCCCTGCAAGTGAGATTTAGAATTATCTTGTCTTTGCACCATCTGTAGGTCCCTTTTCCCATCTCTTTGTGTTTATGTGTAACACTGACTAATATAAATATTGTATATAATATACTGTATACCGTTCATATATAATATACTTCAGTCATCGGTCATGTAAGGGATAATGTACTGCAAGTGACAGGGATGCAGGCCGCCTACATGAAGTGGTCCTGCATATTTTGCAACTATGATCGGTTCACTGTACATTCACTGTGTCATATTTTATCTTTATGAAAAGTCCAGTGTGTAAGATTTAGTGGCATCTAGTGGTGAACTTGCATATTGCAAACAGCTGAACACCCCTCAGCCCACCTACCCCTTCGAAGCAAGTAAGAGAACCTAGAGAGGGTGAGGAAACATGAAAGGCCCTATCTAGAGCTAGTGTTTGGTTTGTCTGTTCTGGGCTACTGTAGAAACATGGCAATAAAACATGGCTGACTCTGTGGAAGAGGACCCGCTCCCTCTGTAGATTTAAAAGGCTTAGTCTAAAGTCACAAAAACAAAATGACTCTTATGTTCAGGTGTGGCTACACAAATTAAAACACACTTATGACTAGTATATTGCATATTTGACCAATAGATTCTCCTATCTTACATACAAGACCTTGACATTTGTTACAATGGATCACTGTAACAGATGTCAATATATGCTATGCTATGCTATATTTTGCACAAACTATCAAAGCCTGAAAGGTTCAAAATGTTTGATATGTTCACATGAATTAATTCAAAGTAAACAATTCTGTAAAAATGACTTACAACACTGGAGACATTTTGAACCGTGCTGATTGTCGCTGACAGTCCCATAAATAAGCCGAGAGCTTACATGATCCTCTGGGATAAACAAAATGCTTAGCTCAAGCGATCATTGCTTTTTTCCATTCGGATCTTTATTTGTCTCATAGGAGCTGACTAATGTTTTTCACACTTCATCAGTGGGATCAGAAGCAGCTTCGGGTTATGAGGTCCTGTAGTGATCGTGGTAAAAACAAGTTCTATGAAGCCGGAGCACATGTCAAACGTAACATATTCATCTGGTGTGCAGATGGTGCTTTAACAAGACAATGATGTGGCTGAAATGCATGGAAGACACTTAAGAGCAACCAGAAGCACTGCCAAACTGTAAAAGACGTCTATAAAACTGCTTCCTGGGGAGACGCTATGTGACTGGTTCACACACAGACAAGAACACCTTGGTTTCACCTCACTGCTGTCAAAACATGTCACCAAAGGACTGCAGCTGAAAATGTGATCGTTGGCTAACTTTGGCACAGTTCCAGAACTGTTGATTAATGAACCTTGTCCTTTTTTTAAAAAAAAAACTAAATTAAATGAAACAGGAAGCCTGACTCAATCCTACAGTCAGTTACTCAACATTGGCATGTGTAGATTTTTGCAAGCACAGCTGCCAAGAATAAAATACGCAACAGTCAGCTCATCTATTTTCCAGTGGGAGTGTGTGACAGGTATGAAGTCAGTAGAGTTTTGTTCCCTGTAGTGAATCCTCATTGCATGAAGCATGAAAATAAATCTCCAGGGTTTTAACTGTGACTGTGGGCTATGGGCACAGGACACAGGCTGATACTGGTGGTGGTAGAACCACATGGGTTTACTGTATACAGACATGCCGTGAGTGGAGGGGAGAGAGCAGGGGGCTGAGGTGATGAGCATAAAGGATATAATGTCAACTGCAAGCCACATTAGAGCGTCTGCTTAGAGTAAAGGATATGAGTAATTAAGGTTATTATTAGGACAAGAACAGAAACAGTTTGACCTGAACAGAGGCTGAGAATACATCTGAATGCATGTGCAGTAACTATAATTTTATTTTTTATGTATCATTCACTCAGTCTTTTCTCTACTTTAGACTCTTGATCTGCAGGAACTGGTGAAATTCCCCACTGCAGATCAATCAAGTTTAGGGCTAGAGTTAGGTAAGGGCTTAGGGACTTGTCTTATCCTAGAAAGACAATTCACCCTCCCTCAAGTTTCAGAGCATTCAGTCACAGTACATGCTTTGTGGATGAATCTCGACAAAGCTGACATTAATTAATCACCACTATAAAATATGAATAAATGATTCATTAGATTTATGTTGGGTGATAAGGTCAGAGTTTGGTCTTTCAGTTCATCCTGAAGGTGTTGGATGAAAATGTTGGATGAGGTTGAGTTCAGGACTGAGCAACCAAACTGGTAAAAACATTTCTTCATGGAGCATGCTTTACTTGCATACTTAAGGGCTCAAGAACAGACCAAAGGTATGAAACAGGGCATACACATAGAGCGTAAAGAGCTTTTCAAGTCCTGACATAGATCAGGGACAGGATTTAGATCTGGACTAACTGAGCCCCTCCTGGGCATTAACGCTGTTGTTTTAAAGTCATTCCTCTATAGCTTTGGCTTTATGTTTGGGCTTGTTGGCTTGCTGCCTCCACCAGGATGCATTCTGGGTATGGAGTCCTTCGGCTGTTGTGTAATGGACAAACAGCTTAGTTTTGGACTCTTTGTGTCAGAGGGTTGGGAGGGCCTGACAAGCATTAGCCCAGGTGATGTGATCCATTTGCTGAACAACAGTTGTACTCTTGACAGACAAAAATACTCCCATCATGGCTGAAAGGTTTCAATCAATCTAGATAATTACTGCCCTTAATCCGCTGTAGAGCCATACAGCTCTTTTCATCTAAATCTTGGTGTTTTGAGAGACATTTCAGTGTGGTTTGTTCCCCCAAAACAGACACACATGGACAAAGATTTTAAGATGGCCCTCACCTGCACTCTGCACAATATTCAAGTATCCACCTTCATTGACCTGTGAAGAAGAAATACAACATCATGGAACAAATATAGAGTTTGATTTACAGTGCAGCCTTTACACAGACAGACTTTCATCCAAAATACCAGAGAGTGTGTGTGTGTGTGTGTGTGTGTGTGTGTGTGTGTGTGTGTGTGTGTGTGTGTGTGTGTGTGTGCATGTGTGTGTGTGTGTGTGTGTGCATGTGTGTGCGTGTGCATGGGCTCCTACAGGGCGACTGCATGGACATGAATATGTGTTTTAGATTAGATTCCTTCACAGTGGTATGCAGTGTGGCACTCAGGGTGACATACAGTAGCTGGCAGTAGAGTGGCACATCAGGGGCAGATCAGTAGCATGAGTGTGCAGTAACGGTTAATATTTCTCCCTCATGGTAGCTGAGGGTGCAGATATATTGGCTCATCTAAGACATAAACAAATGAACAAACCGACCTAACCTTGAGCTTTTTGGAAAATTACTCGCTCTACAAAAGGGAGAAATAAGGAATGGTGGACCATGTTAATGCACTTTCTCTGACAGAGTTCTGTTTGGATTTGAGTTAGACTATTTAAAATCAGTTCATGTCCCTCTGAAACACTTGGACAAGCCTTGGACCTGAAAGCTGTTAAACTGAGGTGTTTCCCTGTCACACTTATCTGCACTGATGGGATATAAATAAAAATGAACATAGACCTTGACCTGCTGATAATAAAAAAAAGCAAACACACCTACTGCCTGAAAGAATGAATGAATAAACAGACTGCGGTATGTGGACATTATTTGTTATGTTTCTCTGCCCTACAGAGGATCTGAACTGAGTCAATGACTGAGCTTAAAGCAACACTTCTACCATAAACTAGCAGATTTTACCTGCTGTTGATCCACACTGACCTGTGATCAGGTGAACGGTGTCTCTGTCATTCGTACGTCTGTTCTCACATTGTGTAACTTTGGGCTACGGGTCGGGAGAAGTACGTAACACTTCACAGCACTAAGTCGCACACCACCAACTATTTGACTGAAACTGGATCATATTTTATGGTTTTCCCTCTGATGTCCTCCGGCTGCTCCGCCTCAACTCTCTGTGATTTACAGAGTTTCCTGATGGACAGTGAAGTAAACTGTTGCCAACTGTAGCTGCTGTTAGCTCATGCTAGCTCAGTTTGATACCCGGGCTGTCCGGGCAACAAGTTCGGAGCACCAGGTGAGCGTTACTGCTTCTTTCTGTTGGGCTAGTAAGAAATAGAGTATGAAAGTATAAATATAGTTGACCTTGTTTGATGTTTGACGGAATCAGAACAAATGCTGATATGCTTTAATCAGTCAACAGATTCTGGAGCCTCAGAAATGAAAAATCCTGATCACCAGATTCTTATTATTTTTTATTTGTGATCTGAGGCATGCGTATGACAAAAAAGAGAAGCTGAGTGAGGAGATATGCAGGGTAAGGGTTAGTGTTACAAACGTTCCCACCGCCCCCACCCTGCTGTAATCTGTTGCTTCTGGTTCTATTAGCGCCCACCTCTGGTTTCCGCAGGGGATCCATCCACTTTACACTTATGCGAGACTTTGACTGCATTGTTATTGATCTTGAAAGAAAAAATGAGATAAGAGACGCTGTGGATCTATGAGTTGTGTTATTTTGATGTCTTTTTCGTGGACAATGCGCATTGATCTTCAGCACTTCGGTGTGCCAAAAGGCTCATTTTCCTAATGATCCATTAGTGTTTTACTTATCTTTCCTAGAAGTGGTGTGATATGATTCTATAAAGGTTTCTGGATATGAGTGTGTTTCATTCCAGTTTATCTGCACATGCGGAGCTGTGAAACTTGTTTACGAACAGACTGGAACTCCAAACTGCTCATAAACGCACTCAATCAGATTATTGTCTCTGTTTCCTGCAATTAAAGGCTGCCAAATATCTTTACGTGAGACTTCCAGGATTTTAGAGAAATTACAAAACCATAGAATGAAGAGAAATAAAAGTGTTGCAGTAGTCCGGCTAACCATGGAATTAAATCTGCTGTTCTCCTGACATAGAAACGGCTCCAGGCTAAATGACAAATCGTAAACATCAGCTTTATATAGGCTGAGACTGCTTACCTCTGCAGAGACACACAGGACCAGTAAGAGACAGTAGGGAACGAACCCGGGCACGACTTTCCTCCGGTCCATCCTGCTGAAGGAACCATCTCCTCCGCACCTTCCACGCACACCTACAGCCGCTCCTCACCCCACCTTCTGTCTGATAATGTGTCCTCTCACTAAGCCGAGCAGGGCGATAACAACGGCTGTGCTCCGTGCTGAACTCAAGCCGACATCCAAAGACACCCAACACGGCCCCGAGCTAAAAATGACGCGCTGTTGGTGAGGAGAGAGCATGCCGACAACTCTCTCTCTCTTTCTCTCTCTCTCTCTCCCTCTCTCTCACTACTCACTCACTCTCACTCACACACACACACACACACACACACACACACACACACACACACACACACACACACCACACACACAGGCGACGTTTCCCTATTAAATCAAAGGTGTGAAGGTCTCATGCAGGTCTTTATATCAACATCAGGCATTACAGCCTCTGTAAATAATTCATCTTTACACTTCATAAGTCGCTCAGTCTATCTGTCCTAAGGTGGCACATTTATAACACAGGTGGACAGAGATAATGTGACGCAGGCAGTTCAGAAAAGCCTGGAGGTCCTTGAAGAGCTCATGAGGAGGAGCAGGGCATAGCAGAACTGTCAACACCTGCAGGGAAGGAGCTCATGTTCTGAGCCTGTGTACCCAGGACTACTACTACAGTGACACTCAATACATCGTCATGGTGAAATAAACAAACTAATGAAATCTAATTTGTCTGATGAATTTCATAATAACAATAACAGCAGACCTTATAGCAGATTTGACAGAGAGTGGAGCTCACAGTGAATAAATACAAGACGTGCAAATACTGTGATTAAAAACCATCTCTTGCATCTCTTAGAGCCGTGGGTCGGGAGTTTCTGGTGCATCTAGTTAAAAAAGGCTGAGCTGGCAGGCAGCAGAGGATCCAAGACGCTGTGAAGGATTATAAATCAACAATGACTTGGAAATGTACGCCAGTCCCAAACCATTGCGAGCTCAGTACGGCAGGACTTTACAATGAATCTTAAAAGATAGTGGCAGCCAGTGCCGGCTTCTAATGTTCTAATGTTCAGTTTTTGTTTCAGAGGCGTCTTGATTAAACTGTATTCTACTACTATTCTACTGGGATTTTCACGCACAACCATCTTTAGGGTTTACAGAGAATGGTCCAAAAAAGAGAAAATATCCAGTAAGCAGCAGTTCTGTGGGTGAAAATGCCAACAGTAACTCAAATAACCACTCGTTACAACCGAGGTATGCATGAACGCACAACACGTTGAACCCTGAGGCAGATGGGCTATAGCAGCAGAAGACCACACCGGGTGCCACTCCTGTCAGCTAAGAACAGGAAACTGAGGCTACAATTCACACAGGCTCATCAAAATTGGACAATAGAAGATTGGAAAAACATTGCCTGGTCTGATGAGTCTCGATTTCTGCTGCGACATTCAGATGGTAGGGTCAGAATTTGGTATCGACAACATGAAAGCATGGATCCATCCTGCCTTGTATCGGTTCAGGCTGCTGGTGGTGGTGTAATGGTGTGGGGGATATTTTCTTGGCACACTTTGGCCCCCTAGTACCAATTGAGCATTGTTGCAACGCCACAGCCTACCTGAGTATTGCTGCTGACCATGTTCATCCCTTTATGACCACAGTGTACCCATCTTGTGATGGCTACTTCCAGCAGGATAACGCAACATGTCATAAAGCTCGAATCATCTCAGACTGGTTTCTTGAACATGACAATGAGTTCACTGTACTGAAATGGCCTCCACAGTCACCAGATCTCAGTCCAATAGAGCACCTTTGGGATGTGGTGGAACGGGAGATTCGCATCATGGATGTGCAGCCGATAAATCTGCAGCAACTGCGTGATGCTATCATGTCAATATGGACCAAACTCTCTGAGGAAAATTTCAAGTACCTTGTTGAATCAATGCCATGAAGGATTCAGGCAGTTCTGAAGGCAAAAGGGGGTCCAACCCGGTACTAGCAAGATGTACCTAATAAAGTGGCTGATGAGTGTACATCAATGGTTATAGAGCAAACAGTATAAACATATTTTTAATCACGCATTCAACTGCAAGAATCATGAAAGTACATCAACTTTATCAAATCTGCTTCAAGTGTTACATTTATATTTTTTGTCTGAACAGTTGAGTTTTCAGTCTGACACAGAACATGTGTGAGCTTCTGTTGCCCTGGTGTCAATGGGAAGCTCTTTTGGAGCCAAGAACACAAACAGTTGGTATTTAGTAGAGTGGTAGTGAGGGATTAGGAAGCCGATTGGCAGTAGCAAAGCATTGTTGACGGGCTGGTGTGAATGGTTTGGTGGACCTGAGCCATTGGCTGAATGTAAGTTAAGTACCAGAGTCTTGGATTAGATTCAGACAGTGGAATGTGGAAGAACTTAGATTGAAGGCCAGGCAGGCTGCTACTTTCAGAGGTTGGATGGAACCTGAATGCACAGCAGGAGCGAGTAGCAGCAGTCTAGGTGTAAGATGACAAGATCCTGGATCAGAACCTGTGCTGCATCCTGGGTGAGGAACAGAGGAATCCTCTGGATGTTGTGGAAGATGACTGGTTGTTACAGTGATGATGGCAGTGAAGGATAGGTTCCTTGTGGTTCAAAACTGGTCACACCACGGAGTCCTCTAATCTGTACCAGTCTGAAAACTGTGACTATATTGTTCATTGAATATTACATACTCAACTGAAGAAACTAATTCACAGTGATTATACTGCCATGGATATTTTATTCTGTAAATAGAGCCTCCTAAATCTGACACACTGGACCTTTAAGTTGGTTTCTTCTCACTCAGCTGTCGACATGCTGGCATGAGGTACCTTATCAAGTAGGGTGTGGTCATAACTTGACGTTTAGTCTGGAGCATTTAGCCTGATAGTGACACTCTGATACCTGTGAAACACAGGCGGCTCTGAGAACAACTGCAGTGGAAGTCAACATCATGTCACTACAACACAGACTAAAGAACTCAGGAGAGCAGATGGAGATAAGCAGGGCTAGGCTGTAATTTCTCTCCAAATAAATCAGCCTGAGAGGCTGGATTTCCATGGGCAACTTTCAAGACCTCCATTGTTTATCTTGGCGACCTTTCACAAACACTGATCATGAGGCCTGATCTTGTTTGTATCATCAAACCAGTGTTGCTCTTGGGGCAGATGCATCTTGACGGAGGAGATGAATGTCAGAGATAGCAACATTTTCACAGATTCCACAGAACAACCCTGAAACAGCTGAACATTTTCTGTGACCAATTCCCAACAAACCATTAACAGGATGCCCAACGAAAACAGAATGCACCCTCAAGCTCTGAGATGGTTTTCAAAGACCTTCACTGATTGGCTGGCAGTTTATGCTTTTGGAGGAACTTGTTTAGTCTAGCGTCTTGTAAGCCCATATAACTGATCACCATGCAGGATGCTCTAAACAAATAATGATTCATTCCCACAAAGACATTCTGTTGTGGTTTTTTAAGGGGCGACTGACACATTAGTAGTTGTTGACACACAGACAGATGCGATCCAAAGTTAATAGAATGCATTGTTTATGTTTTATTCATTGATTTGGTAACATCTGCAGCCCATTTATTGTTTGCTTGCCTCAGGCTCTTCATTTGCCTCATGTTGTGTCTCTGTTCACATACGCCATTGACTTGCTATTTTGAGTCCATATGTGTGTTCACATTGCGAGTTCTGTCAAAAGTCTGCACCCTGCACACTTTCACCATTTTGGCTGGATTGTGGAAGGGGAGGGACCACCAGCATTGTGAGAACGGCAGCCGAGGAAGCTGCTGGAGATGAAGATAATATACTGTGGAAGATATACAACTGTGAGCTGTATATGTTTTATATTCATATATTGGTGGTCAAATGTCGATGGTAATGCTCTGCTTGTAAATCTGGTTCCAAATTTTGCAAATTTAAGACAAAGTGTTAAAATACTAAAATGTTTTGATCGTCATTTACTGTAAGTGCACAATGGATGTACTCAACACACTACCCTGCTGAAACTTATCACACGACTCCAGGACATAAATAGTGTACACAGTGTACTACGTAGAAGCCTACCTGCCATGGTGGAATCCGAATTGAGACACAACATCAATTTCCATTCATTTGTAACCTCTTGTAACTGTTTTTATACGATGCTGCACCATCAGTGTGTGAATGTGTGTGAATGGTTAGCTCCTCAAACTGAGCATTTGGCACCTTCCATGGCAGCTAATGCCATCAGTGTGTGAATGTGTGTGAATGGGTGAATGAGATATGTAGAGTAAAAGTGCTTTGAATGATTGGAAGACTAGAAAGGAGATATATGTTGCTTCTTTTACCCATAGACCTCTCTGGGATGTCACAGGTGAAGATTAGATTAAATGTCTACTCTTGCTAATTTAGGCTATTGTTGTTTACATAGATAATAATATTAACATTTTAAAAATCAAAATGCATTTCATTTGTATGAAGGAGAAAATGAGAAGCTGTGTGTCACAGCGAATGATGGTTGTGGGCTATGGAGGAGGTTCCTTTGCGGTCTACATGTTTGGGAGGAAGTGATAAGCAGGGTGGGGAAATGGGTTTGTATAATGACGGCCAGATAAACAGGGACACAGCAAAAATACCACATGCTGACAATGGTGGGTGCAAACATGGCATGAAATCCTTCCTGAGTCTCAGACAAAACATGAAACCAAATCCACACTTAACAGCATCACTCAAAAAATCAGCTTTGGTTCCAGAAATAAGCAGCAGAGGAGAAGATGATGTTGGGTGAGGCCAGGAAACGTGGGGAAAAGTAATTAAGGAAGAAAACTTCAGAGGAAAAATCCAACTGGAAACATGCAAGCTTTTCCACTCCGATCAGAGGACAGATTACAATGATATGTTTGTTAAGTAAATACAGTGTAGCTTAGCTTAGCATAAAGACCGGAAGCAGGGGGATGCTAACCTGGCTTTTTCCTACAACTCCAAAGCTGTGTGAGCTACATCAAGCTGGATTTTCATTTCGTTATTTAATATGTAACATGTTCTAAATAATAAAGTGAATCTGACTGGTTTGTACATGAATGGAAATGTTGACACCAAAGTCACAGATCAGCCACTGATGTCAGGAGATGCTCCCCAAATTCACCTCCATCAGGCTCTGCATAACTATATACAAAATATATATATAACAACACTGACGTCATATAAATCATATGTGAGCCTAGATCAAATCCTTCAGCTGGGATGTATGGCAAAGGAAACAGAGAGATAGATTTACTGTGTTTTTCACTTACAGTACAACACTGTAAAAAACTGTCATATGTAAATGTCCTGCACTCTAATTACCACTTAGTGAAAATGTCAGCAGACTCTTCAAAAGCAAAAAAAAAAATCAATGTTAGATATTATATATTTACTGACAGAAGAAGTATTTTAATGTATCAGAGCCACACTTCAGAAAAAATAAATCAAAGTTTTCGCTCAAGAATAAATTTAAACTAAGGGAGCAACCAACACGCAAGTTTGTGTCCCAATACTTATTACCACTGTGTTTATACAGTATTAAAAATGAATGAATTTCCTTGTTATTTAGTAACAAGGGAAAACATGGTTGTGGGATACACTTATTCTGAAGTACAATTTCACCAATTCATCTGCACAAGTGGTTTTGTGGAGGCAGATCACATCATGAAAAGTTGGGTCATGTAGAGAGGAGAAAATAATGCTCTTCCTGTTGACTGATCCAGCCTATTCCCTTAACATAATGCCTTTCCTCAGAACTGCAGAAGGTCAAACCCAGAAGACAAAGCACAAATAAACTTAGTGCTTGTGTTCTGGTGTGAATTTGAAGGCTTCTTGTATTCAAAAGGTTGTATTTTAAGGCAGTCAGCTTTCAAGTGATGTTGGAGCTTCCATCAGTAAAATAACATAACACAGGCAGACTTCAAACAGTGCAGTCAAGTACTGATAAATCCAAAACTACAGCCAACCTTTACTAGAAAGTAGTTGGTAGGAATGTCTAATGTAATTGAGGAAGGCTGGTGTTTGTGCACTGTTAACATCGTGCTTAATGTTAAATGAATGTCACCCATCAACAATTCATCGCATAAATGCACAGAAAGAATTAAAAGGGGTGCTGTACCATTTACGCATTACACACTGTATTCAGTCTATATAATATAATGACAGAGCAGCTTTCACAGTGAACGTACAAAACAATACTTTATTTTTTGATACAACACAAAGAGAGAGTGAGTTCAAAGACAAAACATACGTCACGGTCAGAAACAGACTGATGAACAGTTTGACAGATAATAGCTGATAAATAAAATCTGTTTGTCCATTTAGGAAGATCCTCCTCAACCATTCCAAGCTTTGTAACCCCATCCATCTGATAGGCTCATTTTATTTTATCATCAGTCCTCCACAGGAATGACGAGGCATTTAAGTGTTCGATGATAACAGCAAGCCATGAAACCCAAGAAGAATAATTCCATCACATCCACTAATAACATCTCTCCACTAAGACCACTCTGCTAAATTGGACTGAGACAAAATGGCATCATTTCCATCAGGGCCAATTGAGGACATGAGCACAAAGTCACATTAAATTTCAAACCATAAACGCTGTGTATTGTGAATACAAAGGCTGTGCCCTACAGCAGCAACATGAAATGATTGAATAACCTTTGTCACACAGTGGAGAGGAGTAGTGCACTGTGTTTGTATGGAAATCACTCTTTGTTCTGCTCATGTATTTAGTTATCTAATAAATGTATATGGTAACCCACTGTAGAACACAGTAGCTAACAAGCCTGGTCTGAACACAACGGATCCAGTCTGATGGCCTCTGTTTAACCTGCATGTCAAGTCTGTAGAAAGGTTTGTTTCCTAGCTCTCAGTGCAAATGTTGGGATATCTCTTCAGCAGAGTCGTGGCATGTTTCGGGTGCAGACGTCCTCCCTTCAGGGTACTCTGGTCACGTTTATTCTTCATAGCAGCCTGTGAAAGAAGACTATGATTCGTTACCAGAGCTTCTTCGTATGTCCTAATTAAGCACAAGGAGGAAATTTCTGCTGGTTGGCAGCAGAAATGTGTCCTTCGTCACTCATGTCTCGAGAAAATGATGAAGACTCAGCACGTACTTCTTCATTTCCTGGATGGACTTCCCAAGGCAGATATTTTAGACGGGTGTGTAGTGTCTATCCTAGGCTTCATTCTGCTCCTGGATCAGTCTGATGCTGTCTAAATGACAGTTTCACCAATAAACACAGAGGGCTGACACAGACTGTGTTTACACTACAGGTCAATTCAGATTTATTGACCAAATCTGTTTTGTCTTTTTGGCTGTTCACATTTTTTTAAATGTAGCCAATATCAGATTCCAGTGTGAACTGTCCTGCATGGTAACAACAATAACAGTGAAGAAAACATGAACTGAAGTCAATGTTTACAGTCATTTACGGGGTGAAGTCAGCGAGGAAGGAGGAAGAGAAAAGCACGTTTGAGCAAAAATAAAATTCAGTTTTAGGTCACCTTAGCCTGCAGTGTGAACACAGCCATGACAAAGTTAACCCACCCGATTAACTCTCCGCCTGACTAACTCTGCACGTCGTATCATGAGCCTGACAGAAGAGTTAGATGAAGCGTTAAACACTGCTACATAAATGCAGATTATTCTCATGATAAAAAGTTTTGCCATATGCAACAGCATACAGATAGAAGTCAAATCAACACAATAAATAGTTAAAGTTTATCAGAGGAGCTTCTTTCAGTCTGTGACCTCAAACTCTTTCTCCTGCAGGTTAACAAATGATGCTACATCTGACAAAACTCAACCACTAATGATCTCATTTTGTCTTATCGGGGTCTACTGTACATAAAAGACACGCAACATTTTGGTGACACTTTTTTGTCAATGTCAGCAATATTATGATTATCAATATTATTCTCATCAGTAAGATGACGGGTGAAAGTCCTGCCATAACTCTGCCATAGCCTATCAGTGCTTCACTGAACACATCTGGGTGGCTGATGCTACACTGAGTGAGTGTGCTGCAGACTGCAGGCTGTGCTGTCAGGACAGTGTTTTATCTCTCTGATGACGTGAATGTACAGAATCCCTGAAGTGACCAGCAGAAAAAGTTTATCATTTCTGGTACTGCTTGATATGTATTATTGAGCGTTGGTTCAATATTATCATTTATCCAACTTCAGTAAACACATATGAGGATAAAATATATCAGTATTATTAGTCTACTAAATGTTTGTTACGTTCCATTGTGCCTTAGAAAAACTTTAAATTGAGCATGTGTGTGTGTGCGTACGTGTGTGTATACATACCTGAGCCCTATCAACACACCTGTAGAAAGCTTTCAGCTCATTAGAGCACAGACCGTCCACAAAGTTGTTCTGCTTCCAGCAGGCCATCATGACTGACATCTCTGTGACACAGGTGGCCTCTGTGGACAGACAGCTTCATGTTTACCTCACCATGTTCAACTCTGTCTATATCTATTAAGCACCACTAGACAGCCCACAATGCATTGGTTATTAGTCATTTAATGTGTATAGTGTGCGCTGTGTGGTCACAGTTAACAGGGTCGCTCGTTAACCCGAAACACCGGTGTCACGTGTGTTTACTGCTGACATTACGGAAGTCAGTGTCTGTCAGAAACCTCAGAGAAGAGCAGGCGGCCACACAGTGTGTCCTCCTTTCCTCAAGCAGTCACAATGTGTCCTTACCTCCTTTCTTCATCTTGCGGTTGGCCACCGCGTCCTGCAGGGTCAGGCTTTTGTTGGGTTTCAGGACTGGTTTCCCGTCCCGCCTGCTGAGCAGCCTGCTGACCTTCTCCTGGAACAGGATGCCTCCCTGTGCCGCCATTTCTCCTCACAGACCTCTGCTGCTGCTCACGGACTGTCCGAGCACGGCGGAGGGCTCCAGCTACACTCAGCTTCTGTATCAAACTGCCTGTGAACGAACAGAGAGCGGGACAGACAACAGGCGTCACTTCACTCAGCTGAGGACGACGAAGAGTGTGCTGCCATGTTTTACCGTAAGAACCCACCCCAGTGTCGTAAAATCAACGTAAAGCCGTTTGTAGCGCAAGCGTACGACACCACAGACCACTGCGACATTCACCTGCATAAAAGACTCAGTGACATCACAAATATTAAAAATATTAAGAGCATGATGATTATTTCTTTCTTTCTTTCTTATTTATTTATAATAATAGTGGTCATTTTATAGTTCATGAACCACGCCTGACTGGCTGGCAGTATAGTTGGCTACACCTCCTGCCTTGACATACTATATCAAGGACACATATTTAGCATTACAAAAACATGACTCTGAATGTAAATCAAATATGGAATTTGGCCTGGCAGCATTAGCTATATTTATGTATGATATGTGTTTATATGATATGTGTCTAAAAATTAATGCAGCACCACAGTGCACAACTGTGGAACACCATGTGAACAACACAATGTAAAATGAACTCTTTTGTCTCATCTCAGACACAGGGAAAACAAAAAACAAAAAAGAGCGTCAAGAAAATTCCATGCAGAAGAAATCATTTTAAAGCTACTTGTTTTGCCACTAAATATACACGATAATAGCATAAATGGGTGTCAAAGCAAATAAAGCCACACAACACAGCAGTAAATAAACGTATCTGATGAGCTGAGGATTTGACTCAATAAGCAGCAATCTTCCTCCAGTATGACTGGCCTCACCTCTAAGGACTCAGAGAAGAAGGAAGCTGGTAAAAATACTCTGACTACAATTCAAATGATGCCATATCAATTGTATATTTAAGTTCATACCAGCTCACTGACAGTGATAAAGAACGGTTGTGTTCAGTTCTCGGTGCTGTGTTCTTCTGGCACTTGGCCTATGGCTACATGACATTCAAGGAGAATGCAGGGCAAGTCTTAACATCAGCCTGTTTTTGAGGGCATGTTGAGCGCTGATGCAGCGTCAGCATGTACATTATTAGAGTTGGTATCATGTCAAACGAGATCAGGTTCAGCTTTATAACATCAGCCTCCAGAGGAAACAACACACCCACACATTGAAAGTGTTACTCACATTTCAACCTTTTCCAGTTGAAACTGATATGTAAAACTAACGAAACACACCTGAACATTGACATGTAAAGGTCACAGCAAGCTTAGCTGCGCTCAAATCAAAGGGCTTCTCTGTTGTACTACTGTAGATCAGAGATTCCCAACTTGTGACCAGTTAAAACCCCTGCTACAGACAAGCTGTGTTTTTACTTAAAGCAACACTGTGTAACTTGTTTTTAACCACCATAATCAGATTTTAAATCCTAATCAGGTGAACAGTGTCTCTGTCATTCGTACGTCTGTTCTCACACTGTGTAACTTTGGGCTCCGAGTCGGGAGAAGTAACGCTTTACAGCACTAAGTCACACACCACCAACTATTTGACTGATTTTGGTGAAACTGGATCATATTTTATGGAGAAAATGTTTTCTGATGTCCTCCAGCTGCTCCGTCTCAACTCTCTGTGATGTTTCCTGATGGACAGTGATGTAAACTGCTGCTGGTTGTAGCTGCTATTAGCTAATGTTAGCTCAGTTTTTTAGCTGGGCTGCACAGACTGTGAGCTCAGAGCACCAAGGGAGCGTTTTCATGCCGGTGTTGTGCCAGAACCAGAGTTGGGCAAGCATGCAGTGTAACTGGGCCTCTATGAACAAAATGGTGAGGAGAAGAGTAAGTAAGTCCAAGAGTAAATGTGGGACTGACTTTTAGTGGTTGGTGAGAGCTTGGTGAAATAAAAGGCTGAAAGACAGACGCCGAGCTGGGCTGACTGCTGTTGGACTAGTCAGTAATATTAGCTGCTGCTGTGTCTGCTGTTGGTGACCTTGTTGGTGTTTGGCTGTTAGCAAAGTTATTGACTCGCTAGTGTTTGATCAGAAGTAATGTAATCAGAACAAATACTCAAGTACAGCTAAACATATTTACCACAGTGGGATTGCACTCACAACAAGTCACTAAAATACCAATTTCTACACATTGTTTCTTTAATGATGTTCAGTGGTTTGCACAGACTGTATAAGTGGAAAGGCTTAAAAGAAAATGGCCGTCAACTCCACACACATCTTATGAAATTAAAAGGCCTGTGTCAGATGATTTTTATCAGGTGATAAAGTAAGGTGATCAAGCTCTCATTTTGAAAAGAAAAAAAGAAAAACATCTCTGTAAGGAATAGAACATTTGCCAGGAAATCTGAAAATGAAGATTCAGCCTACAACACTGTCATTTAATACAATGTTTTTATGAAAATACCAATTATAGCTGCTTGAAGTAAACAAATACATTTTTGTTCAGACACACACACACACACACTCATTTAAATAAAGTCTCTGATGGAAGCAGTTTGTGTCCTCAGGTTTCCAGAGGTGAACACATTCCTGCCACTGTCTGCCTGGAAGCTGTGTGGTATTCTTTGTGTCTCTGCATGTTCTTCACCTGGAGGAAGGGTGCCGTACACAGCAGTCTCTGCACTCTGAGAAATGTGGGCTTGATTCTGTGCCAGGATCAGCTCATCCACCACATCAGTGATGTGACACTTCTGTCTCGCTCCTCACACCCAGGGATCAGTATCGCTCATACAACGAAATTCTTTTTCTTTTGTTGTATGTGCATGTGACAGGAAAGCTTCGACGTGTACCAAAGCTTTGATACTGATGTGTTCGACAACACTGGGGAAAAGAGAGGACAGAAGCCTGAGCTGAACCTTTAACCTCCAAGACCTCTGACATGGAAACACACAAAAAACAATAGGCGAAGTCTTAAAGAACCTTTTGTGTGGATTCAAGTGGAGCGATAAATCACACTGACAGTGTTTGAGCATTCTTTCAGATGTGCTGAGGAAGCAGTTTACCCTTTCCTGTGGACATCCAGCAGACACACGGCCTTGTTTTACACATTACTGCACTGTAAAGAGTGTATGCCCAAAAACTGAAACACAAGCCCCAAAGAAAATTTCATTTTAATCTTACTATCATCTCAAATAAACCTTTCCAAAGATCTAACTTCAGCCCTGATGATCTGACAAGCCACATTACATAATATCTGACTTTTTGATATAGATTAGACATCATTAGATATCATTCCACCGTTATAAAGTGTTCCACAAAACTAGTCGCTGATGAGTCAGGTTCCAACGCATTCAAGTTACGTCTATATAATTATGACATAGTTTTGATAATCTTCATGTAAACACGGAAAATCATTGTGCCTGCCAGTGTGTCTGCCAGTCACCACAGAACTATTCGTTCTCCTCTTACCACAGAGCACGAAATACAAGCAGACAGACAGCTCACAGCTTGTTGTGGGTTATCATCAGTGATAAGGGGGGTGCTAAATTATTTCTGTCATTTCTTTGTAACTGAGAGACATGCTGGCTGACAGGACTGTGATAACCGAGAATGGATTGTGATGTTTTGATCACTGTTAACCTCAGGTCTACTTCCAAAGCTGACGAACGAATAGAGTTCTATCCTGTACACACTGGATGAAGTATTCAGATACTTCCCTCACTGTGCAATGGTGAACGCAGTGTGCCAAGGCAATGCATGCCCAACCTTTGTGAAGAGTCATTCTGATGTCTCTGATGCTCTGTCTACTGTGTCTGTGAGATCAACATCCAAATTCACTCCCTATGTTTGCCCCTACTAGAGTAGGGTAGGGGGAATCCTAGGAGTCAAGAATGATAACCAGCTAACCTTCTCAGATCACGTTGCCACAGTTGCCCAGTTGTGCCACTTCACACTTTACAACATTAGAAAAATCAAGCCTGACACAAGCTCATCTCATGACTAGATTACTGTAACACCTTCCTGACGGACCTCCCAGCCCGCACAGTGAAATATTGAATGCAGCAGTGCACCTGATCTTCAATCAGCCCAAAAACACGTTACCCCCCCTGCTCTGGTTTTGCACTCACCTACTTGAATGCCCTTTTTCTAGCTTATGTTCCCTCACAACTGTTTTGTTCCACTCGTAAAAGCAATCCAGACTTTTCTCGTCTTTTGTTCCCCGTTGGTGGAACGTCCAACCAGTTCCTAACAGATCAGGGACGTCCCTCTCTACCTTTAAAAACCTCTAAAACAACACTACCAACAACTGGACATGCTAAATCTATCCCTTCACTAACATGTCTTAGTCACACTGTACACTGATTGTTTCCCTTTTTTGAAGTCGCTTTGGATAAAAGCATCAGCTAAATGACTAAATGTAATTTAATTGTAGTGCTGGGGCAAATCGGTCAGTGGATCCACTGTCTATCCTACATCCACTGACCTGAACCCGCTGAAAACCACAGAGGCTGACTCTATAACAACAATGGCTGTTTGTAATCATGTCAATGGTTACACCATGTTCCTATACACCTGTACATGTCTGTCGGGAGTAACACCATGAAATGGTGAATAAATGAGAATGTGTCAGGTCCGACATCTCAGTGCAGTTGTTATGGATATTTTGAAAGAGCGCCTTCTGCTGCCTTCTGCTACACTAAAATTTGTAGGTATTTAAAGTTGCCTGGAGGTTGCTACTTGCTTAACAAGCTATATCAGCTTCCCTTAGTAATAACTATTATGAAAGGCTTCTCTAAATATCTCGAATTATTGGTGCTTTAACCTGCAAGCACCATTTTAATGTTGTAGCAGGTCCAGGTGGTCCAGCAGTCTCCTCCTCATGCTCTTTAGGATAGCTGAATAGCTGAAAGTCACCTGAATAATGCCACCAAATGCTGCTCCTGGATCAGGACCTGTTCGATGCTGAGAGCAGGCTGAGCTGTGAGTTGGTGGAATGCCTTTCAGCATCTCAGCTTCGTCTTGTTTGTGTTTCTGCTTCTCCAGCTGGAGCGTGAACTTTGACCCCTTCTGTCTTGTTTGCCTTCAGCCTTGCAGAGTTTGACTCTGGCCCTGAAGCCCTTTGCAGATCTGCATACAGAGGCCAGGCTGGGTCACTGCTGCTTTGTTAGCTCTGACTTCTCCTACAGAGGCCAGCCAAGCCTCAGCTGCTGCAAACAAAGATCTGTCTCCCCCCAGCAAGAAACAAAAAGCAACTGTTTCGTTTCATCATTTGAATCATTCTTTTCATTGACAATTATAACTCCCTGCAGGAACAAAACCTATAGTAATGTGTGGCCATTCTGTTTCCACTGGCTGCACTGAGGACGAGTTCCTGAAATAAAGTCTAAAAAATGCTCAGGAGAGAATCCTAAATCCAGTTTCCAGATACTTTCAGGGATAGCAAGCAGTGCCACGATTGTGATTGTTAAAGCAGATGTGATGAGAGATCACAAAACGACGACTATGTTACACATAACAACAGTAATTACTACTTTACTACTGCGGCTGTATGGAACAGGAAAACCAATCATTTAAAAAAGAACATCAGTGCAAACATCCAGACTTCCATTGTGTTCATGGAGAGGAAGTTGAGACTATTGCTCAGTGTTGTGGAATGGAATGACACACAGCCGCAGACACAGTGCAACAAAATAAAAAGAGAAATCCATGTTATATAAAAATAAAACAGCACAATGTTGCAGTGGAGCAAATCAATAAATGACCAAGTGCTTTGATGCTTTGTCAGATTACAGTCAGTGTTTCACGCAGATTAAACAAATCCTATTGAGACACTGCCCACTTCCACTAATTCACGTACAACACTGTGCACTGTGTAATCTCTTAATTTCAGAAGGGAAGTGTTGTCTGATGATTGCAACATTTTACCACAATTTTTTCCTCTTCTTTTGTCAAATTGCAACATCTGATGGCAAAATATAATTATGAAATAATTGTAGAAATGTAAATTTGTAAAAAATTATATCTGGGCAAAGGAGCAAATGTATTTGATAAGACAGATCTCCAATATATGTCCAGAAATAAAATCTTTTAGTGTTAGTCAGATTAAAACAATACTGAGAATCACAAACAAAAATGGAACAATAAAAAAATATGTAACATTAAGTCTGATTAAAGGGAATCATCATCTGGACCAGGCATAGGTGTTCCACAAAGGGCCGGTGTGGCTGCAGGTTTTCTTTCCAACCAAGCAGCAGCACACCAGACTTGACTCATTTAATCAACTGATCTCAGTCTTCAGAGAGTTGATTGGTCAAACTGTGTGCTCTTGGTTGGTTGGAACAAAAACTTGCAGCCACACCGGCCCTTTGTGGAACAGTTTGCCCATGCCTGATCTGGACCATAGAGGTCTGTTTGTGCCCAGTCCAGATATCTGACCTCTGGCGGTGGAAACTGGACGCTGCCACTCAGTTCCAAAAGAGGAGAATAGAAAGTGACTCCTATGTGATCTGAGAGAGTTTAAAAATGAAGCACACTTTTTGTTCTATTATCACAACATTAGATAAAAAAAGACTTTTTCAGAAGATGACAGTAGAACATCCTGATTTGTTTTCTGTGTCTGATGAATGCACGCATGCAGAAATGTTTCACGTTGCTCAGTTTGCGTTAAATGCCCACCAACAACATTAAGAGGGCACTTTCTGTGTGATGTGTTTAAAGGAGCAGTCTGCACCTCACTTGCATTTCAGTTATGTCTTGTATCTGCAATTTCTAAAGAGCAGGTTGTGGTTATATTTCTGTTCTGCATCATTTGATATGTACGGTATATTACTTACCCAATGCTAATGCTAGCAGTGTTAGCAGTAAAGCTGCTGATGAATGGAGGATGGATAGCATGAGATCACCAGATGTTCCAAGTTAGACAAGATGGATGTGGTTTGTCTTTGTATCCTTTTTAATCCTGCAGGTTCGTCTCAACATGTCATTCCCAAACGCACCTGAAACTGTTTGCTGCTGCTACAAAATGAGGAGAACACCATTCATGTTGTGCAAAGCATTCAAAGTGGTGATAGTACTGAGTTGTAAAAGTGCCACTATCCTAGTTCATAAATATTCATTGTTGTTGTTAGTTTTCTTTTTGGCCTTTTAAAGCTTTATTTGACAGAGACAGCTGACAGGAATGTGGATAGAGAGATGGGGAATGACATGCAGGAAAGGGCCACAAGTTGGATTCAAACCAGAGCACGAATCTTCCATGACAGTGTGGGCTGACTTTTTGAAGAGAGAGCTCCCTGCTGCGTGTGAGTGTCTGCATGTGTGTGGCTGCCTGACTTTAGAACTGAATAATTAATGGGGGCGCAGGGTCTGCGCTAAGCAACAGCTGGTATAATGCAGTGAGGAAAAGAGGGAGTTTGTGTGTGTGTGTGTGTGTGTGTGTGTCTTTTCCCTGCCCCCTTGATAAGTGCATGTCCACAGCTGTTAGCAGCAGAGAGAATGAATGGAATAGTGTGTAAAGTGTGTGTTAAGGCGACACATGATGAGCTGTCTGAGCCGAAGTGACAAGTCGATGCTGAGTGCTCAGTCCATTGCCAGTGACACTAGTACAAGCAGACAGGACAGCAGAACACTGTATTATTACCACTGATACAAACCACTGTGTTGTTTAAACTCCAAGACAACAGAATGAACTGAAATCTGTCATGATTCTGTCATGACAGGAGCCAGTGGGTTTCAGTGATTTATCGATGGTGAAAATCTTTTAGCAGAAGCTGGTAGACAGGCAGACAGACAGGTTCCAGTCCACGTAATGTTCAGTTTCGGGTAGTAGAGGCTTGAAAGCAACACTGCAACTAGGTATACATTGGCAGAGTACTGTAGTGTACCACTGGGCTGATGAGGGGAAATGGAAAGCAGGAGAGTGGGCGGGGAAGGTCAGGCAACAACAGGACTGATGAGAGAACATGTGAGGAGGTGGGTGGAGAAGGTCAGGTCAGGTCTGAAGGGAAAGCAGTTATTAGAGGGCAGCAAATGTATGGGAATGGAGGAAGATAGAGGTGACACAAAACTTTATTGAAAATTCTGATTTGATTTTCTGAAACCAGTAAGTTCTTGAACTTTCATGCTCATTGGAAATGCATTTTGCTTTGACCAGAAGTGAATAGAATGGATAGAGAGCAGGAGAGCATGAGAGAAAGAGAGAGCATAGCAGCCAGTGCTTTTGGGGAAGTGAGTTGGAGCCAAAGGGAGGTGAAGGACAGCGTGGTGGGAAAGCATCAGACCGTCTGTGGCTGTCTAACAGACTGAATTGATTATACTAGCAAGACCATTAGCTAATGAAGCGTGTGTCTGTCTGGAGAATAGAGACTTGTTTTTCTCTGAGAAATCACCGTCGTCTCTCCTCACACACCAACATACTACTGAAACAACAGCAACACTAACCATCCACATTCATGTGCAGCCATGAGGGAACACATTTGGATCTCTGACAGATGGAGTGATCCTGCATAAAATCAAAGAATTTCTCTCTGCCTTCATCTCCAGTTAAAACTGTTTTTATAATCCGCTGCATTAATGTCAGTTGCTGCCTGAATACTAATGACTTGTACTACCTGTTCAGAAGAGTCCTTGCTCTCAAATGGATGAATTACAGTTGGAGGTAATGTGTTTAGTGACATCTTCAATTGCTTGTCTTAAAGTAGCCATGTATTTACAGGCATCTAGCAGTGTAATTGCTGATTGCAACCCCCTTGCCTCTATAGTGGCTTTGGAACTAAAAAACATAAAAGGGCATAGTGTTTAGTTTGAAGAGTTAGATGAGAAGATCAATATTAGTCTGTGTGTTAAGTACAGAGCTGGAATCACTGTGTTAATATCCTAGCTTAGCATTACTACACATCTGTACACAAGAAGAAAACCAACAGTCTGTCATTCTTGCTGGGCTGTTGCCAGTGCAGCTGTTCACGGCTGTTCTAGACAATGATTGTGATTCCACCATAAGCGGCTTATGGCTAGTCTATTTTAGTAGCACAGATCAGATCATACTGGCTGGAAGTCATAGAAAACTGCACAATCTGGTCAATTTTCAAAATAAAACACACTTAGTTTAGGTTGAGGTGAGGTTGCCAGGTTTGGTATCAACATGCCTCTACAAAGAATTTAATTTGTCCAAGCAGTGAAATATAAAGAAAGAAGAGCAGAGAGCAAAGAACAGAGCCCGGGGTACTCTGCATGTCACGCCAGATGATGAAGTCTCTCTCCTGATCATTTTTCAGACTTGAGAAGATGATTCATCACTGCTCTGAGTGCAGAGTGACAGGCTCTGAAAGCAGACTGAATAGGTTCAAAATGACTACTGTTGACTATGAGACAAAATCTGCTGACTTTTTTTGTTTTTTTAAGTTTGGTGCAATTACTTATAAGGCTCAGAACATATGGACTAGCAGTATGTTTTTCCTCTGTCTTATTATGTCAGGCTGTATGCCATAAATTCCAGTGAGTGTTAGTTACGCTATACACTGGCCTGCATTATATGGAGAGATGTTTCTAATATTTTGGCCACCCCATTTACATACATGTGAGGGCCAAAATATTAGAAACACTTTTCAGTTAAGCAGGTAAGTTTAACACTGCTGCAAACACCCTCGGTAGTAAACATAATAGTTTATTGAATAGGCCTACCTCTGACAGTATCAACAAAAAAATAAAAAAATATATAAGCTTTGTAAAAGTAGAAGTTATGAAAGTTGCTGTATTGGATCACAATGGATTGGAGTGTACCCAATGAAGTGGCCGGTTGGTGTGTACTCTATAGTGAGCTGAGACAGGGGCTGTAACTACACCGGTCCAATACAAGGATGGCCAGGAATCATACAGATCTCTTTTGACGTTTTATTTCTCTCCCTATCTGATCATCAAACACTGTGAAAACTACAAAGAAATATGAATACACACAGATTAAGGTTAATGTGCTTGTGCCCGTTGCTCAAACATGTTAACATAACAGAAAGTAATCTCAGATGAAATCACAGAAACATTTACATCGTTCAATATTAAACAAATGAACCTTCATATTACACACAAAATAGCTAAGTGAAATATCATTACTGTGTGGACCACATGCATAATAAATAAATAAAAAGATTATGCCCCTAGAAATTACATTAACTGCTCCGTTTCAGCCGCTCTGTCCCGGAAACAAAAGTAAAAAATCGCTATAGTTAGGCGTTAGGCAAACAAACTCTGATCATGTGACCAATTACTCTATAACTATTACTGTATTAACAACCTAACCTTACAAAAGAGGCTCTAAATATCTAATTTAACAAAACAGTACATATTACTATTAAATATTACCCTTTCAACAAATAATGTAAACAGACCTGTAAAACTGTATCTATGACAGTTACAGGGGCAGTAACTGGCTACTAACAGTATTCAAAACATGTACTATTTTACGTGTGAATAGAACACTTCAAATAAAAACACCAGACTAATAGAATGCAATGCAACTCAACCATTGGCAGTTCAGTCAGACATGCAAATGTGTTATTCTACTGGCTCATGTGACTACATGGAACCTCAAGCAGGGTCGAGGAGCAGGCAGCAGAGATCTCATGTGCAGATTTTTTTCATTTTCAAACTCAATGACCTCACCTGTCAGACTTCACACAGCCCCCTCTAAAGACTCACACTCTTGTTCAGATATGCAGTAGACACCTGTAAACTGACTTTGATATGTAAAATCTCCTGTTATACCTGTCTTCTCATTGCATTACACTAAGTTGATCAAAACTGTTAAGACTGCATTAGTCCAAAGGCCAATTCCTTTTAAATAGACCCTTGGTGCCTTAGATTAGTCAACATGGAATGGAAAGTGTGTGTGCGGAGTATGTGTCAAAGGAGCACATGGAGTTCACTTATGAAACCTGAGTACAATTAGATCGTCTGCTGTGGTAATTTGGTTAGCTGGAGGGAACACACTCCCTTTAGTCTAGAAGAAATGTCTCAACTGTGTAACGTTAGGCCCTTAGACCAAACTGTCAGCTAAAGGTATTCTCGAAATGATCCATCTCTATAAATATTCACAGACCAGTTTATAAAGCCAGCTGCACTGCCCCTGTGCTGCTGTTTCTATATCCATACCCATTCAAGCTGTTAAAACATGATTGATTGTGTAATTCAGAATTGATTCATGAGGATGCGTCGACCAGTTCTGTTGTTACAGGCTCCGGTCTAGCATTCTGAAGTACTGTGATCCTTTGCTTCAGTAAAAGGCGCAATACACTGTGTGTTCTACTGTGAACGCCAACATTCATTATGCTGTCTATTTACTATTTAAAAATAAAATGTACTGTAAGGACACATTTTGCATCAGAAGCATTTTAGTGTTGTGGCTGGTGAAGTGGGTGATTTTTACTGCTTCATACACTCTTTAGTTTAATCTACAACAACTAGAAGATACGTAGTAAGTAGAGCTTCAGTCTGAACAGGCCTGAATGTCACTGATAATTCTACGTACAATGACAATAATATTTAGTAATTTTCTGTATTATAATGATAATGGAGGGATAATCTTTATTTTGAGCTGAGTACTGTAAATATTATATATATGTAAATACTGTATTTATTATATATAACCTATGATCTTATGATCTTATCTGCTAAATTGAACTCTAACATTCACATTGATGCTCTAACATTCTCTTACACACAGCTATCCTGTTCTAACATTTACAGTCAAAACTGCAAAGCTGAGCTCACATTAGGTGTCACGTTTGGTCGCTTTTATTATTATTATTTTTTTTTTTTACACCTTTAGATATTTGTCAGTGTTACATCATCTCTCATTTTCTCAATTTCATGCTGTTCTTGTAGTGACATTTCTTTTCTTTCTTCTTTTTTTTTTTTACCTTGTTCAGCTGTTTCAGCGTCTTGAGATCAATCAGACAGGCAGCAGTGCTCCGTTAGATGACTTCATTTGTTAACCTGCATTAACTGACCTGAAGCTTTCTCAGGGTGTGTAAAAGAAGCTGCAGGGTTACGTCAAGCCTTGGTATCATACTGATCTCCAGATGATGAAACTGGATGTAAGCCTGGCTCTGTACTGTTAACTATTCTCCATGAGCAGATAAAGGTACAAGTACTCCCTCTGCTGTATAGAGAGCAGAAACAGCACAGATCCAGACACTGACCTCCCTCTCCTTTAGCTTTAATGGCTGTGGTTTGTGCCTCCTCTGGTGGTGACACTTCATGGTTTCATAGTTTTAGCAGATGTATTTCTGTGGGTCCACACTTTTGATAATTTTCATGCAAACACGATTGCATTTAGCATTTTTTTTGTCACGTAGCACAACATGTATTATCATCTTAAACACAATGTCTAAACCAGAAGACAGAGGAAAGGTGCATGGCGAGGAAGGACAGTGATGAGGAGCCTCAAGCATGCAGAAATGCTCTGTAAGGTACCTGTCTTTAAATCTGGATGCATCAGTATTTTTCTACATTAACATTAATTCACATTAATCTTCAGCTCTACAGAGCTTTGCAGTCTTGCAGCTTTAGATAAGGCATGATCAGATATCATTATCATTATCCAGACATCTATCTTATCTTATCCAGATAAAGACTGCTTTTTAATACATGATGAAGATGGAATCAGTATGTCAGTGAATGTGCTTTAGCCTCGTTTTAGCAGTTGAATACTTTGCTCTTTGCACTCACCGCACCACCACCTTGCTTCACCCTCCTTTCCAAGTATGCAGGAGGACCTACAGTGGTCACAGGACAGAGCCAGGATTAAGTTTGTCTATTCTGAGCAACTGTAGAAATAACAACATCTGTTGATCTAAAATTCTCATTTAAGGTAATACAACATAAATAACTGAAAACATTTAAAAATAATGGTTCTTGTTGTCTTATTGTACGGTAATGAAAACATAGTTTTGGCTATACTATTCCATTTCTACCTTATATAAATTGAGCCCCCTAAATCTGACACACAGGACCTTTAAAGTCTGTGTAAAGTCAGAATAAATGTGTGTTTGTCAGACTAGAGTGTTATTAACCACCCAGCCAAATGTGAATGATTAAAAATATCAACAAGTTTATGAAATTCCGTGTTAAATCAGGTAAAAATGAATTCTCAGCTCCAGGACTGTGGGGGCGTGTCCCCTGAATGTACTGAAGCCACACCCACTCGTGGGAGCAGTCAAGCAGCCATTTTGAAACGGCTGAAACGTGTCAGATGAGTTCAGAAAATTACATGAATAACTTTGAAACACTCTGAGCGAGATGAACTCCCTGCTCAGGGTGGCCTCAGCGTGTCATCGAGCCACCCTTTAAGGACCGCCCACAAAATCCTGGACTGAAAACTGGTGAAAAACTGTTGAACCCCGAACTCCACATTTTAGTAATATATGTTTTCAGCAACTATTTTCCTATTTTGAAAGAAATCTCGGAATTGCCTTTACACAGACTTTAAGGGTTCAAATCTTTACAAAGAAACTGTGTTAGTCTGTTAAACTGTCCTCTTACAGAAAGATGCTGGTGGTTTTTTGGAGCCACTGAGTGGCCACTAGTGGTATTACATCTAAAGCTATTCTTCTGTGGCTGTAGCATTCAGTCATGGTGGTGGTGCTTTGTTTCAAATGGAACTCTGTTGTGATTTGTATTACACACAGTACATGTCCTCATAAGAACAGCTGGTTGCATGGAGTTGGTCCTCACAAGCATAGCTGCTCAAGTCCGCCTCCTCTCCTACCTCCACACATACACAAGCACAACTCCTCACAAACACAACACCGTTATGCAGCCCAACCGCTCATTTACTGGCTTTTGTTCTGACACATTGCGACATTTTCCAGTCACAACCCACAGCAGGGGGAAGTGTGTGTTTGTGTCACGACTCCCTGCTTTGTGTATGAGCTTCAGCTTCTCTGTCTCCGCAGCTGATAATCTTCTGATGAGCTTTGAATAGATTTAGAGAGTATTAGAGAGGAGGGCGTGAAGGCAGCCTGCACCTGAGGGAGACAGACAGAGAGAGAGAGAGAGAGAGAGAGAGAGAAAGAGAGAGCGAGAGATAGAGACAGACAGACAGACAGACGGAAACACAGATGTACACTGTTTAAATCAGTCTTGTATGGTTTGGCCATTTTATGTTTTCTATAATATTGTTTTATTTATTTGAATGCCTTCCTCCCTAATTCTGCTTGCAGTATCATACTTATCATTATATTCTCATTAATCACACTAAATGTATTTAGTGTGCAGCCTGTATCTCCTGGGTTTCCTTAACATCAGTCTTAGGTTCTGTCGACTCTCTTTGCCCTGTACATGCTTCCTCTTGGATCAAATCATTCGTAAATGCAACATTTCCTTCCAGACCTATTTTCCTCTACTTTATATTCCCCTCATACTAATACCCTTCATGGTATTAGTGCTTTCTAGTGCATCCCATCACCAAGTTTTCTAGCCGTGCTAGCCTGACTTCCAGTGTGATGTGGAATTGATTTAAATATCTTACACTTTGTCTTTAAGGCAATAAAAGGGCTAGAAGGCTGCTCCCTCATACATCTCACTCTGTTTAAACCCTCAAATCTATATACTCCCAGTCTCTGAGGTCTCGTAGGTTAAAGCTGTTAGCTGTTCTTCAGTCTAAAATCACTTTGTCAGAGCACCTGCACATAGCCTACTGTATAAGAAGCATCCTCACGAGAAACAAACCTTCAAGTCTTGCCTCAAAAGCACACTGTCACAGTGTGTCCTATATTTGTGTTGCTTGGTGCTGCACGGTTACTTGTCACCATAGTCATGTTAGTGGCATAGCTTTAGGTATTTAGCTTTAGGTATGGTCCACCACTTTGGTAGAGCTGGAAGGCACGTTTACGCCACCTGTCCCCCAAAGTTGACTTGTAATAACTCTGGTTATCATTTGATTTTTCATTTGTGTCATCACCAAAACAGTCATTTGATTTCTGGCCAAACACCTACAAAACCAACAACATTCCCATCATCCTCAGCTTCAGTCTAGTTACAGTGCAAATTAGCAAATGCTGGCATGCTAACATGGTAAAGTAAGATAGTCAACATGGTAAACATGCTAACTCTTGTTTAACCTTGCCTTGAAAACAGTGCACTTGACTTGGCTTCATACATAAAGTCCTGTTGAAGCCTGCTCAACGCCTCCGCTTTGTCAGTTTTCTCCTCCTCTTTCCAACATTATCCTACTTCACTTGTGCCCTCACTGTGCCAGGAGCCCAGGAGTGCCCAACCAGGCTCCTGCACGGGTAGTTGGTGAAGATTCTGTCCAGAGCCGCACATCAAAGCCACACACCTCATCTCAGTGTCCATTTTCTTGCTAGGATAAGAGTTCTGGACATCCAGCCCAGTGGTATTGCGTTTGAATCTACTTCTGCCATGGGCTGTAGGCCAAGTCTGCTCATCTCACAGCTCAGTGGCTAGCTCTTGGTTGTATGGTGTTATTTAGTATTATTAGTACTGTATATTAGTTTATGACATACAGATGTAGCAACTCAAAAGTTCCTGTGTTTCCGTGACAGGTCCTTGACCGTTCCTTCACAGGTCCTTTGCAGGTCTGTGATGGCAATGTGATCCCCCGCGATGCCGTACTCAGTGAACCCCCCACTGGAAACGCCTCTAAGCAGCCTGGGTGAAACCCATCTGTATGGATTCTGCATACCTGCCCTCTTGTCATTTACTGAGTTCATGAGAGACAAGTGTCCTGCTATTTTAGCATGGATACATTTTGCCAATCAATAATCTCTGTGAAACTGCAGTTCCTCAAACATCCACTTGAGGCTGGCTCCAGAAGTGAGTCAGTCTCCATAAGTCCCCATGTTCAAATGTCCAACTTCACAGCAGAAATAAACATGTTTACAGGCTGGTACAAAAAACAGTTTTGGTCTCTATAGCTAATTTCTGCGTTCATGACAACTGTACTGAGGGTGAATTTGTATACAACTCACCTGTTCAGATTATATTAAACCAGCATGCAAATGCCTGACATGGGAGTGTCTCAGGTGATTAAGTTAAGTTCACCCTTAGCTCTTTAGATTAAAAAAGTTGACCCATATACTCCCTCTGTCTTGCTCTTGATACTACAACACCTCCACAGCACACATCCATGCACTGCACTATATTCCTGACATTGTATTAACCACTGGTTAAATTAATTATTCTTGAAGCACATCTCTTGCAGTGGACTCCGTCCTCGTCACATTGCTGAGCCACTTGACAGAGCTTTCATTGATTTTTTAAATGAAGATTTCTTGAAAACAAATCGAATAGAATATTTGAGTTATTATTAATGCTTTATATCACAGGTGTCAAAAAGGGCCGCTGTGGCTGCAGGTTTTTGTTCCAACCAACCAAGAGCACACAGTTTGACCAATCAAATCTCTGAAGACTGAGATCAGTTGATTAAATGAGTCAAGTCTGGTGTGCTGCTGCTTGGTTGGAAAGAAAACCTGCAGCCACACCGGCCCTTTGTGGAACAGTTTGGACACCCCTGCTTTATATCTAAAAAAACCCAAACATTTTAAAATATGTTCACGTTCTCATACAGCAAAAGCTTTGACATACTTCTGTCTGAACAATAAAGCTATTTGTGGAGAGAGGGAAACAGCAGAGAGAGAGAGAGAGAGAGCGGAGAGAGAGACAGCAGAGAGAGAGGCGAGAACGCAAGCGCAGTGGGAGCAGGGAGGGTGGAGAGAGAGAGAGAGGGAGAGAGAGAGTGTGTGTGTGTGTGAGAGAGAGAGAGAGAGAGAGAGAGAGGTTTATATATAGTGAAATGAGAGAGGGAAGGAGGGAGAGCTGTATAATGGGATTGACGGAACGAGAGCGAGGAGGAGAGAGAAACAGACAGACATAGTGAGAGACTGTTGGGGTACACCTGACCTTAAGGAAGGAGGGTAGCTCCTCTGCTGGCCACACACACACACACACACACACACACACATACACACACACACACACACACACACACATATAACAGCGCTTACAGTCAGGCAGAGGCAGTGAGGCAGCAGAGAGCCTGCAGACCAGCAGCCATGACAGACACCGGTGAGTAGCTACATATCCCTATACATAACATCCCTGTGTATGTGTGTGTGTGTGTGTGTGTGTGTGTGTGTGTGTTTGTATGTGTGTGTGTGTGCATGTGGATGGAGTGATGACGTCTAATAGCAGCTGTGGTTATGTGAGCACTAGATAGATAGATAGATAGATAGATAGATAGATAGATAGATAGATAGATAGATAGATAGATAGATAGATAGATAGATAGATAGATTTGAATTTTCATTCATTAAAAAATGAAATGACAGCAGGATCAATCTACATGTTTACTAACAAAATAATGAAATGCACCATGGGATGTTTATGACACTACAGGCTGCATACAGATGAAGTATATGAATCTTGCAGATTAAACAGAGTGAAATACCTCATTTACTTTGATTCCACACTCGTAGACATGATTTTTTAATCATGGTGCTATTTATTTTTCCACTACACTTCTTCTCTGACTCGCAGATCAGCTGCAGTATCTTCATGTGTGTCATATGTTACTTCATTTGATATAATAATGATATTGTACCACTTCTGTGAATCCAGCAAACTCAAGGAGAGAACGCAGCATTGATATGAAAATGTTCCCACTTTATTAATGTGTGCGACACACTTATTTTCTTATTCTTACAATATTCTTTCTTATTTTCCAAATCTTTTTTTTTTGTCTTTTATACTTAAAAAACCTTAAAGACCACGACTGTCTGACATACAGATCAATCTGATTCTGACTACAATAAACATAATTAAATATGGTTATCTTATAATGCATCTTAATTGTGCTAAAGGGGACATGAAGTTCCCTTTTTATTTTTCAGTTTTTCATACAAACTCATATAACATATTTCATTAATCTCGTCTGCCTTGCATTCCTACCTGAAGCTGGCATTCATTGTAGTGGAAGCCCAGTCCTGAATCTTCATTTACAATATGTGTTAGTGGACAAAATTGCAAACTACAGTGTAATACAATCCCATTCAAAAAGCGCCAACAATCATGGCCTTAAAAATGACCACAGTGCTCAACTTTAGGTGTCAACTAGTGCTACACACTGACAGATTTGTGTTTTCCTCAAACTGTCTCCAGAGTGCAACCAGGAGGTGGATAAGGGTGATATGGGGGTGTGTGGAGCTCAATGATCCACATGACATGCCATTAGCAGGTTGTAGGGGAATGTAAGGTGATGTACTGGCCTGAGGTCTGCCATCCAAGGACATGTTTCATTCACTTATGATTATACAAAATAAGATGACTTTGCATTGCTGGCAAGCTGTTTGTGGCGTGAGTAGAAGCCTGGAGGATTCCAATGAGGATGAAAATTAGACTTTTTTTTTTATCAGACTGCTAATGCTAATGAATAATAATGGCCTCATGCTAGTTGGCATAAACACACCACGATTGCTCCCTTTTAGATCACTATCAAATATTATAACTACTACCAATCGATCAATTTACTGAGCAGTAACGTGGCTATGAGATAACTGAGCATTGTCCTGAAAAGAACACAACAAAGCCGAAGAGCAGAATACACTGTCTGTTGTTGTTAATCAGACTGCAGAGGAAGTGTTAGATAGTCCTAGATATCCACAGAGGCTAGATGACGTTAACCAACTGGGCTGTTCAGACAGAATTAGCATGAACAGTACGTCCTAACAAAAATATGAGTTATTATAGTTTTCTGGTTTGCACCACTCAACCCAGACAATCCCAGGAACACCAAACTGTACGCCTCACTGGGCAGTGAAATTGTTAAGCTAGTGTGGCTAGCTTCAGTGGCTAGTGGCTAAAGCTGAGGCATGAACCTCATAGGCAGCATCATGAATGTCCATCTTTTAAATGATGATCATGAATGAACAGCTCTCTGACAGCCCAAGAAGCACAAACACTAAACATAATGAGCTTCACGGTGATGGGATTTATTATTGGACTGTTGTATTGGGATAGATTGTTCACTCGTTCTCGACATGGTGAGCACTCCCTGTGTACGTATGTTAATCTAAGTACATATGTAGTGTTGGTAAAGCATCTATAATAAGCACCCTGGGGACTCCCTTGCAGCACGCTGTGGGACTGATTAGTAAATTGCCCACCGGCTCTCTTGTCTAACACACATGGAAGCACATGGACACATGCACATGGTAACACATGCACACACACACAGAAGGACATGAGGGTTAGATCCTGACGTAGCAGGCTGTGTATCAGCCTGATAGCATTTGACTTACAAAGGATTAGCTGAGGTGATTACCATCTGCAGGTCTTGCCTCACTGTCTGTTTGGCATGTTTGTTATGTGTATTTGCTTAAGTAGCTCTTAAGGTTTGTTCTTTATTTCATGATAGCAGAGGAAAAAATATTTGAGATGTCTTATGTCTTGAGATGAGCTAAAGTAACCAATCCGTTTATGTAACCTTTTCACCAAACAAGAACATTTACATTCATTACTGACAATTCACGCTTTCTGTTCATGTCCATTGTGACTATAGCATGGTTATATTAAGGAAAGATTGAGGATGTAGCAAATAGATCATGGTTAACCGTTAAAGAAGGCAGATTCCTCAACTCAACTCAACTCAACTTTATTTATAAAGCCCTTTAAAGACAGCTACGGCTGACACAAAGTGCTGTACATGAAATAAAACATAAAATAAAAGACATAAAACATAAAAGACAATAGTGACAGTGAAGAGGCTTGCCATATGTGTAGAGGGAGGTCTTTCCATAATGTAGGACCAGCAACAGAAAATGCTCTATCCCCTCTGAACCTCCAGGAGCAGCTGATCAGCTGACCTGAGGCACCGGGCGGGAGATTCCTGCATGAGAGTTGAGTGTGCTATATGCCCTGTTTTCAATTGTTCCCCAGTTCCCCATTTTCAAGGACAGAATTTCCAAACTTACATCAAACATACATCATGTCCTTTAGATGTTATGTCTGCTAACTTTCTGAAGGAGGTTGTTAATGCCATTGGTCCCTCTATTGTAAATAGGTCTCTGTCTACTAACTGGACCTTATTTTCTCGTCTTTATGTGCCAAAGTGACTCATGGGGACAACAGTTTTTGAATTAAGTCCAGTATTGAGGAAACGTGTGAAACAGGCTGTAATCTAGTCATTGTAGGAAGTTTTGGACTTACATTGAAATGAGTATAAGTCTGTAACCCATTTAGAGCACAGTGGGGACAAAAAAAATAATAATACAAAATGGGGTGGTGTTTAGCTCAGTTAGTAGAGCAGCTGCTCCATGTGCAAAGGCTCAGTCCTTGCTGTGGATGCCCAGGGTTTGAATCAGACCTGTGGCTCTTTCCTCCATGTCATTCTCCATCTCTCTCTCCCTCCACACATTCCTGTCACTCTTCAGCTGTCTCTATTAAATAGAGCTTGGAAAGGCCAAAAAAAATAATCTTAAAAAAAGAAAATTAAAAATAATTTTTCCTGAAGGTGACACTAGCAGAAAAATCAAAGGGTCATAAAAATCCAAAGGGTCCAATCACTCAAGCAGCATTTATAAGATTTGATGTAAGCGATGTTGATATTTAGTGACTGATAGATCAAAATGGAATGGTTCTTCCTCTGAGAGGTATGAATGTACTGTGTGTAATATGCATTATATTTCATGTCAAACTGCCCTTTAGATTTTGGTATTTCTTTTATATGTGATTTCATGACCTGATGGGTCACAGTAAACATTGGGCTGCATTCTCCGGGGCAAAGTCAGGGGGTCAACAGAACTAATATGGATCATTCTGACCAGGTCATATTGAGATTGAAATATTAGGTTTGTCAACTCGTGTACTTGATTACCGTAGCAACAGCTTCAAAATATTCTTAAGTTAAGTGCATCTGCAGTCATAAGGAGAGCAGAGAGAGAGAGATGACCAAGAGAGACAAGATATTTGGAAAAACTGACAAAGTCTGACAAAGCCTTTAGTAGTAGTCAGCAACGGATCTCACCAAGGCTCCACTGCTCCATGTAGTCGGATGTAGGATGAACGGATGTATGTCCCAAGTGTAGGATTTTTGCCCAGGAGGCTGGGCGTTTCTGTCCTGTGTGATGATGATTTTTTATTTATAGACTCATTCATTTTCAGTTTGCAGTCACAGTTAGGTTTAGGAAAAGATCCGTTTTTCAGGGTTTAGTTTTAAGGTTAGGGTCAGTAAGCTTGTTTGCACGGATTAATGTGCATGGATTTTATTTATAGGTGTGGGTTTCCCTTACTACACCCCTGTGCTTAAATTGTATGTTAATGCAATAAGTCAGACAATGCTACATGCTATGTTTTGGCATACATATAGGAAATTGGGATCTACAGTGCAATTATTTTGTTCTGATCATAACGCAGAGATGATTAATACTAGAAGGTAGAAACAGAGTTCTGGTCCAATATTTATATTTGCTCATATCATACTGTTTGATTGCGTCACAGCTTTCCTGTGGTGTTTTCTTAATGCCCTGTAGTGTAGTGAATGGGAACCAACAGGATTTGAAGGGCATTCCTTCATCTCTGTCATGAACAAAGACATTTCCAATATTTTAATGGAGCACAATATGTGGTTGTTGACAGATGGCCTTCCCTGAGTACATCATTTTATACTAGAGAATTGGAAATGGATTAGGCTTTCTATAGCCTATTATGATCTGTTAAAAATGCCTTGATTGGCCTTGATACATATCATGCAATGCTAGTCTGAGGCCATGGTTCTGTTGGAAACAATGGATTCCTCCCTCCAGGTTAGCAGTGAGGAGCCTGAAGTGAAAGAGTTCAAGTATCTCAAGGTCTTGTTCACAAGTCAGAGTAAAATATGAGGCTGACTGGAGGATTGTTGCGTCATCAGCAGTATCGTAGACATTGAACCGGACTGTGATGAAGAGGGAGCTGAGTTGAAGGGCAAAGCTTTTAATTCACCAGCCCTCACCTGTGGTAATACGGCTCTATTCACTATTGGCTGAAAGGATGAAGTCAAGAATTCAAGCTGTCAAAATAAGTTTCCTCAATAGAGTGGCTGGGCACATCCCTAGAAATAGGAAATAGGATAAGGAGCTCATCGGACCCTTCTTTTAGGGGCACGTCCAACTGAAGAAACCAGAAAATGACCTTACTTTAGCCTACAGACACTGCGACCTGGCCCCAGATAAGAGGCAGACAGCGATGGACTCTATCTCCAAGAGTAGTTGCTGGGATCATTTGTCTGACCACATGGAAATGATACTCCTCTGTAATACATACTACAAGGAAGACTTTTGAATCATATCTCATCGAATTCATATTCTCATCTTGGTTGTGCTGGTGTTTATGATTGTGTGTTTGTTGCAGACTCCTTGAGTGATGCACTGAAGGCCATCACTGTGAGTACAGAGCTGATAGAGGAGGAGCTCAAGCCTCATTTGGACACAGTGCTGGCTGCACTGCTGGAAAAGAGTAAGTCATGTAACACACACACACACACACACACACACACACACACACACACACACACACACACACACACACACACACACACACACACACACACACACATCCATGCCATGCATTCAGACTGATCTGTCATACCAGATCTGCTCATCAACCAGTACAAACCACCTCACACAGCTCAGCTCTAACATTCAAGTCACTGAGTTTTCATCATGTTTTGGTTGCTGTCATTTGCAGCTCAGCATTTACACTGTTCAGTAGGTCTTATTTTTTACTAGACAAAATATGATGTACCTGCCAACAACAGCAAGCCCTGTCCACATACAGAATGTTACATCATCTACCTGTTAAAGTGGTGTCTTTTGCACTCAAACTGTTATACTTCTATTCATAACAGCTCTGTTATAGGATGGAAACAATATGAAGTGATGAGTCTTCAAACTTTGCAGTTCAGTGACTGCCTGGTGGCTTAATTAAGACCACTCACCCTTGATCCTCACATGCCTGATTCACCCTGCACAGCAGTTTCCATAATGAATACAGTCTGAAGACACCCAAGCAAAATCAAAATGAACAGACATGATGTTCACTTCTTTCCTATTTGCTCACACACTTTAACCTTGTACCGGTGCAGCCATACAGAAACACTGCAGGTCCAAACTCGGCAGTTTGAATTTAAAAAAAGCTTTTCGCAGCTGCATGTCTGAAGGGTGCTGCATTTTAAGGGTGGAACAAGTGGGTGGTGCATGTAAAGGGTGACATGTGATGGTGGCAGTAGAATTTTTTATGCAACCACTAGAATGAGTCTCAGTCAAAGTGTGAGTCATGTTTGTTTTGGTTCGTGTGTCTACAGAGAAAGATGCTGCTGTTGAGATTGCCAAAAGTGGGATTCTCCCCACACTGGCTCAGGCCTTACGGGGTAAAAGCAACCTGAGTTGCCAGGTGGCTCTGGTGGTGGCAGAGATGGCACGTGACGGTAGGATGCTGCTGTCATTATTATTATGAGTTGTCATGTTCTTGTAAAATAGAAACCAAGATTTACAACATTACAGCTACAGATGATAAAATACAACATGAAAATGATTGTTTTGAATAATTTAGATGATTATTACTGCAGTGTATATGTATTCCATAGCCATTAGGGCTCTTCTCCTATCACCACAACTCTTTAATGTCCATGTATCTGGCATGTGTTTAGTGTAAAATCACAGACTAGTCTCTGTGACACCCACAGGTTTCTAAAGAGTCACTGTGAAACTCATTGTGGTGTCCTGCATGGCTACTGCTTGGCTGAAATTGATGTAATCTATGTGTGTTATGTTTAGCATGCTGGTAAACTGTTAACTGTGTGTGTGTGTGTGTGTGTGTGTGTGTGTGTGTGTGTGTGTGTGTGTGTGTGTGTGTGTGTGTGTGTGTGTGTGTGTGTGTGTGTGTGTGTGTGTGTTTTAGCTGCAGTCAGGGAGCCGTGCATTGAGGCAGGCCTGGTGAAGGTTCTGGTTCCCCATCTGAACAGCAATAACCAGGAGATGCTGCTGAATACTGGCAGGGCCATCGGACGCATCTGCTTTGACAACTGTGAGTTGTTCTGACAGCACTTGCTCTGTCAGCAGGGTTCACTGATGATGAACAGGATGTTCATGGCGACAGAGCCTGCCTGTGTCTATATCTGTCTCTATCCTTGATAACTTTGCTCTCTCTTTCTGACCTCCTGCCAGCATACCAACAGGACCAGTTAGTCCAGAGTGGTGTGATCCCCAGACTGCTGTGTATAATAAGGGAGTATCCAGAGAACGACCCCCTAGTCAACGTCTGCCTGCTGGCCCTCTGTAACCTGGCTGACATGGGTGACTATTTAATAATCATGTTTATTATAGTGATTAATTATTAATTAGCTGTGATTTGAATCACATTGTTACAGTATTTAGACACACGCGTCACAGGGTTAATCTTTTCTCATCTCTGTATGTGTTCTCCATGACTCCATTTTTCTGTGTTTCAGCAACACTGTTATAAAGTATAAAAATTTAACATGTTTAAACTGAAACCCTGATCAAGAAGCGAGAAGCAAACTCAATACTTAACACACGTCTGGATTAAATGAGCTGTAGATGTCAGGATAACTAGTGACTGCCAAAACTGTCCATTCTCATCGACGCCTGTGTCTGCAGACTCCGCGCGGGAAGCCCTGGCAGAGCAGGATGTGGCAGATGTCCTGACGTTTCAGCTGAAGCGGGCGCCTGATGCCGAACGCCGACATGTCATCCTGGAAATACTGGGCTCACTGGGCGAGAGCGGTAAGATCTGTAGGCTGCTTCAGGTAGGAGGCGAGGAGAGGTTTCATCAAGTGTGCTCAGACGAGCAACCACAGAGATGTTCCCTCATGTGTATACTGAGGTGGCCACTCTTTTCATACAGTATCTCTAGTTATGAGTAATATTATCAATCACTCAATATGTATTGTTCCCAAGGGTAAATTTGGTCTGCAGCCAGGTGACAACACAGTTAACACTAGAGGACAAAAGACTCAAACAAAGGCACATTTAGTCATTTTACAGCAGGAGCGACGACAGATGGAAACAACTCACAGTCCACAAAGGAAGGATGATTTGGACAAGCCAGAACAGCCTCAGCCCTCCAAAGAACATGCTATTATTAATAGATTAGAAATTAATGAGGAGGACTGCTTTGGAAGCATTGGAACTCATATGATTGTTGCATCTCATATTTAACTCAGCCACAGGGTATACTTTCATGTAAAAAAAAATTACAAATTATACTTTTTCTTCTTTAAATAACGGTCAAACCAGGCAGGGCTATTTATGACCCCAGAGGAGAAAAGTTTCTGACCGTGATTCTTCATCACATTTTGACAGAACAACATAAACGTCAGAAATCATTCACACAAGGACAACATTACTGTAAAAAGGCAAAAATGGACTTCTCATCTCAATCTGCAGGTGGTATATAAGATATCATCTACAAAGAGTCATATGTGAGCAATTGGCAGCTAATCACATCACATCTTCTCTTTCTATTATTCTAACTAACATGTGCTGTTCCAGAAATAAAGAATTGAATTAAAGAAAGACAGTACATATAAACCAACGGAACATTTGTCGCTATAAAGATAGTTGATTTGTAACATTTTCAGCAGTTTATTAATGAGATTCATCAACTAATCTGCACTGTGGTTCAGCTGGTTTATATTATAACTCAAGAAGAATTAAATTAAATTAAGTCAGAAGTTAACAGACCATAAGTGTAGTATTTTCATGTATATGTGACACAATATGCTAGTACCATAATTATTACAGCAATGAAAGGCAGTCACTGGAAAAGTGTGTGGCTGTGAGGCTGCGTGTGTCTGATTAAAACATTAAAGAAGGAGAATAAAAAGAGAACGGGTAATAAAATCATGGCTGGAGTTACTGTTGTGCTTTGCCAAACAGCCCTGAGACTAGTTCAGGAGAACTGACTCATGAATTTAAAATAAAAATCTCGACCAGTAAGACTTCAGCATGTCTGCTTATGTAAGTGGAGGATTTTACAAAGAGATGCTAACCACTGTATATAGTGTCAGACATGACAGAAAGCTCAATGTTGAAAGACAATGTTGGATGTAAATAAGTGTGAAATGAACCTACCTGGTTGTGCTGTACCAACAGACACACTGAAGCTGCAGTTTGCAGAGTCCGGAGTACCAGAGGCTTTATCGGAGATGATCCGGGGTCTGCAGGGAGGCTCTGACCCCCACGACCTCTGCAGCATCAAAATCGCCTCCAACCTCATAGTGTCACTGCTTTTAGGAGGTGAGTATCTCTGAACGCGTTTGTATAACGAGGACTAATTCTGTGCCACTGTGGGGATCCATTTGTTTTATTTCTTTATTTCTTTCTTCACCTGCACGCTCCATGCTGAGTGTGCTGAATGTGGGGTCTGATGCATTTTCTGTGCATTTTCAGCTCTGATTGGCCAGATCAAACGTCGTCCTGTCCTCTATCAGTGCATTCAGATAGTGTGCACCACAAAGGAGGTATTGACTAACTGAAGAAAGAGACAGAAGAAGAAGTGAACTCAGGGCAGCCATGAAATAACAAAGCAGCCCGGCAGGCAGTTTACAGTAAAATGACTCCTTTCTGCCTCATTTATCGAGGTAGTGCGACTTTTCTGGGTGGCAGCTTGTCACAGGCAGAGGACGGACCATTGTGTTGAGTCTGAAAGCAGATATTTTTCACCAGTTCACCAGTTACTTTGTTTGCCTTAATAATATTCACAACAGCAAATCATCCTCATATCACAATATATTATTATGCAGGGACGCTGAAGTCAGAGCTGCTTGTCAGAAGAGGTTCTGTTTGTATTTGATCTTGTTGTTGTTGTTGTTTGTGTGTGTGTGTGTGTGTGTGTGTGTGTGTGTGTGTGTGTGTGTGTGTGTGTGTGTGTGTCAGATGAGTCTATGCAGAAGTGTTTTGGTGAGGGATCGGGCCTGGTGTATCAGGATGTTCTTTCCTGGCTGCAGAGCTCCAACACTCAGCTGCAGCTGTCCGGAGCGCTGGCCATCGCCAACTTCGCCAGGAACGGTGAGATATCTGTCTAGAGAGGAACAAGCAACATGCCCTGAAACATGCACTAGTTATAAAAGAGGTGTTGGCTTACTGATCACCAAACTAGTGACCCCAATGAGAATGAGTTGATGCAGGTTCTGAGATGCTGTTCTGATGCACACCTCCAGTTTGTCCAGTAAGAACAAGTATTTGACGAGCTCAATAACACTCTCTAGTGCTTTCTGAATGCTCACTTGTTTATTGTCAGTGGTTGTATTAAGATATTAAGACATTAAACATATGAAATAGTAATTAACATTAACAGTACAGTATGAAATATACAAGTAAGAGTAATGTCAAGTAAGATGATGAAATGAATGGCTACGTCCCTTAACAATCCATCAGTGCACACACCAATAAACAATTCAACATTAAGTAATTATTTTGTTAATCACACAATTAACACCCTGACGGGACTATATGAAATTCAGCAATTATTATTATTAATAAACAAACATGATGAGAACGTCTAATAATTACATACAGGAGGCAGAGTACAGTAATAAGATATGATGTGGAGACTGTGAAGTGATGAAAACACACAGCAACATCAAACAAACACATACACTGTTTAGTTTGCACACAAAATATGAAAACCAACAAATCCAGAGGAAGACAGGATGAAAGAATCCATCCAGATGGCCATGAAACTCCGAGTGAATAAATAAACGTCAGATGTTCAGATGAACCACGGCAGCCGGAACGAAAAGTCCCACAAACAGTTACACTCTGCCGTGGTATGAAATGGTACATGTGATGGATTATCATCTGTTCCTATGATGTGCACATTTATTTGCCTGCTGTGTCTCTGTCAGACAGTAACTGTGTGAAGATGCTGGACCTCGGCGTAGTGCCTCACATCCTGACCTTGTTGGAGCAGCATGTCGACGAAGGAGACGTGTCTGTTCAACATGCTGGACTGAGCGCGCTCAGAAACCTGGCCATTCCTGGTACTGATTAAACAGCAGAGATATGCAGTTCTGTTTGATTTATATTATTATAGGGCCAAATCAAGACAGCAGTTGGGGTTCTGCTCATATAGAGCTGTCTTGAATGTGTTATAAACCATACAGCGCATTCAATGCAAACACAGACAGCACCTACACTGAGCATCACTGTTGTGCATCAGTACGACTTCTGTGTCTTCCAGCCACCAACAAAGTGCGGATGCTGGAGGACGGCGTCACTGAGCGGATAAAGACGCTGCTGCGCTCTGACATGCCGCCAGTCCAGTTCAAACTTCTGGGTACTCTACGCATGATGGTGGATGGACAAGGTGAGCCGCAGACTTTACATATTCATGCAGGAAACTTTGGTACTTAATAGTATTAGTCAGTGTTAATGGGAGCTGTGTGTAGGACTGGGTCTGTGTTTGTGTGTCTAAAAAGAAATTGAAAAGAGTGAAGGACAGGAGAAAGCAGAGAAAGGTGAAGGGTTGGTTCTGATGTCCCACAGCATCAGAGAGGTCAGGCACAGAGTCGACAAACAAAGAGAGGAGTCAGTATTTTTATCAATATTACCATCATTTATTCCCTCTACTACCTCTAGTTTTGCTTCATCTCATCTTTTAAGAATGTATTATCTTCCTTGCTTCAGGGGGCTTGTGGGTGGTTGGATCTAAACCCTACAGAGAGGTCTGGCCAGTTGGGAAGGATGCCATGTGTCCCACTTTGAACAGCCGCCTGAGGCTTAGTAACTGTGTGTGTGCTGAAAACCTCACTTAAAATGATTGCCTTTTATATTTTTAATTGATATATCATTTTCTCTGGCTTCCTTTACATCCTCTTCTCTCTCCTGGGACACCTAGCTGGTTAATTTCTCAATTCATTATTTAGTCATTTTTATTTTGCAGTTAGTTTGTTTTGTCCAAACTGTTTGTCTCTGCAGGGATTCTAACATGTGGATTCTATCATCATCTACATTATCATTTTCAATGCTGCACAACTCAGTGATAACCTGTGGCCATGTGTCCTCGTCGTTTTGATTTTGCGCCTTCTCTGTTAACCTTTTAAAATGTATTTTTCCTTCTTTCTGCCATGCTGTGTGTGTCAGAGGAGGCAGCCTTGGTGCTGGGGAGGGATGCTGAGCTGCTGGCTCGGGTCATGGAGTGGTGTGAAGCCAAAGATCACGCGGGGGTCAGAGGAGAAGCCAGCCGCCTGCTGGCTGCCTTCATCAGACACAGCCGCAGCCCTGTGAGTCCACTTGTTCTGATGTGAAAGTTAGCAGAGTGTAAATGCTTTCTTCTTGTTAGTCAGTTTGTTGGAGAGAATGTGCACACACACACACATACACACATACACACAATGAACATCTCTAATGAGCTGATTTCCTCTCTCTCACAGGAAGTTGTCAACGCTGTAGCCAAAGCAGCTGGGATTCGACACCTTATCTCCATGGCAACAAGCGAGCATGTCATCATGCAGAACGAGGCCCTGGTTGCCCTGGCGATAGCATCTGCCATTGATATTGGTAATTTCTGATATTATGTAAATCCAAATGTTCTGTGTCTGAATTTATCAAACATGTAAGACTCACTGTGACAAGCTCTGACTGGAACTGAAGGTGACCTTTCAGCGAGGCTGAGAAGTTTGCACATGTCTAAACATTCTTGGCAGGTCAGCTCAGAACCTCTAACATGTCAGGACTGCTCGTCATATCCCGAAAACACGCCAGGCTGAGAAATGTTGGCCAGTTAGGACTGATTTTACCAATCTGAGATGTTAATTAAAAACACATACAGGCTGTTAATTAACTGTTCATAATTTGTCCTCTGTATGTTACATACTGACTTTGCAAGAGTTTGTTTGTGTTTTCTTTCATTTCTCTGGATGTGGCTGTCCATCTCTCTCTCTGCAACAAATACACAGACAGTGTGTGCAGAGAGCTGGTGTCAGTCGTCAGCTTGTTAAGATGATTTGGTGAGATCAGTGTGTGTTCTCAGGAGAAGCTTCTTGTTTTCAAACTTCTCGTTTGGTGGAGTTGCTCTGTAGTGCTTTCAGTTCTGGTCGTTGATGGTTCAGACATACAGCATGGTTATGGATTCCTCTCTCTGTGCCATCTTTGTATTATAATACACAGAAGGTTGTTGTTCCTAACTTTATTTGCATCTTCATCAACCTCCATACCACCCTGCTGATTAATCCCTGGTGAGTTTTAGCATTTTTAGTTATTTGAGGTTTCGTATGACACAGCATACAAAGCATTTTGTATGACACAGCGTATTGCATAGTTTACCTTTATGCATCATACCTTCATATAGATGTGGAATAAATCAAATTCTTTAGGTTTTCTGTAACAAACAGAGCGATTCCTAAGAACTCTAACTGATATTGATGTATGAATTTAGACTTGCATGTTGTGAGTAAACCATGCTGCATGATTCCAGATAATGTAGACAGTTCACTTCACTTTAATCCACACACAGATAAAAACAAATATTTGTATCAAGAGAAAAACATGCATGAGAAGTGTACAGCCGGATGTAATCAATGTGAGATTCAATCTATCAATCAGAATCATGACACGATTACTGTGGCCAAAAGAATTCACGATCAAAATGATCACGATATCTTAACAAATAAAAATAATAATACATTCAAAGCAGTCAGTCAAATCCATCTTGTCAACATATGAGTGCGGTGAGGTGGAGAGAGAGAGTGTGTAACCAGAACTGTACAAAAGAGAAGAAAAAGAACATTCACGCTGAGTGTGAAGCACAAAGAGAGAACAGGGATAAATCTGGAGTATTTACACATTATCACTAATGCAGCTGTGGCTCAGGAGGAAGAGCAGCTCATCCACTAATCAGATGGCATCAGACAAGATAATGAACCCCAATAAATCCCGAAGGCTCTGTCATCGGTGTGTGAATGTGTGCGAATGGTTAGCTCCTCAAACTGATGAGCAGTTGGCACCTTGCATGGCAGCCAATGCCGTCATTATGTGAATGTGTGTGAATGAGATAGGTAGTGTAAAGCGCTTTGAGTGGTCAGAAGACTAGAAAGGAGATATATAAAGTCCATTTTATTATTAACATGATAATCAATATTGGTATATCACAATGATAATTACCAAGAAAAAAAAGCACAGGTCTAACCACTTCTAACGAGCTTGGTTTATTTAATCAGTTAACCCAATATGATGCGATACATCTCCAAATCCTGAATGCAAGTGTATTTAGTTGTTTGAATTTGCATGTGTTCACCTATATGTTTGTATGTGTGTGTGTGTGTGTGTGTGTGTGTGTGTGTGTGTGTGTGTGTGTGTGAATGCTACAGAGTCTATGAGGGATCCGTTCAGTGACGCAGAGCTGCTGCCCATCCTGAAGAAGATGCTAGAGGATCCTGTTGGGGCGGTGGAAGTCAAGTTCAGTGCTTTAGGTCTCATCTGCAGCCTGGCTAACTCCAGTATGTGTTTGATCTGACTACACACACTCCATGAGTTCTGTTCAAATTTCACGATGTTGCTGTTGAGTGTGAGGAAAACTGTAATGAGAGGGCCAGTGGTATTGGATCCAAAACATCATTAATCAATCGCAAATACTCATTTAGAGGTTTGTATGCATGTATGTTTCTATTCCTTCTGTTCTGCACTCTCCAACAAAAAGTTGTTCCTCATTTGAAAACACACTAGTTGCAAGTATCTCACACTTCTCTCTTCTTCTTCCCATCCTTCTTTCCAGGTGTGATGAAGGAGGAGTTGAACTCTGTGAACATGAAGGAAAGCCTCAGTAAACTGACAGATCATAGCAGCAGTAAACTTGCCTCGCAGGCCAGCTCCATACTGGCCATCCTCGGAGACACCAGTTAAACCAGCATGCAGAAACAGGAGCTCATCTGCTGTGTGGATTAACCCAGTTTATACAATAGCATACTTTAATTCAGACAGTCTCACTGCACAGATATTAAAATGTCACCTGTTTTGTGGCAATAATTACTAACTGACTACAAGCAAGACTAAATACACAGTACAGTGACAGGTCCAGGGAGGGACACGGAGCTATTAAAACCAAAAGAGTTCATTCAATCAGGAGTTTAAAATGTCCTTAACATTTTCCATGTGATGATGTGCAAAGATGACACTTGTCTGTATGAAATGGAAAAGGTCCATTAGATTTTTCATTTCACACATACAATACATTTTATATCGTCAGTGGCAGCAGAGGAGAGGTTCAACTTCTGGGGACCGTGAATATCCATAAAAAAATTAATCTGAAGTTTTCAAAAAGCCTCATCATAAATATATAAAAAGTTGATCAAAGGGAAATTACATTGACATTGACATTGACATTTTCCTTTAAATGCTATTTGGTGGATGGACAGATGGACTGATGTTGCCTTCTGAGGGCTTGAATATTAATAATTAGTAATAAGGATTTATGGGTCAGTTCATGTCAAGTGAGATAAAGGCTGAGAAATAAAATCTGTGAAATATTTCCACTGCATAGATTTTTAGGAACTTTAACATTTTCCCGCCCTGGAAGCCATTTTTAGAGTTCAGTGTCTTCAGTGTAGCTCCAGGAGCCGTGACATAGCAGCACAGACAAAATTGTGATCCAAATGATTAAAGAGCAAGAACAATGTCAAATGTTATTACTGACCTTTAAAGATAATGGAAACTAACATAAAATGGTTGTCAAATAGCATACAGTATACAATCTACATGTAAACTAACAGCTCTTTTTAAACTACAGCTACTATCAACCTTTCAGTGCTGATCCATCCCATTAGTACAGCTGCAGCTTCATCTACACTACTCACAAAAAGTTCAGGATATTTGGCTTTTCAGGTTTAAAATTTTTGGAAAATGTAAAAAGTTCATGCTACAGTGATGTAATGTACAGTGACACAGCTCAGTGGTAACTTCCCTCTGAGTACTTCCTGTTTCAAGCCTCACGCTGACTGACAGGTACTGTTGTTGGACTGTTAGGTGTCGTCTTGGTCTCATGATGTCACAATGTGAACAGCATGATGAAGAGGACTGTTTAAATAAAACTGTCACTGAAGCAGAACATTTAGTGGACCATTCATGGATGATTTTTAATCACCTTGCACGCTGAAATTTCCTCTGAGAGACGAATATCCTGAACTTTTTGTGAGTGGTGCAAGTTCAGCAGTCTGAAGAGATGTGCACTCAGAACATGAACAAACTGACCGCAGAAAGCTTTTTCTATTTCTTACAGTGAAGTTGAAAAATGTTCTTCCAAGTCGTACAATAACTTTGAATCGAAGCAGTGACATGATGGGATGGAGTTAGTTCTCCTTTACAGTAATATTTTCACAAAACAAGTGACACAAGAAGATTTGTTCAGCAATTTGGTTGAATGAATTTTAATTGACTAATGACTCCACTGAAGACTGATAATACCAAACTGAACGTACAGTGCTTTGGGCTCACACTCTCAGCATCTTGTAAATCAATGGTTAAATAACTTTGAGACTACGAGAGGTCTTTTTGACCAGCTGAAAACTGGTCCACATGACCAAAGACTTTAAAGCAGACTGCCCAGCGTCATTCCGAGCAAATAAAATGAGTAATGGAGCCACATTAACAAGCAATAAATCTGAATGGCATGGCCTAGTCCTAGTACCTTTATGGTGTATTGGATATTGTCTTGTCTCTTTCGAAATGCTCCTCCAGTAAGAGTTCTACTATACATTACATTACAAGTATGAGATGCCTATATGAATATGTATGTCATGTCACTGTGCTGACAGCAGCTGTACATAGAGGTTTAACAGTTAAAGACAGGTATAACCTTACAGCCCAACTAAAGGTGCTCTTTGCATCATGTGTCAGATCGAAGCATGCTCATGTCTCGATCATCTCATATGATGGATGGTAGAGATCAGAAATCTTCACGTTTAAGACTTGTACATGCTCAGATCAGACAGAGTCACACAACACTAACATACTTTTCCAGCCTTTGTTTGTGTCAGGTGATGTTAACCCTGTCCACAGACATTAGCTATAGTAGCAGGAGAGCGGTGAGCATCGCTGTCTGGAGCTGGCATGCTGGTTCATCTCCGCTCTGCATGTTAGCTGAGCAGCAACTGTAGAACCCATGGCTAACATTAGTTTCATTACTCGCTGTGCCGTGATTGCAGTGTATCAAGTTATCAGATTTCTTCAGTTTCATTTACTCGTTACTTTTAGTTTAAACAAGGTTAAAGTTGTGCTGGTTAAAGAAGTAATTAGTAGTTATGATCCGCAGAGCAGATATTTATCTGCCAGTTCTCACCTGATCTGTGTTGAACGTCACCTGATATGACACCAGGCTGCACTGACAGTGTTGCAGAAGTTAGATCCCGTAGGGAACTGGTAAAACTGATAACTTGAAGTCCACAATATCTTTTTATTCTGGTCTCAATGTGACAATGATTTGTTAGAATACTGTTATATAATAACATAATACACCTCGACACCTTGTGGCTGTTTGCTTCCACCAATAAAGGATAGTACTAATGAAAAGATCTAGATGAATGATGAAAATCTTGCACAGTTGATTTAGCAAATTGCTTGAGCACGTGGCTCCGCCCTGACAGCACATTCTTCTGTAAATAACGCTTCCTGTTTTATGTTACGCAATAAACATAACAGAGAAAAGCAATTTCCCATCTGACAGAGGAGTCCTATAGAAGCACAATGTGAAGAACTCACACAGACCAACCATTTGTATGTACAGTCTGTCCAAACCAACTATATGATTACTAGTGTACGACAGTGCTCTAAGCTATTCAGTGTGCATCTATAGTTTGGTACTCATGGGGAAATGGTGAGCATGTGTGTCCAGTACAACAGAAACGATTCATCTTGCAGTGGACATGAGGTGATACCCTCTAATGTTTCCTATAATATCTGTATCTGACATATTTAACTAGACGTCACCTGTGAAGAAATCTGTTTATTTTTCAGGGAGAGAATATTTGACATTTTATGATCTTTGTTCAAGAAAGAGCAGAATAAAGTTATGCAATGTCTTCCCCCATTTGGTGTCTAATGAATGCATTTTCTCTTCATGTTCTTCAACATACTTACATACTGTAAAATGGAGACACATGGATGAATAATAATTTGTTTAGTTTCAAATTGAGACTAACACTATGTCACACATTAACGAGAAGCTTAGGCAGCAATCTCAGAACTCATCAGCTTAAAGTTTAGTCACTGTGGCCAATGTGTCTGTGGCGGGTGGATATCCAGGTCACAAGGAGGAAGATACATCAACAGATCCACATAACAGATATACATATACATAAGAATGCAGAGAACTTTTACAAAAGGTAAAATAGTTGTCCAAATCTGCTCAAACATGATTCTGTGACGACAAACAAAATCCAGAACACTTCTGTTAGCAAAATTTTTAGATCTCAAATTTTTGTGGATGCATTTATTTGTTTATTTATCTTTCTTTCTTTCTACTGTTTCCCAATCTTCCCTTTCTCTTGTTTCACCTTTACCTTTTTGGAAAATGTTGCAGGTATCAACCTCAGAATGTCTGTATATTTATAAAGACAAAACGTTTATGAGAACATTAGATATCTTGTTCTTACTTCTAGAGATGGCTCTAAGAATGCTGATAATGTGAATATACTGGGTTTGTAATATCAGTATTTATCAGTATATATATTTGAATGTTAAGACTGTCCTTATTTTCTGTGATCAATCAAATTCCAGAGGAGACTGAGAAACCTTAAAATATAATTTATGGGTGTAAATTTGAAATAAATGTTTATCGGATTTGGGGCGTTAGTCTGCAAATGTTTAACATCGTTAATCTACATAATGACGATTGCTCAGTTTAATTTCATGTTATATTTAATGTGTAAAATTCCTTCAAATCTTTGTGAGTATGTACAAGATTGGTAGTTCAAAGTATGACAGGGAACTCAGGAGAGGGTTGATTGGTTATATTATGGAGACGGAGATCATTTTAATAACCAATCGATCAATATCTATGTTTGAACGTTAAAATGAGTCTATGATCTCCAGAGCAGCAGGGGGCGGTGTGCGTCGTTTACGTTGGTTCAGAAGAAGAAGAAGAAGAAGAAGAAGACAGGAAGTGTTATGAGTTGTTGAATTTTTTTGTGGTGAGTGTGAGTCTTCAAGAAAACTATTATTCATCAGATTTGTCAGTCACATACAGCTGCGTGCGTAACAGGTGTGTGAAGTGAATGCGTGTGTGTGTGAGTGTGTGGGCATGCGCACGCGGTTGTGTGTTTTGACTTGATGATGTGTGGTGATGTTGTGTTGTGATGTGTGGTGATGTTGTGTTGTGTGGTGATGATGTGTGGTGATGTTGTGTTGTGTGGTGATGTTGTGTTGTGTGGTGATGTTGTGTTGTGATGATGTGTTGTGATGATGTGTGGTGATGTTGTGTTGTGATGTTGTGTTGTGTGGTGATGTTGTGTTGTGATGTTGTGTTGTGATGTTGTGTGGTGATGTTGTGTTGTGATGTTGTGTTGTGATGTTGTGTTGTGTTGTGATGTTGTGTTGTGATGTTGTGTTGGGTGGTGATGTTGTGTTGTGTGGTGATGTTGTGTTGTGATGTGTGGTGATGTTGTGTTGTGATGTGTGGTGATGTTGTGTTGTGATGTGTGGTGATGTTGTGTTGTGATGTGTGGTGATGTTGTGTTGTGATGTGTGGTGATGTTGTGTTGTGATGTTGTGTTGTGATGTTGTGTTGTGATGTGTGGTGATGTTGTGTTGTGATGTGTGGTGATGATGTGTTGTGATGTTGTGTTGTGATGTGTGGTGATGTTGTGTTGTGATGTGTGGTGATGTTGTGTTGTGATGTGTTGTGATGTTGTGTGGTGATGTTGTGTTGTGATGTGTGGTGATGTTGTGTTGTTGTGTTGTTGTCAGGTCTAAAATGACTGAGGTGAGCCATGAGCAGTGGGGGGAGGTGTCTGGCCTGGGCTCTGTGGACCTGTGGGTCCTGCAGTCCTCTCAGGTCCGGGTGGAGGTTCTCACCCTGGGTGCCATCATCAGGTCTGTGTGCAGCAGAGGGAAGGATGGTCAGATGGAGGACGTGGTCCTGGGCTACGATGACCTGGAAGGTACGGACCAAAGAAATCTGTCCTCCTTCCCGTGTCAGGAGTGTATGAATGTTTCTGAAAGGTTGTTTGCCAGTTTAATCTGCAGCAGTGCATCATGGTCTGTGTTGTCAGGTTACATGTCAGATAAGCGCTACCTGGGAGCCGTGGTGGGCCGTGTGGCCAACAGGATCGCACGTGGACGTTTTGTACTGGAGGGAAAAGAGTACCAGCTGGACGTCAACAATGGACCTAATGCACTGCATGGAGGGCTGCGCGGCTTCAATAAGGTGAGAGTGATCTCAGAGCAGTTTGTCAGACCTCAGCTTGTTTTCCCTCTTTGGACTTTGTAAGTTAACCTCCAGCTGCAAAGAACCTGTATTGATCTCCAGCAGCACAGTGACAGAAAGAAGTACAGATCATACACAACAGACAAATATGAAACTAAAATAAGAAAATAATAGAAAACAGAGACTAAACTGCAGGTGAAGGGACAGTGATGTCTACAGTTAAAAAAACAAAACTTCTGAGTGTAACTGATGATATTTACATAAATCATTTATAATTTACAGATCTTGTACAAGTGATGTTACTGACATTTTGAGTCCCGTATGATTATGTATTTATTGTGTGTATTAATGATCTAGAGATAAGTAAGTAAGGTATAGTAGAAAATATGAAGCAGGTCCATGTAACATTAACATGACACAGTATGACAGTATAGTACATGTGGTAGTATAATGATCATAGGATATGAGTATGTGGGTGGTAACTGACTGTGTGGTCTCCACTGCTGTTCAATTTAAAGTAATAAAAAAAAGATAAACATGATTAACAAAAAGATAATGAGGGTGTAGATAAGTTGGTCACTCTGCACTTTGTGTCTGTTTGATTATTGGTCAGCTCATTGGATCAGCGGTCAGGCAGTTGAGGTGAGTGAGCTTGTTTCATTAGCTGTTCTGTGGTCTGTTGAGAGAGGTTCAGTCTGCCCTGCAGGGCTGCTGCTAGGTCAGCTGTGTGAGTCAGTAAAAAACAGATTTGGGTCATTTTTAGTAGGGTGGTCCTGGGCACTGATGCCCACTGATGCTTGGTGATGGGTAAGGTAGTTCTGCAGCTGATGGCAGCCTCTCACAGTGTACTCATCAGTGGGCGTCCATAGATCGTGTGACGCATGCTCTCTGTTGAGCTGAACATCGTCTGCTCTTTATGTGGATCAGTGGCGCTACAAGTTGTGAGATGTTTAAGGCTCATGTCTTAATGTAACTTGTTGTTCCATTAGGTTTTAGCTGAGGCATGGCAGTCTGACCTAAATGATGGACCTGTTTGTGCTTGTCATTTTCCTTCATTAGTTTTCATACCACTAAGAACACAAAGAAATCCAGTAAGTGAACTGAGGACCTGTTCAGACAGGTTATTGTCAGAGTCGACCAAACAACATCTTCACTACAGCTAATGCCCATAATCCATAATCCATTGTTGGGTTGTTTGCTGTACTCTGTTTGCTCACACTATTACAACGTGTTGCCACCAGTGTTCTCACCTGCTCAGAGAAGCAGACCTGAAGGAGATGTGTTCAATGTCTTACTGTGTGCTCCAGCCATGCTAGCAGTGCCTTGAGCTAACAGCAGTCCATTCAACAGCTGACACTGTGGTGACACAGCAGCAGGATGTTGAAGTCAAAACAGTTGTCATCTAAGGACCATAACATCTGTACAAAGCAGTCTTCCAGTTTCAGAGATAAACCGTTTACCTGCTGGTAGTGTGAGAGGATAAATCAGTTGGATTCATCCCCTGGTGACCTTGAATATTTCAGTCTGGTGCAGTAACAGTACAAAGAATGGACAGCGTCTGCATGACATCACCCACAGTTTTCCAAAGCACCATTTTGAAGCTCAGAATATGTGACGCTGGCCGCCGCCATGTTGGCTTCACTGCCTCTTCCACCTCCCGGGTAATCAAAAAATCAGCAAATACGTGATTCATCAGCGGATCTGAGTGCTCAAACAAGCGTCCATGCTGTTAATTCTGCATAACTTCAAGCCTTAATATCATTTGAACAGTACAGTTGTCAAAACTGTTTTTGGTGCCAGGCTGTAAACATGTTTATTTCTGCTGTGAAGTTGGACATTTTAATGTGAGTGCTTATGGAGATTGAAGCCAGGTTCTGCAGCCAGCCTCAAACATACTTCTGTATTGGCTTCACTTTCCAGTTATTGATTCTGGAGCTTGGTCTGGACAAGTGGTGGACTAACCTCGGTGATGTTAGCAGTTACGGGTTAAATTGTTCAAACAAAGAACATCGATGTGTTGGTTTGTTTTTAAAGCAGCAGTCTTCAGCTCCACACAGTGTTGCACACACACACATGCAAATCATTGTTGACCTCCATTCTACTGAATTCAGTACAAAGAAAGATATTTAGTGTTATGTTATTTATTAATTGATTTATTCTTAACATTATTATTGTGGCCTTTATTAGTCAGGACAGCTTAACACTGCTGCAAGAAAGACTTAGCCTTCATACATGGGTGCACATGGAGGTGAGCTACTGCGGTGCCTGGCTCTGAGTTCTGAATTTGTTGTCTGCAACATGTTAATACTGTTTGTGGTGCATTTTTCTTTGTGTGGCAGAACAGATGTTCACTGGCTAATGACATTTATTTAGGGCTCATAATAATTTTTGACATCAGTGAATCTGTCAGTCAATGTTCTGTGATCACTGTTTCCCAGAGTCAAAGTGACATCCTCACATGTTGAAAGAAAGCAGAAATATTCACATTTAAGAATTTGTTTTGTTTTTTTAACTCAAAACAATTAATCAATTATCAAATTACTTTCTGATCAAATTAACATTTGACTGTACTAATCAATGAATAGACTAATCATTGCAGTTTATTTTTATTATTGTGCTGCTTGAGCTGCATCGTGTGCAGAGAGAACAGAGATCTGATAGCAGCTGACAGCAGACGTGACTGGGGCTGGTTTGTCTCTGTGTGAGCTCTGTGATTGGCTGAGACCAGTCCAGGCTCCACCTCTCACCTCAGTCTCAGCTGGGTTTGCCCGCAGCCACCCTCTGACCTTCGAGGAGAACCGGGGTTAGCTTATGCAATGGACTATTGTTTAGAATCTTCCATAGATATTGTATAATACTGTATGGATGTGTTTGTCTCTGCAGGCTATCTGGATTGCTACACCAGTGGAAGGTGGTGTCCAGCTGAGTCTTACAAGTCCAGATGAAGATCAGGGTTATCCTGGAGAGGTTCAGGCCTCAGTCTCCTACACCCTGCAGGTAAACATACCTCACAGCTCTGTAGCCGATCACCCTCGGAGCATCTCAAACATTTTTCGACTAAGGTCTGCTTCTGACTGGAGAGGTCTGCTTCACGAATCACTCATTATGCTTAATGAGGTTTGGTCAGCAATCACAGCAACCCTGAAGAAGTCCTTGAAGAAATGTGTCTGAAATGGGACAACAGTTTTCAGATTTAAACCCAAAGATTCCACTCTTTTACAACCAGGAGCATTTTCTTCATTCAGCATATAAATAACTGCTTTGTAAGTCACACCTAAGCTGTGTCTTCAGGGGGAAACACTAACTGCTGAATACCGAGCCCGGTCTACCAAAACCACGCCCATCAACCTCACCAACCACTCCTACTTCAACCTGGCTGGACAGGTAAGGTCACATCATCATCCAGTAAATACACTGGGCCTCTGTTTCCATTCATCATTAGCTCTGATCATGATTATTTCTCACTTTGTTGTGCTCAACACATGGAGACAAGAGATTAAAAAAATTCTACATCACCACAAGATAGTACAGAAGATAGTACGAAAATGTTCCAAATATTAAAAAGATGCAGCAGAAGGGTGGACGTATTTGACCATCAGAGTTGTAGTCTATTGACTGTGCTCCCCTCTGCAGAGCCTTATGGTCCTGCTGGGTGCTGCTGCTATACCAGGTGTGGTGTTTCCTGTCGATACACTCTCCACAGTGCACATGCAGAATGTTCAGAGTGTCTGTAAGAACATTTGCTGTAGCTAGCAGAGGAGATATAGTTGCTGATCTCAGGGAGGCGGTGGTGTTCCTCTTCTGCTTCTTCCTGTCGGCCCACAGTCAGCTCCTTGGCTGTCCTACTGAAAGTTCTGTCTCATCCTGGTTCAGCGATGATGATCATACTTTGGTACCGGAGTTAGGACAGGGCTCAGAAGACCGCCTTGCCCCGTCTGAGGGTGATTATGGATGAGGTGTAGCTGCCATATCCTCATTTAATGCAGAATGAAGGAGGTTGAAGGTGGAGAAAGGAGAAACTAAAGGAGGAAACTGCAAATCCTGCAAAGTTTTATACTCAAGCCGGCGTTTGTGTGTGTGTGTGTGTGTGTGTGTGTGTGTGTGTGTGTGTGTGTGTGTGTGTGTGTGTGTGTGTGTGTGTGTGTGTGTGTGTGTGTGTGTGTGTGTGTGTGTGTGTGTGTAGGGTGCATCAGATATCTACGACCATCAAGTGTCCATCAGTGCTCAGTCCTACCTGCCTGTGGATGACACATCCATTCCCACAGGTAACACATTTATGTGACACACACGTCATGTTGTTGATTGGCGGATTGATGGTTGGGTCTGCCAGTCCAGCGCTGTCGGGCCCTGGAGGTATTTTTAAATGTGCTTTGCACCCAGTGCTCTGTGCTTGCCCTTGCCCTGTCCTGCACCCCCATCGACACTGCCGCAGCCCGGCCCAGAGGTGCTGCCTCATCGCTGGCACTAGTAGATGATGACTCTGGGAGAAAATAAATCATTTTCTAAATAAATAAATATAATTAAAACAATTCAGAGTAACTTCATAAGTGAGGGCAGGAGAAACAGAGGGGAAAATACATTTTAAAAACTAATTAGGTGAAGGAGAAAATGAAAGAGAGTGAGTGGATTAATCTTCAGCAGTTTTGTATAAATAGTTTTTTGTTGTGATTTGTTGTCTCCAGTTTCAGAGTATAATCCCACTGTGGTAAAGATGTTCAGCTGTACTAGTATTTGTTCTTATTACATTATTTATGATCAAAAACTGGTGAGTCAATAACTTTGCTAACAGCCAAACACCAACAAGATCACCAACAGCAGACACAGCAGCAGCTAATATTACTGACTAGTCCAGCAGCAGCAGTCAGCCCAGCTCGGCGTCTGTCTTTCAGCCTTTTATTTCACCAAGCTCTCACCAACCACTAAAAGTCAGTCCCGTATCTGTCATTATGTCCATAGACATAATCCACCACACTGGCTCTGGTCCCCATACATACCCCGTGTAGCGGGCCTGAAAATCTCCTCAGACAATGAACATAACCAGAAAACATTTTATCCATAAAATATGATCCAGTTTCACCAAAATCAGTCAAATAGTTGGTGGTGTGTGACTTAGTGCTGTAAAGCGTTATTTACTTCTCCCGACCCGGAGCCCAAAGTTACAGTGTGAGAACAGACGTACGAATGACAGAGACACCGTTCACCTGATCACAGGTCAGTGTGGATCAACAGGAGGTAAAATCTATTAGTCTGGATCTTGAGTCAGAGACTAAGTCTTGATTCCTTCAACATTTGTTTATAAATCCAATCTCATCTTCAAGGAGAGGATTTATTCTCCCAGAAAATAGAACAGTTTCTTAGCTCAAACATCATTGTTTATAATGGTATAATAACCATTTTCCATTTTCTTACAATATAATGATAATATCAAGATCAGACAGTTCTTAGTATCCAATCAAGTTATTTGGGCTGGGTTCTAAAAGTGCTAGCATAGTGTTTATCAGAACTATCAGTCCCCATTTTAACATGGGGAGACTGACTCACTTCTGGAGCCAGCCTCAAGTGGACATTTGAGGAACTGCACTACACTGTTTTTGGCACTTCCTTTCACAGCCTCGGCAGGTTGCTGCTAGATCCAAACTTAAAATAAAGCACAGGAAAAGTGTAAAATATGTGACCTTTAAGTTTTTTATTCCAACATAAACAGAAGGAACTGACACCAACTTCACTATTAATGTTAATAGCGAGATCCATGTAGATGCAACAAATCCTCTATTGTTTTACACTACAATACCTAAGGTATGTGTATGTGTGCTGGCAGTGCTCGAGTTGTATGGGAGGTTGGATGTTGAAATGAAGGTTGATCTCAGCTGGATGAGCACAGAAACATGGAACGTCTCTGAGTACTGCAATATGTGTGTGTGTTAACGGGCTGTCTTTCAATAGTAGGGATGTAGAACTGATGAATTGGGTCTAATGATGGTTACATTGTGCATATAAAAATGATGCAGAGCCTCCCAATGATGTTGACATAAGACAAAAAGGCAAATCCACTGTGGCACAGCCTTCAAAGTTTCAAAGCACTCGTCAGATTAGATGTGCTTCATCAATGCAGCGACCCGAAGCTGACGATGTGTGATGTTTTTACAGAATGGGTGGACAGAGCCGTCTGTGGTGTTTTAGTGTACTGCGTGTGAAACAATTATTGTTTGTGAATCCCATTGTGCACATTTTCTGTTGTGTGTGTGATTTCTTACTGATGAGTTGTATTAGCCATGATAAGAGCAGACTTTCTCCCTGTTCTGGATCAGAACAGAGAGATGTCTGTTTTTGTCTGTTCTAAGTCCAAAGTGACATATTGTAGAGAACTGATTTGCAGCGCAAGAAAAGGGAGATTGGATATTGATCATTCACAGCGTTCATATTGCTCAGAATCTAGCTGTGATTCTTGGTTCGTGTAGTTTGAAAGATGTTCACATGGTGAGAATTTCTGGTTGTAGTTCTTTTACGGTGTAGAGGTGGAGTCCTTTGGTCTGTTCTGTCTGTTGAGAATAGGAGGAAGTATTGGATCTTGCATGTTGAATACTGAATGCAATCCCTTTCAGCTGTCCACAGTGCTTGTTGGTCACTGTGAATCAAGGAAATCATTTATAAAACAGTTCTCCAACAGGGAGGGTGGTTCTCATTCGAGGGAAAGGTTCATTTAAAGGTTCGGTGTGTAGACTTTAAGGTGTTCTATTCACAGAAATGGAATATAACATCCATAACTATGTTTCAGTCATATATAATCACTTTAAAAAGAGAATTGCCATTTTTTTACTATGATGTGTACACATGATCAAACATGTATATTTCCTTGAACATGTAAGATTTAATTTGTGTTGGTTGAAAGAACTTAATCATTGTGGTTGTATGGACTGAAAAAAACGGCTCAGCTGGTCACCAGCTTATAGTATGGTATACTTAGCTTCACTTACTTCTTTTGTGACACTCACAGCTGGCTAATAGTGATTCATGTTTCCTACAGGAAGCTCCTCATGAGAATCCTATTTTCCTTCAAAACTCTGCTTCCTGTGTGCTGCTCTGTTCTGAACTTTAATTATTGTATATGTTTACCATCGTGCCACTGGCAATGTGGGAGTACGGCAGCATGAGCGCTTGTACTCCTGTGTGGGAGTGTGTTCCTTCATGCTCTGTCAGACAAACACTCATTACTCTGCAATTAGCTTTGGTTTCCCTGGGAGACGAAGGAGCTAATGACTGTTTATTTATATCACAAAATCTGTGTTAGAATGGAAATCCACCTGAAGGGCTGGCAGGACTTAAAAATATGGAGTCGGTTCTGTATCATGCAGAGTTAAAAGTAGAGGGCTGCACTCAAGTCTTGACAGGTTGGTCCTGCCTATTTACCCAGCCTGTGTGCTTTCTGTCTGCTAAACCCCCAACAGGAGGAGAGTTTGAGGCTGGAGCCTCTCTGAAGGGCTGTAGATCTAGAGCTGCTGGCTTTAGTGTGTTCAGATAAAAATGGAGCTTTTGTGAATTGATGACATAAGCTGCCCACAGAGAGCGGAGGTACAGTAAGAAAACCTCCTCCACTCACCTCTGAGTGCCTCTGCTCCATAACCGTTCATGTTGAATGGTAAATACACAGCAGAGCTGGTCATCAGCATCAACGTGTATTTTTGTTCATTTTGTTAGACGACACAGTGATGAGGTAAACAAAAAGAAAAGTAAAAATAAATGTTACCACAGTTAACATCTCAGAGCAGCAGGAAGTTGAAATGATGCTGACACTTGGTCATGTCTATCTTCCTCTGTGATCACACATACATTTATATACTTATCACACACTGCTGTATTTATGAAACATGTATTTATGCTCATTTTGTCAGAACCTATGGATCATACAGAAATGATTTGGTCAGCTGAGTCCCACATACTTCTGGAATACAAAATGCCCTTAGCTCACTGATCAATGAGCTAATCTTTCCATAGGAGAAATCCGAGGAGTGGAAGGCACGCCCTTTGACCTCAGGAAGCCTGTTCTGATTGGCCCTCGTCTGAAGGAAGTTCCAGGTCCAGGGTTTGACCACAACTTCTGTCTGGCATCACCTGGAGACACCTGGACAGAGAGACACACTGCCAGGTTTGTCACTTTCTCACAGACACACTACACACGTACCATTGTCTAATATAATCTGACAGGAAAACGTCTTTCTCCACCCAAGAGTGTGTCATCCAGCCAGTGGGCGTGTCCTGGAGGTTTCCACTAGCCAACCAGGAGTCCAGTTTTACACGGCCAATTTCCTGGATGGCTCTATGACAGGAAAGGGCGGGGTTAGGTATGGGAAGCACAGCTCCTTCTGTCTGGAGACACAGAATTGGCCTGATGCTGTCAACCAGGTATGAGGATGACAGACAGAGTCACTTCTGCAAAGTTGTTGTGTGGAGTGAACCAACTATTGTTGGGTTCTCTTCCATAATTACGAAATCATTAAAATCATGTGATCTTGGACACTGTTTGTGGTTGTGGACTGAGTCAACTAATATTCTTCATCTTCATCTTTGTGTGTGTGTGTGTGTGTTTCTGTGTGTGCATGTGCATGCTCAGGCTTCATTCCCTGACTGTCTTCTGCGTCCTGGTGAGGACTACCGTCACGTGACTCGATTCACCTTCACCACAGTGTGATCTGACCTCCGCTCAGAGAAAAGAAGAGGACTGGACCAATCAATGTTCACAGTCTAATCATGTACCGTACACTTTGATTCCTGTCTGTGTAATTCATTTATTTGATGCAGATTTTTAATGTGAAGAACTTTACAGGCAGTGGAATTCCAGCCTGCACCTGTCACGGGAGTGCCGTTTCTGTGTAGCTGCAGGACAGTTCACTCCCTGCAGCTCCCCGATTTCCTTCCACACCTCGTCATTTTTGAGGATATCCGGATAAAGAAGGTGCTGTGGATCGTGTGCCAAGACGCGCCATGCTGCAGGAAGCCTTAGTATGCTAGCAACAGTCAGCCTGTTGGCTGACGTGGAGCAGATGAGGACTAACTGAAACAATGTGATGTCCGCTGTTGACATCGCTTCCTGTCAGGAAACTGTGGGCGAGTGGCCTGAAGCTCAGAGTCTAACTTGACCAAACAGTCATCGTCATAACATGATTTATGATCGTGTGCAGTCTGACATCAAATAAAAAATTATAATTTACTCAAACTTCCATCTGTGCTGTGTACTGTACACATTCCGAATGTTATGTAACATTACACTGGGAGAGTGTGTGTGTGTGTGTTTGTGTATTTCTTAGGTGAGGAGGCAGGTTTGGGTGAGAGGCCATCCCACTACTCTGCCAAGAGATAGGATGTGTTGCTATGGCAACCGCTTATCCATCACTCAGAGAGGCTTTTCACAGCCAGAGATTTCATAAAAACATAGACGTTGCGAGCCTCACTGCAGCCTGATCTCCATCATGCAGTGACAGTTTGACTGTAGGGAGTGCAGTGTGCGCTCAGATTCACACTGTCAGCTAGCTGTCACATTTAGTTTATTTCCTCTCATAAACCAGCTCTTCGTTTGGAGTTACTAATTTGAGATTCATTCAGAGGACTGTTTATGAAAATGTATTGTATTTGCTTCTTTTTACAGGGACAGCTCACTATTAAAAGTAACTGTTCCAGAGTTTACTTACAGCTGATATGTATCTGTTGTCCCTGGACAGGTAGTGTCATCTAGGTTTTTATTTTCAGAATATGGCATAAACTGAATATAATCTTCATATCTATGTCATTTATTGGTGTAGAGAATCACCTGGTAATAAGAATCCTTGTGTTTCTCTTAGCTTTGAATGAGTTTTCTGCATCTACAGACGTCAGGGATTGTGTTTCTTTTCACTCAGATTTTGGTGGTTCCTTAATGATAAGCCTGTTACCCAAAATATAGAGGACTCTGTAGTGATGGAACCTCTAATTCCATAATGTGTGTACAAAAAATGTCTGATTGAGGTTAAACTGACTGTTACTGCTCCTTTGGAAATAACCACACAGAACTCACATTTGTAAGTGTGGAGGTGTTGAGTGAGAGGAGTGAGAGGAGTGAGGTTTGTCAGCCTGCATCGATGCAGTCACATTTCATTTTGTTATAATGATGACAGTGTTAGAGTTGTCAGTCGAGCTTTTGATTTTCATTTCAACAGTAGTGATTCACTATAATAAAAAATACATTTCTATTTATTTATTTATTATTTTTCACAATTTCACTCTAATGTTTGCATCCCTGAACTTCCACATAAAAAAGCAGTTTTAGAAATGAACTGGTATACTGGCAGCACATATTCTAATTGCAAAGAGCAAAGCATTTTATTAGCATTGTGTTTTGATTGTATGAGACAATATGGGTCTAGAAATGGATGAACAGAGCAGTGTCACAGAATAGCATTAGCATTACAGTGTGTTTGTGTGTGTGTGTGTGTTCCCTTATTTTACTATCCCGACACAACCACAACTCCCACCATCTGCTCCTTACTGCACGCCTGCTGACAGTCTTAATAATACATGATTATTGATTTACAGCGCTGTTGTACTGTGAGAGGCTCGAGAATAACGTGATCCTCACCAATCTGTGCCAACGTTAGAGGTGAGTCTCTCCAAAAGAACAGCATTGGCCCTAAAAAGGACGAACAATGTAAATAAGGAATGAAGTGGGGGCAGAGAGAGAGAGAGAGTGATGAGGTGTTGTGAGTGGGAGGGAGAACCTGGCTTTCAGAAAGAGACTGGGGCTGTGCATGAATCATGTGCATCTGCAGCTGAGACAAACTGTGTTAGAAACAAATATTTTCATTTTTAAAGATCAGCTGTTTATTTATTACTGGATGGAACAGTGGAACACGTTTCTCTGTAATCATCAAACATCACAAAGGATTAAAACCAGTTCATTTCACTGATGCCTTCGATTCTTTATTTCAGCTTCATTTTAAGCACAAGAGCCTGGCCACCAGTCCGTCACAGTCATCCCTCTGTGTGTTGCTGTGTCTCAGTTCAGATACTTCTGTTAATAAGCCTCTACGTACTGTGTATTTTATATACTTCCTGATGTAGAGTGCTAATATCAGCAGGGTGATGTTGTCTCAGTAATAAATAATCTTCACATTTTATTGCTCCTTCACCAAAATGCAACTGGACGATGCATTAGCGCCAACATTTGACTGCCAAAATATGAATATTAAACATATGATGATACATTTGCATATATTATTATTCAGTAGCTCCATCAGCTCCCTTAGCCTCCATTTTCACAATGACGGTGGTCTCTTTCCTTTCCTTATCTAGCCAAAATGGCGACCACTGAGGACAGGAAGCGCCCCAGAACACCATGCACGTACTCACTGTACACTGCATTTTGCCATAACTGACTGTGTGAACACACTTATGTACTGAAGAGAGCAAGTCTAAGTATAGAAGTATGCAAATTGTGTTGCACTGTCACTCTACCTATACTGAGTTTTTTTTTTTAGCTCATCGTGTTCATAGACCACTCACACACACACACTCTCCAGCAACAGCAGCCCTAGCCCTAGTGTGAAGCAGATGGTAAGTGTAGAGGAGCATCTAGCAGCCTAGGAACCATATATTGATATAAGAGTGGAAACTCCAAATGAGGTAGGTAATTATTTGCTAACAAGTCAGCAAACAGTGGTATGCAGTGACTTCACAGCATCAAGACCAGTACACACACAGGTGAAACCAATACAGGAATATGAATACAGATTATGATACACAGAATATGATGATGTGGCAAATGTATGCCATCATATACCACAGACTTAATCAGCTTGATATTTAAAGCAAAGAACTGTTGCAAAGAATAAAACGACTGCTCTCAGTAACATGGCAAAATAATCAATCAGTCATCAAACCATGTGAATGTAGCATGTTGTTATTAAAGCAGTAGCGGATGAAAGGATCCAGAAATGTATTATTACTGAAGAGCCCAGAGTGCTCAAGTTGTGCTCCAGCTAAATTGATTTCTGGTCAGCAGATCAGACTGTGACTGTACCGGGCAACGTCAGGTGTGAATGTGCGTAACGATGCCAACACCAAGACCAGAGCGGGCCGCAACAACCACATGATCAATGTGAACATCATTGTGGGGACAAGTGAAGTGACAGCAGCAAGCAGGTTTATCTTTGTAATTCAATGCCTTCCTCTTATCAACAAAAGTTTTTACCAGTACTTTTACCAGTACCTGTGCTGTTACTCCGTAAGGGTTCAAAACAAAAACTGCATTCTTTAGCCACACTGCTAGGTGGAAGATGTCCCACTTTAGTTCAGTATAGCTATACCAGACCAGAGGAAAAAAATGAAAAACTTTCCTCCTCACAGGAGGACAGGTCATCAGGCTGCATGAACCCACGAGGTGAAAGCAAAAAGTTTACATACAACCTTCACGATAAGGATGAGGTCCAGTGCATATAATAAAGAATTATTTTCTGATTTACCAGATAATGTATCTGTAATCACTTTACAACTCATCAGGGTTGCAGTGGACTGGAGCCTATGGGCAAGATACGGTGTACACCCTGGATAAGTCATCCACTCACAACCTTCATGCTCACATTCACACCTTTGGCCAACTTTGAGACACTAGTTAAAATGTTATGTGCATGTCTTTGGACTGTGGGAGGAAACCGGCTGCTGTGAGGTGACCGTGCTAACCACTGTATCACCATAGTGCATGTATCACATACTGATTTTACTGCATACTACTACATATACATGGAAGGATGCTTTAAAATTTCCAGATGAGGACATTTCCTCATTCATGCTTTCACTTCTTTTACTTGTGCAATTTCCTGAACAAAATATAGAGTGTGTATCTGTGCAGGCTCCCTGCAGGCATCGAATACCGTCATGTTTGTTCAGCAAAGATGTGGATCAGAAGAAAGAAGCAGTTTATCTGCCATTGCTAAATAAACTGTCCAATGGCGGTCAAGCAACACTGACTCAGACATGCACGGTATGTAAATTGTACAAGTGAGACACTATGTCGCAGATGTGAGTTTCTGTCTGAACTCCACCTGGACAATTACAGACAAATTGTGCAGAGGAGCCTGTTTGAGCACACTGGGATATGTGTAACCCATTCTGAGGTCATCACTTTTGTTTTCAGTGATGTCACTTCAAGCTACAGCATGTCCAAATCAGCTAATGGTTGAAGTGAGCTAATGCTAATTGTGTTGGATGTGTTTATAGGATTGCCTGTCTGTTCTGATCTCTGAAAAGAGCAAAGTACCCATAGCAGCATGGGTGTACTACAATTCTTTAAAACTGTAATATTTTATAATAACTATTATTAAAAAATGGTAAATTGGTAGTTAATTAAACTTAAGTTAATAGTTAGGTAACTAACAATGACATGACATATATGCTCTTTTAATGCCTGCTATATGTGCTATTTATGAATGACTGACGACAATCATCAGAAACATTCATAAAGATAAAGACAGACATGTGACAAGTCATGACACTGTCGTGTAGGTTTAACGTTGCACCCTCAGGTCACCCAAACTGAAATGATGAACACAGTTGACTAAAACAGTCAATAGGCCTAAAATGGTTTGACACACTTCCTATTGTGTTATCTGATTTGAGTCTGCAGGCCATTTTCATAATCTCTGCAACAGACGTCTAAGTTTATGCTCATACTGTCCTTCACAGTGAGAAATGCAACAGAGTGTTGTGTGCGTGTGTGTGTGTGTGTGTGTGAATCACACCCTTTTGAAAGTATTAAGTGAAAGGATCGCTGGATCATCTATCAGCTGCAGTCTTGTCCAACAGGCCGAGCTGCCTGAAAGCTGATCTGAATCACAGCATCAATGTGAAAACAGGCAGCGTGTGAAAAAGTGTGTGAAGAGTATCTGCAAGGCTAGGAACAGGAAATGATTGCTACATTGCATTGTTCCGTTTATGACACACACACACACACACACACACACACACACACGTACATATATATGCACATGTTAATTTTTGGTCACACAAATTTTAAGTTTGCAACATTTCTGCAGCAGTCAAAGGATTTTTACACACTGACAATTTTACACATGAAGATCAGTTCACTCGTCATGTTTACAACCAGCCAACCCAAATATTATCAGTAGTTTAAAAGGATTCGACTGACAGTATTCAAGATTATTCTGCTGTCAACAAATCTAGTAAAAAGATCCTAAGCCAACAAGGTCTTAGTCCATCTCTCAAGACTTTCTGACTTCTTTACCCTCTGTGTGTGCCTGTGATTCATTTTTAAAAGAGACTCAGTAAATTCCTAAAACAGCTGGATGCTGTAATTTTAATCAAACCTTGCTTAAACAGGTCAAAACAGCTCATTAGTTGGGGACTATTTTCAGCTGTGGATGAATCCACATTTGGTGCACAATAAAAAGTATGACCATGGAGCGCCATGACAGTGTGAGAATCACTTCAGAATCACTTCATTGTTGGTTTGAGTCTGTACATGGGATTAGATGACTGTAAGAAAAACCCTAATCCGATCCCTTTCCTTTGAAAACTTTAAAATCTCACATTCTAAAGGTTGAGGAAATGCTCATCTGAAACAACTATCCAGTACAGATAATGTACTTTTTAAAAGAGTATCATCAGAGAAATGTGTATGTTTTCTATTAAACAATAAATGTATCAACTTTACAAATGACACTTGTTCTATGAATAATGTGATCAGCAATGAGGTTGTTCCGTTCCGTCTGTCTGATAATTATAGCAACTTCTGATAAACCCAAGTCAATTTTAGGCTTAAATCAACAACTTTCAGTTAGTCCTGCCAATATCCTGTTTAAAATTATGTTATGTTCATTAGGTAAAGATGCAGATAATTTATTTGAATGAACAGATGTAGATAATGGTGCATGTGCTCAGTCATCCCTTTTTATGTGAGTTTTCAAAGCAGGATGACAGAAATAGAGCTCCAAACAAACCAAAGTGTCTGAAGCTCTGAAATGGCACTGACAGGAAACAAACGGACACAACAGGATATAGAAGTTGCTGGATGCCACCAAACTTGCAGCGCTTCTTCAGCTACAAGCTGCACACATCATCATAGTTAACCAGAACAGGAGATAAAACTTGAGAATAGTGAGGCTTATCTATGTGATTACACAGTGGTGCAAATACTGCTTAACTACAATGTTGAGGTACTTTACTTGAGTTTATGCTACTTTCTACTTCAGCTGCATGCCTGCACCACATTTTACAGCATTTTTACTGTGTACTATATTTATTTTGTAGCTATACATACTACTTATTTTTCAGATTAAGATTCTACATAAAAACATATGTGTTAAGGTCTTTAAGATGTGGACCCCAGAGCAGAGACACACACACAAACACATTACACAAACCAAAAAACTAGACAAGGCAGGCTGATGAGGCAGGGAGCAGGCTGGCAGGAGGATATCTTCTGCAGAAGAGCGCAGGTGAACAGCATGCAGATTGAGAGCATGGAATAATCTGACAGTGAGCAGGAGTAAAGACCAGGCTTAAGAGATGGAGGAAATAGGCTGAGTGAATACAGGTGTGCCTCTGCTGCCAACAGGGAGTCGTTGATATGATGTTGATGTGATGTTGACGTGATGATGACATGATGTTGACGTGATGTTGACGTGATGATGACGTGATGTTGACATGATGTTGACATGATGATGACATGATATTGACGTGATGACGTGATGTTGACATGATGTTGACGTGATGTTGACGTGATGATGACATGATGTTGACGTGATGTTGATGTGATGATGACGTGATGTTGACGTGATATTGACGTGATCTTGACATGATGTTGACGTGATGTTGACGTGATGATGACATGATGTTGATGTGATGTTGACGTGATGTTGACGTGATGTTGACATGATGTTGACATGATGATGACATGATATTGACGTGATGACGTGATGTTGACATGATGTTGACGTGATGTTGACGTGATGATGACATGATGTTGACGTGATGTTGATGTGATGATGACGTGATGTTGACGTGATATTGACGTGATCTTGACATGATGTTGACGTGATGTTGACGTGATGTTGACGTGATGTTGACGTGATGTTGACGTGATGACGACGTGATGTTGACGTGATGTTGACGTGATGTTGACATTATGTTGATGTGATGTTGACATTATGCTGACGTGATGTTGACACTTTTTTTGATTAAAGCTCTGTGAATTTTTTTTCTCCATCTGGCTGTTCTTTTGATAAAATGCATATTTTAGTTGAAACTATCACCAAGATTAATTTGGTTTTATATTCTAATTAATAAATCTTGTTTTATGTAAATCTGTTGCTTTCAGTGATATAATAATAATAATAATAATAATACTGACAGACTGCTTCTGGCTGGGCTTGATCTGGAAACATTTCAGCTACTTTCTCCCAAAGGAATAGTCCCTCTAACTGTTGCCAGTGTCTTATCCAGTGAGAAGTTATCAAAAGAGATGGTGCCATTAAACTTTTCAAATGAAATGAAACTTCATTCATGCCCATTGTGTTGGGGTGGAGGCAGAAATCTCAGAGACAGATACCTCTAAACGTAGACAAATCAAACCTGGTCCTGCATGGAGAGATACCACTAGAGGGAAATGTAAACTTGTTTTGTTGCTGTTGATGTTGCTTCAGGGAGTTCACCCCTGAAGACCTAAATAAACAAATGCATAATACTCTCAACTTCTTAGACACGGAGATTCAAACAAAGGTATACTATACAGACTTCATTGGTCAGACTTCATGATCTGACAGTCAGTCACATGTCCTGCCTACAGGCTGTGATTGGACAGTTGGTTGTTTTTCATTTGACATTTCCATTTAAACAAGACTAGAAAGAAAGTTTGTTGTATTAGGCTGGACTGAATATGGTCAGTGGTGATCAGCATATTTATTCATGAGGTGGACTACTGTAGCAGGTCACATGACATGGTTGAACTACATATTGGTTCCACAGTTGAATTGAAAGAGAACTCATTGTATTGATCTGTGAACTCCTCCTCTTCTTTCTTTGCTTTCTATCTGTGGGGGTCTCTGTTTTTTCTCTGTGTTCAGGTTTTTACAGGTTACACCTACTAAGTGGGTGTAGACTAAAAGTCCAGAGTGAGAGATTGACCGTAGACAAAATAATAAATATGATAAATATGGACACTGTTTTTGTGACATCACCCACAGGTTTCTGAAGAGCCGCTGTGAAGCTCAGTGTGATGGCTCTGGCCGCCATCTGGCAGATCTGCAGCCACCCAGCTTACCAAAAATGGGCAAAGAGGTGGATTGTTGGTCAAGAAGCTGCATCCAGCCTCAACATACATCCAAATTCCAGACAGCTGCAGACACCACAGACAAATAGTAGATCTGTTTACTACTTGCTGGAGTCCACTTGGAGGACACGAATATGTAGTGGACACTCAGAACATAGTACGGACGAGGCCACACAGTTACAACAAATCGGAGGTGTGAAGATGTTCACCACAAATTTATGTCACACAGACCCTAACGGACCCTTGCATGTGTGGCAAGTATAATTTCAGCTTTAGAGGGCTGTCTGTGCTCATGGTGTGCCATTACAACCAGGAAGGAAATTCCAACACTTGAATGACCAATCATAGAGCTTCCACACTCATATAACCGCATTATAGCATTGACAGTATAAAGAATGGACACTCTATGGCCAACATCACCCACAGCTGAAAATATGCAGCACTGGCCGCCACAATGTTGGCTGTTCTGCCTCCTCCGCCTCCTGGCTAATCTAAAAATCAGCAAATATGTGGATCATTGGCAGACCTGAGGCAGGCTGAACAACGGCTGAGTGCTCAAAGAAGCCATCTGGTACAGCGCCTACCTGTTAATCAAAGCAGCCATGCTGTTAATTCTGCATAACTTTAAGCCTCAATATAATCTGAACAGGTGAGTTGTATATAAATTCACCCTCAGTACAGTTGTCATGAACGAGGAAATTAGCTATAGAGACCAAAACTGTTTTTTGTACCAGGCTGTAAACATGTTTATTTCTGCTGTGAATTGGACATTGTAACATGGGGACTTATGGAGACTGACTCACTTCTGGAACCATCCTCAAGTGGATCTTTTTGGCTCTTCAACATAAGGCTTTACCGAGATTGTTGCTTGGTTTGTGCGCTCTAGCCAATAAAAACTTTGTGAAAACTAATGACGGTGTTTCGCATTAAGCATCCGCATGCTACTCTCTTCTGGACATCATGAAATGCAATACACCTCTTCACTTTGCTTTCTGTGTTGTCGCTTGCATGGGAAAATCCATGTGACAATGAAAAACAATGCATTCAGTTATCAAATACAAAGAGCAAAGTCATTTTCCTTTAAACATGTTTTTCGTTGAATTATGACACAATAAATGTGTAGATGTGCATGGATGCAAGCGTAAATACAATGAAAATAATAACATAATAATAATGTGTATTATATTTGGCATTTAAAGTCTTCCAGACAGTCACCACAAATGTATAGGAGCTGAATGCGAAAAGGCTGGAGCACTGTGATACTTTAATTTTCCTACAGCATGAGAAGAATACAACCTCTGACATTCATTTTAATCACCATACCATTGGTCAAATCATCCTATTTATATATATATATATATATTTCACTGCAGCTACATTTGCCCTTTATAAACTTGGCTTGACCTTTTTGGGGAACATTATAGTCTACTTACAACAATGTTCAAAGAGCTGTGCTCATGCCTTCTGATTTCTTGTGAGACTGATCTGTTCAGTGATGCAGCAAATAAATGCTCATGTTGACACAGTCTGTATTTCTTTTTTCCTACCCTCTGCAATTTGAAGTGTCTCTCCCTGCTTCTTGCTAGCCCACCATTCCCCTCTCTGCTCCCTCTCTGCGCACTCCTCTGCAGCGTGTGGAAAGCTGTCTGTTGACGCATCCGCACCGACCAATTACGCGCCATATCTCCAAGGCGCAGGATCACGCTGACCAATAGGAGAACAGCACGGGGCGGGACGTGTCCTGTCCACTCACACCTCCACACAGAGAAAATCAGTGGTGTTGGAGAGCGACACAGAGACCAACAGGGACTAAGAGTGGAGACGCGAGACGGGGACACGGACAGACACAAGACAGACGAGAAGACAGACGCGGAGGCTGCTTGTCGAGGAGACACTTCGGGATACCTGGACATGAACGTGTCAGTCTGACCAGCTCCGCACACAGTCACGCTCTCCAACAGGTCCACCGCAGCCGCGAGCATGTCGACGGTAGAAGGAACCGGGCAGCGCGAGGAAGGAGAGTACGGAAGGGCGGCAAAGCGTCTGAAAACGGAGGAGAGAGAGACGGAGGCGGAGGAGAGAGAGGAGGGGGAAGAGGAGCTGGAGGAGGGGGAGGATTCGGACTCCGGCTCTCTACCCGGTAATGGAGAGTCCGCGGACAACCGGGCCCGGTGGAGCGCCAGCCAATACGGAGCAGGACGGAGGGTAAGGAGAGCAAAAAAAAAAAAAAAAAAAAATCTGATCTAACGTTTAGTCTGCAGTACAGCATCACAGGCGAACGCGCGCGTGCGTGCGTGCGCGCGCTGCTCTCCGTGAGATCGCTGCCGCTGTCATTCTGTCAGCGCGCGAGCATCTCAGCACAGGTCACCTAGTGTCAGCACGGTTAGCACAAACAGGATGTCGGCTCGGCTACAGCCTGAAACATGCAAGAATTCATGATTCACACTAAAACCACGAGCTGACATGAAACCTGAGGCTGTCTCATGTCCTACTCTTTATTTCCTTTAAGCATGAATATGTGACAGATTTAGTCAAGCGAGTTTGGACTCCTTGGACTGATTCAGGGTTAAAGTTACTCCTGCTGATTTAGTTACACTGTAGTTAGCAGTGAGGCTGTGAAATTTCGTCCCCGCTCGCTGTGAACTGTGTTGAGTTTCAGAACACATGGAGGGCTGCCAGCAGGCTGGTTCAGCCCATCCAACAGCCTCTGTTTGCAGGGACTGCTTTCAGTCTGATGTTTTCAGTCAAGGGGCCACATCCACCAAAATGATTTCTGCCAAGTTTCACATGGTGCCACTGTGTCAAAATGAACATGAGTGCATGATCTCATGCTGTACGTAAGTGTGAAACCAAGGTGTTGTCACTCATTGGTTTTAGGACAGCCTGTCAAAGCCTTGAGACTATTTGGAGCTTGTTGGTTGGGCTGTTTTGGCTCTATGGTCTGCCTGGTCACAAACTTTTGCTAAACTAAAATCTGTTTGTGGAAACACCCGAGGAGAGAAATAATGAATGCAGTAACAGAATAGTGATTTGTATTTAATCAGCACTGCCTAGTTTGAGTCTGGAGAGCGTGATGTGTTGAAGTGGACAAACTTGCTGAGAATTATATGCCAATCACAAGATAGCCCCGTCCTAAAACATCCCCTGCTTTATCCTCTGTTTTACTCTAAATGGGACCAAAATTTACTAAATGAATGACATTTACTGAAAACTTAAAAGTAGAGAATGAGACCATAAACTCACGGGGAAAGTGTTTATTGAGGTCAGAAATCATGTGAGACGTTGGCTTATTTTTACATTACAGTCAATACAAACACGATTGTTTTTGCAGCCAGAGGAGCTGCCGTCTGCTGGCCTTGAGAAAGAATGCAGGTTTAAGGGACTCCTGCAGTGGCATCACTTTGTAGACCCAGAAGCTTTGTGCACTAATTCCTTACTGTCAGTGGTTTGCACATGTAACTTGCATGATGCAAAGACAAGAATGGAAAGCATAAGCATGATGTCACCTGTAGCTTTCTTGATGAGCTGCTGTGAAGCTCGTTTGTTGTCCCCTTCCAAAGACATGGATCGCTGGCAGAACTGAGGTGGGCCATATGACAACTGGGTGCTCTAATAAGCCATTTGTTATGGCACTTACCTGTCAATCAAAGTGGCCACTGTTAATTCTGCATAACTTAATATAATCTGAACAGGTGAGCTGTATATAAATTCACCCCCACTACAGTTGTCATGAACAAGGAAATTAGCTATAGAGACCAAAACTGTTTTTTGTACCAGGCTGTAAACATGTTTATTTCTGCTGTGAAGTTGGACATTTGAACATGGGCACTTATGGAGGTTGAAATGTTCTGTAGCCAGCCTCAAGTGGACGTTTGAGGAACAGTTTTTGAAACTTCAGCATAGACTTTATTTCCCAGCCATGGAGGTTATCACTTGTTTGCAGATTTATTTGAAATAGGCCGTGCTTGATACCTGTGGTTACTAGCAGTGATGGTAAATGTGTTCCCAGAGTTCTGTTGTTGAGTTCTAGCAGTCAGTAGCTGTCCATTTTCCATTTCCAAGTGTTGCATTAGAAAAAGTCGATGGAAACAAAAACATCCTCAAAAAAGTTTTTTTTTTGTGTGCTTGAAGTGTTTTTGCCTAAAGTTACTCAGCATTCTATGAATGCTCTCATTAAAAGCATTATGTTCTATAGAAGCATTAAGTTCTATGAAACAAAGTATGAAACAAGGGACAGGATACTTGAGTGACTACTTCCCTGTAATTGTTGTGCTTATGACACATAAAGAACCTGAAACTTGAAACTCTCTGTATATACACTGTCAGACATCTGATCACAGTCATTTTGTACAATGTTTTGCAAGCTCAAGTAGCTAAACAGTAAAACGTATCCTTTCATTAATGTTCTATTTTATGGCTTTTAATTATCACAATGCAGCTCCCAGAGTGTGACAGATGAGAAGAACATGCTTATTAACTGTGTGACGTCATCAAAAGCAGACTCCAACCGTAACTAACTCTGTCAGTTAGTTGGTTCCCAAAAAATTGTCCCTCCCACTCTGCTCAAACTGACCACGGAGGTCAAGTGTGTGAGGTTGTGTATGTGTGAATGCATGAGCATATGTGGTCACAGCTACTGAGATTTTGTGCTTGTTTCATTCTGGCTCTGTAGTGGATAGTGGGGGTGTACATTTAATAGAACATCCTGGCTGCAGGTCGAGCTACAAAAAAACATGTATCTATTTCATCATGTATGCTTCTCTTTGGTACTTTTCCCATATGCTACACCTCCACACTACGTGTGCCACGTACACATATGATACATTAAGATCTGCTCATTGAGGAGATCTGTTAAATATAGCACATGTTAGAGCATGTATCAGAATGAAATACCAAACATGTTTTCTGGCTGGAAAACAGGATTTGTAGGCCAAAGCATCTCTGCAGCATTACAGTACTACTATCCAAAAACTGTAGTTACTCTGATATATATTTTTTAAATACCAACACTGATGTTTGCAGCCATCAGACCTTCTGATACATTTTTCATTGTGCTGCACTTCTGATCTGCACTTCCCTACATAGTCCAGAAGGTAAATAGTGGAGTTGCAAAATTCTGGGAATTTTGCAGTTTTGAAGTTGGAAACTTTCCCTGGGAATTAATGGGAATAAACAGGAATAAACTGTGAATTTAGAAAATTGAAGCTTGGCCTTATTATTCATAACTATGTTTTTTATGCATGTGTAGTTACCTGAAAATAAGAATATTTTGATTTTTCTTATTTAAAAAATGTTCTTTTTATATCTACAGTGGGAGTGGGTCCTCTTTCATGGAGGCTGCCATGTGGAAACACTGTTTCTACAGTAGCCCAGAAGAGACAAACTATATACTGACTGCAGACACATCACCCTCCTTACCTAAAACAACAAATTTGGAGTTTCCATTTTGGAATTTTTCCAAAATACTCCATCTTAACTTCCCATTGAATGTTTCCAAAAATTACCTGAAACGTTCCATCCCTTTGCAACCCTAGTAAACAGAGCCTACAGCCACCATCATTCTCTCCACTGTGAGCAGCATTCAGTGTGTTTGACAGCAGGTGATGGAGCACTATTCTGTTTATCTATAGAGCCAGAATGTTTTCATTTTTTTCATTTCGATCCAGCTTTAGTCTACAAAAGTGTGTGTGTGTGTGTGTGTGTGTGTGTGTGTGTGTGTGTCAGGTTGTTGTATTAACCATGTTCAGTTTTGACATCAGTACTTCTCACACTAGTGATCATTATTCACTAATGTGTGAGATTTGAAGGCTGAGCCTTTGTACATGGGGTGCATGCTCTACCAGACCATAGGCAGTAGTAGGAGTTAGTCATTTCTTACCATGCTGCAGCATATCACGTGCCTTTCATGGCAGAGATCCTCCACACACACTCACTGTATCCCATCATTGGTGTCAGACTGGAAGTATCAGGGGAACGTGGACCTTTTCTCACTTACTGGCGCAGTGCTGCTAACTGATGCTATTTAGCTAGTTAGCTCCCACACTGGGACCTCAGAACACCAGAGGAGTGTTGGAGGTGTTAGTGGACCACTGGGTTTAAAAAAAAAAAAAAAAATCAATTATTTTATAATGAAAAAAAAACATGAGAGTATATAGTCAAATGTAGTAAGAGTATGAGTTGAGTAGTTGAGGTTGAGGTTTAAACTCTAATCTAGCTGCATGGTTTCATGTTCTGAGTTCATGTACAGAGTTTGAGTAGGAGGGGAAGAAAGCTACAAACATACATATGTATTATGTTTAAGTGATTTGATCATCTGTCACCACTTTCTTCTATTTTTAAGTCATTAAAGGTGGAAGTGACAGAAAAGTATGCTGACAAGTGAAATTCTCCTGAGATAAATACATTTTTGTCACATCTGTTTTTCATTTCTGTCTGAAAAATGTGTGTGTAATAAAAAAGACACATCAGCTGAGTAAAATCACTGCATCTGAATTTATCAGTAACCCTTACCCATCTTAACCTTCAGGTGCAGTTCACCTCAACATTAGCCACTGAAGTTCTTCCATTCACTCTTCACTGTGTATACTCACATAATGAATGAGTATGACCCAGGACAGCAGCAGTGAAAGGAGTTTTGTTTCAGTAATGTAATGAAGCAAATTAGTAAACCCCAGTCTGACAACATAACTGTACACAACAATTTGTCACGTGGATTACTTCATTTGTCTTGATATGGATGAGGATTTTATCTCCACGAATGTCTTACACATTAAATGGCATTCAGCTGCTTTCCCCTCTCACTCCTCAACTGAAACCTATTTCATCCTGCTCTATAAACCAGAACTCATAAACCTGAGCTGATGCTGACAGTTCAATACTCATGCAGTCAGTCTGTTAGCTAAAGTAGATGGCTGTCTCAGTTTGTGACCAGCACAGAAGCTAAGCAAAGTACTGCTGTGGACAGGGTCAGCAAATCAATGTCACTCACAATGACCTTTGTATTAACATATTTTCATCGCTTCACCTTGAAACTGAAACAGTTTGAACAGGGAGTGATTGACCAGAAACTCCCATCACTGCAGGGTAAAACTGAAAGCCGCCTGAAAGAGCTGTCTGACAGTAAGGTAAAGAACATTCTAAATATAGTGTACACTTAGTACACATCTTGTGTAGACTGACTTTTTTTAGGTGGATAAAATTATTATTATTATTTTTTTGCTGCCCTCGTCCACAGCAGTGCATTGCTTTGCATTGCTATGGTTAGTGGCTGGAGTGACACAGCAGACTGAAACTTTCTATTCTAGCTTCTTCAGGCCAGAGTCTGTGGTCTGCTGTGTGTCTATCTTTTCGTTCATGGTTTGGTTTATATTTATATATATACATATTCATGAGGGGGTTTTAGAGATGAATAGTGTCGTACGTGTTACTATGTGGAAGCAACGAGAAGTGAAGATCCTTTATTTGGCAGCAGTAGAAGAATGTAACATATACGTGTGGGTATCACTGTCAACCACACTGTGTTAGTTCACTGTTTCCTTTCTCACCGTCTCCCCATTACAGGATGCACTGGTACTAGATTGATGGACACGCGCACAATTATCCTGAACTAAACCTGATTCTAACCTGGACCTTAAAAACAAGTCCCAATGTCCTGACACCGATGGTTTAAAACGCACACAAACACACACACACACACATACACACACGAGTGCAGAGTCCTGAGTGAATGTGGTATCACCTTGCTGTGTAATCAGCATTACATGCATGTCGTCTAGTTTCCACACACTCAGGTATGCATGCACAGACACAGTTACACATGCACACACACGCTCATACATAGACACACACACACACGTCATCTGATGATTATAGGGTGATTAAAAAGATGGATGCGATACTTAGAGACGCTCATTCTTTCAACCAGTATTTACAGTCGGAGAGACACACTGAGGCGTGTCAGAAAAAGAAACAGAAGAAACACAAATGATTTAATAGCCAAGTACTGGAAGAAATACCCATCAAACATTTCATGATTTTTTCAGTGGCTGTTGTGCCCTCAGAAACCTATCCAGCTACAGAGGACTTGTTAGCTTTGTCTGCTTTCTTCAACAGTTCAGTCTGCACATTCCAGTAAAGGTGGTGATCACCTGTGATGAACAGGTTACGCTTAGCTTTCTTCGATCTTAAATGTCATGTAAACTAGAGAATCCTGATTTCACCACTTGATTTGGGACTGACTTCAGACAGAGAGAGTGTACACCGTGAAAGCAGGCAGCTTTATTATCCCCAAAGGGTAATATGTTGTAGAGCCAGCAGTAATAGAGCCATCAGGCAACAATAAAGAGTCAATAATTAATACAAAACAAGGAGCACATAAAGTTATTTGAACATCAGCAGGAACAAAAGAGTTTCTGAATCTATTGGCATGCATCAAAATTCAAAGTGACATGCAGTCGCCTCTGAATACGCCCACAGCTGAAGGTTTGTCGCGTTCACCTGCTCTCACTACAGAACCTGTGTTGTCACTGAGCTGTCTGTACACACACATTTAGCGTAACTCATAGCAGTCACATGGTAGAAATGTTCAAACTTTACAAACTTTGAACTTGATATAACTGATATTAATGTTGTGCCTGCATTACAGTGAGAACTGAGGCCGTTCCTGAGGCCGTCTATAATGAATAATAGACAGCTGAGGGCCATTGAAACAAGTGTCTGATGAAAAAAAAATAGTTCCCTCTCTGTTAAATGTTAGAGCTTCAGTGAAATAGCCAGCAATTCAAATTCCACATACTTGTATTAAAAACAATAGGTAACAATAGATGACTGTGGTCATGAGGCAGCGCTGCTGTTGATGACAACAGTGTGAGGATGGTGGGTTGGATGCGTCACCATTGCAGAATGGAGTTTTTTGAATAACTCAGAACTGCAGTTAGACGTCACATTCCAATTTGACACATTTAACAAGCACCAGATTTTTAGCAGTGTATCTGCACTGTCACTGGGACACACACATTTTACTCTGTCGCTGTTCAAACTGTACATGTCCATGTAAATGTATCTCATAATTCAATTAGTGCAAGGTCAGGTCATGGTGAATGAAACGTGTTCTTCGTATGTGGATGATTCAGTTAGCCAGATGATTTGATTCTTCGCCTCTCCGTTACAAAAGTGCAGCTCATAGTTAACTGGATCCTGATGAAGAGTCTTCACACGATGAGTCATTTTCAGGTGCTAACGCCTCCTCTCCTCTGAGGAATCATTGGAACATTTTAAACATATAACTGCGTCTGAGATCAACAGGACAACATTTTATCTGGCAAACAACATGCTGACCTGGATTAGCTGAGCATTGTTTGAAGAACTCTGTTCTGAGTCTGTTGATGGAGGTGTTTTTAAAGCTTCGTCTCTTTTACCAGCTTGTAAGGAGTTACATGCGTTTAACCTTCTCCATGCACACCATGATGCTATATAGAAGTCAAGTGAAATGATATCACATCTAATCTTCTTATGTTAATCCAGTCAGCGCTGGGTATTCCTTTAAATCGATCAAAAAGTGTCTGTGACACTGAGTTGATGAATGTTGACATTGAATGTCTGCTCACATTCATCTCTTGGTTCCTGATTTAAATCCACATTTAGCGCAACCCTGAAGTTCCTGAAATAGTACATTAGGCAGAACCTTGGTATTTCATTACGCATACATGTGCCTTTTCCAGTCACTGTCACTGGGTAGTGTTTGTCATATAATCCAACTTTAAACCCAGTCTTAATCTAATCTCTTCAAACGTGTCTTAATCAAAAATCGGATGTACCGAGTGATGTTGAACACATAATTGGTGGGGTAAGATAATCATAATCCTGTTATGAAAATGAAACTTCTTTAAAGACACATACATTTGCATCAATCATTTCTGCAGTTAGTGATTTAATAAAATAAATAAATGTAGTATTCAAATTCCGCAGTATTGTTTTTAACTTCATTTTTATTTCAGTTTCAGCAGCATCACATTTAGTCTGCTGGAGAATCGAGATCGAGAATCGAGAGCTGCAATCAGGATTTTGGATTTTAAAGCAGCTTTGAAAAAAAAATCAGACTCGTGTCGAATCATCAGCTTTCTATTCTGGATAACTCGGTTATCCGCGTCTGAAGAATAGATCGTGTGTTCCTCATGCAGCTAATGATGTTAGACATCTAAAGTGATCTGTTAATTCTCATCCAGCTAATTTGGTTCTTTGAGCTCAGATGTTTGAGGTTATCTTGAATAACAGTGCACTCTTGTTGTGACATAAAGGCAACATGAGTATGTTGTATGAGTAGGAGGAAGTGACAGTTTGGTAACTTTTTCTAAACATACACGACCTTGAATAAGCACGCGATGGTGCAGTATCAGTTTTACTTTCTGGCACACTATGATCTAAAGCTAGATGAACCAAAGTGTCAGCTATTTGTGTTAGTGTGCAGGCTGATGACTAAGAGTATGACTTTATGTTAGGTGGAGAGCAGAGAAGATGGCAGCTGTCCAGTAGGTGTACTGCAGGCTGCAGTACAGGGGGGAGGGGGGCAGACTGCACTGCTGACTGAAAACATGAAGACTGAGAAGGATTTAGAAGTCATGTCAACATGTATTACGTGCATACACTACATGCTACGGCTTGACTTGGCTCTTTTTTCTTTCTTTGGTTCTTTTTTGGTTTTCTGTTGTCAGACGTGAGTTCAGTCAAGGTTCCAAGTGAGCTGAGTTGGCATTATCAGTGGAGTGAAAACACTGCAGGTGACTGATTAGTCAGTAGAATTGTCCCTGACATTCTGCACACCAACACCACAGTTTGCAACCAGAATTTTATTTATTGACTTGACCCATATTTCAGAAAAAGGCTGCCTGTAAAGCCGCGCTATGGTCAACTGACAACGTGAAGACGAGCTCTTCACACATCATGTGCCCTCATTGACTAACTAACTAAATAACTAACTAACTAAATGTGTTTAAATGCATTTCTCTAAAGTGTTTGCAAACGTCCAACTTCAACTATAGCTCAGGTTACACCAGCGACTAACCGATGAAGGGAAGGACATCTTTCTATACTAAATGTACTAAATGAACTGTCTGGAGGTTTGCAGCCAGATAGAAATGCCATCTCTGACATTTACTGTATCAGATCAAGAAAGTGTTATCGACACAATATCAAAGTACTCGCTTTGCAGCTGGAGATAATGTTTTCAAAACCTGCACAGTGAATGTGCCATATGTGTGCGGGAACATGCCTGAAACAGAGAAGCCAGCAGCCCGGTCAACAGAATGAAGTTAGTCTCATGCCAAACACTTAGATGAGCCATCTGCCTCTATAAATAGACGAAAAGGAATGTCAATGTGAAGAGAAGGACACAAAGAGGGACTGGAATGGAAAGGATGGATATTAGATGGAGAATGAGACAAGCAGAAGAAGGAAGAGATTAAAGTTTCACAGAGACAAAATAACTGAGAGGGAAGACAAGATAAGAAAAGAGGTGAGAGAAAGGTGTGAGGATTTGACTCTCCCTCGCTCTCTTTTCTTTCTACATTTCTATGTGCTCATTCTTCGTCCTCAAGAATGCTCCATATTTATAAGTAACATTTCAGAAAGGCCTGTTGTATTACAGTATGGGCTTTTGCCAGCATTGCTTCCCTTCAGTGACCACTGATTTCCTGCTTGTCATCAGTGTCCTACATTTTTTCAAGCTGAGACACTAGTAGAACTGCTTCAAACTTCCACTCATTGGTGTTCTCGCAGACAGAAGTCAATTGTTTTGCTGAGTAAGTCTAAGCTGGCTGCATGTGTTGTGGCTGACCGTTAAAAGTTACATCAGACCGGTCAACATGGTGACGGTCATGTTGGTTGTGTGTGCTTTGTGACAGGGGTGTTATCTTTTTTTAGATGACGAGCAGCTCTTGAGGATTATATATAGAAATTTAACATCATCACGCAGGTTTTCATAATGTTTGTAAAAAATGAGGAACATATTTAACATATTGGCAACAGCACCTTCCTGTGTGACATCACATTCCCATGTGGCTAAAGTGCCATGGTGTGTAACTGCGGTTGACCATTGTGTTGCAGGATAATGGTGAAGACTCCCATCGCATCTCTCCCAGCCCAGTGGTCCATGTCAGAGGTCTGTGCGAGGCCGTGGTGGAAGCAGACCTGATAGATGCCCTGGAGAAATTTGGACCCATATGGTGAGGCAGCAACCGCTGTGTGTGCGCGCGTGTGTGTGTATCTGAACTGTGTCTCCTGTTCTGGCTTGTGGGTGTCTTACATGTATCCCAGCATGCATACGAAGAGAGGTAATGTTCATCATGGAAAGGTCATCAGTGCTGACAATTTAGAGAAAGAGAATACATTCACACCAGTTAACCTGGAGTGTAGCCCAGCCGGTGACTGGATATTACCACTCAAACACACAGCAGCACCACCCTATTTAAACTCTGCTCCCCATATGCCTGTTCTCACACTATGTAACTTTGGGTAAGATTTTATTGGGTAAGATTATTATTTCAAAAAAATAAATCCATCATGTGTTTTAGACCACCAGGAAGAGGAAGTTTTCTGGATGTGGGAGAATGCTGAATGGGAGTAGGGCTGGTGTTGTGTCAGAACCAGAGCTGAGCTAGTGGGTAGTGTAACTGGGCTCAGAAGCCTCTATGGACATCATGACAGGGAAGAGGATGTTGTCAGAGGAAACAAAGAAGAGAAAACGCGAGAGTGAGCAGCAAGAATCCGCCAGGCAAGAATCTGAGTAAATGTGGGACTGACTTTTAGTGGTTGGTGAGAGCTTGGTGAAATAAAAGGCTGAAAGACAGACGCCGAGCTGGGCTGACTGCTGCTGGACTAGTCAGTAATATTAGCTGCTGATGTGTCTGCTGTTAGGTTAAGTTGTCGACTCGCTAGTTTTTGATCAGAAGTAATGTGATCAAACAAATACTCGAGTACAGCTGAACATATTTATCACTGTGGGATTACACTCTGAAACTGGAGGCAATAAATCTCAACAAAAATCAATTTCTATGCAATGTGGCTTAAAGCCCACATACAGACCCCTATACTATCATCTACTGATACTCATTGAGTCATCAGATTGAGTCATCACTGATCTGAAAAATGGCTTATATGCACCAAAAATGGCAAAATAATAGAAAAACACTTACAAACACAACTTAAATTCTTTATGATACATTTTCTGACAAACACCACCACTAATATTTTAACACTGTATTTCAACAAGATGAACATTTGAAGAGTAATTAATATTCAGTATGTGGGAGACATGAAGTAAAAAGTGAAAGCACATGAAGTCACAGATAGGTGACATATAAGCGATGTCATGTAATAAACTCCAGTGGCTTTAGTGTAAAGATAGTTACAGGTGCTGAATAATTGAAGGAAACATTTTGTGATACTGCAGTTTCCACTCTAAATGACTCCTTCTCCATTATTTACACACCCTGCATGGTGCAATATTCATTAACCTCTCCTCAGCTGAACGGAGATGCAGAGAAAAGCATACTGTGAAAGACGCGCGCACACACACACACACACACACACACACACACACACACACACACACACACACACACACACACACACACACACACACACATGTGTGATCTTATTGCACTGATTTGGTTTTAGATACTGTAAAGGCTCTTGAAATTCTGTCTTTAATGAACAGAAGGCAGTGAACTCCTCTGCCTCCTCCCTGGGGTTTGGGATGTCGCTATCCTTTGTTTAAAAGTGACAGCAGCACAAAAATGACCCATTCCTATTCACATCTGTTGAGACTTGGGAACTGAGGATTGAAACACAATCAGCTGTTCTGAGATGTTGCCAAAGAGTGGAGGAGCTGCAGTATGGCTGACATTATCTTAATGTTTGCGTATGTGTGTTCTCAGCTATGTGATGATGATGCCATTCAAGCGTCAGGCCCTGGTGGAGTTCTCTGCAGTGGAGAGCGCTGACCGCTGTGTGTCCTGTGGAGCAAAGGAGCCTGTATACATCGCAGGTTTGATCCCTATGTTTGGTTTGATCCCCACTGTAAAGACTCACCAATGAGATCTATTAGTTACACATGCTCATACTGCAGCAGACGGTACATGGTCATACTTTATTTTCATCCACGTGTTCGTCAGGCCAACAGGCGTACTTTAATTACTCCACATCCAAGAGAATCACCAGGCCGACCAACGCTGACAACCCCAACAGTGGCAACAAGGTCCTCCTGCTGTCCATACAGAATCCCCTCTACCCTATAACCACGGTAAATACACACACACACACACAGTGGCATCTAAGTGGCTTATCATATCATTAGTGGAGCAAACTATAATTCCACTAAAGGAATATTATATATTCTTTATATACTATTATTAGTTTTTGTGTTTTTTCATATAGTGTCAGAGGTTGGATCTTACTACCCCCAGGAGCAACCTTACTTTTACAATGGTCATAAATGAAAAGAAATGTGAATTGTAATGGCTTCCACTCGATCTTCAGTGGCAGGCTGAAAAGTAAAAAAACACAGAAAAGTCTAAAAAACTTAGTCATTTGTTGTAGTTGGACTGAATGGTGTAGTATAATCTTTCATACATTTCAATGGCAGTATGTAGCACAAAATATTTACGTGACTATCCGTCAGTTTTTCGCTCCCAAACTAAAAAGATTTATTGTGTCTGTGTTGACTTGTTTCTTCAAGCTTTTCCCTCATCTCTTTCCTCACATTAGGCTCTCGATCTCTTTCTGTACTGCCTCTCTGACTTTATGCTTTTCAGTCTACAGTCTATGTATAATCAACAGAATGCTTTTGTCTGGACATTGGGCCAATACTGTGCAATGCTCACCAAATTTCTTTTATTTAATCTTATAAAAGTCAGAAAAAATGGAAACAAGATGAGTTGAACCTTTTTGATATTTCTCACCCATCATCTCAACATGCATCATAAAAACAGTCCAAGTCACGACATTCCAAACACTGGATCAGTAGTTTTGGGCAATGACGGTATTAAGAATGGACACTGTATACTGTATACATGTTTTTAAAGCACTGTTTTGAAGCTCAAAATATGCAGTTGTTAGTCCTGCCTCTTCTGCCTCCTGGCCAATCTGTAAACCAGCAAAGATGTACATCATTAAGCTTAATACAATATGTAAACAAGTGAGTGAGAGTTGATTGGTCAAACTGTGTGCTCTTGGTTGGTTGGAACAAAAACCTGCAGCCACACCGGCCCTTTGTGGAACAGTTTGGACACCCCTGCTTTACTGAATGTCATACAAGAAGCTGGAGTCAAAAACTGTTTTGAATTCTTGCAACAAGTCTTTCAGGAATTTGCATTTTGAGCCTCGATCCCTCAAAAAGACCTAAAGATGTGTCAGCAGGGAGTCATATGTCTGTCTTACCTTCTACAGTGTCTTTATGGTATTTATAAAATGCACGGGGGCCTGAGGCTTTATGCTTCATGCAGGTTAAGACACACTACAGCATTAGAATTAATTATGTTGAATGTTGTTCCTTCTTTCTTTTTTCTTTTCCCTGTTTTGGTTCAGGATGTTCTCTACACAGTATGTAACCCGATCGGCAGTGTCCTGAGGATCGTTATCTTTAAACGAAATGGAATCCAGGCCATGGTGGAGTATCCTTACTGGATGTGTGTGAGTGTGTGTGTGTGTGTGTGTGTGTGTGTGTGTGTTTGTATCTTTACGTGCTGTGTGTATCCGTGTGTTTGAATGTCAGTGTCCTCTCCTTGACCCCACTCCTCCAGATTTGAGTCCGTTCAGTGTGCACAGAAGGCCAAAGCTGCTCTGAACGGGGCTGACATCTACGCTGGTTGCTGTACACTCAAGATTGAATATGCAAGGGTAAGAGAGAGCAAACACAGCAGCAGTCACAAACCTGGAGTCATTCTGCAGCACAGATGTGATGTGTTTGACATGTTTCAGTCACAATGCAGAATGATAATCAACACGTGTATATAATAGCAGGAATATATTTGTCCAGTTGTCCCACAGAAATACTGACCACGATGATGATGAACATTATTTAAATGGCCACATTTAGTGCTGTTTGGAAATGAAATCACTGTCACACATCACTGCCTGAGATGAAAGGTGGAGAGAAAGCGTAAAATGTTGATGAGGTTTCTGGGTGGTTCATTTATCTGGAGAACATTTTGGTAACATTTTCTATGAAGAGTGCATCTGTCTGTGTGAAGGCATTCATAGTGACCTATAATGTAGTCATAATGCTTTATGACTATACTTGATTATTTTAAATGCATGAAAATATATTACACTTTACTAACTGCCAATTATGATTATACAACTACCAATGATTATGATGAAGCATCCATTGTTATAGATGTACTTTATAGATGTACTTTACTTTATAGATGTACTTTACTTTATAGATGTACTTTACTTTATAGATGTACTTTACTTTACTTTATAGATGTACTTTACTTTATAGATGTACTTTACCTTATAGATGTACTTTACTTTATAGATGTACTTTACAGATGTACTTTACTTTACTTTATAGATGTACTTTACTTTATAGATGTACTTTACCTTATAGATGTACTTTACTTTACCAATGTAATTTACTTTACTTTATAGATGTACTTTACTTTACAGATGTACTTTACTTTATAGATGTACTTTACTTTACTTTATAGTTGTACTTTACTTAACAGATGTACTTTACTTTACTTTATAGATGTACTTTACTTTATTGATGTACTTTACTTTATAGATGTACTTTACTTTACTTTATAGTTGTACTTTACTTAACAGATGTACTTTACTTTACTTTATAGATGTACTTTACTTTATAGATGTACTTTACTTTATAGTTGTACTTTACTTAACAGATGTACTTTACTTTATAGTTGTACTTTACTTTATAAATGTACTTTACTTTACTTTATAGTTGTACTTTACTTAACAGATGTACTTTACTTTACTTTATAGATGTACTTTACTTTATTGATGTACTTTACTTTATAAATGTACTTTACTTTGATAACTTCTGACACTGCATTGGCTGTTATAGCATGCTATGAGTTCTTACTACAGTTATTGAGGTGTGTGTATAAGGACTGTAGGTAGTACAATGTGTTCTAAGCCCCTTTACTGTACCACTAGTATATCTAGTATATCAAGGGCATCCATAAGACCCTTGAATTTATAATTCAGTATAAGTCCCATCTATATCAACATTACAATTTGTAATATGACTGGTGATCATGTTGAGCATCATGTGTGTTTCTTGCCGGAGCTTTGTCCATCATGTTTTTGTTTTCTTTGGTAACGCTGACTTAGATGAATGACATTGAAGTTGGTGTGGTTGCCACAGTAACTCCAACAGTCATATTTGGAAGTTGGAACTTCCTGCAACTTGCTTCACATTTGTACTGTGCTGGCAGGCTGCGTTTGATTAGTCATTCACAGAGCTCTCGTTGACCTTCTCTGTCAGCACTCAGGGGGGCTCTGGTCACTTTACACCCTCAGTGGATTGCGTTTATGCATTTGGTGCAAGAAAACACTCTGTGATTAGTCAGATCTAGCTTGATATTTTACTGCAAAATGTCATAACTAATTTCATTTCATATTTACTGACTTTCTTAACACATAAAATGTGTATGAGACACAAACAGGGATTTCTATAGTGGAAACCGGCATATTGTATATATATTATATATCTGCAGCAAATGCCTTTGCCTCATTGAAATCAGTCTGCAGGTGTTCCCGATGCTTTCCTAAGAGCAGTATCACTCTCTTAGTGACCTGCTATTAGATAACATATGCTGTTAGGTAATACCAAGGGCGGTGAGGAAGTGAATAAGGGGAAGTGAAACTATGAATGAAATGGAGATTTACACTGGCCAGAATATGGAAGGTAACTGGAGGATCACTCAGCTTGTTTATGAGCTACAGGAGGAGGATATCACTTGGTTATGTTTTTTAAATCTCAAACACAGTATATTTTTTTTATGCTTACCGGGATCCTGAAATTTGAACTGAGTTTATTCATTCATTATTCATTGGTGGTTGAATTCTAGCTTTTATATTGAGCACTGATTATACACTGTGATAAACCTCGAGTTATGCTTTGTGCTTTGTGTTTTTTTTGCCTGCAGGTGCCATTGAGGTATGTTTTCGTTATTCCAAGGGTCACGTAGTGAAAGACACGGGTCCTTTGTAGGGTTGACTGATACATAATTAAAAAACACTATCTTTGTCTCACAGTACTTCTAGTCGTACCACTACACTGTGTGTGGATTCTGTGTCTGAGTGCACTTTGCCGGCACATTCAGCAGCCTCTCTCTCTTATAATTAGTGATAAGTGGTTATCTAGAAAGTCTCTGTCTCTGTCTCTCTCACTCTCTCTCACCATGGAATAAGCTTACCTTTGATATTTAATGAATAGCCTATTTGTAAGAAGAGATCAAAAGCCACAGTGTAATTTATCCATCATCACACATCATCATACACACAAAATATAGAAGCAGTGAAGGTTGTTTGTTCACTTTGATTTGCTTCAAGTGATTTCTGGAGTATTTCAGAGTTGTTGATGAGATGATATGTCATATGATATGTTTGCATGCATGTTCTCAGTCCAACCCTGAAAAAGAATCCATACCTTCATATTTTCAAAACTGAACTATTGCAATGCACTTTTCTCCAGTATAAATGAAAATCCCTCTTACACCTCCAACTAGTGCTGAATGCAGTAGCTGGGCTTCAGACATCATATTTCACTGATCTTAGCTTCCCTTCCTGTGTGTTTTAGGATTGATTTTAAAATATTACTGATTACTTTTAAAACCCCAAATATATTGCCAGCATGCCCCGTACCCCATACAAACCAGTACATAGTCTTAGATCCTTGAGTGGGTCACTTCTGGTTGTTCCAGGGTCGAAGCTCAAAACTAGAGCTGACCATGCTTTCTCCATCAGGAACCCTCAACTCTGGAACGACCTGCCTGAGAAGAGAAGGCTTTCTGTGACTCTTTGTCTTTCTTTGAATCTTTTTATGTTTTTGACTTTTTTGGATCTTAAGCTGTGTGGCCTTCTGTTGGGTCTGCTGCTGTGTAAATCACTTAGTACTATTAGTACTAGTAGTGGTGGTAGTAGTAGTAGTATTTAGGCTAAAGAAATGTTTGAGAACGCTGCAGGCTCTGAGTGTGGGGACTGGTCAGGACAATCTTTCCTTGAGAATAACCCTTTGCTTTTTTTTGAAGACTGTATTTGCATTGTCTACATTTACACAAGAGCCTGTTACTTATAAAATGTCATCTGCATAAAATAGTACCATACAATGTTATATACAGGATATAGTGAATTAAAGTACACAGAGGATGATCCTAATAAATTCTTTTGTCTTTGTGTCAACAGCCAACACGTCTGAACGTGATCAAGAACGATAACGAGAGCTGGGACTACACCAAACCATACCTGGTCAGACGAGGTAAGACACACACTTTCTCTGTTCTTTAGTTCTTTCTGTATTTCATACTTCCACTAAAGTCAGACTTACCATTGGACCATTTGGGGTGTCGCTTCTTTTTTACAAATCAGGAGATCGTGTCATGTGGAAGGTAAAACTGTGTTTTTAGTCTAAATTCTCTGTAGTGGCACATTTCCCTCCACTGCAGCTATCCTCAATTCATGTTACACCAATAGATGAAAATCGTCTTAGTTTTCACATCATTTGTGAAACTTTGTCTTCAGTCATTATGGGTCAGTCTCCGACTGTGGATTAAGAGTGTAGTCATAAACAGTTTGGACCGTAGACCTCCATCACACCAAGACTCCTCCGCCTCCCGTCTCTCCATCTCCAATCTAAGCACTCTCACACCAGCCAATCACCGGCCTCTCACAAGCCTTGCACCTCCGCTTACCATGAGGAGAGAGAGAGAAACATTGAGGGAGAGAACAGAGAAAGAGGGATGGACGTCAGGCTGACCATGCACAGCAGCTTTCTTCCATCTTCACCTTCTGCAACCCAGCAAAAAGAGAGAGAGGGAGAAAAAGAGATGGATCTCACTCCTGCTGACCACCATGCAGCTGCTGCTTCAACATGCCCAGGAGGCCTCAGCCCCACCTCTGTCTGCAGGACTCCAGTAGCACTTCCTTCTATCTAGCTACTCCACCCTGTGTTTTAATCTCCTCCTCTGTCTGGAGATGTAGTCTTGCATGGCCTGACGGTCTGGTCCACACAGTGCATTAAGATTCTAGATTTCACTCTCAGTTCTTTAAAGTATGACCTAAACTGGCCTCTTGATTTGTTTTCACTGCCAAATCTGATTGAAAGATCTTTGTGGTTAAAAGCTCAGCACTGTGGAACAGACGTAACATGTTGCGAGTCAGATCTGTGGCTATGCGAGTCTACAGTATGAAGGTCTGGTCTAACCTCTGCTCTCTGTCACTTTACTCCAGCAGAATTAGGGCTGTCACGATATCAAATTTTCATCAGACCTTTATTACGGCACAAAATATCACAATAATAATACTGTATCCATACCAATAATTTCCAAAAATATTCTAATATTATTAAACGCTTTAACATTTCATTTAGCATTTTATTGCTAAATTCAAAAGGACAAAAAGAGAACTAATGCAGGAAAACTGTGATATAACGATACAGAGAACGCATACATTAACAGTTCAATAGATTAGTGTGTGTATGCATTTTGTGTAACTTAATCAAAACAACTGCCACTTTGCTAATTAGTAAGAACAAGACAGATATGAGGCAATGTATGAATCTACAAAACACAGAAACCATCCATTTACAACACAGTCCTTACACATTATACAAAGCTTCATCAGTGCAAACCTTTAAATATGGTCTGATGTGACCTACAATATGTTGTCGTGTTGATATTCAATGGAAGGCTGTTCTGCACAGGCTCATGGCAGCAGTGATCACAGACGTCAACAATTTATCAATCAACAATTTCAGTCTACTCCTACAAACTAACCAAACTATTCCCACAGTACCGAGTGAACCGTTTCTCCCTTTGTCAATGTTATTTTAGTCACTGTGTGGTGTTGGCAACCACACCAGCTTGTTTTTGTAAGTAACGCATGCCTCTGTGTTAAATATGTGCATTTTATTGAGTGTACTCTTAAAGTCGCGTTATTCTTTATACTTTTGTAAATGTCGTGATAATGGTGAAAACAAACAAATATCGTGACACCCCTAATCTGAATCCCCTGATTACACTAGCTGTACATTCAAGCACGTGCATGGATGTGCCTTCCACATAATGTAGCTCCTAGAATGTTGATTGGTATTCTTTCTTTATTGGACTGCATCAGTGTGTTGATTAGAAGCCCAAACAACACTGTAATATGACCAATAGCAAGCTGTGTTATCTATGCACGGTCCCAGTGTGTACAGTCATCTGCTCTAAATGCTGCTTTCTTTGTACTGTATGAGGTGTGTAGCTGAGGATTCAAACTGTGTGATGAGATTAATGTTGGGGTCAGTTCACTCGTACATCAATCAGTTCAGTGGATAGTCATAGTAGATGTCCATAGGGCAGGGATGTCCAAAGTACGACCCAGGGGCCAATCACAGCCCGTGGTCAGATTTCGTGCGACCCGCAGCTTTATTTTTATAGATTATTTATGGCCTGCTAGCATTGTCAGATACTGTATGGCTGGAAGATTTGACATGACAAAACATTTGAACTTTTAAGGACATAACTGCTGCTGTTATATATCTGTAGATGTGACACAAAATATTACTTTCTGAATGATTTGGTTAAAGACAAGAGCAAAAGGTTTAAACTTAAATGTTAACAGGCTTTGCATTACTTATAATAAGTCATGTTTAGAATGAACATGAGGTTATGATTTGCATCAACTTCATGCAAGTTTCTCGTATTCTGTTATGTGACTCCAGATTTGGTTATATTTTAATTTAAATGATAGTATTGCAAACAATTCAATTAAGGTGTTTTATGATTATGTCTTCTTTTTTTGGCTTCTGGTTAGAACAGCAAATTAAACTTGCCAAAAGTATCTTTCATGCAATACTGTGTTTAAATGGTGAAATTCACAGGCTGCTTCAAGTCTGGCTGTAGTCATTCATTCAAAATGGATTCAAACAAAGTTAGGCCCTCTGGCCTTCTTCAGGGTCATTATAAAAGATCATCATCTAAATAACAGTCTTTACTACCCTTGGTGTGCCCTATTTCTCTATATCAAGCATGGATGCAAAGCTCCTCTATAACCCTGCTAAAAGTCTGACTCCACATGGAAAGTTAAAGTAGGCCTGGTGTGCTGATAATCAACACTGGATGCAGCACTCAGTAATGCTGCCGTTGAATTTTTCCAGAACGATTCATGAAATGATTGACAGCATTGTGAACTGGTCCCAAGTCTGTTATAAATGAAAGATTTTCTGTTCGCAGTGGAGGCACATTGAAATGACACAGACAGAGACGAGTCATGACTGAACATAGTCTTTGAGTAACATTGGGAATCACTGGTCACAAAGCAGATTTTTTTCTTTATTAAAGCTCGTCACAGACAGGAAGGAGGGGAGAGGGAGGTGTCAACTGTATACATCACCCCTTTTAACCAAACACATGGTGTACTGTGCATTACCACATGCTTTGGGGGATTTTTACTAAAGCCAGATTTGTACTTTATACAAAGGGGAAGATGTGAATGGGAATGGGAACACAAGCATGCATCCTTCACACAAGAGCAATGCTGCTGATGTGAGGAAGTAATTAATTAAATATCCTGATGCTGAATAAAAAAAACGATGCTTCTGCATTTAGTGCATGTATTTTGATAAGAGACCACAGGCCTGTGTTTTGATGGAATCTTGGTACGCTGAACTACCAAATCCATCAAACAAACCGTGCTTGACTTCACAGACTGTGTAGTGATGGGAAACAGTACACACTTCCTGTCTGCTGAGTGGCTGTGGTTCTCTCAGCCCCCGTCTGTAAAGGTCGTTTGGGAGTGTTTTAAACATGTGGATGACGTGACACAGTTACAGGAAATGTTTTTTACTGCTCCATCTCTGACCGAGGTTGACTGAGGTTTGCTCAGCTGTTATTGGAGCACAGAGCAAAAAGTGTTGAGAGAAAGTCCACATCTCTGTAAAAATACACCACGAAACATTCAACGTTTCCTGTTTTTAGTTCCCACGTTACCTCACTTAGTGTTTTCATCATCATCTCCAGGGTAACAGCTGTCACTCTTCTCGTCCTCTTCTCTTTTTTTCCAGTCATCCACTTTTCAGTCCACCTCCCTCTGTGTTTAACGTCTCGTGCTGCAGCTACCTCTCAGCTTTCACCCTCTTCATCTTTTTGCACTCTCATCATCTTGTTTCTGCTAATTCCCCTCACCCTCCTGTCATGTCCTTCTCGTCTTTCCTCTCCCTCACTTCTCCCTCCCACTCCTCAGCAGTTTATCCTCTTTTCTCCTTGCACGTCCACTATCCAATTCTGTCCTTCCTCTTTCTTATTCCTCTTTACTCCTGTTTTTCTATTCCTTTTTTTTCTGAAAACTCCTTGTCATGTGTCTGATCTTTACTTCCTTTTTGTCACCCTCTGCTCTTATTTTCTTTCTCTCTCTTATCATTCTCTCTCTCTTTACTCTCCTGCTTCAGTTTCAGTATTTAAGAAGCTGTCACTCATGTTAATCCCACATAATGTGTGTATATTAGCCATAGCTCATGTTGCTTTAGATCAGCTTGCACAGGGTCACAGCCAAGGACAGAGAAGAAGCTAACAGTGGTGACACGGTCATATAAACAGTTTGCTGTTGTATTTCTGTCTGATGAAAGTCTACAGGTACAGCTGGTCCCGCTGGGTCTCTTCTGGGGTTACGAAGTGACTGCAGGCCGCAGAGAACTTTTAATTTTGTTATTGTCTCATGCTAGCACTGCCAGTAATGACCTCCATGGAGCAGCTGCTAACACCAGCCATCAGTAATTAATCAAACCTCCAGGGGATGTGGTCTGAGAGGGATTTGTGTTGATTTGTTTTTGCGGTTCATTGAACACCTTTTGTGCTGTGAGGGCACATCATTCTCAAAATATGCTGGTTTGGAAATGCTGAGGAAAGAACACATTTCTGTCACCCTCAGCTGATAACTCGTGTCTGCAGAAGCTGACTCCAGGCAGCATGCTGCATTTTCTTTTCGTTTTTTCCAGCGTGAGTCCACTTAAAACATGGTCTGAATTAGTATGAAGTTTGCAGCTGGACAAAACTAAAGATGACAGTAACCAGAACCAGCACAAACCATAAACCTTAATACACCAACAGACTAAGAGTGAGGACTCTTAGACAGAGTGTGGTTCTATTTATCTTCCTGATAAGACTGATCTCTGATTATTTCAGTCCTGGATTTGAAACTTGACACCGGTGCTGACAGGAGCCTCGTTGGCATCTGAGGGCCGATCTTTGATGGAGCTCACAGCTCATACTGAGGATACCAGCTATACTCCGACTGATCTCATTGTATAAATGTGGAACAGCTCACCAGTGTAGAACAGACGAGGTCAATTACTGATCTTTGCCCTGTCGGAAGATTTAAATAATTAAGATGCCCGTGCTGTGTCTAAATTAGAGACTGCACATGCAATACAAATACTGCTGACTACATGTTAATCTACAGAGAAGAGACTTATTTGGGAATGATGGTCGTTTGCGTCCCTAATCAATTGTCAGCTTGATGTGGCAGTGACTAGCTGATACACACCATAGCTCAGCTTGGTTGCCTCTCTGTGACTGGCCATATTCACTGAACACACCAGGGAAACATGCGGCTGACTGTGTGAGCTGCTAATCTGTGGTGTGAAGGTCAGTGTGGATGGCGATCCTGCTGCTGCCTGGATTATCTCCTGGCCTTCTCACTTTTCACTGCTGTAGCATCTCTCCTTCAAGTCACTGTGTGTGTGTGTGTGTGTGTGTGTGTGTGGATACAATACAGCAATGCATCAGCACACACTCACACACAGCCATATAACTGCTGACCTGTTGACCGGTGTGTACGGGTGGGGGGGTGGGGGGGGGTGACTCTGGCTCTGAGTCATTGTCATTTCAGTGTGCTTCCAAAGTAGTACATAGCCTGTATTTAGTCTATACAGTGTACAATAGTATGTAGTATGTATGTTCACTGTGTGACAGCCAGTGATGATAATGTTTTTATCATTATGATGATAATGTAATGCAGGTTGATGTTCTTTCGTGCTGAGGGAGAAAAAAGAGAAAGCTTGATGCCTCACAGGTACTGTCTCTTTCATATCTGTTCACATGACCTTCTCTGTATGATTATTATTATTACTATTATTATTATACCCTTCTCTCTGAATAAAACCACCTTAAAGCTGTTTATTTCTTATTTACTCACCTCCATCTTTTTCTCCATCGTTTTCTGCGGTGTAGAATCATCAATTGTGAGTGTGGTTTATAGAAATGGATGTAATTTGAAATCAGCACACAAAAAGTGACAAAACAAGTTTATATTATCTGCGCTGGTTTGTAGGAGGACTATAGAATATATATGTAAATAAGGTCGCAGCCTTTCACACTTTCTTCCAATTCTCACATGTTTTTGTGACCTAAATGAGAGCACAGGGGCAGATATGACATCTTTCTCTGAAGCTGTCATGTTCATTAAATGAGCTATCAAACGATACCATCTACTGTTGGGGAAGAATTTCAGTGGTCACCGTCATTGTGTGTGTGTGTGTGTGTGTGTGTGTGTGTGTACAACCTCTACTGTCTACTCCTGTGCCAATATACGTGGATAATGTTTCAAACTTTTAACACTCCTAGGGCTAATTATTGTTATTGTGTCTCAGGTCTCAGCAATTACTGGTGGTTGTGACAGCCCTCGCCTGTTTGCTTGTGCCTCTTTCGCTTGCACAGGTAAAGGTAATTGGTTGGGGGTAGTTCACTTGTCACTGCATCTGCACCTTAGGGTGACCCTCCATGTGTTACCATTTTTCCTCCCTTTCTTTGACAAGGCCCTTCAAGACATCATGACACTCTGCTGGACAAGAGGGAGTGTCTGAGCACTGTGCAGTATGTCAGGGGTCTTTCCTGCAAGTGTGGATTAACAGGTGGATTGGATTGGACTGTTGTACTGAGCTCTCAATTTACCAGTCAACCAATGTCCCAACCCTCAGCTGTGGTTATGAGCTTTGTGTATCGACCAGATTAATGAGGAAACGGTCTCCTCTGCTGATGGAGGCTGGGTTCAACCTAACTGACAGGTTGAGCAGATCAGACATCTGGAAGTTACCTAAAGTAGTAGAACTGCTGTCCTCTTGCTTCAAAGGAAGTGGAAGTGGTTTAGGTGTATGATTAGGATGCCTCCCTCTGGAGATTTTCATGTCCAACTGGGAGGAGACCTCAGACCCAGAACATGGAGGGAGCATTACCATCTGGTCTGGGAATGTCTTGGGACCCCCAGGAGGTGCGAGAATATAGGACTAGGGAGAATGACATATGGACAACCTTTCTTAACCTGTTGCCAAGGTGATATCTGAAAATGAATGGCTGGATAGGTAGAAACCATAAACAAAAGCATTAAAATAAGACCCAAGTTGTGTGAAATTGGAGATTTCATGCAGTGCTCTTAACTCACCTCATACAATCTGATCAACATGGTTTTCTGTACTAATAACTGACGAGTTGTCTATTAAAGGAATTTGCAATTTGGGTTTTATTGTTGTTGCATATCATTTCTACCAACAAAACTAACCAAGGTCATTGCTGAGATCTGGGAACGTTAGCATCACCAACCATAGGAAGAATGGGTGACACAAACAGTCAGACAGGGTGTAAAAACAAACCCTCAGGTTAGTCAGCTCATTTGGACGAGGACACAGTAAAATTCTGACCTGTCTGTTGTAATAATCCAGAGAACATGTTAGCTCTGTCCGGGACCAAAGAGACAGTTTCAGATATCACTCACTGATTTGGCCGTGTTCTTGTTCACCTTTTCCAATTCCAACTGTGGACTCCTCAGAATCAGGAAAAGGGTTGTGTGTGTGAAAGAAGCCTTTTGTTTTGAAGTCAGTTACTGTGGGCCCTGTGCACAATCTGATAATGTGTGTGTATGTGTGTGTGTTTCAGACCGTGGAAAGGGCAGACAGAGACAGGCCATTTTGGGAGAACACCCTTCATCCTACAGTGATAACGGCTACGGTAAGACTAAGACACACACACACACACACACACACACTTAACACTGGTAACCGAAGCTGATGTCTTATACAAGGCCGCTACTTCATCTACAGTCCCCATACCTCAGAGGTGAAACGTGACACTCTTGCACACACACATACACATTCACCCAGAACAGGTGTAGATTGCCTGTCATGTATAATGGCCAGAGGTGCAGCAGTAGGTATACCTTCACCTGCACTGAGAACCTGATCCCTGCCAATTACACTCTGTCTTTAATTTAAGCTGTCTCACAATACACACGCACACACACACACACACTGTAGAGGGCGTGAAGAGTTATTTGAAATGCCCCTAGCACACTGTACACATTTATCTGCCTCTGTATCTTTGTATTTTATGTACATGCACATTAGTGAATATCTCAGATTAGCAGGCTGGTGGTCTGTTTCCTGTATTAGTCTTATATTTCTCGATTTGTTCATTTAGTCATTCAGAAAGCTAACTGATTCCAGATCAGACCTCATGGGTGGATAAAAAGGGATAAAGAAGCAAATGAACATAAGTAGGCATTAAGTATCACTACCATTGATGACTTCTTCTTCTTATCCAAAGCAAGATCTTTTAAATATAAAGACTGCTCCTGCTACTCGGAAAAAGCTTCAATAAATCACTTTGATGAATGAGTGAAGCTGCAGCAGGAAGGTTTGCATGGACTTATTACAGCATTTTTCCAGGGAACATCACACAAGACACCTTCATAGTACTGCAAATATATAAATATTATTATATATATCTTCAGTCAATCAGTGGGGAAGCGTCAGGTCATTGACTGATGCGTGCACAGGAGAATGGCCACTAGAGGGCAGTGTGGGTCTGGTTGAACAGCTGACGATCCCTGTGACTGATACAGACACAGGCAGTGCTGTTTCATTCTTTTCAGTCATCTTGATCACACTCTCCTGCCGTCTCTGCCTCCTCAGGTCCACCCTGCCCTCTGCTGCCTCTGCCTGGCAACAGTAGGTACAAGCTCACCTCAGTAGACGTTCCAGACATGGTGTCCTACCCTCTGCCCCAGTCATCATCCTCATACTCTGGCCACGCTCCCAGCTCTGTTGCCATGGTGAGCGGCCTCCATCCATCCAAGATGAACTGCACCCGCATCTTTAACCTCTTCTGCCTTTATGGAAACATTGAGAAGGTAGGTGTGTGTGTGTGTGTGTGTTTGTGTGTGTGTAAATGTGGCTTCAGACATTAGAAGTGCATAGAAGGGATTTCTGCATGGCCGGGATTAAAGAATGATTACAGTTAATTAGACCTGACTGTTTGCACATGAAGGAATCCTACAAATGTTTCCAACAGATCAAGTGATGCAGTATGTTTTGAATTCATGATATATGTTGGTTGTGGGCGTGCATGTGATTGTAGGTGAAGTTCATGAAGAGTGTTCCTGGTACAGCCTTGGTAGAGATGGGAGATGAGTATGCTGTGGACAGAGCCATCACACACCTCAACAGCATCAAGGTGTTTGGCAAGAGACTCAACGTCTGGTGAGAAGTAGATCAATACACACTCTCACATACTGTACTTGATTTTATGTTATCTCTAATGTTTCTTATCTTTCACCATTTCCTCACTGAGATTACTAAAAGTACTAAAAGGCCAGTTCACAGAAAGAATTATCTCCATTACCCAGCTAACAATTGTTTCTTTGATGAAACTCTAATGGGGAGCCCTCTGTCCTCTGGGGGGCGCTCTACAGTGCACAGCCTGAAGTTAACGTGGAATAATGGTGGTCTGCTTACAAACCTGATCCGTGGTGCGTTGCAGATGTGTTCACAGTGTCGCTGTTTTGAGGAAAGCAGATGGATGTATTTGATGTAAGCGGTGACATTGCTGTTTTGTGTGCAGTGTGTCCAAGCAGCACGCAGTGATCCCCAGTCAGGTGTTTGAGTTAGAGGACGGCAGCAGCAGCTACAAGGACTTTGCCATGACCAGGAACAACCGCTTCAGCAGCGCCGGACAGGCGTCCAAAAACATCATTCAGCCTCCGTCTGCAGTCCTCCACTACTACAACGTTCCTCCATGCATATCACAGGACCATTTACTGAGGGTACGCACACCTGTCTGATTAATGTCCTTGATGATTAATGTAATGAAAGTACTCAAGTACAAATGATACATATTTATATAAATGTGTGTCTTTCACCATGGCTGTTTTCATAAGTTAGCAATATTCAAACACTAATATATATGTACTGCATAAACATACTATATATAACATACATGGTGATATATATGACGCATGACATGATATACAGATTAAATATGTGAAAGCAGATGTTGGAATAAAACATACGTCCATAAATGAAAACATACAGTCATTGTTGATCACCGCTTCATACAGTATATAGCCAGTGTATAGCAGTGTATAAATGTCTCCACCTTCGTTAGATACGCTAGATATCAGATATGAAGTTTGACGCAGCTTTACTCAAACTTTAGCCTGTGTGTGTGTGTTTTGGCAGCTGTGCACAGAGCATGACGTGCCCGGCTTCGTCAAATTCAAGATGTTTGATGCCAAACGTAAGTAGAACTTCAACATTTGTGACACTTTATTGGCTCTTGTGATAGTTTATCAGGTGCATCTTCTCCTTGTGTAGTCAGTGTGTGATATATTGATTATTTTACTTCTCTTTTTTCCCTTCCTCCTGTTGTTTTGATTTCTGCTGTTCTCTTTAATCTCACCCCGTGTGTGTGTGTGTGTGTCTCTCTCAGCTTCCTCTAAGACCATCTCTGGTTTGTTAGAGTTTGACAGTAAGACGGAGGCTGTGGAGGTTCTTACTGTTCTCAACCACTACCAGATCAGGATACCCAGTAAGTGTGTCTGAAAGACACCCTCTGTCCTACAGACACTCACATACTAAAATGTCCTCTCTGTCAACACCTCTGTCTGATTATACTGTGTGTACACCTGAAAGTAAACTCTGTAATCTACCTAAATTTTCAGTTTTTCAGTTCCCTTTCATTTTCATTTTCCACCATACATATTATTAAACATTGTGTATTTATCTACAGTAATACAGCTTAATGGATTTGTGTAAAGTAAGAAGGAAGTCAAATATGAAATCTCAAATACATAAAATATTGTGTGCTTAGCATGCAGACTGTATTATGTCAGCGATACATAATGTGTATAACTGTATAACAATAGTAGCTGTGTTAGTCTTACCAAACATAACCAGTGAGGTTCATATGAATCTCATACAGTATGACCCAATTTCTCTGACACTAAAATACCGTATTATGCTGTGTACTGTAGAGCTCCATCTTCCTGATCTGAGGACAAATTTTAGATTTGAGATAATATATATTTAAATTATTATTGTTTTCCATGAACGCATAACACATAAGTGTAAGCTTAAATTTAAGTGCTGCTTAAATTTGATTATCAAAGGCTTTCCCATGTAAGTGACTAATGGGGTCAACGTTGAGTGAGAGCGCTGCAGAAGTGAAACAGGACTGCAACTTAATCCTTCAGGGCGATTGCACAATGTCAAAGTACGTCCACTAAATGTGTTTTTGCCTCTGAGTGGAACGGAAGAATGTCTGACAACATTATGGAGATGATCCTACAGAGAAAGAGCTTGATCAAAGCCACCAGACAACACTGTCTTATGGGGCGGCTGTGGCTCAGGAGGTTCGATCCCCTGTGTTCTTGGGCAAGATACTGACCCTGCTGTCTGTGCCATCAGTGTGTGAATGTGTGTGAATGGTTAGCTCCTCAAACTGATAAGCAGTTGGCAGAAGACCACTCATTGACACATTTTACCTTGTTCCATCACAATACTATTGGTTAGTCGGTCAACTGTTCTCAGCTTTAATTCATAAACATAGCCTGCTGCCTCTCTGGAACAGGAATGAACAACTTCACAATGGAATTCAGTACATCAAAGTATACTGAAGTGAAATACAGATATGATGTCTATAAAGATCTATCAGAACTAATAAGATATACATGGTGTGTGTTTCCAGATGGCTCCAACCCATACACCCTGAAGCTGTGCTTCTCCACCTCGTCTCATCTATAAAAAGTCGCAGAGCACAAGAAGAGGCTGCTGAGCCAGATGATGGCTTCTGACACTAGAGAGGGACCACAAGGGACGAGTGGAGGAGACGAACACAGACTGAGCCACAGATAACCCTTTAAAGGTGATAAAGAAGAGCGATAGAAAAGTATTAAGGAGAGAGAAGGCTGTCCCTGTATCCAAACTGAACATCAGACCAACGTCCAACATCCACCCATCCAATGAAATTCTGGCAGAGCTGAGAGCATCTGAAGTGTTTGTATCATCATGCGGGACATCTGGAGGACACTGCTCACAAGGCTTACAAAGACAGACAGGAATCTACTGTACTGTCCTCCTCAGTGTTAGTCACAAATCTCTTACATCATCACCATCTGTGACTGAAATATTATTTTAATGTTTTAACAATGGATAAATACAGTGTGTTGTTTTGAACATGTACAGTAGACGTGGATATGATTTTAACAAGTTCTCCTTCATTAGTGCTACGTGAACTTTTTGCCTGGCAGCGAGGCTGAAGGTCAGAGGTGTCACTCCACTTTGGGCCAAACTGAGGTCATTCAACACTGACCAGTTGTTGGGTTTACTGTGGGTATAACCCTAACCCTAACCCCAGAGGAGATCCGACCTTTCCCTACTGCCAGCACACAGCCAACACTTCTGCTCTATCACATGGTAACTGGAAAACTAATGGCAGGGTTTCTATGAACAGTCATGTTTCCAGGAAGATTAAATTAATGTTTTTCAAAGGTGCTCTTGCTTCTTAAGGCCCTTGTTCAGCTTTCCCACCATCACCAAATGTTCTGACGTAGACACAAGAACTTCAATGGGCAGATTGTGAAATTTACTCAACATATTCTTTGTTCTCAGAGGATGACCTCTTTACATTTGGACCTTCTACAATCTTCCTTTTAGCGCCAACATCAGGCCAAAATATCATCTTTGCACACAAGATATTTGATGATGTCACTGGCAGATTGCCATGAAAATCCCTCGTTCCAAAAGAGATGGACTTCTGCTGAGCTGAAAAGAATAACAAAGTTATGATTCTTATTTTGTTCTGTCTTTCAAATGATGTGGTGGACTGAAGCAGAATCAGAAGAGTGTAAAAAAACAACTTTGATGTTTCTTCCATGCTACACTGCTCTTCACGTTGCTAAATGTCAGTTAATATAATGATAGATGTCACGCATGTCACTTCCTCTCGTCTGTGGCCCATTTTGTGTTTGAATGGAAATGAATCGTCCATCCTGAGTCATTCCACAAATCCAGTAAGTGGGCTATTGTCACAGCTGCTGGTAGTCATTGGTGTTTAGATCCTGCTGGTGGATATCCAGAACTGAAAGCAGGGCGTGGTCTCCATCAGAATCCCTGCCTGGAAACACATTCAGTGTCTGTGAGTGTTCTGACTCGAGATATTGACCTCATGAATCCACCTGTTGATACTAAAGTGAACAGTATTCCAGCTTGTTATCACTACTTCCTTAATATGATAGATTATTTCTTCTTAAAACAGTCAGAGTAGGACACAGTGATGAATGTGTGGGATATATTTGACAGGATTGAAATATCTGTGTGTGACTTCATTGGTTGAACTCGGCACACCCGCTAGTGCAGCACCGCTGAAGAAACACTGTTTTCTACCAAGTGGCAGTTTTCCAGGAAGTCCAAGGGCTCATTTCATGATTCCGGTCAGCATACAGTTTACTCGCTGTGATATGAGCTTGACTTCAGCACACTCAAACTGAATTCAGATTGCATCTGAAATATCTATTACACACGTGTAAATTCATTGTGTATCTACTTCAGCCATGTCTGCGCGGAGAAGGTTCATGCTCCTTTCAAAGGTACAAAAATAAACCTATTTGCACTGTGCATGGAAGACTACTGGAATTACATAATATCAAAGGACATTTTGCTTTGTCCAGAATTGTTTTTTTTCTTGCCATGTTTTATTTTTAGAATCTAATGCTCCTACAAGGATTTCCTGCATTTTGCATAAACTCTGTGAATAAACGGGCTGTCTAAAATCTGGAAGATGCATGGACTCCTTATGGAGGCTCAGAGTGAAGAGCGGACACACTGAGCTTGGAGGAGGCCAGTTCCAACATAAAGCATATTGTCTCGGCCCCACTCTGTGTCTCATACGGGACGTGCAGATTTTACTGCTTCAAGCAGAATCCATCACTCTTGTGAATTAAGGCATGCTTTTTGTACATAATGTGTAAATAAGGAAAAGGTGTGTAGAGTTTCCACAAATGAATCCCACTCTGTCTGCAGTTAAATTATTGATCATCTGGATGTTTGTATGTCTCTTACCTGACTTGAATCTTGCTGTATTTCTAACGGAGGTTTTATTTATTCTTTTTTTTTTGTTGTTGTTTTTTAAGCCTTTGAGGGGGTTTGATAAATGAGGGCTGTTGTAATTCTGAAGCTGATGTATGTTTTTAATCACAGGACTGACTACAAGACAGATCCACAGATATCGCTGTAAAGGTTTAATGTTGTTAATAGTCGGTAATCACAAAGAAAATACGTAGAAAAATGCAAAACTATATTGTTCCATTCATTTTAGAATCTCTGTGGGTGTAACTTATACTGTATGTACATGTTCAACTTGAATAAATTCAGGTTTGGAGCTGTAGGTCAGCTCCACACAGCTCAACTCAAGTCTGCCACTTGTCTTCTCTTACAGATAAACATGTTGTTTTCACATCAGATCGCTCTTGTTCATTTTTGAACCACATTTAATGTAATCAACATAAAAAATATACTGTAATGTCAAAATTATACTTTATATTTTTTAGACACACGTTGCTCTCAGCGTACATACATACACAGATACAGACATAGTACATTTATAAAACAAGGAGCCTGACAGGTAAATATGACGATATATACGGTATATGGTATATATGGTCTGTACAGCAGGTTGTATTATGTACATGAAGTAGTAAATATTACAATATAGTATGTACAGCATGATTAGATTATGTGGCAGTGACATTTACATATCAAAAGAATAAAATCTAAACGTAAACAGTGAGAATAAATGACTTATAACTTACAGAATATTACACATTGTGTGACTGTGTCTGGTGTTAACCTTTCCACACAGTGAGAGCCTGTGGTTTGAAACTCTTGTGTCTTGTTGTTTTGGTATACAGTGATCTGTAGAGCCTGGCACAGTGAGTCCATCCTCTGCTGGGCTTTTCTGATGACGGTCTGTCCTGTCCACTGTTGATCTTCACAGTTTACAGTGTGTTGAGCTCCATGCTGCAGACCAGCCACTCTTCTTCTGTGACTACAACAACATTTTTAAACTGCCTATGATCCTCATTTTCATATTTGATGCTGCCGACATCACTGAAAGAGGCTGTCCAAGTGACTGTCTGTGAGTTCACCATCTGACTCTCTTCTAATCATTATTACCTGGAGCATAGAGCATTTTAATGACGTTAAATGCACCATTCCGGAAGAACACACAGCCCGGGCCTCTGCAACCATTCGACCAGTTAAACACTACGATAGTGACAGTGACAGGACACATGCTTTCAGGATGTGCTGTAGGTCAGCCAGAGGCAGGCGAGGCGAGCCGTTCCTGCCTGGCAGACCATTTTCAGGACACAAATGTTCCTGAGAAACATCGGCGCGTTCTCTCCCGCTCAGCCCACGTGACAGCCTCCCGTTCTCCGATTGGCGGTTTTGAAATACGTCGCTCGAGATCATTGGTGCGTTTTGAACCGCTGCTGTACTGCGGTCGATTCAAAATAGTCTGTCAGCATTCCAGCGGCAGTCTGTGCACGGACAGTACACACGATACAAGTGAGGCACAGCCAGGTAATTATTATTATTCACCTTCATACAGCTTGAAATATGACTGAAATTATCTGTCTGGTTATTTAAACATTGTGTGTGGACAGGAAGCGGCTCGGTTTACACTAAAATCAATAGAAGGAATCGTTAGCCTTAACAATGTAGCATTAGCTGAGCTAACGTCTTACCTTAACTCGCTCACTTAGCACGAAGAAAATCGACTTTAACGGCTCGGTAACGACCTCTTACCGGCATAGCCCAAAACGAAATCATTTGTTAACGAAATATATAACGTTAGCCTTCATACAGCATTATTTAGGCAACGTTACTTTACCGTTATTTTGACGTTAATTTAGTTTCATATACCAACTGAGAAGTTAAGAAAGCCCGTGTCTGCTGTAAATGGCAGAATGAGCAGTCAGTTACGTGCTGTGTCTGACTCAGATTGTGAATTATGTGTACGCTGGCTCGGTTAGTGACCTTGATACTTCGAGGCCACGTTTTCCACCGTAGAACAGACTTCGTGACTCTCACTAATACGTTGCAGTAATTCAGTGTAAGCGTCAGCTAAAGCGACTGACAGGTAAGAGTGGGTGAAAAAGCACTGTGATGTGACAGCATGTGTGTTTCTTCCAGGCAGTGATGGAGGACTACTTGAAAATAGAGAAAATTGGAGAAGGTTGGTCCTAATGTTTCTAAATGCAGTACAGTCACAAACTGTTGTTAGCGTTCTTCACAATCTCTAATGTCATGGCTGTAACGTACGTTCACTGTCACTGTTTGAATGACTGTGCTAACCTGTTCATGCAGGAACCTATGGGGTGGTGTATAAAGGCAGGCACAAGGCCACAGGGCAGGTGGTGGCTATGAAGAAGATCCGTCTGGAGAGTGAGGAGGAGGGGGTCCCCAGCACCGCGGTGAGGGAGGTCTCCCTGCTTCAAGAACTGAAGCATCCCAATGTCGTACGGTACGTTCGCTCTGTGCTGAGGCAGCGTGGACTTCTGCCAGGTCCAAGGGTTTTTAAAGAGCTCCTATAAGACACAGCTGTGTTACATCTCAGTGAAATAACAGCAACACCAAGATCACAGAGTGTAAAGGCCTACGCCATAGTATGTCACTGTTAGTCTCTGGTGTTTTTCCACACAAACTCACTCAGGCATGCCACCAGAACAAACGTGTCATTTTGAATAAATGACAATCATTTTATTATTCATTGTTGATGGAACATGAGCTTTGTTTGTGAAACAGGAAGTCCAGTTTGAGTGAAAACGCAGCTCAGTGCTTCACAACGCGAGACGGCGCTATCCATCATTTCATCCTGTGTCTTCATTCAGAAGAGACAACAGAACAAAATCATTTACGCACATTTTGCATGTTTGTTGCCAAACACAGTGTGCTGCCTCAACTAAAACTTTATTTAATGGCACATTTAAAAACAACTGAGGTTGACCAAATTGCTGTACAGGTTAATATATATAATGCCATAATTACAAATAGTTAAGATAAATGCTAAGATACTTAAACTTGGTTAAAAGTCAGGGAGAAAACGTCACAAAGGCTCAGTCACCTTTGGTCTTTAGTTTTATTTTAGGGGTGACCAGTAGCAGCTGACTAGAGGATCTCGGTGTTCTGGCAGAGGTGTGGATATGAAGAATCTCGGTCAAATACTGGGTGGCTAGGCCATTAAGAGCTTTAAAAACAAGCATTAAATTTTAAAATCTATTCTAAAAGCAACTGGGAGCCAGAGTAGGGACAGCAGGACAGGGGATATGTGGTCACGCTTGCGTTTGCCAGTAAGGAGATGGGCGGCAGCGTTTTGTACCTACTGCAGGCGGTGCAAGAATGAGCGGTCCAGGTCAAAATAAAGTCAGTTGCAGCAAGCCAATCTCGTATTAATAAAAGCATGGATTACAGTGTTCAGATCTCTAAGTGGCAGGTATCCTTTTACTTTAGATAAAATCCTCAAATTATAAAAGCTGTTTTTCACAACCAAGCTAACGTGGCGATCAAATTTCAGCTTGTCATCAAATATCAAGGTTTTTACAGAAGACTGAATGTTTGGTGTAAGGGGTCCAGGAAAGCCAGCAGGAAAGTCTGCTGGACCACATCCAAACATTATGATTTCAGCCTTGTTTTCATTTAGATTCAGAAAGTTTAGGGTCATCCAGGATTTAACATTGTTTTAGCCAATCAAGTAATGTCTGTACAGAATCATTAGATGCCTGATGATGTTTGATTCACAGTAAGTGCTTACACTACACTTCTCTTTCTGAGAGTCACAGAAGATGTTTACGGTGTCTGTGTCTTTCAGGCTCCTGGATGTCCTGATGCAGGAGTCTCGTCTCTACCTCATCTTTGAGTTCCTGTCCATGGACCTGAAAAAGTACCTGGACTCAATCCCCTCTGGCCAGTACATGGACCCTATGCTAGTGAAGGTAACTGTGTGATAAACTCTCAGCAGGTCATGTTGGGGTTCTGATGTCTGAGATGAACTGGATTATGGAAGAAATAATATCATGGTGACTTAAAATCACTGAACAGTAACACCAGTCATCTACTTTGTTCTGAGGCAGTCTGTCTCCATGTGGGCTGACTGATTATACATTTGGGCTCTATATCCATGTAAACATTTTAATTTTCTCAGGTTTAAAAAAAACTTCATACACTCTTCATACAGATCATTGTGTTGTTTATCTTGATCTGCCTGTTTAGTTTCACAACTCTAAACATGTGTCCATCTCTGCCCTCACCACCTTTCAGAGCTACCTCTACCAGATCCTGGAGGGCATTTACTTCTGTCACTGCCGTCGAGTCCTCCACAGGGACCTGAAACCTCAGAACCTCCTGATCGACAACAAGGGAGTCATCAAACTGGCAGACTTTGGCCTGGCTCGGGCCTTTGGTGTTCCTGTCAGGGTCTACACCCATGAGGTGAGAGTTCATTCACACACCACTGGGACCAAGACAACTGTGTAAACTTGCACTGAGAGTGTTCACTAGTGAAGCATCATCAAACAAACTGACCTGTCTGTCTGTGTGTGTTACCAGGTTGTAACTCTTTGGTACCGGGCCCCAGAGGTCCTCCTGGGCTCACCCCGATATTCAACCCCCGTGGATGTTTGGAGCACTGGGACCATCTTTGCTGAACTTGCCACAAAGAAGCCTCTGTTCCACGGAGACTCTGAGATAGACCAGCTCTTCAGGATCTTCAGGTACATGCATCAGAGCATACCCACAAGAATTAAAGCTGCAGCGGGCGGTGTTATTTCAGGATAGGTTTGTCCTTTTCAGGTCACTAACAATATAATATAATATTATACAATAAGAGTTTTAAATTCAGCCAACTCTGTTAGCTAGCTAACTAGCCAATCGCAGTGACGACCCAGACATTGTGCATATGTGGAGCGTCGTTTGGTTAGAAGATCTTAGCAGAGTGCTCAGAGGCAGCAGAGAGGTGGAGGTTTTTATATTGTGTGTGTTCAGATTGCTTTTAATAGAACCTGTGTCTGTCCAGATTGAAAAGTAACACCTGTGTTTAAAACACACAAAACAAAATGATAGTCAGCATGTTCATGGCACATAATGAATTAGACATGCACAAAGATGATCCACTCAGTTTGATACTTATTTTCATCTTCAATCTGTTGAAAATATTACTAAATAAACTTCTCCCTTTCCCAACAAACCCCTCCCTGAATGCTCTTAACTATGGTATAATATATGTATAGGTATATGGCATATACTAGAACACTACATAACAGTTCATCTTTTTGAACTATTGACACACCTCAAGGTGCTGTGATACAGGTTGCTGGCCTGCCTGTCAGCAGCATTTTTTAGGCTTTAGTGTTAGAACGCTTTGACATGTGGAGTCAAATGAAAAGTGAATGTTCACCATGTCTGTGTAACAGCACAGTTAACAGAACTGATCATTGACCTGGAACTCTCACACAGGAACTACATGTTGTTCTTCCAGTAGAAGGGAGACATCCTGTGACTGCCCTGTTTGCTTTTTCTTTCTTCTTTTTTTTTTTTTTTTAACACTCCTCTTGAACTTCCTGTTCATTCAGGACTCTGGGAACTCCAAACAATGATGTGTGGCCTGATGTTGAGAGTCTACCTGACTACAAAAACACCTTCCCTAAATGGAAGTCTGGCAACCTGTCATCGATGGTGAAGAACCTGGATAAGAATGGCCTGGACCTGCTGGCGGTAAGCATGAGAGAGCTCAGCACATTCATTCTGACCTTCATGACACTTCTTTTCTTCAAACTAGTGAGGTCAGGTGAAGGTCAGTGCAGACTAACTCAGTTCTCAGTTAGTTGTTAATGAGATTCTACATCTAATGTGAATATTGATGGTCGTTGACCTTTAAGTCAAGCTCTAAAGCACAGGATCCTACATTAGTTGCTTTGTCAGGAAGCATCTCTGTGGTGCTCTGCACTGTAAGCTCATGTTGTGTAGAAAGTTTCAGTATGTTGCTGCTGTGTTTCCTTTACTTGTAATGATAGTGGTTTTACACACTGTCTGCATCATCTTTCTGTCTTAGGTTTCCAGCAGTGTAGACAATATCTCTGAGTGTGCATGTTAGTCAGTCTGTTGTGCAGCTCTGAAGCAGCAGTGACATCATAAGTCGTCATGTGTTACTCTGCATTTGACCCCCCCAAAAAAAGCAAAAAAATCTGTCACAGGAGTGAACCAAACTTCAGATGGCTAAAACTCTGGAAACAGACAGTCAGCTCAAAAATGTTCAAATTGGGTCTGGGAGCTGGGAGTTGGTCATGTGACAAAATGACCTGTGTTTCTCACGAGACAGGCATGTCAGTCTTAGAGTCTCTAAGAGCTCTCTTGGAGTCCTTCACTAGTGAACCTTTACTGTCACTGTAAAATATTGCGAGAATACGCTGGTTCTTGTGGAGAATAGACTGGTTCTTGTTTATTGGTGAAGCAATGCCATAGATTGTTGATCAGAACAATGCGCAAACACAGAGGAGCCGATTCATTTCATTTATTGTTAGCTGGTTCTTTTCTGATGGAGAGGAGGAAATAAAAGAGTGGCAACAGATTAATCCACACAACGTGAACTCAACAAATACAGCTCAATCTTAAGAAAAGGGAGAAATTAACATTTATAGTATTGATTTGAGTACTGTCTACGGCTCAATATTGAGGAAAGATGAGGAAGAGGCCAGCCAGCTCCTTTATTCTCAGTCAAGGAAAAGGGCTCACACAGGTGAGCTGGCTGCCTAAATAGACCGGAGGGCTCCGCCCTCCATTGATGCGAGGTGGAAGGAGGCGGGGTTTTCTACAGTCACCACATGAACGATCCTGACTGACGTGGTCTCTTCTCCTCCCTGCAGAAAATGTTGACCTACAACCCCCCCAAGAGGATCTCCGCTCGCGAGGCCATGACTCACCCTTATTTTGATGACTTGGACAAATCCACCCTGCCCGCTGCCAGCATCAACAAAATCTGAACACATACTGACCGTACATGCATACACATTCATACCCATTGTGAATTATCATTCTGTAAATACTTGTGTGTGAGAGCTGTTGTAGACCTTTAGTAAAGTTTTGTCTTTCAACAATGTCTTTTCAATAAAACTGCACTTTCTGTGACTTTCGAAACTTTCAACTTTGTTTCATTTTTTCTGATAATGTCACTGTTTTTTTGTTTTGTTTCTAAAATGATGGTGCTGACACATACTTTTTTTTTTTTTTTTTAATGTAAAAATTACATTGAAAAGACAAGATTTTCTTGCTTTATGCAGCAATATAAGAGCAGGGCACAGTAGTATACGGGAGTGGACAGGTCTCATTTTCTGCTCAGGAATAAGGCTCAAATCTAACGTTAGATAAATGTTAAGAGTGATCCACAGCAGCATTTTTCTAACATTCATGACTCGTCTCATGGAGCAGATGCGCCTCCATTTTTATCTCTCTGAGTCTTTGGTAAAATATTCACATGATAATCATTGTTTTCTTCATGTGTACACTCAGAGAAACTTGTCATGAAGCAGCTCTTTAAGCTGCCGAGTGTTCTGCGAGCTCAGTGAAATGTAACATCCACAGATCAGATCAAACGAACATCCTGCTGTCTATCTGTAATGACAGATGAAGACTTTTTAAAACTTCTAGTACTGAATCGTAACAAGTCACGAGGACAGGAAATATCTCTTCCTTCTGCTTCCAGGCTTTGTGCTAAGCTAGGCCAAAACACACCATGAACCAATCTGAGTTTTCTATTCCAGCCTGCCAAACCGAGTTACACAGCAGCATGTGTCCACACAGACCAGCTGCCATTCTGACCATGACTATGGAACATTGCTCTGTGTAATCAGGCCTCCTGGGGGGATATTTAACGAGTTAATTCATTAACATTCGCATTTTCAACAGCACGTCACCAAACTGAGGATTCACCCAAAGGAATGCTCTGCTACGATCCAGCACGCCGTGAAGCAATGCATGGTTTAGAAAAAGGATGCTTGACACGCCAAGCAGCAGCACTTCACCACGTTTTACTGCACTCATTAACATGAGCTGTTCATAGCCTGTGAGCAGCGAGTGTGTGCCGGTCGAGTGGCCGCAGTCATGGCTGCAGGTCACATGACGCAAACCGTTAACCGTAAAACTTGCTAAGAATCTAAAAGCAGCTTCATGCTCTACATCCACAGTGCATCCATACGTCAGCTCTAAAACTCTTCATACAGAGCCCTGACTGATGTGTGTGTGTCTGTAAAGTATTTTAATGAGTCAGAAAAAAGCCCACTGAGATTAATTAAAAAGTCTAAGTCAAAGTTTATTTTAACAGCATTAACACGTACAAAATCTTCAAGCTGATCTGTTAGGCCTCGTTACATGATCTTCACCAGCCTGTCCACAGTGACAACATAATTAATGAATGAAACAGTGTGTTTACTCTCCGGGAGCATGTGTGTGATATTTGAAATATGTGGCTGGTCCATGTGCTGCAGGTTTGAATCCAGCGCGCGTGTTTGAGTGCACAGATGGATTCAGCTCTACGTGAGCACAGAGTCCTGGTGGATTTCTTCACTTTTTGTAACGATCTATGATCAATCTATCGACGATGATGTGTTCCATCGATCACTCGCAGGGATCCCCTCCAGCCCCCATGATCCTGCAGGATGTGATCCATATGATCCATCGATGTGCGTTTTCCGAGCGGACTGCTGGAGGTGAACATTCACGATCGCCTCCGTTTCATCCCTCTAATCACCTCCATCTCCTTCATCCAACAGGAACTCGCTGATCTCCTCTCTCATCTGCGACCTACAGGACACAGCATGAGGTCCAAACCACACTCCTACTCTTTGCTATGGTGTGTACATTGTGTATTTACTCTACATAATTATATGAAGGTGCATTGTAAATGTAGCAGTCAACTGTCTTATTTACTGAATGAACAGAATTCTACCCAAGTGATCTTAATTATCACAGCACTATAATAACAACTAGTTCATTTTGGCAAGAAAATGAAGACTGAGTGTTATGTTCTACACCTGATGAGCAGCTAGTTAAAAGCTCACCTCCTCTGCCTCCTCTGAGCCTCTGACAGGATGTACTGTGGGAGATGCTCCACTGAAGTCTAGAGGAAAACAGAAGAAGAACCGAGGAGAACATGAACAGCAGGAGATGAAAGAGAGGTGATCTCATTCTACTACTTCTTTGAAAAGCGTATGGAAGAATGATCCTATCTGTGAGAGCATGATTCCTCCTGCTCAGATTTATTCTCCTACATTTTGTGCTCGCACTCAGATTTCTGCTGCTTTCAGCGTCAACTCAACTCAAATATGAGTGCAAAAATCAGAAATCATGCTCGGAAACTGAAAATCTATGCTCTTGAATAAAGACAGGATCATTCTTCCAACAGTACAACATACCGTACGAGACAAAGCTACATTCTTTAAACATTTGAACATCATTATTTGAATTCATTTCAGTTTAGGATGAAACAGTTAAACAAAGTTGAGCCTGTGTTTGGATGTGTTCAGTTCCTCTGCAGCAGTTTTCACTCACCATGTCTTTGATGGTCAGCTGACAGCTGTAACACATCAGACTCTTCAGGCTGGTCATCTCTGGAAGCCTGAAAGCACGACACAAACGTCAGCACAGAGGTACAGCATGGAGGCTCGTCAGTGAGACATTAAACACACACACACAGGATCTCACTTGTGTACACAGGTACACACTTGTTGAGTTGTGTTTAATTGGACGTGCATCTGACCAACATGCTCAGTGTTTACAGCTCCTATGACCTCACACTCAGTGATAATAGTCCAGGATCCCGACCCGTTTACAGTGATGTGTTTGGAATGTGCTCGTTGGATAAGATAACTCCTGTTGTTCCAAGCGTCACTGTCAGTCCCAGGTGATGACATCACATATAATCAATCAATCAGTGAATACTCACTTGGCAGATGAACAGCAGCCTCCGCCGCCTGCTGCTCTCCCACAATCCTCTCCTCCTCCGCACTGTCCGGTGGGAGCAGTCGACTCGGACTCTGCTGGAGCTTTAATGGAAGCAGATTTCATTCATCTATTTATTAAAAAGGACTCAGTGTTAGGAGCTCAGTTACAGACAGGATCCACATCCTGCTGCTGGTGGAGATGAACATTCTCATTAATCACTGGTTGATTACCAAACCACTGAGAGACAGTGACTGCTGGAAATACAGAGGAATACTGATGACAGTTCACCGTGCCTTGGATTTGTCTCTGGGTCTCTGGAGATTTAGTCTGGGAGAGCTGCTCTGAGATCTGTGTGGCCTTGAAGGCTGAAGCATCCTCTGAACACAAAGGGACAAAAAACAGTGTGGAATCAGTTTTTTTATATTTTAGAAACTTCTAGAAACTTTTCTCCAGACTCCACTTTTAAGTGACCAGAGTTCATCATTCAAACCACTGCGGTCTCCTCAGTGAGTAGACCGAACACTTTGAACTGATATTCACTGATCCAGTTACATTCATGCTAAGACAAACCAAACATTTAATTTGAAGTTTTAAATCCTGGAAAAGTGGTTTGAAAAATGCAGATATGATATTAACGTTTAACATCATCATCATTTATCATTATATTGTATGCAAACCAGTCTACAGACTGGTTTTGTTGTCCTGTCTGTCCTGCAATAAGTGAAGTTCATATCAATGTTTGTTGTCATAAATCACACACACTGCCCGCTCCATTCAACACTCACCGACAGCAGTATCCAGGGCACACATGCAGAGCAGACATCTGAGGTCAGCTGTGGAGGAGCTCCTACACACTGTCTGCAGCTTCTCACTGGTCCTACGGGACACACGGCAGCTTTTCAATGACCTCATGATTTACTGGATCTTGTTCATAACATGGAGTGCATTCTTGCAGAACACGTGCAAGTCTTCATGATGTTTGTGCGGCGCTGACCTGTAGATGGTGCTGACAGTCGAGGGGAAGCCCGCCTGCAGTTTAGTGACAAAGCTCTCTGTCAGACGCTGGATACTGGCTTTGTCTGTCGTCTGCGGGTTAGAGACACACACACACACACACACTGTGTCAGCCAGTTTCATTCACAGTGTGCTCGTGCTGCTGCTGCTGGTTGATCTTACCATGGTGTCCAGGCCTGGTATGAAGACAGAGGGCACGGTGAACATCCGGTTGTAGTAAGCGATTTCTTTAGCGGAGTAGTCTCTCATTGGCCTCACCAATATTATGTCACCATACCTGGAGTCTGAGAAACCCTGTTAACACAAACACAGCATTAACATTGTTTATTTAAGTCAGATCTCGCTAAACATCTGATATCATCTGACATACACATACACACCGTGTCCTGAGCCAGCTGTGCTCCTCTGCCCAGTGATATACTGGTGAGCAGTTTAACAGCCAGTCTGGTGCAGTTGTCTCCCAGCATCACTTTGCTGTAGCCTTCAGTACGGGCTGTGTACACAAGCACATGGTGCCTGTGAGGAGAGCACACAGCAGAGTCTGGTTGACTGTCAGTGTTTCCTAATACATGCTAAAACATGGCGTGTTTTCCTACATGAATATATTCAAACAAACACAGAACATCATGAAGACAGACAGGTTCTGGTTCTGTCTGACCTTAATGTGCTCAGCAGGTCTTCTCTGGCCGTCAGCGTCTTTGCAGAGGCGATCAGCTGCTGCAGTGACTGTGTGTGTGACTCCTGAACATCAGGATGTGATGTTTCCTGTTGGTTCTGTGGCGTCAGACGGCTACCGCCATCGCTCTGGATGAAGTGATCCACAGCTGCTTTGTAGGCGCTGGCTGGTTGCTCTGAAGGCGACGGGGCCACAGTCACGACTGAACCGGGGAGGTCCAGAACCTAAAAGAGGGTTGACACAGTCGATGAACCATTTGATTGTGAATTTTATGTAAAAGTGACTTTTATCCAGACAGACATGTAAAGCTGTTTACAAAAGGCTTTACACTGCTGAGGATCTCAGAGCCTACTGGCGTCCACACCGACCTGTTCCAGAGGCACGATGTGGAAGGGGAAACCAGTCGCTCTGAACAAAGCTTGCAGCTCAGCCACCGTCCTCCGTCTCTCCTCCACAGACTGACCTACAGCTCCACCCTCTGGGAGCACAGACACACAAAATGTTTTCATTCCAGTGACCTCAGAAATGTTAAAGGTCACCCAGACAAACATGACAGTAACTCAGTAACATGACTCCTTTAAAGTGTGACACTCTTCATGTAATTTACCATCAATGTAGATGATGCCAGGTAAGAATCTCAGCTTCTTGTGAGCATTCTGACTCAAACCCTGAAAGAAGGAAACAAGGTCACATTCAATTTCATACAGAATGTCCACGGATTAGGAAAATACAGAACAGAATTGATCTATTAGATCATTTAATTATTAACAGGTTTTGGTAGTTCATTATTAAAAATGATCCATGTATTGCTGAAATAAGTCATTGATGTTTTAGATTTTCATTACGGCTGTACTGGAATTACAGTCATCTGAAGGCTAAAAACACTAAACAACAGCAGAACGTCATTAAAGTCAGAATGATTCATCCTCTGGGGACCAAGAGCCACCACAGAACGTGCGCTTGGCAAATGAGTTTATGAGAAGAGTGAGCATTTCAGCCACATGTGACAGCATGATCATTAACATGTCGCTGTGACAGTCTCTGTCGTCAGGCTTCAGGTTGTTCAGTGTTGGATCAGCTGCAGGGACCTTTCCTATCCATTCAAATGGTTTAGGACAACTAAAAACTAACTGAACTACAAACATTTGGACTCTAGAGTTGTCCATGGAGAAAGACTGTAACCCTGCATTAAACGTGTGTTGGAGAAACAGTGACAGACAACATCCTTTAAAAGCTAAAGGAAGCAGGCCAAAACTACTTCAGCTTCGCACCACGATCTTCATCTGAAGAGAATTTGTGGACTGCTCTTAGTTAGACACACACTGATTATTCTGTTCCTTTGAAGAAGTTTCATGGTGACTGAGGAAACACAGATACAGATGAGAGACAAACACAAACCTCTTGGACTTGACTGAGCATTGAGCAGGAAGAAGGACCTCCAGATACAGCCAGCAGCACCTACAAGCAGAGGAGACGTCACACCTTTTAACGTTCATGCAAACAGCAGTAAAGTGAGTGCGGTGGTGTGTGTGAGCTCACCTTCTCTCCGGGGAAAATGATCCTGTTTTTTCCCAGCATGGCTCTGAACTTATGAACGAAGTACTCCTTGAAACAGTCCCTGACGCAGACATTTGAAAAATACACGACATGCAAAGCAGGTAAACATCTTTGTGTGTACTGTGATTGATGAACTCGGTCTTGTACAGGATTCCAGTAAACATGCTGCATGTCTTACCTGCAGTATGTGTCTCCAGCTCTGATGACCACGGCTGCAGTCGCCTCTTTGCATTTGCCGCATTTCTTGGAAACACTAACACACAAGCAGAAGATATATTAATGTGCAGAGACACATTCCTGTGCTGTCATCCATACCACAAAAGAAATGTCTACATGCACTGAGGAGGCTTAGCGTGTACTATTTTTTCATTATTTGTTCAAACTGTCAACTCTGAAGTTCAGCCACAGCCATATTAACCTGTTAGTGACAAGATATGCTGGACCCGTCATTGAGCCTCCATCACACACTGTGCATGCAACCTGCTGTATCCTGCTGTAAGCCCCCATGAAGTCCACTGCACACAGCATGTCCACAGACAGAGCAGTGCTGCTGTGCTGGAATAACACAGATGTTCTCTGTGTTAGTTTGAGGTGATTTGACTTCACATCACGTCGGAGTGTGTGTTCAAAGAGTAACTACTGAACATTCCTCTCCAGTAACAAGCAGCAACTCGTCCATGCACAGTGAACAAAGATTCAGACACAGAGCGTCTCTCCAAGACAGAGCACAGCAAAGACAAGAACCCTGCCTAAGATTAAGATTAAGTGATCACTGATGTTACAAATCGGCTGACATGCAGGGAACTTTTCGGGGTCCTGGTTTATGAAGCAGCCATGATGACAGCAAACACACATGTCGACACAGGACCTGCTCACGTACTAACACGAGGTAGAGCGTTCATAGACATCTAAACTGACATTACATGAGGACAGTGGGCGGCTCTTCACGGTGTCCATGTGAACATGACAGAGGTGCACACAGACCGGGCCTGACGCAAATATAACGTCATAACCTACCTGGGCGCGTCCACGTGCTCCAGCTGGTCATGGTAGTCTTCGTCCACCTGGCACATGATGATGATGATGATGATGAGTGGCAGGCTTTAACAGTGTTCTGCACTGACTCTGGATCAGGTCAGGTCTTTAGAACTTAAGACACAGAACTCTTCTTCTTCTTCACTCAGGTCCGATCATTCCTTTAGAGCAGCGCCATGGTACACTTCATATCCATAAACATCATATGTGTCCCTTTTTTAAATATGGACTTTATGAACTTTATGCTGTCAGCCTGTCTACTACAGATCAATGTGGGTCGAAGTTATGGCTTTCTTTGATGACGTAAGCCTTTTCATGGCGTTTATTGGCGGTTGTCAAACAACACAGAGGTGCGCTACCGCCACCACGTGGTGTGGAGTGTGTCGGAATCAAAGGGAAAGCCTCTGACACGAAATAAGAAATATAAACTGATCATTACGATTAGAAAACGTATGGAACAGTAATAACCAATAATAAAAACATAAAGAACTTATTCTCAACTTTAGTGTCACTGAACACAGTCACAAATACTTAGACAACGAAATGCAGTTTAGCATCTAACCTGAAGTTCAGGTATATAAATATAGTGCAGGTATGTATTTGAATATGCTATAAGATATATGTACAGTATGAGCAGCATGGACAGGTAGATGAATATACTAACATATATTTTGTACAGTATGTAACAGTTTTAAAACAGAGCGTGTGGTCAACATTATATATGAAAACACACCCACACACACACACAAAAACAGCCAGATCTGAATAATCTGAGTAATTGTGGTGGCAATATATATGTGTATATATCATGTATACACTATGTATACATGATATATACAGTCAGACAGTATAGACATTTGTTGGTGTGTGGAGGTATCTATTATTCAGAAGTGAAAGCCTGTCTTTGGTTCAGAAGTCTCTTCTTTCAATCGCTCAGCATCATATCTGACACTGTGAATCAGTGCATTTCATTAACTGATTATCTTGATCATAAAAATCATTGTTATTCAACTAGATGTATTGTACTGTGTGATCTTAAATGACCGGACCTGAGACTAGGTATCAGTTTCCCCTCTTCTGTGTCCTTGCTATCACTCCTGCTCTTCTTTAGTCAATGAACCATCATCACTTCACTCTATGCCTCATTTCTGACTTTCTATCTTAATAAAATATACATGTATCCATACTAGTAATACTACTAAGAGATGGTGGACATAATCCAGAATCCTCATTCAGTGAAAAAATACTAACAGCTGGCCTCACATCCTCTGTCCATCACACAGGCCAGGATGTGCTGCCAACATATTGTATACAACTCACACTTTGAAAACAATTCAGTAATGTCTTTTGTCGGGAAACATCCCGTGGTTACAAGCTGGGAGCATGGAGTCAAAGATGTGAGGGTTTATCTATAATCTATGAATACTTATCCTCGCCAGTACTGGGTCTAAAAATCTACAACATGTTGGCTTCTATTGGTTTTCTTTTCTTCTTTTTGAATATTGTCAAGAATAAATGATAGCACTTTAAGAGACAGGGGAGCACAGACATTCATATGTTGGCGATCATACACAGAAGACAAATTCAGTCCTGAAGGGTCAGAAACTGTAAACTGTAATAAGGATTATATGGTGTCATCAGAATAACATACAATTGATCCAGTTGTTTTGCCATACTTTTCTGTGTAAATTCGTAGCTTCCTGTCATGGCATCAGCTCATTAAAAACACGGTATAATTAAATCGCGTTTCATCATAACAAATGATATCCCGAGGTTCTTCTCTTTTTTCGGGACTTTTGGCCCGGTCCGGTCACTATCCAGCCCAGGAGTGGCCTCTGGGATTGCAGTTTTATGTAAACATTGAGTACCGTGAGGAGACGAGCGGCAGGACTTCAACGTCCGGCAGCCTCAGCGCGTGGAGGGCTTTGTTGTAGCCGCTCTCGGCGTTCGCGAGCGTCCATTGGCGTCAGTCCACGAGCGCTAATCTGACAACCGTGCGGAGCCAGCGGAGCCCGCGCTCCGCCAGTTTACAGATCCACGCTTTTTATCCAGGTCAGCCCCGCAGCACCGCGACGACACCCGCCAACGAGCACTGCTCCCAATGTTTACTTCTCCGGCATGTCTTCTCCAGCCATGGAAAAGTAATGTTTTCTCTGAGAAATAGACTGAAAAAGCACCATGTTTGTACGACACATATTCAAACTGCTGTACGGATGATGCACTAGCTAATCGCAGGTACAACACTTGAACAGCTTCCTCTCGCGGGCAACGAGCTGTTGTCGACGATTTGCAGACCGTCTACGGCTCCATGATGGCGATGTTTCGGAGCTTTGTCTCGGCGAGCACACAGCTCCGCCAGCAGCAGCAGCAGCAGCCCCCCAACAGCGGCTCAGGCTCGCTGGCAGCCCCGGCGGAGGGCATCGAGAGCCAGTTCTCTTGTCCCATCTGCCTGGAGGTGTACCACAAACCCGTCAGCATCGCCAGCTGTGCTCACACGTAAAGTAGCTGCTCCTTGTTTGGATGTGTGTTGTGTGTGGACAGAGCAGAAAGTTAAAGGTCCAGCTGCTCTCGTGTGTTTTATGTGTTTGTAACAGCTGAGCTGACTTCTTCTGTACTGTTTGTCTGTGTGTCAGCAGCCTCACCAGGCATGACGTTGTCATGTTCATCACTACATGTTATGAACGCTGCTGGCAAAGCCTCATAATAAATAGCAGATTTGAGGTTATTGATCATAAACCTGCAATGATGAAACGACCATCTTAAAGTTCAAATAAACACACATCAGAGAGCACTGATTGATTTGATTGTGAAATGTAAACAAATTGTAGTTCATATTCTTTGATATGCAAATTCAATAAATTCAGATCAACAATCTGTTATTTATGTTCTGTGTTCATGCAAAAAAAAAAAAAAACAAACAACAAAACAATCTGAATATTAGGTGATATGTTTTTATCACATACTGGATGGGCTGCACTTTTACACACACACACACACACACACAGTGTGTTGATAGCTTTACATCTCGTCACTGTTTGTCCGCCACACTGCAGCTTTTCTCAACAGATTCAAATTTTTGAATATTTTCTAACTGAGTCTGTACATCAGTCGATATGATAAACATTAATTACCTGCTTCTTATGGCTGATACCTGAGATATTTTGTATTATAACCTGAGGTTTATCCACACCTGAGGGCATCAAAGGCTCCGATGGATTATTTAATAATCCACAGCTCTGATGTAACCAAAGACCTAGCAGCACCACTGTCATTAACACAAGAAGACAAAGAACATATTTTGCCTTTCATAAAACGTAAAGCCTTTGAAACATTTTGTATGAGAATTGAGAGAATAAATTCTTATTATTATTGAGCCTTGATCAGTTTGAATGAAACAAGAGGACTCCTGTATGCAGCAGGAGTTTGGTGCAGATGGCTTGAGTTGTCGTGTCACTACAGACAGGCTAGTTAGATGTTATATACTCATACATTACCAAGTATTTAATGAATCAATAAGCTACACCTATATTACACAATATTCTTTCTTGATTTTACTACATCCACCTCAAAACAGACTCATTCACCGTGCCATACGCTGGCTATAAGAGGGACATTTGTCTGCATATGCTGTTTGACACCTTGATGGATAGTGCAGGAATTAAGTTGCCACCCACCTCCGCAGAGACCCAGGCTTGACTCCCATTAGTGGGACACCTCTGGCTCGATGGTGTGATCCAGTGAACACTGGTGGGAAGCTCCTCAGTGATGAGAAGGAGGGCTGCAGACAGACCTGACTGAGACCTCCACGTGTCTCTACAGATGAACGCAGTGCACAGAGAGAAAAAAACACTGAAAACATGATACAGTATATGCTTTAAAAGTGACTCTTAGAAATCGGTTTGATGACAGGATCAGGCCAGAGTACCAAGAACATCTTTAACAGAGAACAGGAAGCTCGTATCTCTTTCATGTGAGCTGCGGTGGTATCGTTTCGTGTTGTTCTTGTAACTTGCTCATAAAGTATTTATACCTGAACGAGGACGAGGAAATCAGGCATCATCAGGAAGGAAAAGTGATAGGATAATGATATAACGAGCTTTTACCATCACAGGCACATTGCTTTATATCAAATTAAAGTTGAGAGGAGTTAACCGGAGAGGTGTGTTTTTAATCCGTCTCCGTGTGGAGCCGAGAGGAACAACAAAGAGCCGAGCAGACCTCAGGTAGCTTCAGTTCTATTTCCAGTTAAAGGAAAAATGCAGCTATTTTTACTCCTGATGGGGATGGATGAAACTTCTGGACACTGATGCTCGCTTTTTATTCTCCCACACACACACACACACACACACACACACACAAATAAAGAAAGGAGAACAGTTGGCCATTGACCAACTCCCCTCTCCACTGTGTGTTAAATACATATCAGACTTCCAGTGTCTCCATTGTATGTACACACAACACATGAGTCTGTATTACCATTAGTACCAAGAATTCAAAATTCCATTAAACGAGCATTAAAGCCAAGTGCAAAAAAAAAGAGAAATGAAAGCAACGAGAATGTAGAGGTCAGCGAGTTACTCCCCCTGGGGTTTGCTTGTCTGCTGTTCCAGGTTCTGTGGGGAGTGTCTGCAGCCATGTCTTCAGGTGACCTCGCCCCTCTGCCCTCTCTGTCGCGTGCCCTTTGACCCCAAGAAAGTGGAGCGCTCCTCCAGTGTGGAGAAGCAGCTGGCCTCATACAAAGCACCCTGCAGGGGCTGTAGCAAGAAGGTAGATATTGACCATTTATTGCCCATGTTAGAGAATCATCAGGTGTAACACTCCATTATGGGTGTGAATAATATGACTGGGCCAATATATAGGCATGAAAATGTAAACAGTAAGGCAACGGTCTTTAATATTGGTCCAGTGTTGAGTGGGCAGAAGTGAATCTGGCTACAACTTAATCCTAAGAGCACATCACACCCTTCATCGTTTGTTTTTGCCACATACATTCTGATTGTTATTGTTAAGTGTTATTGCAAGCAAGGGATTTGCAACTAAATTAGCTTTTATTCACTTTAATCTACTTTAGATATATCTGCTCCAATGCTTTACATTGTGTATCAGATCAAGATGTAAATACCTGGAATTAGAAGCTGAAATGTTGATCTTTTGTCTCATATCCATCTTTTGATGTGAAACCCAAATGTTTTCAGTCTACAGCAGATATTAAGGAATTGGCCTCACTGTTCCAATACTTTTGGAGGGCACTGTTTTTCAGAGAAACTCAACTTTACCAAATTATATCATCAAATTGCAAAAACAAAGCTATCAAATAAAAACACATCATTGATTGTCATGAAATAATATGAAGGTTGAGTGATGAATACATTGTCTGCTCAGCTTGCACATTATCCAGATCTTTGAAATCAAGGACAGGAATGTAAACCATGTTTAGATGAACAACAACAGCCAATCAGTCAGATTCTCTGTAAATCCACTGAGGCTGAAGTAGAGCTGTTATTCTTGTGTAACTGTGTGTGTGTGTGTGTGTTCACAGGTGGCTCTGGTAAAGATGAGGTCCCACATTGCATCCTGTTCTAAAGTACAGGAGCAGATAGCCAACTGTCCAAAGTTTGTCCCTGTGGTACCCACCTCCCAACCTATACCAAGGTACACACACTCACCACGCTCATGCTGACCGGATGTTTCCATACAACAAGCACATTCAACTACAGCTCCCATAAGTCCTAGCCATAGACGTGTCATCTAATCCTTGTTGGAGCTGGAACTTCCCAGTGTCAGAAAAGATCCTCACTTTAAGTTCAAAGAAAGCCTCCAGAACTGGGTAGAATCACAGACATAGACAAAGTATCGTGGCCGTCACTCATATTTTTCTAAAGAGCTGTTGTCAAACTCATTGTTGCAGTCACGATCTTGACAGTGCTGCCTCTGTCGCCTTCCGGCTAATCATTAAGAGGAGGAAGAAGGAGAGCAAGGATCAAACTTTTCTGCAGCAATACGAAGCATCATGATTGGAGGACGACCCTAACATACTGTATTAGTATAGTGGAGTGTGTGTAAAGTTCCAACCTCAACATCAGTTGTATATAAAGATCCCTTCTCTCTCTGCTTGTGTACAAATCATCAAATATTTGATAAAACAAACAGTGTGAGTCATTAGAGGCCAGCACCTATAAAAAGACCAGTTGGAGGGATTGAATTTAATACCACAAGCTGTTCATGCCTTCTGTTTGTGTGTGTCTCTTAATATGTGTGGTGTGTGTGTGTGTGTGTCCCCTCCCATATGAAGCAATATTCCAAACCGGTCCACATTTGTGTGTCCGTTCTGTGGGGCCAGAAACCTGGACCAGCAGGAACTGGTGAAGCACTGTATGGACAACCACCGTAATGACCCCAATAAAGTGGTAAGAGGCTTGTCTGCCATAGACGACATTGCATTATTATGCAGACCAACTCAGGTCTGTTTTTTGACATCATATATGATACCGTGCAACTCTGCCTTTCATTGTTTCGCCTTTCTTTGAATGTCAGCATTTTGGAATTATGAGGTGAACAAAAAAAAGTGCAAATAAAGCAAAATATGTTTATATTTAAGATTCTTATCCACCGTTTGCTTTGATGCTTTGCAGCTCCGGATCTGACATATTTCTTCATATACAAATTCAAACAGTTATTCAGACAGCAGCAGATTAGAGGAGAGAGAGATTAGAAGAGAAGATTCATAGTAAGTGGCAGCTCAGGCTTCCCACACATGGAACACTCGTTTGAATATCATAACTACAAGCACAGGGTTGGAAAAGTCATCAGGTCACACATGCAATCAACTAAACACATCATCACACACATGCAGCATATCATAGCCCATAAGGCGTCTCACTGTGACATGGATCTGTGGAGTGATGCAAAAAATCATGACCAGGTTACTTGAGATAATCCACAGACCTCACTGTGAGCACTCATGCAGGAACTATTCTTTCTACTGAACTACACCCACCAATCGTATGACTGTGCAGAAGGACACATGCATCTACTCATGGTCGAGAGGCCTGTGACAGCGTAGGATGTAAACATTAATGATGTCCTCCTCGGCTGGGGTGTAATGTTAGCTAGCTCAGCATTAGCCACTCATCCATTTTCTATGTTCTGCAGTTGGCGTGGATCGATATAAGGCTACCGTGCTGAAACTCTGCTCTTATGTTCACTTTACTGTCTGATACACGTGACCACCTTAAAACTGAGCTGTGTGTTTGTATCTCCAGGTGTGTCCAGTGTGTTCAGCCATGCCATGGGGAGACCCCAGCTATAAGAGCTCCAACTTCCTCCAGCATCTCCTCCACAGACATAAGTTCTCATATGACACCTTTGTTGTAAGTCTAATGCTGCCATTGCTGCCCAGTATCAACTTCTACTGGAAGGAATTCAGACAGTCGTTTTAATAAAGCTAAAAGAAAGAGTGCAGTATACTCTATCTCCAGTCAGATGGTTGAGGTGAGAGACGAGTTTCAGCGTGCTCGTTATGGACTTCATTATCATCAAGTGTAAGGTCACTCATATGTTTCACAGCAAATTCATTAAAGAACAAGCTTATGTGATGCACAATGAGAATGAGTCAGTGTGTAGGATAGTTGTTGCCAGAAAGCTGGTTGTAAAGAAGGAGGCAGACTCAGGAGGTTGTGTTGTAGGTTCCCATGGGTGGATGTGAAATGTGAAAAGCAACAAACAAAACAAAAAATACGTATTTACATAAGAGCTGAGGTTCTCAGTCCTGGCTGCACCTGCTGTGCATCACTCTTTCTGCCCTGGTCTCCCCCAGACATGACTATAGACAGACATGAATATATGCATCTTGTGGAATGATTGCTGCACCTTGTAAAGAAGAAATGACACATGAAAGTCCCCGTGCAGAGCCAGTGTTTATTTTGTCCGCCCTGGGCTGCTGTACAAACATGGTGTTTCAACATGGCAGCCTCCCTGTGAGAGGACCAGCTCCCACTGTAGATATAAAGGCTGATCATGCATGTATGAAAACATAGGTATGAATATTATATTCTATGTCTGCCTTATTCTGAAAATGGAGTGAGTAGAGTAAAGTGCTAGATGGTGGAGGTGAGTCCACTTTGTCACACGGTGTAGCATGATGATTTTAAATGTTATTTTCTGGTAGAAATGTTACATAATGGGAACGGTCGAGTGTTTTTATTGGGTGAGAGTTTGGTTGTGTGCTTTGCAGTGACTAGCAGATGTTTTTTTGCCTTTTGTCAGGACTACAGCATCGATGAAGAGGCAGCACTGCAGGCAGCTCTGGCACTGTCACTGGCTGAAAACTGACAGATACATCACCACCGCCACCATCCTCTCACTCTTAGCACCAACTCCACCACTGCTGTTGTTCCTCCATGGCTCAGAAGGTAGCATCCAGCCACAACAGACACACCCGACCCGTGGGATTCACGCATTCCCTTTTCACGCCAAGGATGCTTTTCTATGGCCACTTTGGAGGTTATCTTCTCTGCATCATTTCAGTTCGATGGCTTCAAGACAAAAACATCGCTAGGTTTGGAATGTATCCAGCGACTGTATGAAGATCGACTAAAAACACAAACACACAATCTCATCCCAGAGTCCATCCACTGAGCTGCAGTTGACCTGACAGCTGGACCAGCACACACCTCCTGTCTGTGAAGAATCCTGACACCCTTATCAGCGGTTCAGGTCCCTGACCATTTGTCACTTGTTAGAAAGTCCTGACTGCTGGCACTCGCTATGAGTAACTTAGCCTGAGATGTAGTGAGCGGTGACACAGTAACTAGCCCACTAGAACTAATTAGGAAGCAGACAAACGGCAATATAAAGCAAAGTGAATCAGTAGCTCTGTCATTGATCAGTCAGTGTGTGCCATTTACACTTAGCAGACATCTTCTAATGGTCATGGATGGTCGATAGGTGAGAGCAGGAGGTTTGCGATGCTTTGTCTACTGTGAGCTTGTCAAACTGAGATTTACACGCCATGTTAAGTAAAATCATAATGACACACTTGTTGAAAAATGTGCACAAAAGTCTACATAAAAAGGCGTTTTAAATAAAACCTTGGTGACCTCGCAGTAAGTTTCTTCAGGTCAGCTAGCTGCTAGCTCATCCTCGTTTCTGCTGCAGTCAAACGTGCTGGTGACTCGACAATTACAGAAAGGAAACTACAGCTATAAATGGTGTTGGCGTTACTGATGGTCAGGACGTGGTGTGTTTGTGGTATTTGTTATTCTTCGTGTGTGTGCAGGTTGGGGAGCAGGGTTTATGGATGTGTGGATGGAGAGTCTAATGTCCTGTGCTCCTTCCATCATCTGCCCTCACAGCCTCACTTGGGTAACCTTGGTGTTGAATGTTCTGCCTGCACTGTTTGACACAGTTTGTCACTGCACTTGTGACAGGCATTATTTAGACAGATTCTGGAGAGGACGCACAGACTGACTTTTGTCCCTGTAATATTATTTGGAGCAAAATATCATAAATACAGTGTTAAATGGCCTCAACAGGACTCCTCACTATGTGATAAGTGGAGATAGATAAACCCGTGAAGAACACTGAGCACTGAGAAGCTCACTGTCTGTGAGCAGCTGGAGGAAAACACTGTCCTGAGGCTGATGGAGGTTCACGTCAGTGTGTAGAGATGACTGATGGAGGCTTTCTAATGACCTCCACCTTTCAGTCCTGTTACTGCCAGCTTTGCACATACTGCTGTATCACAGCACCGTGGAACGGCCTCTCCAAAATATATTAGACATATGCAGTATATATTTCATGTTTGCTGCTGCATCAGAAAGAACTGATGATTAAGTTACAAATAACATCGGCATGACATTTCCATAAGCATTTGGGAGAGACTTGCAGCCTGATATAGACTCATCCATGCGATGAAGTGTACATGTCATCATCATTTTTCATTTATTTGCTTCTGGCTTGTTTTCAGTTTATTTTTGATTGTTTAAAGGTTCAGTGTGTGAGATTGAGATGGCTCTATTTACACAATGTGGCAGACATGTGATATGATAAAAATATCTACAGATGCCATAGTCTGCTATGTTTCTACATAAGCCCAGAAGGGACAAACTAAAAAATAGCAATATGCATTTTTCTCACATTTCGTGGCTCACCGTAGTTTCTCATTCTTCACAATCTGCAATGATGCCGCCAGATGCTGTTAAAACCTTCACACTGCTCCGTTAAACTTGTCTGTGTTTGTTAGTTACAGTGTTAGTTTTATGTTTTTTTAATAATATGGGGTGAGCTTTAAAAAGTCCAGGACTGGTATTACAATAATACACACAGAGCTGACTCACAGTAATGTAGACATCCTAGTCTGACTTATGTTTAAGTTTAGTTTCAGGTCACTTTGTTAACTTTGCTGCCCATGTCCACAGTGTGAGCTGTCTGTGTCTGTGTGCAGTACACACAGAACCGTGTCCACTGTTGGGCTCTCTGTAATCTGTAGACATTAATGTCCGTGAAAAGTGTAGTGGAGGCTTCAGATTGGCACAGTGGTGGTAGTGTGTCAGGTCAGACTTCAGGTCAGTGAATGGCAGGTTTGTCTCATTTGTTTGAAAATACATTACGGTCTGTCAGCTGGATTCCAGACCAGCTGGACTCTTTGGTAGAGTGACCCTTTCGGAAAGAGCCAAATATGGAAGTGTTGAACGTACAGAGCTGTCAGAGACAGACAGCCAGCTGACATCCAAACCTGTGGGAAAAGCTGAGTGTGTTCCCGAACGGCGGCCTCTCCTCTTTACTGTGACGCAGAACTTAGTTTCAAACGTCCCGATAATGAATTAGTATTTCAGCCAGCTTGAGAGAGTGACATCTGATCTGCACTCACCCATCACTGTCCACACCAGCCTCAGTAGACAGCAGCAGAGACCTGAAGAGACTTCAAAGCTTCATGTGCAGCTGGAACAGATCAAACTGCAGCCATGATGACGGCTCATCTGTTACATCCCAGAATGCCCATAATACCACCGTGAACTCCACAGTATGTCCCGAGCTCCCTGTCACCACTCTTTTCTATTCATGTTAATATTTGCACTTATTTTTTTCTACCGGAATGATCCGTGGATATTAGCTGGAAAGAAAACCCATAATGAAAGGACATGCTGGATCTGACCTCCACGTTACTGTTCTCTGCTTCTTCGGTTCTCACTACAAGGAATATTTTTATGATTCATCTGCCACGATATTCAAGTATAAAAAGATCTATTTTTGGAAAAACCACTGGACTAATATCAGACATGTCTCTGCAAACACTGAAGTTATCAAACTTGAATACACGCACGCAGGAAACGGGACATGAGAGACTGTTTTCTAGAGTTGAACCAGTAGGTGGCAGTCCTCCTCCAGACGTGCAGAGCCATGCTGACACCATCACACACTGAAGTCATGCTTTCTGTTGTGGAGAACATAGAAGAGTCCATGTTTCCACAGGAGGATGCATCCATCATTTGCACTTTAATTCACTCAGTTTTTTTACAGATAGTTGGAATTCTATTTGTATAATCTTAATAATTGTTTAATGATTTTGCTATTAATTAAATTTCATTGAGTTTTGTTAAAACAAACAAAAAAAGTAGACAGGCGGTGAGTGTAGGAGGTGTTTGAAGTTATTAGATTTGTTTGTGTGACTTCATTTCAATGGGTAGCATGTGCCATGTTTTTTCTTCCAGTGTTGTCTTTGTGGTCCAAATCATTTGAGAGCGTTCTTTATGCAACACCACAGTGAGAACAGCTCTACAGAGGAGAACATGAAGAAAACCATGGTGTTAGCCTGCGCTCACCTCACTGTGTGATCAATGCGGGCTTCACGTCACCGATGATTCCATGCAGCTGTTGATTGAGTCACATTTTACATCCTGTAAAATTGTGTTTAATTAGCTTGAACGAGGGACAGTGGCTGATGTGACGGGTCCAATGCACCACTACTAAAAATCAGCTTCAGGTCCAGTCTGAACAATATTAAAGAAAAAAGGTGTTTTATTACAGGATGTAATAAAAATAATAATAATAATCTTTTGCTTCACACAAACACAGTCATCTCTTCTGTTGTTTTTAAATTCATGTTAGAATAGCAGTCTTTTCTAAATGCTCGTTACCTTCTTACCTCCGTAGCAGAACTGCTTGGTTCTTATGTTGGTACTGTTTGTGGACTCCATGTTTTTTCTGCTTCACTCTCCACTCTTGGGTTTTCCAGGAAGTGTAAATAATGTTTGTTTTTGTGAACCTACTTGTCACTGATGATCTTTAAAGGCAGCCGGACGTGTTACAGTAGCTCCACACTCACATGCACACACACACACAATCCTGTTGGGGTTTTCTAAATGACGGCAAAGGCCGCGTGAACCATATGTCATATGATGAAACATAGAGGTGCATGAAAATTGGGTTTAAGAATTGCTTCCTGTTATTTTAGACTGCTCTTTTCAGACATGCAGTTTGCAATGTGCTTGAGTTGAGTCTGGTTGAACTCTGGGATTAGTGCTGCACCGCGCTTTGCTCTAAAACTGCTGTGGTGTGGCACAAGCCATTAGATAGAACGGGTTTCAGAGCACAGTGGTCCTGTTGTTGTGTTGTGTCTGAAAGGACAAAGGAACTCAGAACAGTACTCACACTGCCTGTCTCTGTTAATGTAGTTATCGGTCGCTGTCATCATTTCTTCTCTCCATACTGGCTAAGTAGCATTCCACTACCCGGCAAACATACGTAGTTGAAATTAATGTGAGGCTCTAGCAGAGTGAGTTAGCCAGATCACGTTTGTGTCACGAGACAATGTGAAAGCAGAACTTCTAGGTTCCGTTAAAGAAGTTTTGAATGAAAATCATTCAAAATTTCATTGGTGACTAAAAACTAAAAAGGCAGCCTTGAGTCTCTCACAGTATGTTGCATGTTTAGATTAGGACAAAGCATTTTTTGGAAAATGATCCTTATTCATATTTTAAGCAGCCGTTGACACCACTTTCATAGTCCTACACTAGATATTGATGGGTTAAATGTCACGGCTAGACAGGAGAGGAGAGTCTATGAGTGATTGGAGGGATGACACATATCTGTAATAATCTGTAAGTAAGGACACAAAGAGTTTTACAGTAGACATAACTATAAGAAAACATTGTTGGTGAGTGGAGTTTTAAGGATATGGATGAAGCCAAGCTATGGTGATGCAAATGTCTACACTTGTAGATCATTCTTACAGCAAGGAGAGAAGGAATGGTTGCAGTGACCACAGACTCTTTCAGTGTAAACAACATGTGAGTGTTGTACTGTGATAGACAGTAAAGATCCAAACCTATCCTTTAAATGAAGTGGCATACACTCAGGGACTGACTGGAGTGGACTGAACTGAGTGTATGATGGATGATGACGCTGTATACTTTAAAGAGCTGGAGTGATTTTCAGTCAGACATTTGAACCTGAACCTTGACAGCCATATGACAGCCTTGAAATTGCCCCAGCAGCTGATTTAAAGGGGCATTTCACAGATTTTACACATAAGGGTCAGTTTAATCATTGTGGTGTTCATCTATCTGCTCTAACTAGTCTTCATAATATGAGCCTGATGTGGTGTGGATTCAGAGAGTGTCAAAGTGAGGTCATGAAAGGTGTTGTCTTTGTGAGATTCTGTTGAATTATGGGAAATGTAGGACTCTTTTTGGAGCTTGACTAACATGGACGATTTCCCCAAATTTATGAAAATATACCACTGCAGTAAGATGCCCTGTAAAAGATTGGTCAACCATCAAACACAACACTACACTAAAGGTTTAGATTATTATTACTCAAAAATCTGCATCACCTTGTCAGAAGTGCACGAAATCGGCACGCTGACTTCAGACTAAACAGATTCAACGTCTCTGCAGAGTGTGGAAAGAGAACGAGTAAAGCCTTCAGTGTATTCAATATGCATTCTTTCTAAACAGTAATAATACCAGTAAGAAGTGCTTACAGTGACACTGCTGCTGATGATGATGATGATGATGTTTGGGTTTTCTAGCCGTTGCACTGCTTAGGGTTTTATCAGAACACTATTAGGATGTTTTGTAGCATTGTCTTTCTTTTCCCTTCAATAAAATGACAAACACTGAATATGTTGTAGTTGTGTTTTCATCACGTGCTCTAAAAATGAGCAGCAGCATGTTTTTATTACAAAGATATCCCCGTACCTAAACAGGAAGCTCATTAGTGCTCTTTCGTCACTATGTCAGTACATTTATATAGTCATGTGACCAAAAACAGTCGTAACAATTTTTATTGGTCCCAGTTTAGACATATCTGTCTACCTCCACCCCAATACAATGGAGGTGGGTAGAATTAATTACAGAGTATAGGAGTTCACAATATGTACCCACAGACACACGCGTGCACACACACACACACACACTCCTCTGGTAGTGGTGGAAAAAGAGGCGGGGGTGTAATGGCTTGGTTTGGCATTGTTGGAAATGTTAACACCTGACTGAGCTGCTTTTCCACAGTGAGTACACAGATATAGATACCCAGCTCCATCTCCGTCTGTCTGCCTCTGCACCACCACCACCACCACCACCACCACCACTCTCTTCTTGCTCTGCAGAACCACTTCTACCCAAGCAACAATCTCCATGGCTTGGAGATGAAGCAGAAGTACCAAAGCCTGTATTTCCTTAAGCAGCCACTTGAGGCTTTTTTTCATATTGAAATGTTTAACATGTTTACAGCCTGGTACAAAAAACAGTTTTGGTCTCTGTAGCTAATTTCCTTGTTCATGACAACTGTACTGATGGTGAATTTATATACAGCTCACCTGTTCAGATGATATTAACGCTTAAAGTTATGCAGAATTAAGAGTGTTGATGCATTGAATGACAGGTAGGTTCAGTTACATATGGCTTATATGAACACCCAGGTGTCATATGGCACACCTCAGGTCCGCTGATGATCCACGTCTTTGCTGTTTTTTAGATTAGATGGAGGAGAGGTGGAAGAGGTGACCAGCCAAAATGGCAGCGGCCAGAGCCACGTACTCTGAACTTCAAAGTGGTGCTTCAGAAACCTGTGGATGATGTCATATATGCGCTGTCCATTCTTGTTACTGTCATTGCTTCCACCATGTGGATCACCATGTGATATAATCTTTGCATAGACAGGTGCCTGCTATGTGACATCACTGTTGTAGTCACAGAATTAAAAAGTCCAAACAGACTTTGAACAGCACCACAGTGCCAGAAATGTGTGAAGAAGTTTTCCTTCATTAATTTTTCTATTAGTGGTTTCCTCTAATGTCTAATGAAAACATGCTTTTAGCATTATGGGAAATGTAGGACCTGGGATTTTTGGGCCTTGACCCATACAAAGGACCAAAAGTCAGCCTGCAACCCCCAAAACAACGGTACCAGTGATTCGTGACCCCCGCTATCCCCAGTTGTCAGATGATTGCTATATGATATGCTATTTTTTAAAAGTTAAAGTTTTTAAATATTATTTGATTTCTGGAAATCATTTGACTCCCCCTTGCTGCCTTATGACCCCTCGGGGGCTCCCGACCCCCACTTTGGGAACCAGTGATTTAGACTATTCTCTTTGATTCTTCTCTCCATGGATTCTCTGAATTTCAGTGACACTTGTATTACTCAATAACAAGCCAGTAATACTTTGTAGTTTACTATGTAAAGACTTACCATGAGACAAAGAACAAGGGAAATAAATAAGTTTCAGGCTGCATAGGCGCAGGCCTTGAATATTTGTATTTCTGTTGTCTTAATTCTTTACCTGTATTTTTAAAATGTCATTTTAATGGTCGGCCTTTATGTCATAAATCCTTACACACAACCTTAAATACTCCTTCTGCTTCCCCTCATCTGACTGCACCACAGCATCTGACCTTCTCCATCCTTCAACCCTAATTAGCTCGCACACACACACACACACATACAGTATACACACCCTATTCCACACATTAGCAGATGTCATGGTAACAGTGTCATTTGCAGAGCATCAGAGGGCTTGCAGTGACCGGCTACATGGAAACACGCACACACTGTGGAAAATACATTACAACCTAATCTGACTGCCATTGTATCCCACTCTTATCACACACACACACACGCACCCACACACGCATAAAAACAAACACCTTTTTTTTACTGTATCCTTTGGCCTAATATTGTAGCCTAATAATAGGCCTCATGTCTTGACAGCAGCTAAATCAGGCAGTGATGTCTTGTATTACTGACACACTGTGAGATGGAGAGCTGCCCTCGTGCCTAATATAACAGCTTTCCATGTATTTATAGGCCTGCAGGGAGTCAGAATAGCATCTGTGTGTATTGAAAATGAACCTGGCTGACTGGCTGGGAATATTTAGACCTTGTTCCACAGGCAGTTCCTATTCATAGCATTCCATTACATCACAACAGAGCCATTCTGGTGGGCAAACAACAGGTGCTCAGACTCGTACTACAGGTGTAGGGCAGGGCAAGTGTTCCAGCATGGTGACAGCAGCCAAGTATGTTGGCTGCTGGTGGAAAAACCCGCATCATCTTTTTTATTAAACTGCTTATTGTATGACAATATATAGTATGCCTAGACTGTACTGACTGATAATGAATTGATAAGTGACTGATAACTAAATGACAGATTTTGGAATTCCTCAAGGCAGCATCCAGGAGCCACTTGTATTCTGCTTGTATGTGCTGTGATGACACCTGAACGATCTCCATGAAAGTTGACTGAGAAACTCTAATGAGCTTTTGTCACATATTTCTGTCGACAGTGAATCACATGACTGAATGTGTAGTTGGTTACAATGGAAAACAGAGTGAAAAAGTGTTAGAAGTATATATTTTGCCTCTTTTATTGGCTCTTTTTTTGGTCCTCTGGCTCACACGCAGAATTTATATTTTAGTCTCACAGCCTGTCCTGCACACATTAGAGGGATGAACCCTTATTGTATTGTTTGTTATTGTATAAACATAAAATAAATATGGCGCAGAGGTCTAAGTAACTGCACAGCTCTTTTATATCCACCCTGTCAAGAGTCACCTCAACTTTTGCTGCAATGAAATTTAGGATTAGTGTTTGTTTGACCACACATGCACACCGTAAGCAAGCAAAAAGGTTTCTCAAATATGAAATATTGAAATATGAAATGTGTTATGTCTGTCAGAGTTCAGAAGAAACATTATGGAACAATATTTCTTTACAATGAAATGGAGTTTGGATTTATCACTTCCAGTGTAAAGATGACTTCCTCTCTCTGACTCCTCATGTTTTTATATACGTTAACAGGTACATACAATTATTTTTATTTTTTTATCAAGTCTGCAAACATTTTAATACAAAAATATACATAACAAAACAGTGCAATTTTTTTTCACAATGTCTAAGGTCACTCAGACAGTTCAAGAACATTTCAAACAAAATGCACTTTACAGAAACAAAAGCGACACATAGCCATAACCGTGGTGTGATTCAATACTACTTAATGTAGCTGAATATTGTCTGCTACTTACTCCAACATGTCCACCACTTTAGTTCCTCTCAAACATCTGAAACCACGTAGAGACTTCAAGAACTAACTGGATAAACTAAATGAATTGATTAACTAAATTAAGCAGCAAAGGGCAAGTTCTGTAAATGATCTCCAGCATAACTTTCCCTGGAGCTGTCAAACACACTGCTGCCCCCATAGGGCAAACAATCAGCTATATATCAGATATATATCATGTTATTGGCACTGCTCTGTCACCATCTTTCTTCAAAAAGCAGGGACTGAGGTCTTATATTAACTGAAAGGAAATAACTTGCCTAATAGCAGTAATGTCCAGACAGCCATGCTTTTCCCCATGTTTTCTCAGTTCACTTGCTTTAGTTCAGCTGATGGAAATGGCACCCATTTGTTGTCTGACATTAGCCACGTTTCCATCCACATGTGAGAATCTGCAAAGAAAATGCTAATTAATGTTTGTTTTCAACTACAACCATTCCGTGAATATTCAAAGTTAAGATAAACAGTTGGGGGTGCAGGTGTAATTAATTAATGAGATGAATCAAGAGATGGCCTGATTACAGAGTACCAGTCAAATCTAAATGCTGGAAATTGTGATGGAAAATCATTTGAATGTAGAAACTAACAACTGAACAAAATGAAGCATCCTATGACAGCAGAGGAGTTGACAGGACTAATGACTGAGACAGTGACTGAGTGCTGGGCCTAAAAGAACATCAGCATACATGTGTGGCTGTGACTGGCTCAGTTGTGGTCTCCTCAATCTGTGCATTGTAAACACTTCATAGAAATACATATTCGTTTGTATGCTTAACAACAAAGCAGGTGGTTCCTGACAGGAAGTTACACATGTTGAAACACATTTTTGTCAAGCTGCCTCTGTAAAATCACTGTCATCACATGACACAGCTGGAGCACGAGGTTTTATGATCCACAAAACAAGTTATGCAAAGATCGCAGCAGTTCCTCTGAGATGATGCTGTTGTGTGCACAACAGTGAGACTCCACAGAAGAGTATTTTGGAGCACGTTGATGTTCACAGGCTGTCAGGACAGAGGGCAGCCTGCCTCTTGGTGCTTGGCTAACAGGGAGATCCTGGAGAAGGTCTTGAAGCAGCTCACACACTGGTACTTCTTCACTTCGGAGTGTGTTTGGAGGTGAGCTCGCAGGTTGGATCGGTCAGCAAAAGCTCGGCTGCAGTGGAGGCACGAGAATGGTTTCTCTCCTGCACACAGAGATTCACGTCAGTCACAATGAAACTGAAATCCATCAGCCATCTGACTAAACACAACCACATCCAACATAAAAAACGAAATGGTTTTAAGGATGCTACTTGGGTCTGTTGTTGTGACATGTTTATGACATATTATGTCTTCATCGATGTCAGGTTGTCATCACAAAGATCACACCACAAACAATATTACAACAGTTATGAACACTCCAACTCCTTCATGTCATAGCTTTGAACTTTCTAATGTGCTGTAAACACCCTTAAGTGTGTATGTTTGACTGACCTGTGTGTGTTCGTATATGTCCCTGAAGCAGCCAGGGTCTAGAGAACGCCTTCCCACAGACTTTACACACACAGGGCAGCGTGTGTGTCCTGATGTGCATCTTGAGCGCTCCCAGGCTGACGTACTCCTTCTCACAGTACTTACAGCTGAAGTACTTCTTATTGCTCCACTCACACTGAGGCTGCTTGTGTTTGGCCAGGCCCGAGAAGCTCAAGTGCTCTTTATGACAGTCCAAACACTCGAAGCTCTCCTGCCTGCTGCAGCCGGGAGGGATGGCTGGAAAGAGGGCCAGGAGAGGGAGGGACGGAGGGAGAAGACTCTCTCTGCGCCTGTGGTCTGCTGTGACACACTGGACTTCCAGGTTCACTTTGGTGCAGGATTCAGCTGGTTTATAAGCTTCTGCAGGGCGTGGGTGAGGGGGGGCGTTTGGAGAAGATGGAGGATGCATTCGGTCTGCTCTGAGAGAAAGACGACAAGTAGAGGAGGAGGAGGACGAGGAGGAGGAGGAGGAGAGAGACTGGGCTCTCTGCTGTGGCCTTGAGTAATGGTGAAGAGGGATTTCATTGTGCAGAGAATCTTCGTTTGTGCTGCAGGGGGCCTCTAAAACACACACACACACACACACACACATACACAGACACACACACACACACTTGTCTTATGTATTCAGATTTTTTTTGGTCACATGTTTTCTGCAGAAACAACAGAAACAACATCGACACTGTTAGCTTGGTGAACTAACAGTAGTTACTAAACAAAAGTTTAACACATCACACACAGCGGTTACACATGATCGTACATTCTGAGTCGTGTTTATGTCCATCAAAAGAATGAAGTCCAATAGTGACTTTCTTTTAACTCTGTTACTGTCTCTTTAGCTGCTTGATGCTGCACTGCTCGTGTTTCCTCTGCATGGTGCAGCTCGTTTCTGCTGCTTTCATTTTAGTAATGACAAAATGACCCTTCGAGCAAAATTCACACAGACACATAAAACAGGAAGTAGAAAAAATTTTTTCACATTTTTCTAGTCTTTCTCCATCTTTTCTTGACATAGTTTTTGTGGTAGTTCTTGTACCCTAGAGTTTTGATTGTACTGATTTAGACTACCAGTGTATTTCTGTACTGTTATTATATCATAATGGGCTGTTCAGGCCATGCTTGTCCATTTTTTTTTCTCTTGAGTTCCAAAGCTCCCTGGACAACACTGGTTTGGTGACTTCAGTTAATTCAGGACTTAAAGACTTGTTTCTGGACAGGAGGGCGCATACAGTTTGTAATCCTGATTTAAAGGTGAACTCTGTCTATGTCAGCTTCATCCTGTCATCAGGAATGACAGAAAAGTCCGGGTCACACTATGAAGTGTGTCTTATAGATCTTATACCCAGCTACGAGACCATAACTTCCTGGTGTTTTATTTTTTTTTCATTTTTATTATTATTTTGTTTTTTAACTGTGACACTGAGGCACTAATTTTGTTCGTGAATGAGGAGTCTTGTAACATGTTTGAAATACAGTACCTCATCTCAGTTGTTATATTTGCCCTGTCTATTTCATAAACTGATTGAGTGATCTGTTTCATCCATATTTTTAGAACCTACCTCATAATCTCTATAAACAGATATTTGCGTATGAATGCAGAATCACATGTCAGACCCATCAGCTGTTGTCTGATAACAATTATAGGAAATGTGTCTTCCTCATCATTCTCATGTATAAAGTTGCTAAACAGACCACAGAGGAAGACTTTACATCATCTGTTTTCTGGATATCTGCAGGCCCTGCAGGTGTCTCATATTATAGTTCACTTCTCCAGTGTCATTAAGGTCAAAGCGGTTTTAATTTTGGATTTTAATATTTTTTTTAAAAAACTTCATACAGGAAACCAAGTTTTCAAGGCTTTAGGAATACATGTACATGCACAAAGACGTAATAATACAATTGCTGTGGTACAAAAGCTTTTGAAATCTTCAAAAACATGCAGGAAATCACCATCTGTCCTTTGAAGCCAAAGATTAAACCAGGTTTGCACACGTAACATGACAGCATATTCCTATTTTAACTGAATATGATTTCAGACTTATCACCAGCTCTTCTTTCTTGGCCCTATTCTGATGGTAATAGAAGTTCATCAATACAGTGGGATGGGGAGGGGGAAGGCTCAAGCTCGCTTTAAGGGCTGTATTGGAACAAATACAAAGGTTGAAGCAGGGATTTGTCAGGAGGAGCCTGGAAGGCCGCTACATAGCTCTTGAGGCTGCTTAATGGGGCCCTTCTGGTCTCTCAAGGACCCGGGGACAATGCTGGAACTCTTTGGGGATGGATTTTGCACCTGCTAAACACAAAACTGCATTTTGTTTTGTGGCCAGACAAATCTTTTGTTTCTCTTTCTTTCTGCAGCATTAAACTCTGAAATGTTTGAAACATGCGATTAAAAGAAGAAACTGCTGTCTTCAAACAGTCTGGATGTTTTTAATGTTTATGAACCAATAAACTCTCCAATAAACTCCAATAAACGAGGCTTGGAACATCACATGTGAAGTAAAAGTCATTCAGTTCAGTTTTAAGAAGTAAAACCTATAACATATACAAATGAAATAAGTCACTGTGATGCTAAGCCTGTTCGTTACTGATGTATTAATATGTAAGAGGGTCAGGGTAGCAGGTGTAATGTATACGGTGTATTGCACTGTTATGAACATGAACTCTTAGTTTCCATAGGAAACAGTAGTTTCCCTTCCTCATGTTATTTGATGTGCCTTATTTTTCATAGTCTACTAGTTGAAACGAAAAACTGAAGAGCCTGAGCCTTAAAATTGCATTTATAGAGTACTTAGTTACTCTTCATCCTCTCACCGTTACAGTTACTCTTCTTCACATGCAGAGTGATGTGTCAGTGGACAGTCTTACCCTCAGTCTTTGACTTCAGTCCTCCGTAGTTTGGCTTCCTACTGCTGGGATGTTTCTTCACTAGAAAAGACCGCGGCATGTTGTCGCCCTCTTCACGGGGAGTTTGCTGTGGACGGACGGTGGCCTACAGCCGGTCAGTTAACGGTAGCAGCTGTCGCCGGTAGTGTGTGTGTGTGTCTGTGTGTGTCAGAGACCGTGCTGGACTCACGCAGGGCGCGAGGAGTGTCTGTCCGCCTGCGGCCTCACGCGCTCTCCCCTGACTAGAGATGGTCAGGTGTGAGCCAAGGGTCGCGCGGGGGAATTTCCATAGACACCAGTGTCGAACCAATTACAATAAAAGGACAAGTGCAGGGGGCGGGCTCTGTGTGTCAATCAGCATACCCCAACAAAACAGGTGTATGAATGGTGATAGCCGCTCACTATAGTGGAATGAGAAGCACTTCAGACTGCTGTGCAGTGCTGGGCTGAGGCTTCAGGCACATACAGAGTGGGCAGATTTCCCGCCGACTGAAACAGCCGAAAGACACCCGCCCTGTCTTTGTATGAACCCAAAGAAACACCAGACTGTGAAACACAGCAGCACATGATAACAGGAAGACAGGACTGTGTTTCTCAAAATGTGAAATCAACACGCAACAAATTATCTTGCATTTCTAGATTTAATGTGAATGAGACAAAAAGTAGTTTGGCTATCTAAAACAACAAAAAACATAACTTACATACAAACAGCATAACAAAGAGTGACTTTCGTTCTCATCACCTGATCATATGTGAGCATTTCCATTTCCTCCATGTTTACCTGTTGTTTTGATACATTCATTCCATCTGCTGGTAGTTACACCTGACTGGATTCAGTGCTGTGCAAACATTATATTATTGCATATTACAAATGTACCATGTGAGCTACAGTGATGGAATGTAACTAAGACATGTACTCTACTTAAGTATAATTTTGAGTTTAGTGTTTTGCTGTACAGTAGCAATGCTCACATGACAATATAAGAAAAATAAGAACATGTTGAAAACCCATGCAGCATCTTCTCAGATCCATTTCCACAGTGCATATATTTTTTGCACTATATGTGTTACGACAGATACAGTCAGCCTTCTACTCCGTCTGGAGCAGCTACAATAGTAAAATTCTCCTCCGACACTGATGCACCAGCATTCACAATCTAATCATGTCACATAGATTAATACATCAGTCAAAGAGGACGGTTATATGACATTTCTTCCATATTCTGTAAATGTGAATATGATTTAGTGGAATTACTTTATTGATTGAAGGTTTGTAGTGGTCTTACAGTGGGGATCTATGAGTTACTTTGTGTTCTCTTGGACTATTGTGTAGTGATGAGTTTTAATATAAATGTCATACATACAAAGAAATGTTTTCATATGTCCGTTCACTGCTGCATGATGCACAGTATGTTTGTCGAGACCATAGGGACAATCTCAACACACCTGGCTCTTTCTCTCCCAGCCTGGTCTGGGCATGGCGTTCACCTTGTACTTGGCTGGCTGGAGGACCACACCAAACTTGCCCTCTAGACTGGGCAGAGAGTGTCCTGGTGGGACAGAGAGGGTGAAGCGCTGTAGGATCCAGGACAGGAAGAGGAAAAGCTCCATCTTGGCCAAAGCCTCACCCAGACACACCCTGACTCCAGTGCCGAACGGCAGGTAGCTGGATGATGGGATCATAAGACCTGTGCCTTCACTGTCCAAGAACCGACCTGCAAAGGAATAACACAGGAATGAGAATCAGCGCACACAAACAAAGCCAAAAGCCCCACAATCAGGGGCCAAACGATGAAACCAACACCAGATCATGGAGCTATAAGCTGCTGCAAGCTCATATTTGGTTGCAGTTCCACTGCATAGGAATCAAGCAGTCCATTAATCAGAGTCAGTTTATCAGATTTACCCCAATACAATGGAGGTGAATGGAGTTGGAACAACAAGAGACTATTAAAGGTCCAGTGTGTCAGATTAAGGGAGCTCTAGTTACAGAATGTGGTAGAAATAGTATATAATATTCATAATTCTGTTTTGATTAGTGTATAATCACCTAAAATTAAGAACCATTATGTTTTGTCACCTTAGAATGAACCTTTTATATCTACAGACACCATGGGTCCTCAGAGTACAGTGTGTTGAACCACCATGTCTCTACAGTAGCCTAGAATAGATAAACTAAACACTAGCTCAAGACAGGGCTCTTTTGCACATTTACAGACACTGTAGTTTATCTTTCACACACCACTAGATGCCACTAAATCCAACATCCTTCCCATACATGATCACAAACGCATGTCCGTGATAATATCACAGTAACCTTAGTGCATCATTTTCCAGGATAGCATATGACAGTGTTGGGCAGAAAGTTTCCTCTCACCGGGGTCAAAGAGCTCAGGGTTTTTCCATTCCTTCTCATCATGGTGCAGAGACCACAGGTTGATGATGACTCGACTTCCTTTCCTCACTGTGAAATCCCCAATGCTACAGAGACAAAAAGGGGGCATTAAAGGACCACCATTCTCTCAGATTCAGTGCTTACGGGCCTTAAATCAACATCATCCTCCTGACCGCCCTGTCACTGGTGGAGGACTCCCTAAAGGATTTTTCATGGCATTTTGGGGTGTACCTGGTGTCACTGAGGGCCACATGGGGAATGAGCAGGGGAGCCACAGGGCGGATCCGTAACACCTCCCTGATGGTGGCCTCAAGGTAAGGCAGACTGCCTCTGTCGCTGAGCTGAGGGGACCGGTCCACCCCCACCTTACTGTCCAGCTCCTCCTGGATATGGCTCTGTACCTGTAACACACAGACTCAGAGATATCAATAATCTTTCATGATGTTTTGTGATAACGCTGTGGAGGATGTAGCATCACCCACAGAGTTCTGAAGAGAGTGAAGTGAGAAGTGTGTGAAGTCTGGATTATCGTACACGTCATGTCAGAGAGGCTTCAAAACCTAAATGTGGCAAAAGGGGAAGGCACATAATACTAGAGTAATAGAGCTCTGTTAAACATAATAAAACCCCAAAATGTAATCAAGTAATCCTTATACATGTTATTTAAAATGTAATCTGGTCTAATTATATTTACTTTGTAATCTGATTACATGCAATCTTGTTAAAAAGATAGTTCTCTTTAAGCCTCATTATCCCTTAAATGAAAGACTCACATAAAGAGAAGTTACATTCACTTGAGAGCCTAAATTATGGCAATATTTACATGTTTGTACTGTTGCTTGTAACATGTCACATTCCACCAAACACACTCTCATGCGCACTGCTCCACTCTTACCTGTGGGTTATGAATGAGGTAGGTGACGGCCCATTTCAGCACGGTGGTGGTGGTTTCCACGCCAGCTCCAAAGATGTCTCCTACAGTCATGAGGAGGTGGTCGTCGCTTAGGCCCACAGACTCCGCGCTGATCTCTGCTGTGTTGTTGTTCTCGGCGCTGCGCTTGGCTCTCAGCAGAGCGTCCAGCAGGTCTCTCTGCACGTGGTCACTGTAGTCTGCCTGTGAGGGGGCATGTCAACGTACAATGAACACACAACTCTTGGTATACTGCATTTCATGGGGTTAGATGTTTTTTCCCCTCTTTAAAATACTAGTAGTATTAATATTTCTGATTCTGATTAAATGTCTCCAACATAGAAATATGTCGGTACCTGTGTATCATAAAGTTGCTCACTATCTGAGCAGAAAAGAGGAAGCAGATGAATTTGTTTGTTGAGACACTTGTATTTAATATCACATATTTCCTGTATGGTGTCTTTCTACTCAAAAATTATGGATAAAATGTTATTTGAATGTCTGTCAGCATATTTACTCAAAGTATTTTAATTGATTTGATTTGTGATAACACTTTACTATACATGTCTCAAATAAAATATCAAAATAAGTATGTAATCATATAATGATCAACTATACCTTGTGTTCATCGTACTGCTTCTGTAGCAGCTTGTCTCTGACTGAAACGCACTCCTTTAGAAGACGCAAGTCTGCATTGGGAAAAATCTGACAAAGCACAGTGACATATTATACAATTAGTATATAACATTTTGATACAAATATGACTAATATATACTGTCTGTGAACAGTCTGCCATGATGTGTTCCTGTGTATCTCCTGTGTGTTCATATGTCCTATTATGCATTCACAGTATTGGTCATATGACGGACCTGTAACCAGGGGAAGATATCCACCAGACTGTCCTTTGCAACAGTGTCCACGATGCCCTGGCTGTAATGCAGCATGGCCTCAAACTCTGGGTCTCCTCTGCGGTAGGAGGAGTTGAAACAGAGTGAGCAGATAACGTTAGTGACGGCCCGAGTCAGCTCAGGGGACAGATCCAGGGCCAGTCCAGCAGCTGCTGCCTCAGACAGGACGGAGCACAGAGACTGAGACTCTGCACAGACTGAGAAGGACACAGAATCTTCACTTACTGACATGTTTACAAGGTTTACTCTCTACAAATGTTACTGAAGTGTTCATTTCATTTAATAGACACTGTAGTTTACATCGACTCAGTCCCACATATTCCATCCTGCTGTCCCAGATTCTCACTATAGAAATAGTGAAAATATAGAAATGTGAAAATATATATATATTTAGTTTAGAGCTGAGGACTACAGGCAGAGTAGGAAAGTGTCTTACACACTGATGTTATTTTTGGATTCTCTAATTATTGTTTAAGGGTTTTGTTACATTAAATGTAGTAAAAGTATCCGGTGGGAGTAGTCTTCTTTAGTCAGTTAAGATGATGTTCAAATATTATAATAAACTGACTATAAAATGATGATCAAATGAAATGTTCTGTTTTACAAGATAAGACTATTGGTTATACATATCATTGATATACGTACATATCATTGACAGCAATGTGAGTGTGGGAAAAAATAGTTAACTAATAAAGTTTCAAAAAGAAATTATATTTCACTATGATGGTTGTTTCTTGTGGTCATTTATTCTCAGGCTCGTATGTTAAATATGTTGCTAGGATGCAGGTTCATCTTTATTGTTCCTAAATTGCTCTTGTTTACATGACTCCAAATGATAAGTGCCACTGTGGGAAACAGCAATAGAGAAGTAGTAGAATACTATGCTGTAATAACGCAGTCAATGTACAATTTTTAAAAGCAGACGATAATACCACGTTTGGTCTTATTATTGATGCTTTGAGCAGTACAAACTAAATTTCATTCACCTCCACCAATATCTCAGAAGCTGAACAAATAAAGCAAAACCATGTGCATGAAAAAATACCAGTAAAGCAGAAGGAAGTGAGAGCAATCTTTTGTCAGAAATGTCAGAGCTGTATGCAGTTTATCATCCTTATGTAAAGTTAAAAGAATCACAGAGGAGGATGAGCTGTACTCACTGATCTTCTCAATGGAAGCAGAGCCTTCTCCAAACATGCACAGAGCTCCATGGACTATTTTCCTGTGGAATCTCCAGGTAGCGCTGTAGTCTCCAAATGCAATGTCTTTCCCATCTCTGGTCAGAACATCTGTGGTTACCTTTATCACACACAGCACAGCAATTTAAAAGTGAGAAACACATAAATGATCACTGGTGCTATGAAGTGGAAGATGAAAATGAAGAGGTATACCCACAGTTCTGGGTCTTCCTGCAAATATCTTTCCCTTCTTCAGCAGGACTTCTTTGGCGTGTTTGTGCTGGTTGACGATGATTACATTATGGGAGCCCATCATCAGGGAGTACGTCTCTCCGTATTTCTCCTGCAGCTCTTTGAAAAGCACATGAGGAGGGTGTGGGCTTCGCAGACTAAGCAGACTGCCAATGAAGGGCAGTGCTGGGAGGCGTGGGGGCTCCTGAGGCCCACATTCAGACATCCAGAACTTCAGCTTCAGAGCTAATAAAACCAGGCCCCCAACCAAAACCACATACAGACACAGAAACCAAGCCATATCCATACAGCACCGGGCCCTGACAGAGAGGGGCTGGTTCAGCTGCGGCCAAGCATCACAGAGAGGAGCTATGCAGAAAGGCCATGAGCTGCTGCAGGGCCACGCTTTTATGCAGCTCCTTCAATGTCAAATCCTTGAGTCTGAATATTTAAGGCTGAGCCAATTCAAACAAGATAAGATGACGCCTGATTCATTGAATCCTTGCAGAGGACTATGACGAAACATGACACTCTCTAAGACTTTTGTGCTGTCTAGTCCCTGATGTGAGTCTTTAGCTTAAAAGCCTCAAATAGTGCTATACAGTACGTATAGGAAACGTACTAGTAATTCGAATATCATTTGAATATAATAATTCAAATTTCTTGCTGCATGTAAACGAATGAAAGTTGAGTCAGCAGAGGTGGAAAAAACAGTATGGCGGTATTTGTACTTTAATGTGTTACATTTTCTGCTTGAAATACTGACAGCTGTAGGACATTTTACACACAGAAGTTCAATGTAATATATGATATAATATATAACATATAATAATTCAAATGCATCTAGAACTGCTGCTGAAAACACAACACAATAATATGACAGTAACATCTTAAGTTTACTGGTAATACTTTAGTGCAGCTCAAGTAAAATACTGAATTCAGGAATTTTATTTGTAGTTTGAGTATTTGTTATATTACTGTGGTATTTCTACTTTTACTTAAGCAAAGAATCAGAATGCTACAGAAGCCCAAAGCAGTCATACATTCATGCATTTAATTTCCTCCAGTTTCATCTTGTTATCCTGAGATAATGCAATAATTTTCTATGGATCTCAAGATAATGAAACTTGGTTTCCAGAGATAACGATATAATTAATTTGAGATCTCTAGTCTAGTATATTAAATCATAGCAGGACACCATGTCAAAGCAATGTCAGAGGAGCAGGATAATGTTAATTATGTTACTATGTTACTATATTGTTATCTCAACTTTTGAGATCTTGAGAAAATTATCCTGTCATCACAGGTTATAGTTATTCCAATATAATGACACAATAAATTCAAGATCTTGACAAAACAACAGAAATGAACAGAGAAAATAAAATGTATTAATGAATGACAGGTTCGGGCTTCCATAGCATACATCTTTCACCGGTGACAGTTAAGTTCTTCCTGAATGTACTGCATAATTTACATAAAACTATTCATTAGTTAAATCAAAATATACAGCCTATTCAGAAAATGTTACGTTCCCCAGAATTTATGGACAACAAGAATCAAACTATGACAGCTTGAAATGTGATAGATAGAATTCATGATAATAAAATACAAAAAAAAATCGATTCATTTGTTTTTATTTTGAGAGAGTCTATTTATTATAAACACGTAATAATTTATAGAATTATGAAGTTAGAGGATTTCTTATGGTCAGTCCAGAGGGACGCGTTGGTGTCTGTTTTGTCCCAGCTCGCGCACCATCGCTTGGCTAACCAAAACAGAAAATGGCGTCTGCTGAGTCCCAGCCGCGGTTCGGCCAGTCTGTCAAAGGTTTACTATCCGATAAAGTGGGCTCCTGCAGCGGGGACGTGATCGCGCTGACCCGCCAGGTGCTGAAGGGGTCCCGCAGTCAGGAGGTGAAACGACACGAGCGCTTTAATCCTGCTACTGACCGCTTCATCACGACGTGCCGCAAGCTAACGCTAAGAGAACGAGCGGAAGCACAATCAGAACTGCCGTGTTGTTTTCAGAATAAAAGCATGTCAAGTACATCCGACGTTAATGCCATTGACTTTATCTGTAGGGATTTAATTCTGAAAAATGAGTTTTAGGCATTAATTTTTGTTAACTTGACACTGCTAGCAAACGATGTAATTTAGTTAAACTTGCTCGATTAAGGCTATAACTCGACTATTTAGCTGCTCGAAAATACAGCTAAATATAATATTGACATCATATTTTTATGACAAACAACAAAGCTGCTTAAGGTCACTCCCCAACATTCCTGCGTCAGACAAACTGTCCAGTTCAAATTTACCGCTCTTCTCTATTTCTGGAAGTTTCTGTCACAATTTGAAGCTTTGAGGAGGAAACAGTGACATGTTTTTACGGGTTTCTGTGAGTTGGTATCAAAAATAATCCGTGTTAAACGCTGCATTGTTGTTCATGTCTCCCTTTCAGCTTCTTGGTCAAGCAGCAAGAAATATGGTCATTCAGGAGGACGCCATCTTGCACTCTGAGGACGTGAGTATGAACACACACACATAACACTATATGGAGTCAGAGGCAAAGTTACTGTTTGTGTTTGTGTGATCTACAAGATGGCATAAGTCATTTTTTCATTTGTCTTATAGAGTCTGAGAAAAATGTCCATCATCACCACACACTTACAGTACCAGTGAGTATTAAGCAGCTGCCTCTGAGCACAAATATGTGAAACTCATTCATATCACTTTAGTTCAAACTAACGTCTGTCTGTCTGTCTGTCTGTCAGGCAGGAGGCCATCCAGAAGAAGTAAGTCTAAACTCTTGTTTCAGTTTACGCTGCAGTACAGGCAGCTGACATCACTGCCTCAGCAGAAAGTCATAACACGGCGCGGTGACGTGCACTGACTCCCCTGCGTTTGCTCATTCTCGTCCTCCAGTGTGGAACACTCTAAAAACCTGCAGGACCAGCTGAGACACCTGCTGAAGTGACCCTGCGCCTCCTTCACCTCCAGCCTCAGGGTGGGGGCCTGTGTGTAACGCTGGGCCACATGCATGTGGATCTGCCGTGTTTGTACTTTCTAACACACTGCTGGCCGGTACAGTTGGGACTGTTTTGGAAGTGATGTGCTGCTCTGGATCAAACACTTTAACTGTGTTTAAGAACTTTCTGCAGAGCAGCAAACATGGAAAATGTTTTTTTTTTTTTAGATATGTAAAATGTTTTGATCAGTTGTATGCATTGTCATTGCATAGTTGCATTGTCTACATCATCCTGACTCCTCATGATGTCACTCTGTGAATCAAACAGCATAACATCCTTGAATCCACTGACTGCTGGAGGTTAAGATTGTTTGTCTTGGCTGCAACAAAAGCTTTGGTGGTTCTGAAGTGCAGAATGAGTTCTCATTTTAGTCATTTAGGTTTTAGGTAATTAAACAAGAAGAGGAAGTCGACCATGTGAATGAGATGTAGAATGATGTACTGGGAAATGTTTTGGCAGAGACACACAGTCCACAGTGCCCTGTGGTCCAAGGATGGAGCACTGGAGGAGGACGTGCCAAAACTAACCAGCACATTTTTTTTTTTTGAATTCTTAATAACAGAGTATGAGTACAGGGTTAATGATACATTTTGGACTCGACCTGGCCTAGACATATTATGGCACGTCACACAGAGGGTAAAAAAATATGATAATGAAAGAAAAACAAACAAATAAATATGAGGGTAATGAATCCAGTCCAGAAAAGAAAGGAAGGAGCTGTGCTTTGTTTAGTCTCTGATTCCTGAGGCTGAGCATTCATTAATCCTTGTATTTACCTGAAGCACTACCTTAAAGAAACACTGTGTAGGCTTGGGGCATTTAAAGGTATAGTTGTTGTAACCCCCTCACGCAGCCTCTCCTTCCTAAGAGAGCCATTGTCCACTCTGGGCTGCTGTAGAAGCATGGCGGCTTAAAGATGGATATTATTCTGGTGGTGAAGGATTTCTCCATGAAGCTGAGGAATTGTCTCCGTGCAGCCTCAGCTCACACTCCTGATAAGCAGCAAAGGGACAAACTTATCAGCAGCCTGAAGGCCAAACAGCTGCTTGACCCTGACAGAGTCCCCAAGGCCGCGCTACTCAGTCTTCTTAGCTAATGCTGCACGTGTCCCACAGTGGCACATGGAGAGTTTGATGAGTGGGCTGATGATGTGTACCAGGACTGAACACAAACACACACACACATGGAGAACACTGGCCTTCAGTCAGAACAATCCATGTGTGTATACAGTTATAGAATGATAGATAATAATATCAATATGTGAAATGGTTCTGAAGTATTTAATAAAAGCATGTCATCTTATCAGAGCCCCAACGTCTGTGACGATACAGCTCCAGGGACAGTTCTCGTCAGAGAACACCTCACGTCTTCTGCTGCCTCTTCCACCTCAGGACTTAAAGAGTAAACATGGAGTTTGTGCTGACTGGTGCTTTTTCACATCATTATCCCGACATCCACTGAGACACCCTTTTTTATTTTCAGACAGGCAAGGATGAACAGAAGATATTCACTCATTTAGTGTCTCAATGATGACGATGTCTGACACATCGCCCCAAAATCTCCAAAATCGAGTTCAGATGGGTTGAGATCTGTTGACTGTGGAGGTCACAGCATATGATTTGAATCATTTTCATACTTATACTTACAATAACAAACTCCTGTCTATGAAGAAACAGTCCTGATTCCTGCCCACAGTCAACCTTATGTTGGACCCACTGTGGGTGATCCCGTCCTACCAGGAGATTGTTCAAGGAGAGAATCATTATTGTGATGACATAGACGGAATGAAAAAAAACAGAAACATCTGCATGGACACACAGCTGCAGAGCCTTTAAATCAACATTCTGTGTTCAGTGCAACACACAAACACTAAATGAACACCATTTGTGTTCAAAGGTTTCATGAGGTCACTGAACCCTTTAAATGTTTTCATCACAGCAGGTCAGTCTACACACTGACAGCTCCCTCTGCTGGCCGAGGAAGAGAAGAGGGTTAGCGCCTTAAAATACCCCCTCATTACTCACATGGAGACAATTGTTTTTTGTTTGACAAACTTTCTGAAATAATGTTTAAAAAAGATTAATGGTGCATTATTTAATTAAAAACGTGTCCATTTGCATGTGGTCATCCACTAATCAGACGATCTGTGGTTTGGTAGCCCCTCCAGTGCATGTTGAAGTGTCCTTGAGCAAGATACTGAACCCCAAATTCCATATTTCAGTCAGCACACAGCTCAGCTCAGCTCCAATAAGCCCTGCTGTCATCATGTGTGCATGGTCGTCCTGTCATTGATGACGAGCTGTGAGACAGCAGCTAGTGGCAGCTTTGAGCTTGAAGTAAATCCAGTTAGCATTAGAGTGATTACACGTGCACACACACCACCGTCATAAAATATTCTGATCTTTGACTAAGAAGAAAAAGAAATTGGACACACAGCTACAGTATCAGAAATTTATTACAAACATCAGCCATGGCTCAAACCGTCTCAACTGCATTCTTCAACATTCATCAACATGAAGGCAACAGTTCAAAGAAAATCAGCAAGAATACAACTCCAACACATGCATTAACTATTGCTGGTAACAATAAAAGTTCATTTGGTTTCATTTACACTTGACTCTGTGATTATCAAAGTTTGATGAAGCCTTCAAAGCAGTCATTCAAACATGGCATGCTGAACAGTTGTGAAATCAGCTGAACATGAAACAAAAAAACTAAAAGCTGCTCGCTTCGAGGGCATCCATGTTGAAACATTTGTGTTTCAACATCAGAGTAACACACTGCTATTGCTCCCTTACTCAAAGAACAAGAAACATTTAGAGGTGCAAAAAAAGATCAACGGTCAACCGTCGTCTGACTGCAGGACATTACACCAGCTGTGACCAATGACTCTTCAGTCCAAACAGCCAGTTACATGCTGTGTGAGGTTATAACACACAAAACAACAGAGTCACACACTCAGTGACCAAAGGCTGGATTAGCCTTGTGTACATCAGATTTCCAAATGCCACACTCATCTGAAGATCAACATGTGATCAGGTCAGCAGGTCAGACTCACACAGGTCCTTTAAAAATCAAGCAGTAACATGAAAACATAATAATCATAAAAATAGAATTAAAACATACTCATCAGCACTAAAAGATACGACGGCATCACTGTCACCGTGGTGATGTCAGTGGACATGGAGCCGGGCCCACAGTCCACTGCTCACATTACAGTGACAGCATGTTTACAGCAGCAGGCTCACCTCTATATGGAAGAACATTACTGCCGAGAGAGACAGACAGAGAGACAGACAAATACATGGCAAGTCAAAATTCTTGAATGTGGACATACTTGAACAAAACGAGAATACTTGGTGATCAGTTTGAGACACTGGATCAAAACTGTGCCTCAAAAATAGGTCAGACGTTTGATAAACTGAAATTAAACTTAAAGATAGAAAAATAGACAGTAGGCCTAAATTTGGACTTGCTTCCTGTTTCATAAGAATGTTTTGACACAAGTCAGCCTGAAGTCGACATCTTGCCGAATTTTGACAAAACGTCATGGTTGTAATCAGTCAACTTCCTGGCAGAAATGAACTTCCACACGTTTGTTTTTCCTCGCATTCAAACAATTCAACATATTTTGAACAAGAATCCTCATTCACTCACTGTGTTTGAATAAGGCAGTAACTGTTTCACAGTCCATCGTGCAGTGTAATACAGTATCTACGTTAGTTTTGCAGTCATTTTAAAACATAATACAGCCACATTAAAACAGTAACAACAGTGACAGTACTGTCACAGACTTCATGGTGTTGATTGATTGGGACATAGGAAATGTAATCCTACTTTACAACATTGAAGACGTTTTTCTAAGCTGGTACCATGAGCGGTTAGCATGTGATGTGGTGTTAGCTCTTCACCTCATCACAGCTCTGCTGGAACAGAGTGCTTTTAGGACTATAGTCTAGTTTCAGCAGCTGGGTTTAACACACAAACTACAGTTCTCCCTCAGATGTGCTGTTATTTAGTTCCTACATTTCCCAGAATTCCTTTAAAAAGGTCCCCAAAGAAGGGATGAGGCCAGTCGATGACAACACATGAGACCATTCAGGTGGCTCGTGTTGATGCTGCACTGCTCTCTGCTCACACCAGCACACTTACTGTGGCTGATGAAAGGTCGTCTGTCTGTAGCTGTGACTGAACACACACCGAGTCATCACATCTCTACATCTGGACATTATTCTTTTAAAGTGGGGAAAAAAAGTCACCTCAAAAAACAACATGGTCCCCAAAGTGCCAAGCATGTGACGACTGTGGCTGCGCCTTGTTCCTTTAACATAAATGAAGTGATTTAAAGTGAGCGGTGCAGGGGGGGGGGGGCAGCAGGCAGTGACCTGTTTACAGCACAAATTAATGAATGCATACTGATATGCACTGATACCTCAGTGAGGTACTTCCCTTTAAATTTCTTACACTGACAGAATCTGACCTGGCTTTATGATTTGACCTACAGTTAAAGACCACTTGAATCTAGTGAAGTCCATTTTGATACAGGACCAGGTCAGCAAGTGGATCTGACACATGGAGCCCTGGAGTTATTAATCAAGGAAAATATCATCTTAAAACATGAAAACAGGATGAACTGGATGTGAGAGTGAATCTACACTTCTCCATCTACTCCTCCTCCTCCTCCTCCTCCTCCTCCTCCTCCTCCTCTTCCTCCTCGTCATCATCCTCATCGTGGCAGTGGGTGATCTCCTGTGGAGCCTGAGGGAAGAAGTGTGGGGGCTGGATCTCGCTGATGGACCGGGTCAGCTGGTGCCGCTTGCACTCCATCTCCTTGAAGTCGACATCCTGGCGGTTTCTCGTGGCCAGCGGCGACTCTGTGTCGATGATGTTGACGTGGGAATGTTCCACCGTGGACTCGTGAGGCATCTGGGAAGGGAGAGCGTTTCATGTGAGGACATTAGTCAACAATATGACAGAGATCGGAGGCTGCGTCGATGCTGAGCGGGTCTCACCAGCACGTGAGCGGCTCTGAACAGGTAGCTGAAGGGGTAGTAGAGCAGGTTGATGAAGGAGGCGGCATACAGGTCAGCGTAGCGCATGACTTGGGAGGCAAACAGCGTCTGTCGGGATCCACTGCGGAACAGACTTCCCATCATGCCGTAGCACATGTCCATGTCGTGGGTGACTTTCTGGAAAGGACAGAGGCATTTGTCAGTCTAGATCATTCTGGCAACAGACTGAACGCTGTCCACTGCTGACCCTGGCCTCAGCAGACTGGTGGAGCTGTGAAGGAGAGACCTGGAGGCAGAGCCTTTTTTTTTTTTTCCAGGAACAAACAATCAGAAAACTGTCGTCTTGATATTCCTGACATGTAAAATCAGACTTTTGATCATGGCACATGTCAAAGAGTCAGCTAAACGACTATAACATTAGTAGGTGGGCTCAGTGGGTCACAGTTATATTATAACAGCATTACTGTTTGGAAAGTTAGTCATACATCTCTGAGGGCATTAAATGGTTTATGACGTGTGTCTAACTGTGAACAATGTTAAACAGTGTCATCATGTCGTCTCCTATTGTTCGGGAGCACGTGAGCAGAAGTGTAACGTTCCTCCAGTAAATGAAGACAGGGGAACGAAGCATGTTGGAGGAAGCTGTACCTTGATCCGTCTCTGCAGTGAGCTGATGTCCGGCCTCTCGTTGCTACTGCTGTCCAGATGTCTGAAAACAAAACGCAAATTCTGTCAGATTCTGATTGACTGACATCACATGGCTCACATGCTGCTCACATGCCGCCTGCAGAGGAACTCACTTGTAAAGCTCTGCGAGGAAGCAGTCCAGAGACTGAAGCTCCTCAAATATGGCTGAAAAACAAATGCGTCACATCACGTTTAGTAACCACAGTCCCAAAATATGACATCATGCTTTAGTGTTGACAACGTTGTGCCAGTGTGTCTATGTGTATGTATGTGTGTGTGTGTGTGTGTGTCTCACAGCTCTTGTCGGTCCACACATGCAGTTCCTGGGCCAGCTCAGGAATCACCAGGAAGGTCCTCCATCCCTGACGCTTCTTGGATTTAAGAATGTCACCGAAAATGTGGTCTCCAATGTAGATGATGTCTTTCCCTTTAGTTCCCAGCAGGTCGCACACAATGTCTGAAGAACCTGCAAGTACAAAAATCCATCAAGACCTCCTGAAGAGAAAATCCATGCTGAGTATATATATGAAGTCAGAATTAGAATCAAGATGAACCTCCACCAGGTTTCTGCTACAGCTCCTATTCTAAACACTACATGTCTGGTTGATCAAGCTCAGGGCAATCCTTTGATGAAAAGGGAGCGATGAGTGAGAAGTTTCCAGCAGTAAAGACCTGAATAGTAAGCATTAACGTCTGAGCAGACAGCCTCAGGCCTCAGGCTGGGAGCTGTACAGCCTCAAGTAAATTCTGTGGGAGCACATACTGTATGAGTGCACAGTGTTAGCTTACAGGCTGTGCTACCAATGCTGTCCACACTCCAGTTTAATGAGTCAGCACATCAATCCTGCGCTGCACAAAGTCAAACTCACAGGATGTTCTAGTTCCTTCATCATTACTTTGACTATGACATTTAAAAACCAACTGATTTGTGTTTCTCTCCTGTAAATATCTTATCTAACCTCGTAACATCAAAACATCAAATTAAAACTCAACAAAACATCTTTGTTAGTTTCAACAATGCTGAACTTTGGTTTGATTCAAATGAAAATAGTGAAAATATTCTGGATCCACGACCCGGTTCTCCCTGCTGCCTCTGATGTCTGACCTTCTTCTCATTCCTCTCTTGATATTTCCACATCTTCCTCTGAACTTCCGCTCACACACTCAGGTAGTTGTGATTTGTTTTTTCAGTTCATTTGCTGTAAGAACTGAAATATTCACACAGTTAATAAGGTTCCTCATTTACCTCCAGAGTAAACGATTCCATGCTGGAGAGGTCCAGTGTACGTGCCGATCTTCAGCCGACCTGTGATCTGAAGGAAAGCAGAACTGTGTCACTCATATGTAGCGTTTATTCATCTGGGTACAGCAAACTTGGAATGAGTGAAAATAGACGCAGAGTGTGGCATCTTGTCCACGCAGGCTGCTGTAGTACACACTCACAGTGTCGACCTGTCGCAGCACCGTTCCCTCGCCAAAGAACACAGGCTTGCGGGCGTCCACCAAGATCAGGTCAAAGTAAGACTTCCACGGCCTGTGGGGTGTACCGGGCTGCAATGCATGCGCACACACACACGCACTATTTCTGATTTCTATGTCTTGACAGTACCATGCTTCCTTCTGCAGCCTCTCAGCACACAGAAGAAAAGTCCTGACAGTACAAATGTTCATGAATCATGAAGTGTTACCTTTGGGCCGTGAGGAAAGTCAAACAGGTACGTCATGATTTTCTGTAAGAACACAGGACAATGTTTTAACATCACAGACACCATCAACACCATCACTACTTCATCAGGTAACTCCACCTCTCAGTCTCACCTCTGTGTATTTGTAATCACTGTTGGTGGCCAGAAACACTTTGGCTACTTCATTCATGCGACTGAGGAGGAGAGGAAGCTTCGGCTGTTGGAGGAAAAAACAGATTCAACACCAACAGTAACAGTGTCCAGTTGGTGTATATGTAGAAGCACACTGGTGTACTCACATCTTTGACCACATACTTCTCCAGGTTTTCAACTGTTTTTTCTTTTAAGGAGCCCTGAGCACAGAAACAGAGAGTGGACTGAGGACTGTGAATGAATCAGCTGCAGATGACCTATAGCTGCCTGAAAACAGCTTTAGCGTTCAGGTGAAATGATTCTACCTTGAAATGAACCCAGTCCACACCGTCTCGGACGTCCTGGAACATGCTCTTGTAGGACATGAAAAGGTCGCCGTCTTTGAAGCCAGTCTCACAGCTACAGACACAGTTAGAGTCATGGTAACAAGGAGTCTCATCAGTGACTCAACGGGACTGTTGTCATTAAACAGGCTCTTATTATGAACGTCACAGCAGCTTCAGGATGCAGTACCTTTTGTATCTGGAGCAGTTACTGAAGAAATCAACCAGGCAGGCAAAGAGGTATGTTTCTGTGGAAGAAGAGACACGTGAACATCAGCAACGTTCAGGTCTTTTTAATAAACTGTACAACACAGCAGTTCATTCTTGCTTTACTGAGTAGTTTTAAAGTCAAACTAAAAGGTCATAATGTAATGACATTATGACACGACACCCCTGCTCTGCATCAACCATTAGTGATGGCTGTCCATGTAAATGTATTCAACTCAAAATGACTTCTCCATTCATGACAACTGCACTGAGGGAGATTTTTATAGAACTCACCTGTTCAAATGATAGGAAGACTTAAAGTTAAGGAGAATTAATGGTGTGACGCTATGACTATGACAGGTAACCATCACAGATGGTTTGTTTGAGCAACCAAACTCCATTCAGCTCCACCTTTGAAATTCTGATACTAGCTGTGAAACAGTGGAGGACTGACAAGACAGCAAGCTTCACTGAGATTCATGATGCTGATACTACTACTTCTGACGGCGACTCAGATTTTATAGATTCAATACAAAACAAACGACTGGCTGCTGACTCACTTTAAATACTCGGAAATGTTAGACTGATGTTGAAATCATGTTTTCACAATCTGCCTTTTGTTTCGTTTTCTTACCAGGCAGGTTGAAGAGTGTGTTGAGGATGTAAAAGCGGTCTGTGTCTCCACGCTGAATAAATTTGTTGGGGTACATCTCTCTGATGTCAGGCCTGTGCAGAGTGAGTACAGATACATACAAGACAGTCACACATCTGCGAACATACATCTACTTTGTACACTGTATTTCTATAGCTCCCTCTGCAGTGACTGTGAGTGTCAGCTACCCATTTGTTACATGTATGTGCCTTCAGAACATGACACACTAACACATGAACACTGCTCTACAGCATCAGCAGGGATCAAATAGTCATTTAATAGGTTTCAGATTTGCTTTATCAAACGTTCTTGATTTCACTGGCTGTAGATGACAACAACACTTTTTTGCAGAGACATGGTGGACTATGACGACAGCTCAGTGAGAGTAGTGGACCTCACCCCCTCAAGAAGTTGAATCCGTGCACACACACCAGGATGTTCCCGTAGGTGTCTACCTTGAGCAGGTTGCCATACATCGTGTCAAACACCAGACCTCTGAGAAGAAAGGAGAGAGCCAATCAGAGACAGAGAGGAGAGGCCGCACTGCGATCTCAACCAACGCATCTGTATTCAAACTGAGACTTAAAAACAAAGCAGAGCTTTGTGAACCAGCCTGGTGGGGAAGGTTGGGTCGTAGACAAAGTTGAGCAGCTCCTGTGGATATCCAATGGACACGAGGCGCTCCACTGTCAAGTCGAAGCCCAGCGACTCGTATTCAGGAGATTTATACACTTGACAAACAGACAGACAGACAATCAAGATGAAGGCAAAACACTGATTCAACAGCAACACTATACAGACTGACATGAGATCACCTGCAGCATGCAGTTATGTGTGCATTGAGATTGGAAAAAATCACTTCTCAAATCATTAGTGAGCTCATAAATGCAGCTAACTCTTGTGTGTCAGACCACTGAAAACTAGCTCCTTGTTTCGGGGGGCATACATTTGAGTAAACACAAGTTTGATGTGCAGCTGATGAATGTTGGCATCATCTGTTAAAAACTCCATGCTGCTCTGTACACACCGCAGCCCCCCCCTCCTCCTCCTCCTATGGTGGCGTGTGGAACAGGACAGGAATATCCCCACAGCAGCAGCGGTAGCAGCTTAGATTACAGTGAGTAACCGGGCAGAGAACTGTCCCTACAAGAACTTGAAAATTCTACACTCCAGTCCTGCACCCAAAATTCAACTGTGGTGCTTGGTGCTGCAAGGATTATTCTCTGCCTGAAGAGAGAGTGAATACATGAAATAGCCTGTGTTGAATCATAAATAACAGTTATTGAATGAAGGACATTCCTGAAGTTTGGTCTCATTTGCTCTCTCACATGAAGTCATATTCCTGCTAGTTTAGTCATGTTCACATTCAATTTGACTGTTTTTAGTGGCTTATATTTTATTAGTGTGAGCTCTTACTTTAGTGGTTCTGAAATGAATTATGTTTACATCATCATCATCAGTTCGTTGTTGTTGACAAAGCCTGTCAACAAATAAAATGATGGTCTCCAGTGTCAGTGCCCAATGTTTTCCAGCACTGGATACCTACAGAATGAGCTCCATGCAGCAGCAGCAGCAGCAGCACAGGGAGTGAAGCTGCTCTGCTCTGTCTGTGTCTCACGTCTGGCGTGAGGAGAGAAATCTACTAATCTTCAACAAGGCAGAAATGATTATCTTTGTAGATCTCTTTAGTCTTCCTGACACAAACAGACGAATAAATAACATCGGCATTTTCCCAGAACCAGAAACACAGCTAGAGAGAGAATAACTGAAAGAATCTGCTTTAATGAAGAAATTCCAGAAAGGGAAAGGGTTGAAGGACTGAAAGGTGGCTTTGATTCTCCCAGCAGACCAGAGGCAGCACACCCACACTGTACATCCAGATGGAGCAGGCTGCAGCCTCTGCAGTTTGACCTTGTGTGTTTGTCGAGACTCAAACTGCACTCACCTGCCAGAGTGTAATCCATATCAAACCCAAAACACTTGATCTTCTCCATGGCCAAGCTTCGGTTGACAAACACTCTGGGGAGAGGAGGGGGGAGAACAATGTGTGGTCAAAGCAATGCACAACAGGAGTGGAGTTCAAATGAAATGATGCACTTCTCAAACGTCTGATTCACACAGACCAATGTGACAGGCGGAACATTTTCTGGAAATGTTCAGAGCTACAGGAGAAAAGAAGAGAGCAGCAGTGACTCACAAACACGTCTGGAGGTCAGGTTTGGATGCATGGCCGGTTACCATACATGAAACTTAACAAGCACAACACCAACATACATGCAGTCCTACTGGTTATTTACAGTGATCAGTGCATCTGAAAGAAATCCTCTCAGGCCTGTCAGAAAGTTAGAACTGATGTCATTACACAAAAGGATGTTTGATATCTAAACTCAACCTTAAATTATTATTTGTGCTAGGCCCAGACAAGAACACCATCATCTCCGATCTGTGGATGTCATGTTACCACCATGTTTAGAAGAGCACCACACCAGCATTTTCCTCATACGCTGGCATTTTATTAGTTTATTAGGTACAGCTAGCTTAAACTAATGCATTCTAATACAACAGCCCTGCAATAATATAAATGGGTTAGAGCAGAGCAGGGGTGTCATGGGCTGAAGCGGCAACCTCTGAATGCAGAAGTGCCAAAAACTGTAAACCTCTTCTTGTCCACTTGAGGCTGGTTCCAGAAGTGAGTCAGTCTCCATAAGTCCCCATGTTCAAATGTCCATGACCATGTTTACAGCCTGGTACAAAAAACAGTTTTGGTCTCTCTTGCTAATTTCCCCGTTCATGACAACTGTACTGAGGGTGAATTTATATACAACTCACCTGTTCAAATGATATTAAGGCTTAAAATTATGCAGAATTAAGAGTGTGGACACTGATTGAGAGGTGGGTGCTGTTACAGATGTCTTGGTAGAGCACCCTGGCCTCAGGTCTGCTGACAATCCACATCTTTGAGTTTTCGATTAGCCCGGAAGCAGAGGAGGCAGTGCCACAGATTTTGTGCTTTAAAATGTGCTTTGGAAACCTACAGGTGACGTCACTGGTGTGCTGTCTATTCTTTATACGGTCACTGCATGGGCCACATCCAGCCCAATCTGATCTCAAGTGGCCTGGATCAAAAACAATTTCATAATAAACCATGAATAACAAAACTGATCTTTTAGTGACGAGTGCATTCTGAAAAAGTTAATGTACAGTTTTCTTTTTCTGACATGTCAGAACACAAAGACGAATATTTTCATTTTCTTTCTTTCTCCACTGAACAGATCAGTAATACCAGTGTGAAAACAGGTTGTATGCTTGACACTCCTGTGTTAGATTAGGATTGAACAATATGGTTGGACGGAATGAAGCCTCCACTCGACATTATAAGCTTTATCACAGGGCTGCTGAAGTAGATGAACATTAGCTTTAGCTGTCGAGGACATAATAAACTACAAATGGAGTATATCATCAAACAACACGCACGACCAAGCATTTGATTCCAGATCAGAGTATCTACAACAACTACACACTGTTTCCATGATGTTTTTCTCAAGTAATCAGAAGACAACACAGAGACTGACAGAACAGAGAACAGCTGGAATCAAAGAGTGTTTGGAGCTGTTGTTTGATAAATGGCTGAAATGACTGATTGCTTATTAAAATAGATATTTTTTCCTGTCAATTGATCCATAAATCAATTAACTGTTTTTTTTTGTGTGTGACAGTCCAGTTTTTAAAAACATATGGGGGTTACAAATCCAGCCCATACCTCCTGACCACTTCATGTGTGTGTTCTAATCCCTTTTTCAATCATCAGTTTCACACATGTTCAGTTGGTGACTCATCAACAGCACTGTGGGAGCAGCTCACCAAATGTACCCAAATGTTTGCTGAGCGACACCTTCCTGCTCCTCTCACGTGCAGAAATGCAGATTATGCATCCTATAATCTGGACTCTGCTCAGACTGCACACTGGCCTCGAGTCTCTATTCAGATGGCGTGTGATGAGGATTAAAAGGAAAGATGCGGGAACGGGTGAAATGCAACAGAAGGAGCTCACGCTAAGAAATCTGCCGCCTCCACAGGGAGAGCCCCGCCTCACAGTCAGTGTCAGTATGGATGGAGTTCCATGAGAGTTGGATGGAGGATCAATTCACATCACGGACATCAAAAAGTCATTTAGTCAGTAGTCGCAGTTTGTTTCAACAACAAAAGGTTGGCATACCTCATTGCAGGATGGTTTTGAGCCAGATCCCTTGGAAAGCTTTGTAAACGAGAATACATGACGTATTACCACTGAACTCATTTTGTCAGGGAGTAATCGACATTCTACTGAAACTCAGGATCCCAACAACACCAGTCATAAGACCTGCCTCCATCACCGGCTGCCTCTGTCACATGAAGGCCTCATACATACACACAACACAGAGGACATTTCAAAGCATGTTTCAGTCATATCATGGGCTCCGTTGTCTGGACAGTATGTGACTAATGGAGGTGAATTAAATGTTCCTGCTTTGTTCCCACTCACTGTTTTGATCCACCAATTTCAGAAAGAGTCAACTTTGATAATTGTGTCCTTTTATTTTGAAATAAATGGCAGCTAATCTTAGATTTAGTCTCTGTAGTTTTAGTCAATACAAAGTCAACACATTTTAGTCAGCGTGTTTGTCTTTCACGAAGGGTTTCTATTTAACAATAAAGAACACGTTTAAAACAGCTGATCATTTAGGCCAGATCTTCCTGCTGCTGCTCTCATCTATGCTAACATTGAATTCCTGTCTCGTCAACAGAAACAAAACATACATTTATCAGTTTAAGTTCAAAGATCGATTTGTAGCTTGTCATCCTCTGGCTTTTGTCAGAGGAAAAGGTTGACAAAGAGCAGCTTTCATCATAGTTTATTAACACTGTATGAGGAACACATGCTCTGTACATTTGACCTGAAGTTGCTTTTAAGGTGGTGATTGAGCTCCACAGTTTTTTGTTGACCTGGGAAGTGTCGAGTTCAGCTTTTAAGACAAACTGGATAAGCGGTCCTAAAAGTGTTAAATATATTTGTATATATGTCAATAAAATGTTGTAGCACACATGATTTGACTCCTTTAGATCTCCTTAAGAATAAATGGGAGACATTGTTCACGGTCTGCACTGGTCCAAAGCTTTATAGACTTTCAAAGATCAATTCCGACATAGATCCCACACGTGATCGATGCAGACAGGCTCCAGCTACTCTGTTGCACATGTTTTGGACATGCCCAGAGCTGTACACATTTTGACAATCTACATTTGAGACCTTTATGGAGGTATTAGGAAGAGCAGTACGACCGTCTCCTCTCCTTGCACTGTTTGGGGTGACCCCGGAGGATGCCCGGGGTGGATAGATGGTGTGAAATCAACATGTTGACCTTCTGCACTCTCCGGGCCAGGAGATTAATATTGTTTAGATGGAAAGATCCTATTCTGCCGATGTATAGTCATTGGATCAGGGAAGTCATGTGCCATTTTAAATAAGGTTAGAAATGCTGTCAGGGGAGCAACTAAGAAATTTTACAGAATTTGGCGACCTTTGTTGAAGATATGGATACAGACAGCATTACAATGTAACTATTCTATCCGTTATTTTATTTCTCTTGCTCTTTTTTTTTAATGTTGGTCTGGCTGTACAATGTGTAATATGTATGTTCTCTGTCAGGTGCTGGGTGGGGGATGTTGTATTTGTTCTTTTAGTCTTATTATGTTTGTTTGTATGCTTATTTTTAAAAAAACTGTAATCGTAAACTGGCAAATTTGGACTTAAATTAGGAACTACTTCATAAAAGAAGAAGTCAACAAGATGTTTGACCACAGATTTGATGTCAGGTTCTTGACATGTTTTGAAATGTGTCCAGCCTACTCGCAGGCTCAAGAGGCTACAGATACTTTCCCCATGAGACACTGGACCAAACCAGAGCCGCTGAGTCATCAGTATGTAGCAGTAACATGTTTTTGTAACACAGAAATCAATTGTGATTACTCAGGACAGAGTTAAGCACTCTATCAGTTTCAGTCTCACACTGACTTCCGCTTCTGTTTCCTCTTGCAGTGCAGAAGCACACAGCTGACTGCAATGAGAGCAGAGCTGCATGTTGGCATGTCAAGCCCGCTCGCCCCCCCAAAGGACATTATTATTACTGTTATTACAAAAAGCATCCAAACTCTTTTCTTCACTGATGATGGAGCTGGTTAAATTCAGTTCATTCATGTCAGGATCAGGGCTGCTTCATGTTTAACATGTGAACAGTGCTACCTGCTGCAGTCTGACAAACACGTACCTGTGGTGAGCTTCACGTCGATACTTCTTCATGGCCACGCCGTCCATGTTGGCTGGTAAGTCAGCATAGTTCTGCAGACGGTCACTCCATGATGTCGTCATCTTTAAACATTAAAACCGTTTCTGGGAAGAGAAGAGCCGCCTGTCACAACCAGAACCACACACATTGACACCAACCAACACATGGAAAGCACGACTTTCTGCATTCAACACAGCAGGAAAAACTGATTTCAGTGGTTTGTCCTTTTCATCTAAATCTGAGTTAACAGTTTGGTGATTCCTGGATCCTTTTGGTGAGTCTTGCGTTGTTTCTGTTGAGGTCAAAATGAGGTAAAATGACTGCTTTTGTCAGGAGTCTGGTTTGCTGTGGTGCCCATTTGTTGCGGTTCAAGATGCTGTGCTCAATTCACAGTGATCTTCATACCCATCACCTTTGAGTACAAACAATCACTTCATTTACACATTATATATTTTGGTCTAGGGCGGCAAAGCGGTGCAGTGGTTAGCACTGTCACCCTCACAGCGAGAAAGTGTCTGTTTTGAACCTCTGCGGTTTGCGTGTTCCTCTCTGTTCCACTCCGGCTTCCTACCACAGCCTGCATGCAAAGTTCACTGGTGACTCTAAATTGTCTGTATGTGTGTATGTGAGAGAGCGCGTTTGTCTCTATGACTTGGCGACTTGTCCAGGGTGTACCCTGCCACTTGCCCAAAGTCAGCTGGGATAGACTCCAGCAGCACTGTGACCGTGATAAGCAGTCATAAAAGGTGGATGTATATTTTAAAGGTCTAAAGGTGGTGCGGGTCCAGTGTGGGTAGCAGCTGAGGTTCCTTGTCTCCCTATTGGTCAGTTCTGCTTATCAAACCTCTGTCACGGCGTGGGAGGGGCGGGGCATAAAGTGATTGATGTCTGATTGAATCAATCACTTCAACTGATTTACTTCATTTTAAACTGAATTATTAGAAACTCAAAACCAATGTCACACACACACAGAGACGCACGCACGCACACACACGCACGCACACGCGCGCGCGCACACGCACACACACACACACACACACTTGGCATGACGTGAATGTTTCTGGTAAACAAGAGCACCAGCAGCAGCAGCATCGAGGCTAGGCTAAAGTTAGCTCGGTGTCCTGCAGAGGTAGTGTAACTTCAGATGCTAACAATAGCCACAGCTCCCTCCACCGCCTCTCATCAGCTCACTGAGACGACAGACAGACTTTTCCTTCGGCCAGTCGCAGTTCACTGACCCGCTAACTAAAGTTAGCAGAACTTTATGAACGTTTAAACGGCGCGTTGTGGAGCCGTGTGGTCTGCTGGCAGTCTGCGTTAACACATATTTAACAACTGTCTGATAAACTACAGACAAACACAACAACAACAACACTCACCCTGCACGACGTCTGCTGCTGCTGCTGCTGCTGCTGGCGCTTCTTCTTCTTCTTTGAGGAAGTTGGAATCCTTAAAGTGACACTACTGCCCCCCTCTGGACACAGTCTTCTTTACAGTCTGCGAAGTCGTGGAATTATTCCATCATTAGTTCTCATACTAAAATACCAAACAGCCATTTTCTCCTCCACGTTCTCGTGCACTGCGTATGTTCTGCATGTCACCAGAATGTACTTCACTGTCTCTGTTACATGACACTGATCTCAGTGAACTGCTGATGTTCATGTCCCAAATGAAACCTGTTCTGTTGGATGTGCTGTCTGACTCAGTCTGCTGCTCATGAGATTCAGAGAACATGAATCTCATGATAATACTGTTGTGTGGTCTCCAAAGAGACCACACAACAGTATTATTCAACATTTCTTGTACGCCATCACAGGTGACGTTTCAAAATCTTGACATTGATAAGAGAAGACACAGTAAGAATGGCTCCCACTAATGTACACTCTTCATTATTCATTCAATGATCTAATTCTTATTTTCATCTGATCTAGTTTATGCAGCTTATGTTCCCGCCGGAGTGCTGACGACAGCCTTTTCATTTTGATTTGATTCTCTGTGTCCCAGCAGTAACATCCACCCTGAACAGCTGCTGCTCATTAGTTTTCATTCTTGTTGTTCCTTTTTATTAGATTTTTTATACTTGTGTCATATTTATCCCATTGTGTGTGTTGGAGTGTGTATAGATGTTTCCTATGTGCAACAAAGGAAAAGCAGACACTGTCCACACAGAACTTCCAAAGCTCATAACTTTTTATTGGGGAACTTTTCAACCTGTAAGGTTTTCGTCAGAAAACTGATTGGTTTTGGTTTGTTGTGTGTGATTAAGTTTATATATACACAGTATACAGTACAAACTTAGAATGTTATCTGTGAGACTCAATGCTGGAATAAAACGTGCTACATAAAAAAGTCTTTTATTTTACAAAATGTGACAGAAAAATATAATTTTATTCAGCAGATATATAAGAGCATATATACAGAGTGTAGCACCGAGTGCTGATCACTGTTCAGTTCTGCATATGTGGAAAAGTGCTCGACTGACACCAGAGTCAGTCATTCCCTTTGTATACACACACTAACAGTGTGCTTTCAGAATAAAACACACTCATGACCATTTTTTCAGATGTTCTAATTTAAATGTCTTTGCACAGTATATAACCAGATCTGAGGTGTGCATTATCTGACATGAATGAATGAAAGAATGATGAGTCTATCGTTGAGCACGCTGAAGAGATATTTGAAGTAAAAGAGACAGCAGAGCTTTGATTAAGTTCACCTAAATATTCTCTACTCAAAGGCTACATAAGGCTACACATTATGGCACTATGGCATCAGAAAACATGTCAGATGACACCAATGTGGCAGGTGACTGAAGTTTAATGATCATCAGCAGGGAGCACGAAGCTGATTATTTCCTAAAGAAACAATGATCCTGTGTGAGCAGATCTGGGGCGATGTACAAACACACTGCTGATTGAAATCATCAACTTTATAAACAAAGCTTCAGCACGACTGGAGTCTTTTTCATAACATTCTGCACGCAGTCAATGTTGGCTAGAAATGTAGACACATTTACTACCACCATAGTCCGATATTACATATGAATATGAGTTAAGGAAGACATGCAGATTCATTCGCAACCGTGTTCAGTCAAACTGTGATCTGCCTTATTGCACAGACTGGATGGTAGCTGGTGGACTTCTGTTTGCACGCTGGCTGACTGAAGGCAGGTCACAAATGAAATGAAGCAACATTCAGGAGAACATAGTGTCAGCCCCTTCGGCTACATGGAGTACTGTAAAGTTTGAGTAAAGAACCGTGCAGGTAAACGAAAACGAGGAGTGGAGCTTGGCTAAAAATATTGATTGGACAAAGTAGCTTTCAATCTTTGGAAATTATTAAAATATAGTCTTCAGGCCTATCATGCTCGCACACACTCTCACATACAGTACACACTCTCACACACACACAGGTGTTAAGTCAAACTTACACATGTAGAAACAGACCAAACCCCTGAGCACCAGAAGGTATAATGTTGCATCAGTGACTGCTGCAGAGCTGAGATATGAAAAGACATAATTATGGATTAGCTGAGAGGCTGTGGCTCTGTATCCACATCTGTGAGTCCATCTCGGTTTTCATCAACGACTGCATCATTCATATGGCTGCTGTGATCACATGAGTCCTCCCTTTGCCCTGTCCCATCTTCTTCTGTCTCTTCCTCTCGTTCTAAAAAGCTGTGCTGATCCCATAATTCCTGGCCGTCGCACACTTCGATTCCAGAATCCCCCGTGAAACGCCGGTACCTGCCCGGCGTCAAGTCCTTGTTGGGGTTGTAAGCGCTGTGAAGGTGGCTCTGTGTGACCTCTGGTGGAGTGGGGAGTGCTACTTCAGCATCACAAGGGACGGAGATAACCGAGTGGGGGCAAGGAGATTCCTCAGGTGGGTCTGTGGGTGGAGGTACTGACTGAAGAGGGGTGTAGGGAGGAGGAGGTGTAGCTGGGCGGTCGACTACCTCTTCATAGGCTGGTAGCAAGTAGGCGGGCAAGAATCCTGAAGGATAACACAGCAAATATTAAACATGTCTGTCCTGAAAATATTTAACATGTAAAGAAATATGAAGAAGTCCTCAACGTGAATAAAGTAATGTGTGTGCCTCGCTTGTGTGCAGCACGTCGAGATCAAACAGTTCAATGATGCAGAGAAAATGTTTTTAAAGACTAAAGGTGGACTCATATGAACTGAAGAGGAACACTTCATTAGATAACAACATGTTGGCAGTTTTAGAAATGATTACATCGATCTTTGTTTAATACATTTTGACTTTTGGACTTTACAGTGCTGTGTACTTTGTCCTACATCAGCGAGACCAAATACAGTGCTGTTATCTTAAAAACAGATGTGATAGCTAAATCTGTTCATGGATAAAGATATAGCAGATATCTTAGTCACTAACAATAGTTTGGGAAACTCTGACGGTAGCTTTGACAGTACTTGTCTGGGACTAGACATCGTCTCCATTGCAGGTCGTTGCTAAGGCTCAGACTACTTGCTGGAGTTGTAAACTGGGTTCCACATGGGTTACATATGGGAGTGTACTGCTGTGACTCTGTGTGTTTTCCAAGTATCAGTCAGATCCTATATATCTCCATGGAAACTGAGATTAAAACAGAAAGTAAAATATGTATTTTTATTATTATTTTGAGAGCAAATTAGCCCAAAAGTTTTTGGATTACATATTTTATTCAAGTTGGTAATTGTTGTATAATCACAATATTACATTCCTGTGGTCGGGCTAGTAACCTGCTGTCAGGGTCCATGGAGTCATTCAGTTAGGACTTAATTATGAATTGTTTTTTTTGTTTTTTTACTAACGTTAACTAAAACAGCAGCACAGATATTCCCTCAGTTGACTGGTGTGTGTGTGTGTGTGTGTGTGTGTGTGTGTGTAATGATGGTTTTTAAAATGTCCTACTACAGCTGATTAAACAAGCAAACTGATCAATGAGTGGACATTAATCCAGATTAATTATGCTCAAACAACATGTGTAAAGTGAAAAGCGCTCACTCGTAGTGATCAAACACCTCTGCAGTGTCACCGAGCTCTGTGGAGCAGCAGGTAGCTGTTCAATGTGCACTAAGGGCAGATTTAAAATGTCTTGGACATCAGAGCAATCAGTGTTGGCCAATCCTCAATCTCAAGGCGGCAAATTCAAGTTCTACTTCTCCGCAGCTCAGTGGATGGTAGCTCAACTTTACAACTCACAACTCAGAAAGCTAAAAGTCTCTGATTGAGCATGATGATGTGTGGCTGCTGACATGTCTGAGATAGAGCCTGACTATGTGTGGAATGTGTAGAGGCAGCAGCTACTTACTGAGATAGAGGGGGAGCTGAGAGTTGTTGTGGGCCTCTCTGTAGGCGATGAGGTTGATCTCGTTCTGCCGGCGCTGCTGCTGGAAGCGCTGCTTGGAGCGCCAGTGCTGGCATACACAGCAGCATGTCAGGATAATGATCAGAGTCCACACCAACCAGAACCCTGCAGGGAGCCAACATACCAACACTTAATACATGCCCAGACAAATGTTACACTGCACAAAGTTTGTCAAGATCTGCCTCAGTAATCAGTATCAGACTAGATGATACATTTTGGTCTGCTGAGTCCAATCTTCTCACATGCATCACAACACTGTGTAACCTTTCTCTCATAAACTAGCAGATTTTACCTCCTGTTGATCCACACTGACCTGTGATCAGGTGAATGGTGTCTCTGTCATTCGTACGTCTGTTCTCACACTGTGTAACTTTGGGCTCTGGTTTTCCCTCTGATGGCTGCTCTGCCTCAACTCTCTGTGATTTACAGAGTTTCCTGATGGACAGTGAAGTAAACTGCTACAACTGTAGCTGCTGTTAGCTCATGTTAGCTCAGTTTGTTAGCTGCTGTTAGCTAATGTTAGCTGGACTGTGAGCTCAGAGCACAATGCAACAGGGCTCAGCAGCCTTGATGGACATAATGACAGAGGAGAAGAGCCTGAAGAGGACATTGATGGTGATGAAGCTTCGTTCATTCTAGAGCTCACTCGACCAACACTGTGCTCATTCTCCTGTGAGCTGGGGTTGAATGGTGTGTATGAATATTGTATGCCCTTTTTAATGATTATTAAAGCAGTGTGGGGATTTCCTGGCATCTAGTGGTGTAGTTGCCGATTGCAGTGCCCATGCCTCATCTTCTCCTTTCTAGCACCAAAGAGAAACTGTGGCAGCCTATCTAGATGCAGAGTTTAGTTTGTCTGTTCTGGGCCACCGTGGAAACATGGTGGTTCAACATAGCGGATATGCAGTGTCTGTAGATATAGAAGTCTCATTCTCTTAACCATGAACATGAATGAAAACAGAGTAATGAAGATTATATTCTGTAAAGAGAACCGCCTGAATCTGACACACCTGACCTTTAAGTCTTCTTCTGGTTTAAGGCCCTCGGGTTCGGCTGCACTGTCACTGGTTGCCTTTCCTGTTCTTTGTATCAGAAACCAGGACATACCGTGCACAGATCACCCTTAAAGGCTCAGAGTTCTTTTTTCAAACTGCACATGGATTCCTCTCTAACATGGAAGACAGCCAAGCAGCATCACAAACAGTACACAAGCACAGACTGTGAGTGACAGAATCGACACAGGGCCCGGCTCCACTCGCCTGACTGGTCCAATTCCTGTCTTTATCAAACATCAGCTCCCATTCAGGCCCCTCCCTGTTTTGCATTCCAGACTTCCTTATTTTAGATGAGCTAGTGTAGCATTATTACAGACAAATCCATGTGCTTATAGTTTAGTGTGTCGTGTCATTTAATAAGCGGCATGAACACACTCGATGCACCGATCCGATATTAGAATTGGTATCAGTCCCAATATTGAAGAAAATTCTAGATCAGGTATCTGTGGCGATGGGCGCTGTGAGTGCCGTCATACACAAGAAACACGTTGTGCGGAAGCCCACATTGTTTTCAAAATGGAGCGAGTGAAAGGATCGGCTATATGAAACTTTTTCAAACTACCTCAGCCAACAAACTCGACGGCTTCCTGCAAGACCTGCACAGTAAATGTTCTGAGGAGCGGTGGTAAAATTTATAACAAAAAGTTATAAAAGTTATAACACAACCAACTTAATCAAGCACCTGCAGAAACTTCACGGCATAGAGCACACAGAGTTCCCTGAACTGAGTTACTGAGTAACTGGTATGAAGCAGCTAACTTTGAAGGAGATGAAGGAAAGAGGTGAAATTTCCACTTTTGTACTAAACTAAACCATGTCAAAGAACTGATTTTTAAAAACAGTTTATTTTGAGTGTCTATCAACCTTGTGAAGCTATTGTTGTTTTTAAAGATTGTTATATTGGTGCACAGTTATTAAATAAATAAGTCATTCAGCGCATTTATATCTGTTTGTTTTGCAAAAATAGGAAAGAAATGTTTCAAGTCTGATGTTGCCTTGCACAAAAGAATGATCCCAGTCTTTTCCACACAATGAGACATACCGTTTGTTACCATAATTCCTTGCCTTTTTTCTGTATCGGATCTGTATTGGCCAATACTAAACCTCAGATATCAGTATTGGAGGCGAAAAAAGCGGATCGCTGCATCCCGACTCAGAATGTGGAAGGAAGAAGTGGGGAACTCACACCACAGTTCATAATAGTAGCTGCAGCACTGCGTCTCTCCGCAGCAGTGACCCGACTCGCAGATGTAGCTCTGGTTGTTTACTCCCTGGCACAGCAGCTTGGCCTGTAAATACACAAACACGCCACACTGTCACACACACCAGCACATGCAGCATTCTGACAGAGTGACATTTAAAAAATAAACTACTAACCCCAACACTTTCATGCATCGCATGCACATTAGAAAGCAGTCAGCTGAAGCTTTCTGTAAACCTCCTACTGAACACCTTATTTAAGCATAATACCCATATTATTGTTGATTGTTGAAGTATTACCTTACACTCATTAAGTTCTTACTTTGTAATGTGCTTTTCAGCACAATTGTAAGTTAAGTTTTAAACTCCACTGTAAGATGATCAGAGCATAAAAACCTGTGATGAGTACACCAGTTCCATTAAAGGGGTTAAATGTTGATGAGGATCTTCTTGGCTCTAATGTCTTTGCTGCCTCTCCCACTGAAGAAAACAAACTTGTGGTGTGGACCTGACCGAGCAGAGCCTCAGCCTGGAATCAGATATCATGTAGCCCGAGTAAACACTGCTGCATCACTCTGACCTCACTGGATCACAGGCAGACACTACTGTAGGTGTCATATGAAACTACCATTAGCTGCACTCACATTCTGCAGGCAAAGACTAATTCTGGTTTACAAGCTGGAATGATCAGATTCCAGCGGGTTTTCAGATTTGTAGATAGTGCTTACAGAGCTACTTCCATCTGACTGCACGGACTGGACATGGATAATGCAATCATAGGCAATGAATGGACTCACCACATTGATAAAGCTAATACTGATTTACCATATTCAATGACCTGATTAGGAAGGTCTGCTTTATATAACCAGTGTAGAAATAACACAATCAGACTATTACTAGCAGCAACAACACTGCAGTCAGCTATCAGGACAGTTAAAGGGTGCAAGTAACGAGTTAAACACGTTTATTCAGTGCTGCCCTTTGTGTGTGAAAGGTGCCACCATGTATCTGAGTTTAAATCTTCATCATGTTTCGACAACCATCTGTCAAACACAGTTCCAGATACACACTACACCAAAGAGTATGACAGTCCTAGCTTGAACTACGTGAGGATAACAGCTCCTCCACGGTGTCACTTGGTGCTGTTGCCCATCCCGGCTAACGTTACCTAAGTTAGCCTGGTCTAACCTGCTATTGTAACAGCCGTGCTAACTTTAGTGCCCATGTTTGTGACTGTTGCGGCGAACACGGAAACTGGCCTAACGTTACCAGGAAGAGAGCTTTTAAAAACCAACAATCAACCAGCAAGCTCGTAGTCAACAGCCGACGAGTGCATAAACTTTTAAACCAGTCCGAACCGGGCCAATGCGTCCTGGCTAACAGGCTAGCCGAGTAAAATGTAGTTAGCTGACTATCGTTAGCTGGCAAACTGTTAAAGAACGTTGTGGTAACCTGCTGTTAACGTTCACGTTACCTCTGCGACTGTGGCCGCCGTCGCTGGATTTTCTTGTCCAATATTGATCTTTAGTGACCCCATTGTCAAAAATGTTAGACACTATTATTTCTTCACTTCTGAACTGTTCATTAACTGTCGCATTGTTAACTAAACGTCCCGAGGCCTCGGCGGCTCACCAAAACAAAACAAGTCGAGCTTAACTTCAACAATTGTTCCCACAGATCACTCCTAGCCCGCTGCTATTGGTCCACTCATGAATGTGTCGTTTCTCGAACAGCGATTGGCTCTTTCTGTTGTCAGTCAAAAATGGTGCTGCGTTGACGTATGTACTGCTGTCGATTGGACCACAGAGGTGGTGATCGTTTCAGAGGAATGCAGTGGAGATATCATTTCTAACAACAGCAACAAAATTATCATAATCACGTTTTAGTTTAACTGGTCATCAAATTAACCAGTGGACTTGTCATGGGGAGTATTTCTTCTGTGTAAGAACATTTATACATATTTTTCATATAATATTTGATATTTTGTATTGTTATACAAATTTATTATACAATTTATCATTTTAGCCCATCATTTTATTGTATTTTTTTTTACTCACTTATTAACTTATTAGCTTATTTTTATCCTTTATGTGCAATTCTGTTACTCAATTAGTGACGTTAATGCTGAGCTGATGGTTCCTCTTGTCCAACACATTTTAAAAAATAGTATTGTTAACCCTGTGTTAACCTGCACATGAAAAAAATAAAGCTTAAAACTTTTAACTAAAGCAGTAACCTGAGTGACAGGGAAAATGAAGCATTAGTAAAAACACTACACTCAAAAATGAATATTGACTTTAATATTGACTTCATTTTGTATTAAGTTATTTCAACTCAATGCTGTGTAATTGAACCCCTAACATAACATTTTTGAGTTGGAATAACTTAATACAATTATGTGGAACCTGACTAAATCCATTTAATTAACGTCAGCATTTCATTTTTTAAGTGTAATACCACCCCTGTAAAAAGTCTGTTGTTTTAAAATGCCCCCTATCACTCTTCTACTGTCTGATCTCATTAGATGATCGGGACTCATGCATTAAAGTAAAAGCAGGTTTTACTGTTGGAGGTGGTTGACGAGCTCATTTGGAACTATTTTGTTGAGGACTGCAACTTATAATTATTTTCATTATGGATTCATCTGCTGATTATTTTCTCCATTAATTGGTTGTTTGGTTTGTAAAATTATTTAGAATGTCGGGAAATTCCATCACAATTCGATCAAATGAACATCTTCACAATGTTTGTTTTGTTCTAAACCTCAACTTAAATACATTCAAATGAATCAAATTATATCCGCTTGCCCAGCTCTGGTTCTGGCATGACACCGGCTCCACTCCACTCACAGCCTCAGCTATGAAAACTTCCTCTTCCTGGAGGTCCAAAACACCTGTGGTACAAACACTCCCCTGGTCTGAGCTCACAGTCTGGATAGCCCAGCTAATAAACCATGCTAACATGAGCTAACAGCAGCTACAGTTGGCAGCAGTTTACTTCACTGTCCATCAGGAAACTCACAGAGAGTTGTGGCAGAGCAGCCGGAGGACATCAAAGGGAAAACCAGAAAACACAACATAAAATATCATCCAGTTTCACCAAAATCAGTCAAATAGTTGGTGGTGTGTGACTTAGTACTATAACGGATCAGATATTTCTCACAGGTGATCATACTCCACCCAGTTAAGTTACCCAAACAAAAGCGCTCTGCCCAAAGTTACCCAAACAAAAGCGCTACAAAATGCTACATGTTGGAGTATTTTTTGGGGGCTAGATCAGTCCACAGAGACCTGGAGGGTGGCCAGTTCAAGTCCAGCATGGACCAAAATATGGAAGGAGGACTGGTAGCTGGAGAGGTGCCAGTTCACCTCCTGGACACTGCAGAAGTGCCCTTGAGCAAGGCACTGAACCCCCCAACTGCTCGCAGGGCACTCCTCAGGGGGGCTACCCATCACTCCACTATATCTCTCCACATTGCATGTCTATGAGCCCTTGTGCATGTAAAATAATAAATAACTGAGTGAAAAAAAGAAATTCCCCGTTAAGGGATTAATAAAGTATCTCTCTTACAGTGCGAGGACAGATGAATGATGAATGTTATTCATGGTCGTGGTAGAAAAGTTACACAATGTTGCTTTAAAATTTTGTGAATGAACTAAATGATGACTAATGGCATCAGCTGTACTGTTTTAAAAAAATAAATTGTAGGGTAGTTTAAAGCTCCTGTGTGTATGATTTCAGGGAATATATTGGTGGAATATAATAAAAGTCAGTGTCAGTCAAGTGTGTTTTAATTTGTGTAGCCACACCTGAACATAAGAGTCATTTTGTTTTTGTGACTTTAGACTAAGCCTTTTAAATCTACAGAGGGAGCGGGTCCTCTTCCACAGAGTCAGCCATGTTTTATTGCCATGTTTCTACAGTAGCCCAGAACAAACAAACCAAACACTAGCTCTAGATAGGGCCTTTCATGTTTCCGTGCCCACTTCTCTTACTAGCCAGGTTCTTTTACTAGCTTGGTATGCCACTAAATGCTACACACTGGACCTTTAACTTACAACAAAACATCATATTTTATGAACTCTTCACATGATTTGTGTGTAAAAATATGAATTTGTAAAATAGTTAAAGCTGCTAGATCAATGTAGTGAAGTATAAGTAGAAAGTGGTATGAGTGGTATGAAAAAAAGTTTTTTTTCTTGGTTATTTTCTGTGTGTGTGACAGAGGAGAGGAACACACAGCTGGATGTGCCTCACTAGTCCTCGGGTGGTGTGCCCTCTTACTTGCCTGTAAGTGCACCATGGTGTATGGAGGAATTCTGAGCACATCTGTTTCAGCTGCCTCAAGCCTCAATTCACACTGCCACGACCCTGGAGAAAAAGAAGTTATCCCCTGGTAATTTTCCTAAATCTTTCTAATTTAAAAGAAATGGGACAAAGAAACTGTCATACAGTAGGTCTACATGTAGCAACATATTCGAATTTCTCATCGTATCAGACTTAGTTCAGACTTGTAAACACTCTAACCTGTGTGCCATTCCTCTCATTCGCTGTGCTTTTTCTGTCCTTAGATGTAATGTGTAATTAGTTTGTAGTATCTTGATTAACACTTTTATTTTAGGAGTATGTACTGTGTAAACACATGATGAATTTAAAGAAAATAATTATTACTATTACAACCCATGGTCCCTCTACAGGATGGAGCCACGTTCATTTCAGTTTATTTTGTCCTTTTTTTCTGCAGATGTTACAAAAAAGATTTAAATCTTCTTTGTAACATTTGCAGAAAAAAAGGACAGTAAATGCTGTATGATGATCCTGGTGTCAAGGTAAGTTCCTCTCTCTTCCTCTTTCCCTCCACCTCTCTCGGTTCTCCTCTCCTCAGTGCCCTTTGAACCTTTCAGCCCAGTTTGAGGGAACAAAAGCAAACAAATCACATTGTCCTTTCAGGAATTTTGGCTTGTTCGCTGCCTTTCATGACCTCTTCTTTAGGCACCTCTATGCCTCTCCTCATTCAGGGTCCCCAAGAAAGTCAATGGTTCCTTACATCCCAGTTTGACAAGTCAGGAGGATACACGCTAATCCCCTTAATCTGGCCTTTCTCCCGCGCGCAGCCACAGGGAGAGAGGGACCACAGAGAGTAATCCTGTCAGAGAAACAATAGGATTAAGGGCCCAACCCGTGAGTGACAATCAGGTATCCACTGACTGATCTGCAAAGCAGGAGCCCCGGCCACTCTCTCTTCAATGTGACTTTATTTTTGTTTGGCGGGCCCAAGAGGGATGGGGGTGAGGTAAGGGAGGGACGGGTGGGTTGTGACGGGAGGAAGGATATTTCTTTGAGGGGCTGCTGGAGGTCTGACAGGCCTGTGGTCCTCTAAGCACCAGGGACCCAGGAATGACTGACAGATGAGGGAGTAGAGCTGGGAGGGTTTGGTGTGGGAGGCTGGGAAATTTGTATCTGGGGGGTATGGGCTGGGGGGGTGGCATACATACAGCTGATTTCAATTCATATTTTCTAGGGATGCTTTAGTGAGTATTCTTGATGGGACAGGGACACACGGCCCTGACTGCAGTTTTTTTTTTTTTTAAATTGTGGCACTGGTTACATGGTAAAAACATGACCTTTTTACATAATACACAGTCATTTGACTGTTAAAATAAAAAACATAAATAAATAAATAAAACTACAGATAAGCACATTTTTACACCTCACAAATGTCTGGTTTCATTAGCTCACTGCAGTTTTTACTAAATGTTACTCAAACAGGAAACAGGAAGCATTTGTTGGTGACAATTTGGTGGTGGTCTAATGCTCATTTTGGTGCTCTTTCATGTCAGAATGTCAGGATCACATGAAAACACCTATTTCACATTGGAACATGTGCATTTCAAAACAGGACAAATATAATAGAAAGTGAAATATTCACATATTCAGGCAAACATACGAGAGTGAAACTTACATGACACAAACTCACAGTGTCAAATCATTTCACATTTGCACACATACGTATTTGTGTTTATATGTGCTTTCTGTTAGGAGTTTTCTCACACCATTATTCTCGATTGATATTCAATGATCTCAACGGCAAAAAGTGTTAAAACATATAACACCTTTTAAACAGAGTTTACAATGTGCTTAACATAAAAGCACAGACAGACAGACAGACAGACAGACAGACAGACAGACAGACAGACAGACAGACACTGAAGTCAAGCAAAGAGAAGAGAAAATAAAGGTTTGAGAACATAGACAGGGACAGGCATTATATTATATCTTTCATTGTCTTCCCTGGCCCTGTTATCGTACTAAATAAATAAAGTTTACTGAAGTTTTTAAAAACATAAAAGCAAGTCTAGTAAAGTATTAAAGGTTTCAAGAAGTGATTTAAAAGAAGTCAATGATTCTTACGTCTTTATCTCACTTTGTCTCCTCAGTCCTGAAGGCAAACGCACCTTTAGATTTAAGTCCCGACTTTGGAACAGTTAGAATGGCCTCCACCCGAACATATAAGGCTGCAGAATGGCTCATAAGAGGTCAACATGTCTGCTATATAGCTTGAACCCAGATGTACTTTATAGGTGATCAGTAAGAATGTATACAACCCATGCAAACATAAAAACACTGATATCAGTGGTACTGAGTGAATCCATGCCTATTCCTTTCAAAAGCTGTGACCTAGATGTGAACTTCACCTTATAAACACCAGATGGCCCCATTGGTGCAGATATGTTGCCAGCAGGACTTTCACAGTCAGAGAGCCTCTGTAGTCAAAGTGCAGGAGCTCAGGTCAGAGAAGACAGACTGCTCAGTGCACCAACACTTTGAACATAGTCATCTGTCCAAGCAGAAACCACACAAACCTCAAGCAGTGAGGTGCTTCTGATATCCAATCCTCTGTCTCAGCTGCTGCAGCTACAGGAGCCAGGCCTCAGAGCTGAAGGAAACAAGCCTCACATCCAGTGAAAAGAGGAGCAGTCCGCTCCATTCAGCTCCAGTGAACTTGGCCAAAGAAAACAGCGGTCGATTCTTCGCATCTCCTCATGTTACGGTGATGGTCTTGTTAAGTGCTGGGGGTAAATTACAGGTTAGCCATTGTGTGAAAGGGAATGAGTCACAGGATAGTGGATTTCCATGTGTGACAGGTGCCTGAAGTGGTTACTCTGTTTGTTTAGGATGTAGCTGCAGCAGCCCTCTAAACTGATACTGTGAAGATTCCCACTGAAGGCTCACCCCCAGAGGTGAGGGTTAACCAAGTGGTGAACCAAAGTCTGGGGAGACAGTAACTCTCCTGAATCCTTTAAATTATTATTATTATTTTAGCTGGACAGAAAAACATGTGCATTATGTATGGAGCTGGAGTGTTGAGTGCAGGTGTAGCTGTTTCCACCTGCTTTCAATTTAACGCTACACTAGGCTAAGCACATCCAATTAAAGACCCACCAATATCCATTTGACTTTGACTGATCTACATGCACTAACATCATTATCACCTGGAACTAAATCTCGTCAAGGTTCAAGGTTCAGTTTTGTTCATTCTACATGACAGGGATGTACAACACAATGCAAGCTGTAATTCCTTCATGCTACACGCTAAAACCAAAATAAACTGTTTATGTTAGGGTATGTCTCACAGCTTGGGGAAAGAAGCTGCTCTGTAAATGGACTTGTATTTGTATTTTTACATGATTTGTATTACCAACCACTCAAAGTACTTTTACAACACTATCACAGTCAACCATACACTGTAATCAGGATTCTTCTGAAATCTGAGGTGGACAGTGGCCGGTCGTCCGGAAGTGGAGAAGACTCGATTGCTGACCAAGGAGATCAAAGGGGCTTAAAATGTGTTTAACTCATCGCCATCAGTGTATGAATGTGTGTGATTGGGTGAATGAGATATGTAGTGTAAAAGAGCTTTAAGTGGTCAGAAGACTAGAAAGGCGATATATATAAGTCCAGTCCATTTAGCGTGTATGACACTTTACTCGATGTTCTGTTTAGACGTCTGCACAAACAGCATACAGCAGCTGCACATTTAGCTCAGCCTAACCACTGCTGGGAAGTGGTTGATGACTGCTGCCTCCGTGAGTGACAAACTGGAAGCTTTTGAAAGCATTCATTCATTGGACAATCTGTACATCTCAATGTGTCCTTCTCTTTAACTTAGTCCTCTAGTTATGTCACAGTTTAATATAAAATCAATAACAGTACCAAATGGTGTTGGGTCACCATAACATTTATCCCTTTGGGGGTTGTTAGTTAAGTATCCATCTACATTTTAAAGACAGTTATTTGTGCTTGTAACTAGGGGTTTTGATGGACTATCCTCCAAGAAGAATGACTGTTAGTCATTTAAACAAGTCCTAAGACAGATGTAATAATGGCAAAAGCAAAACAGAAATTCAGAAGTTATACAAGTCCACACAGGAAGGAGGTCAATGTGGATGGAGGGTGCAAAATGCTGCTTGCTTCCTCCTTCCAACAGTCAGTCCCATAACCACGACTGTCCCCTAACCCTAAGTGTCTATTATTGTAACCATGATGACGAAGATCCCCTAAAACTTAACAAAGTACTTATTTTAACCCAAACCATGATCTTTCCTCAAACCTACTGTGTTTGTGTCTAAACCTCACCAAACTGTAACCATAGCGCTGTCTCGTCATAAAACTGATTTATGCGTAACAGCTTTGGAAGGCACAGACAGATGATGTTGCCCTGCTGATGGACATGTCAGATCAGAAAACACTGGACGACATGGACCAACAATGTTTTTTTGTACTCTAATTTAGAAGACTTGTTGGGTATGGCTAGACATGAAACATGTGCTGATACAACCTTTTTTAGCCTTGTATAGTATGTTGTTGATGATGCAAACAACAAGCCAGGCTGCTCTTTTCTGTACGGTGGAAAAGATGTCCCATGTCTACCCCTTCTTTTTCTAATCTTTTGAGGATGTGCTGTTTTATACATTTTTAGTAAAGGTGATTATGTTCATGTTGGACATTTCTGCACTTTAGTTTATGTTGTTGTTATATTGTAGTGCTAGCATTCAATGTCAATGCAAGAAGTACTGTAACCTGTGGATGGATCATCACAGCTCTGCAGTTAACGCTTGCCTTTTAGCTGTACCTAACCTTAACCATGCAGGGAAGGGCTTTTATAGTAAGGTTTTTTCATATACACATAATGAAAGTCATATAGAGTCAAGTCAATGAATAAAAATACTTAGTAGTAACTTTTATTTATGCTTGTAAAAATTGCAGTATAAAAATGTATGTGTTTCTCAACTAAAGTTTAGGTAGTGTGCTTGACAGTGTTCCAGTGAACATAAAAAATCAGCATGGCACTTGGAAAACAGAACAGAGGCCAAGCAGCTGCAGCCACATCTGTCTGCAAAACAAAAAAACTAGCTTGAAGTGTTCGGATGAACGGTGTGGCATTTTTCACAGGGACGATACTCGACAGCAGCTTTGTGCCTCATGATGTAGCACCTTCTGAAATGGATGATGTCACCCAAGACATGGTATCAGGGATGAGAGTGCAAAGCAGGAGGCTTTTTCCCTCCTGCAAGTTCCCAAACCCTGAGTGACACTACAGAAGAGGAAAGACATGTACAGACAAGAACACACATCGCTCACCACCAGGCCCGGTTGTCCACTGGCTGATACTAGATCCAAACATCTATTATCAGACAGTTACTGCCATCCACCTCCAACTGCAGTTCTACTTAACATATGTCCATAGAAACCAAATTACCAACAAGTTCTAGCTAAATAAATAACTACTGATTGTATTCAACAAAATCCTAAACCCAGAAAACCTGGTGTGTGTGTGTGTGTGTTGTGTGTTGCTGTGGATACTGCGCCTACCCCGGCCCCTATGATTAATTCAACTGTCAGGAGTCCCCGGGGGTCACATCTCCTGCATGGGTGTGCAATGTGTGTACGCACCCAGGCCACTCATCTTAAGTGGCTCTGGAATATTAACTAATGGATGGCATATGATCTAATATATGCCATTAATGGCCAGCAGGGAGGGTCACTGGCCAGACCCACAGTGGACACCCTGGGACACATGTGGCTGGAGCGACACACAAGCACAAACACACAACGCTGTGTGCCTTATTATATTGTAGTTTGTGTAACTGTATTAACACTGAAGACATCAGACGGGCTCTACCAACTGAGCTAAACGACACCCCCCCCCCCCCAAAAAAAGATCTTTAACAAACAAATGAAAAAAAAAAAAAACAATACGTAGAAACTGACTCTCATGAGGACCGCCCCAGGAAAGAAAGACCAAGAGTTAGCTCTGCTTCAGAAGAGAAGTTCATTACAGCTACCAGCCTCAGGAATCAACAACTGATGTAAGCTCAGATTAGAGCGTAGATAAATGCTTTATTAGTGAACACATCTCACCATCAACTGGTCACAGCAGACTGTGCGAATCATACCTTCATGGTCAATAGCTGCAAAGAAACCACGACCGAGGGAGACCAACAACAAGAGCCAAAAAACACAATGAATTAGACCAGTGGAAATCTGTAAATTTGAAATCTTTGGTTTGAACGTCTTTGTGATGCAGGGTGGGTGAACGGATGGTATCTGCATGTGTGGTTCCACATGAAGCATGGATGAGGAGGTGTGATGGTGCTTTGCTGGTGACACCACAGCACTCTGCAGCGACATGCCACCACATCTGGTTTGCAGTTAGTGGGACCATCATCAAAACACACCCTCCAAGCTCTGTAAGGGCTGTGTGCTGCATCAGACGAGCTGACCTAGACAGTCACCTGACTTAAACAAAACTGAGACGATTTAAAATGAGATGGCCTGCAGAGTGACACACACACACACACACACACACACACACACTGAAACACCAGGTGCACTGTATGTGTGGTTTGATGATCCTGATGTGTGATCATGTAGATTTGATCTCTGTCCATCAAACAGATCCTCACATTGTACAAAGTGGATTTGGGGGGTCAAACACTCCAATCCCCTCTGGTGTGTGATCTCAGGTGTAAGGGTCAAATGTATGTAAACCCAAACAGTGTGTTTCCACAGTGATGAGATGGGTTTGTCAAGAGGCTAATGTGCCTTAATCCCCTCAAAGGCTTTGACTGGGTCCAGGCAGCCACTCCAAAGTGTAGGGGAGGAAAAGGCCCTGTGTTTTCCACACCGGGGCTTATTCACTGGCTCAACAGACAGTCTGTGCACATGATTTTTATGTGTTGAGTATTTGTGCTCACAGTGCCTCAAGCTAATGGATTAGCTCTTTACTGGCAGGCTCCAGCATGCTTCTCATGTCCATCCAATGAGTTCTGTCGGGCTCAGTGTTTTGGTTGATCTTCACAGGTGTTACAGTTTCTTTCTGTCCACAGTTATCATCATCCCAGATGAAAGTGAATGCTATTCAAAATCACATTAACATATGTATGTAATAATGCAAATGGAAGCCTAACCTTTCTAATGCTAATAAATGAATAGGTGGTTAACTTCCATGTTGATGCTCATTTGTCTTGAGTATGTAACTAAACTCCAGGACATGTTTTACTGAACCATGAGGGATTTTTATTCCTATCATGTTCTCTGCCTCTTCAACCTCTCAGTAAATCTTAAAAACAAGACGTGGATCATCAGTGGAGCTGAGGCAGGCCGAATGACGCCTGGGTGCTCAAACAAGCCATCTGTAATGACACCCACCTGTCAATCAAAGCAGCCATGCTGTTTCTGCATGACTTCTAGCCTTAATATCATTTGAACAGGGGAGTTCTATAAAGATTCACCCCCAGTAAAGCTATGGAGGTTGAAAAGTTCTGCAGCCAGTCTCAAGAAATGTACCACTTCAGCACTGGCTTTATTTCCCAGCAACGGAGGTTGCCGCTTGGATCGGTTGGTTTGACAAGTGAACTCTGGGAAGTTCACCTCAAACCGCAGCATCACTTCTGGTGTAAAAAGAACTTATTTCTGACGACTTTCAAACAGCAAATGGAGGAAATGGGCACTGAAGGTTTGTTTGGACAGGTCACAGGTGAAAATAATAAAACAAATTCAGGATCCTGGTATTGTTATAGTTTTTTCCCAACCCTAACCCTAACCCAGGCCCCCAGCTAACCTGAGCTGCTGGTACAGACGTATTCAAAAATCTAAAGCAGTGCACAAAAAGCAATTCCTTTAAAAATGTGAAAACATTTATTGTGAAAATAGACAGCTTTATTGAACTGATAGATATGAACATTGTGTGTGTGCGTGTATCATCTGATGTAGATGGGGTTCTTGCTGAAGTCCAGTGAGTGCAGGGCGGTGGCCAGGGCTGCATACAGGTGAGAGCTGCTGAATCTCAGGCAGTACACTGGGCTGCTCACCGAGTCTGAAGTCAGCTGGAAGAACTGCACAAAAAGAAACACACGACATGAAAGCGTTTAACAGCAGCATTACGTTTATTCTCCCACATCTGGATTGGCTTGATGTGAAAGTATGTGAGGTGATGTCATGGATGTCATACTGAAGATAGACACACCTGCAGGCATTCAGCCTGCCGTTTGTCCCAGAGTCGTACAACACCATAGTGTGAAGAACCGCTGGCTATCATGTGATTTCCATCTGTCTGGATGCAGTACAGAGCGTTGTCATGAGGCTCCTCCCACTCCATCACACAGTTCCTGTTGGTAAACATGGGAGTTTACGCATGAGTTCAGATGAACAGGATTTTTTTTTTTTTTTTTTTGCTGAAGCACCATGTAAAGTCTGATTCTTCAATGGTTCTACTTACAATGTATCATGTAATACAATATATCAAAGAAACATGAAGTCAGAGTTTCCTTGGAAGAGATGAGATGAGATGTGAAGGAATTATTGCACTTGTTTTTGGCCTGCCACAAAGGTACCTGGCTGGAATCAAACCAGTGAGGCTGTGATAACAACTTCCAAACATGTTGTGTCATAATTCCAGCCCATCACAAAGGGCTGCATCTGTCTGAGTCCGGGTTGTTAGGGGAAAAATTCTAAAACTCAAATCAAAACTCTTTCTGATGAGATGACTGGAAAAGTTTATGCTGAGAGGAATCACTGAAAATAAGTTTCAAACAATCTGAAGTGCAACAATACAGCTCAGATTACATCTGTGTACATGTTGTGGAGGTTTGGGGACAACACTGAAACTCCATCTCTTGTTTACAGAAGAACCCTATACTGTACTTAACAAGGAGCTGAATGTGTGTGTGTGTGTGTGTGTGTGTGTGTGTGTGTGTGTGTGTGTGTGTGTGTGTGTGTGTGTGTGTGTGTGTGTGTGTGTGTGTGTGTGTGTGTGTGTGTGGCTGAGTGAGCAGCAGAGCTGGGTGGTGGTGACTGTGGTTAGGAGAGGGGAAGTATTTTTGGGGATAAGTATTTTCTGCCAATAGACATCGATCCTCCATTAGTGCAGCCTCATCAATAAGTGATGGAGAGACACCGGGGGCAGACAATGGGGCAGCAGAGATGTCTGGAGATCTCTCTCTCTCTCTATCTCTCTCTCTTTTTCTTTCTCAAATAGTCAAATAATAAATTAAATAATCTGTGATTGGGGGCATGTAAATAGAATAATCAACTAATAACCTAATTAGCCTAAACGTAGAGTATGTGGTGGCAGTGGGCCAGTTGCAGCAGTGTGACTGTGGAGCAGGAATCCCTACAACCCAAAGTACAGAACCCATCCAGTGATGTCTGTTTTCCAGTTTTGTTTTGTTCATCATGTTTTTTTCTTATACAGTTAGGTCATATGAGGTATACTGTGAGAAAATATATATCTGTATTTTGTATTTCTCTTTGGTGGTGAACTTCCAGACAACCTGAACCTCCTGGATGACCCAGGGAGCCTTTTGAGGGCCGGTGAGATTTGACTACATGAATTATTGATATCTAAATAGGGACCCCCCTCTGCCAACCTTCACCTCAACCCAACCCCTTTCAAAATCCCCAGAGCCATCTGACAATCAGATCTGATTTGTCTTACTTGACTGATCCCCCAGAAATACAGCCTGAACCCCCTCCAGCCTGAACCCCCTTCAACATTGAACCTCCTCTAACCCCAAAGAAATGCTGTCCTTTCCAACCATGTTAGGGACCCTGCTGGCAGATACTGAAGTGAGGGCTGCTGCATTATTATGGACACCGCAGTGGGCTGCAGGTTCACTCCATGTGCTCCCACTGATGGAAATAAAGCAGTAGGCTGCACCATGGCCTGAAAGTTATTCCTGAAGAAAACCTCAGGAAGGGAACCAGGGAGGTTTTTATGAAATCATTTCAATAATAAGTTCAAGGTTCACTGTATTGCGACAGGATTTTAGAAATAACTATCATTTCAGTTATCTCCTACTGTTAGATGGCAGTTCAACGGATTTCAGTGCTTATTCTTCAGCTAACAGACAACATCTCACCATCATTGTGACAAGACAAATTTAAACAGAAACAGAAACCAGAACAATTCAGAATCAGGAACACTTTTCTACTTAGTTCATTCATTTTGATGACCTAACATTGGTCAAATCTGACATATTGCATCTAAAATACTGGAATCAGCCTAAATGATTTATTTCATTTGCTTATTGACCAAGTGGAATCACCTCCATCATCTGTCACTTACATATACTTGTTCAGTTTCTTGTTATTTTATTTGTACACCTTCTTTGTTTAGTGTCATTATCTTTTATGTCATCCGGGAATTAATTCCACCTGATGATGCACATCATAACTATGTTGAGTCTGTTTGGGTTCAGCGTGATATTTCTGAGACTTCAAAGTTAAGGTTAACACAGTAATGATGATTAAATGCTGTTACTTCAGTTACTGTTGTTATTATTTTCTTCACACATTTCGTTATTTGGCACAATTTGGAGTTACTACATTTTCTCTTGTCTGTGGTATCTTGTTGTTGTGGGAATCCATTGTGTGGGAGCGGGCAGCCCCACAATGTGGAGCTCATTATGCATAGTATTAATTCTGTTGAGAGGGATGTCATATTAAAGGGAGGAAGCGTTGGTAAATGAATGTATGTTTTGCTCCTATTTTGTCAATGGTGGAGAATGATAAGTTTGATGACGCATTTGTGTTCTTTATAAATGTTGTGTTTGTGTTTCTTGATATTATAGAGATATTTGTATATTTATATAGGGGATATAAGAGGAGAGGGAGAGTTTGAATCATTTTAAATATCAGAGATACGTCAGCAAAAAAGTGTCAAGTGTCAAGTTGACAAAAGAGAGATTGTGGCATACCGTGGGCTGAGTCGAAGGTCCCACATTCGAATGTAGGTATCATAGCCGCAGGTTAAGAGCTGGAACGGAGACTCAAACACCATGTCCAACACACCAGCCCCACGACGAAACTGTGAGCCCAGACTGCACACACACTCTGATCTGGTGGAGGAGAGAGGGATGGAGGAGGATAGAAGAAGAGAGGAGAAATGAACATGTGAAATATGGGTTTAGAACATGATCATTCACATGTGACATGTCCAAAAAACATATGTGCATATACACTACTCACAAAACGTTAGGGATATCCGGCTTTCGGACGAAGTGAAAAATACACTGTAACCACTACAGGCCAACTTAATTTGACCTTCTCTAAGCTTTTGGATGTGCATGTCCAACACTTTCATGATATAACATCACTGTAGCATGAACCTTTTCCATTTTCTATAAATTTTACCTTAAAGTTGAATATTCCTAACTTTTTGTGAGAAGTGTATATGAAAATTTGGCACATATGAAATGTAGGGAATTAAAAAAATGAATGTGATGAAATAATATGTTCATTGATACATTGGCTGTTCCTGCTGTAAGTATGAAGAAACAATTGCTTGGCAATAACCCTTGGCGGCAGGTTAATGATGATTTATCTGAGTGATTTATTTCCAATCTGCAGAAAGCAATTTGCAATTTTATGGCAGAGACTTGAAAAAGTCTTTCTCTCTGCTTTTTTGTGTTGTTTCAATGCAAGCACAATAAAATAAACATGAAAATATCAAAGCATTTGTGATAGCTGTGATTTTTGGGAGAAGTAGTGCATTTTGCAACAGAAATGTAAGGATGCCAATATTTTTGATCCTGACTGTGTATCGATATAATGTGATGTGTGAGTACATTTTTTGTAAAGTCATATATAAAACTGTTTAGTAATAATAAAATAAAATAATAATAAAATGACTACCTGGTTCTGTCTAATCCAGTAAATTAAATAAATGACCAAATCAAGAAACTTTATCAAACTGATGTATGTAGTCTCATGGTATATATACTGTGTTGTCAATTTGTTGATTATATGTCAGTACATGTTTCTTCCTGTATATTCTTCCTTAATATTGTTTTTGTTAATATGTTGCTCTTTATTACACAACTTAAATTGACTGACAGAGTGTTGTCTGTGTGTCACTAAGGCTGGACTAGTGAATGTGGACCTGGGGACACACATAAATTGTGTGTATCTTCAAGTGATAAATAAAGTTTGTGTGTCTGGGTAGACGTGGTGTGACCGGTGTGTGTGTGTGTGTGTGTGTCAAGCTCCATGCAGCACCATGCTCTTGTGATCACAGGGCTGTCCCGCTTGCTCCTTGCCTCTTGATTATTGGAGAATAACTTGCACTCAGCAGGGCGGATTATTGCAGAATAACTGTCTCTTTGTTGCCATTTAATACCCTCCATGACCGTGACTGTGTGCGACTCTCGCACATTTGATACCTGCCCCGTAGCAACCATTTAAAGGAGGCCACTGGCCTTGGCGACCGAGTAGCCCTGTGCTTCGACTCGTGCCCCCCTCCCTCGCCCTGGAGCTCAATCCGCAGGCTCGGGCTGGTAATCCCCAAGCCTTACCCCAGGGGGCCTTCTTATTGGACCAGGGCTTTCCCCACAGGTTGCCTTATTGGGTGAGAGCTTTCTCATTGCCAGGGTCTCATGACTAAGCCCGGGCCAATGGGGAGTCTGTGATGAGGCTGAGTTTGTGTCTGTGTGGGGTAGTGACCCCTCGTTTTCCCCTTACCACTAAAACCAAGGAGCTTAGCGCATGCCACACAAAAAGAAACTCATTCAAGTCAAAGGGATACGAGCCTGTTCATTCATAACTAAATAATGATGTCTCCATCACAGCACCACCACTCCAACTAAAAAGAGATCATCAATTCATAACCCTACCCTCTGAAATCCTTCAAAATAGATGATTATAATCTTATGCTGTTCTGAAAAAAGGGCAAAAACAAACCCAAATGTGAGAGGAAAATAAAAACTAGGTTTCCATAAAATGGACCTGACATCTGTGCATGGATCTTAAAGCCACTAATAGCACCATGCGATGAGCTGGTGCACAGTGTAAAACAGCAGGGATTCTCAAATTGGTAGGTCACTGGCTTTTATGGGCTGCGTGTGATTACAGGATGGAGGCATAAGCATATAATCTTTCAAAATGACTGTATCTGTTAGTGAGCAGCGGCACAATCTTCTGATCTGACCATCCTTTCTATTGCTTGTCTGGGTCCGTAATGTTGAATACCTGAGTTTGGCCTCGAGCATGCCTGACTGGAAAGCGTCACATGGCAGCCTCTAAAACATAGCTGACTGGCTGAGTCATAACCGTTGCACACGGTCCGGCCTCAAAGGGTTAGTGACTCAGGAGAACAAACCATCACAGGCTGTGGCTGTAAAAATCACACAGTGGCTGTTTAAGTCATCAGCCCCCAAATCAGTGGAAATATTGTGATGACATGCTGCATGTGGATCATGTTAGATGTAAAAAGTAAAGTAGTAGATGAGTTTTGTTTGATACAGCAACCACAACAACCACTATTGGCCAAAGCCTCCCATCATGGGCTACACTTCTGAAGCCTGACAGTGAAGGCTTGAGAAGATGCAGAACTTTCTCTCAGAGCAACTTGAATTTAAATATGCTAATAAATTATTATGGAAGTTTTACCCAATGACAGCAAAATGACTGCCATCCCCAACTTTAATGTTCTTTAATAAAATAAAGAATTGGAGCCTACAGTGAAGTTTAAGCTTTTCACGTTCTACATTACACTCCCAAGCTACCTGACAGATTACCAAATTAAAATGACATGGAAAGTTAGAAACATTTGGGACAATTCAGTTTCCTTTCCATTAGGAGGGACACTCTCCTGTCCACACCCAAACTGACAGTTATGCTTGTAGGCCAGCACTGGAGTCTTACAGTGAGTGTGAGCTGCAACAGGGAGCCAGTGAAGTGAACAGAGCAGAGGAGTGGTGTGGGAAAACTCTGGGAGGTTGAATAGCAGACGGGTGGGAGCGTTGTGGACCAGCTGCAGGATCTCTGTACTGTACTTAATGTAGTTGTGTGCACACATTGTTCCTGTGCACTGAAGGACTATTAGTGATATTTCAGGAGAGTTCATTTTCAGTTTGACCTCTAAATAAAGTGGTTCAGATCTTAAAGTATTGGTTCGTTTCACTTGTTACAGCAACTCACAATATACAAAGTGGATAATAAAATACTAATAAATAAATAAATAATAGGGGGCATCTGGTGGCTCAGCTGGTAGTGACAGCCTGGGTTTCTTAGCCTGTCAGACTTGGTTGTCATTTCCCGAGTTCACTTCCTTAAGTGAGTGTTAGTAATGTGACTTACAATGTATGATAAATTGATAAAATAAATATTTGGAACACAAATCATTAGAGTCATTAGGTCAGCCAGATCAGAGCACCCTGATGAAAACAACATAGATTCAATGTTTTTCAGAATTAAAGCCCGGACAATGAAATCATAACAGAAATGACGAGAAACAGATTCCAGGCTGACCCTAACACTGACCCTAAAGAGAAGGATCCTTTCAGCCTGGTGCAAAGGTCGCCATTAAAATGACAACGATTCAAATGGAAATCATCGTTTGTTTGAGAGATTGCTGATTGAGAACAAAGCAGTTGGAGCTGCAGTGTGGCAGCTACTTTGTGAGATGGGTAGACTGGTGGCCCTGGGGGGCACAGACTTAGTGATTGTTATGAAGGGGCTGCTGGCTGTGTGACATCCAGGGTCTAAGTCCTGATTTCAGCCTGTCTGGTCTCCCTGCAGGAGTCAGGTTGGCTTTAGGGGCCACACACACACACACACAAATTGTGAAAGGAATCATTAATGAATTGACAATGTTGAAGAAAAAAAGCAGAAGAAGCTAAGGGAATTATCCTTTAGTGTGGGGACAGTTAAAGAAAAGCAGTGTGTGTTTTTGTGACACAAGTGGTTGGAGGCTCTTGTAAAGTTAAGTCTGGGCACTAAACAGGAGCCTGGGGACGCACTGAGAAACAGGCCCTCTTGTCAATGGCCGTCAGACAGGTAGAGAAAAGAAGCCCCGCTGAGGTTTTTACTAAAGCTAAAACAAACAGAGGGGAGCCACACAACCTGCTGCATGTCCTCCCAATTTAGCCTGCACCTCTGAGCTCGCTGCAGCAGGAGGAATGTGAGAGACGGTGGAGAGGAGGGGCGCTGGCTGCTGGGACCCATCAACAATGACCACCTTCAAAATGTCACATACACGTGTGCACTGCAAAGACAATACGGCTGCAATTTGTATAACAGAGCGTCCACCCAGACGCAGACATTTCACCCCACTCTTTTCAGTGTGAGGAATGTCGGGAATCCTGGCCTGGCCATTTGATTGTAAAAAAAGGAGGGCTCCTTTTCTAAAGGAACAGAGGGGAATCTTGGGAGTTGGGAGTGATGGTCAGGGTCCGTTCTCTTTGATGCTTTTTTTTGCCCTCTGTGTTTAGCCATGAGTGAAGACACTGTGAAAAGTTTGGGTGCTGCTCCAATGGTGCCACTTGTGTGGGATCCCCCCTCTATATGGCTGATCATAAGAGCTCTTTGTACAGTCCAGATGGAAAGAAGACACAGAATTAATTGCAATGGAAGGAAAAAAGGAAAACGTGTTAAAATAAAATAAAAATCAAAGGCAAAAGAGCTCAATGGGAGCCTCACCTTTATGACCCCCTCTTCTTTCTAAGTGTTACCATACAAGTTTTACAACCAGCAGTTAGCCTATTGGTGCCAACCACAAGAAATGAAGGCACAAAGGTACAATTTGTTTTTCTGGCCAATACTGTGTTTGTGATCTAAATTGCAAAATTGAAATTGTGTTCATCGTCTGCATAGTTTTACAGCAACATTGAGTAGAAATTGGTATTTGTTGATTTATTGCTTCCAGTTTCAGAGTGTAATCCCACTGTGACAAATATGGACAGCTGTACTCCAGTATTTGTTCTGATTACATTACTTCTGATCAAAAACTAACAAGTCAGCAACTCAATATTACTGACTAGTCCAACAGAAGTCAGCCCAGCTCGGCGTCTGTCATTCAGTCTTTTAAACATAACTAACATTACATTATGGTAAACATAATCATACAGCCTCAGCTGTTTGAAGAAAAGATAAAGCCTGACTAAAACTGGTCTTATAGTCAGTGAGGTTGATGGTTGTTGTCTAAAATTCTGTTCATTTTGCTTGTTAAGAAATTAAAAGGTCGAGTGCGTCAGATTTAGATTAGATTAGATGACAGGAATGTAATATTAGTTTCAACAAGGGTGAGGAGAGGGGTATTCAAGTTTATAATGCACTCTTTCATATCTCAGTCTGTGTAAAAACAATTCATGACTTTTGCAAATACAGCTTCTTGCTGCCTGGATGGCAAACCAACTTGTTTAACTGCATGTTAATAATAAATAACTGATCTGTTTAAAGTGAAGATTTGTGACAAACACAGTGAAGACTGTCTGTCTGTCATACGACCTGTAAACACTTCTCACTGTGTCACCACTATTTTCCACACAGACAGGAAGCGAGTGCTGGAATCCTTCCTGGAAGCTTGCGATCTCTCTTCTGTGATCCGGCTGCGGCAGCAGCTGTTTAGCTGCTCGTTGTTTGGCGCTGCAGGTGTAACAGTATCTTGTTTAGAATGTTTTGGCTCAGGTGGATCTCGAATCAAAGGAACATGTAGTTACGCTAATGCACGGGGTTTGAGGCTGATGCTGGTGGCTTCTGTTGTGTAGGGGCTGATGGTGGTGTGTCATGGGAGGAGGTATCACTCTCTGAAAGAATTACGGGAACTGTGGGTGAGCTGGTCTGTTTACAAGTGCATACAAGTTACCATTCTGCACAACTGAGATAATAACATGTGGGATATTCATTTCAAATGAAAAGACATTAGCATATCGAGAAATCTATTCAGATATTTGCCTGTGTCTGCCGGACAGACGTGATCTGGTCCGATTACATTTATGTTACTTGTGATGTTACTATGTTACTGGTGATGTGACACCAGTGCAGATTCAAGCGGTAAGCTTCAGCGTCTGTGATAAGAGTAAACACGGACAATGTACCCTGATCACCCTCACCCTCACCCTGCACCCATCTGAATCCACACCCACACACAGGCTGGTATGCTCCTCTCAGCTCTTTATCAGATATAAAATCACAACAGGTGATTGTGTGAGACACTCTCAAGGTGCCTGGATGATAGCAACAAAGCCATTTCACCCTCAGACCCCAGTGAAGCTGCCTATCTGCCATTCAAATCTGAACAAGCAACAACTTTTTAAAACGCTAGAAATTCCTTTAGTTGGCCCAAAGACCAGGTATGATGCACTTTGTATTCTTCTCAAAAACTCACAGAATTAGTTTTTTGACTGCTGTTGAATCAATTAATACATAATACAAATGGTTCAAACTAAGGCCATTTTGGATGTGCTAGCATTTTCTGAACCAATGACGCTGTACTTGTCAATGTCATGATCACCCCTCTAAACCAAGAGTATAAATGGGTATCGCATGCGTGACATCACCAGTAGGTGTCTGAAGAGCTGATTCTGAACCTCAAAGTATGTGGCACTGCCATGTTGACTATCCTGCCTCTTCCACTTCCGGGTAAATCGGCAAAGACATGAATCATCTGCAGACCTAAGGTATGACGCCAGAGTGCTCTAACAACTGTAACGGAACCCAACTGTCAATGGCCATGCTGTTAATTATGCAAAACCTTAACATAAATGGGTGAGTTAAAAAAAAAAAATCTGACTCAATTCAATTGTCGTTAACAGTGAAATTAGCTATAGAGACTGAAACAGTTCTTTGTACCAGGCTGTAAATGTAAATATTTTAAATTTTAATATGAATGACATGATCTGGAGTAAGATTGCAAAATTCTGTGAATTCAAAGTTGTAAACGTTCCATGGGAGTTAACGGGACTTTATGGGAATTAACAGGGAATTTACAAAGTTAAAGCTAGGCCTTTAACAGGGAACTGTTCACTTTGTTTCGTGAAAGAAGTGAAATATTTAAAATCTGTTCTACTTACTTAAATCTGTTGAAATGTTGTTTTTTTAAAAATTGTATTATTCTGCATGTATGCTCTGCATATTTAGATTTATGTTTTAATATGATACAATTTGTTTAAATTAGCCCAGATTTCCAGTTATTTCCGATAAATTCCCATAACTGCCATGGAAAGTTTTGAATTTGAAAATTTCCAAATCCCTTCAGCTTAACTACCCATAGAAAGTTTCTGGAAATTGTCCAGCCCTTTCCAAACCTATTCTTGAGTCATTCTCAAGTGGCAGTTTGAGGAAATGCAGTTTTTTTTTTTTTTTTTGCATAGGCTTCATTTTACAGACATGGAGGTTGCTCCAAACCTGTGCATGCTGCAGCAGCTGTCTGTATTTCATAGTTTTCATTGGTCAGTTTTAAATCGCATGAAAGGCTTATTGCCAACAAAAATACACAATGAAAGATGAAAATACAAATCAAACTGTAGGCCTACTCAGTAGCACATTACGATTGTATAAGTGGTGAAGTAGAATATAAGAATAAATTACAATGTATCTAAGGAATAACAGCATGGAACGTTTTGAAAGATTTCACTGGTGGTGGAGGGTGATTTCGTGGATGGCTTTGTGAACATCTCGTTCCATCATAAATACATTTCCATGTCAGGGGCAGACAGCTTTTCACTTCTGGCCAGGGAGCAAAATAAATCACATGTATTATCTAGGTCTGTTACACCTTGTAACCATGTTCATTTGTCTCACCACCTGCACCCTCCAGAATAACCTGTCCACCCATCCCTTCCTTCACTCTTCCTGTGTGTCTCCCGTCTTCTACCCTCCTCAGATTTCCCAACCATTTGGGAGCAGGAAGCAGCTTTTTGTGTCCAGTCCTGTGTTGTGTCGTGTCGGCCTGTTTTAATTGGCCCAGGTAAAGCTGGGAATTACAGCAGCCTTGGCAGGGATGTATCAGGTTTAAGCCTCTCCTTTCAGAGGCAGGAATTTTCAGAGGCCCCTCATTTTCATCTGTTCTTTGCTCTAAACTAGTTTGTTCCACAGTGTTTTCAAACCCCTTTCAAACCTTTACACAGAAAAAATGAGATGAGACAGTGGGAGCAAAAGCTGGTTTAAATTTTGACAGGCACATTTTTGTGTATCTGTGCACTTCTTTTTTTTTGTCAGGTATAGGCTGACTGCAAAATGCTTACTCCATTCAGTCTGTATTTGTTTATGTAACCTGCCTAAAACAGGATCTATTATATGATTTTCTATTTATATGTTGCTCGTGAACATATCAAACAGAAAGAAAAAGTTACAAATTTACAAGAAATATTACAAGAAAACAGACTATAGGTTACTCCCCTTGAAGTCTGTAGTAAACCTTTTTTTAAACCTCACCTGAGTTCAGTGTTAAGCTACATTTTGCAGTAACTTGCTGGTAGCTCAACTACAATCATAGTTGCATGATTCTAATAGGTTCAAACTTTTTTCACATTTCACTGTGACCATTCAGGCAGCAAAACAACTCAGGTAGACAAGCATAATGACCCAAACAAAAATAAAATTTCATGTCTGAGCAAAGATCACCAATTAACCATCACTTTAAGACTGAAAATGTATAAAATAATGATACTTGCAAAGATATTTTTAATTCTGAATTGTTTGGAACTCTTCACACTTCATTCATCATTGTTTATTGACTACTGTCAGTGCCGCAGCCAGCTGACAGTATGCAGCAAGATGCCCTGTTGGCTGTGTCATACTCGACAGATCTTTGTGCATCATACAACACTCTCCCGTGACCTTTGATTATAAGATTGCTCAAAACTAACGGATATGTCAAGAAAGGCAAATGGAGCAGGTTCAAGAACAGACGGAAAAACACTGTCACAGTTTGTCTCTCTGTCTCTCTTCTTCAGCCATGTTCTCGGTACCTCATCATTTTCCACACCTTCAAAGTTTCCTGGCCTCATCAGCCCACTTACTACTACTACTTGCTATGCTTGCAGAAGCATGAATGAATGAATGAAGCATGAATGAGTAGCACGTTGGAGCAGCGTCCCGACTTACCGTTCAACATCCCAGATACGAAGAGGGGAGAAGTTCTCACAGCATGCAGTGCCTGTTCCAAAGGTGCTGTACAGAGGGAGACAGAAAGAAAGAGAGAGTGTGTTTTAACCAGCAGAACTAAAACTAAGATCTGAAAGTGTTGCAACAACATCAGAACAAATATCACCTGGACCTTATTATTCGCCTGAGAAGATATCATTCAGACAGTCCATGTGTTGGCTAACAATTGTCAGTATAGCTGGCACTAAAATTCACACTAATGTACAGATATAAAATATTCATACTGGTAAAATTTTGGATATAAAAATAGACACAACTACAGCCAAGCGAAAACCTCCATGGCTGGGAAATGAAGCCAATGCAGAAATGTTAAAAGGTGTAATTCCTCAAATGGCCACTTGAGGCTGGTTACAGAACATTTAAATTTAAAATGTCCAACTTCACAGCAGAAATAAACATGTTTACAGCCTGGTACAAAAAACAGTTTTGGTCTCTAAAGACCAAAACTTGATTGACAGGTGGCTAGGTTCTGTTACAGATGGCTTGTTTGAGCAACTAGGCTACCAAACAACCTCATTTATCATCAATCACTGAACCATCACCAAGTGGTTAACAGCCTCACAATATGTCACTATTGATTTATTTGTACTTTTTAAGTTTGAAGAGGTAATGTGACACTTTAAACTGCCTTGTCTGATCTGAACAAAATATTTAATACACACACAAAAAAAATAAAAAATAAATAATGGACTGAGTCCCATAGCAGATCTAAAATTACACAATATAAATATTTATTGACCTCTAAAAAATTTAAACTTTATATAGCTTAAATATTATTTCATGCTTAATGTTACAAGTAATTGTTTTAAATACCCTCCTGACACATTTTTGATCTAAAAGGTCTTAAGTTTGCCATGTATTTACTATATTGACTCTATTTATCAATAATTAACATTATACTAAAAGTATGGTGATGAGGATGGTACTCAATGGTACTAATCTACAACAGGATGGAGTTTCATAAACTACTGTACAAAATAACATAAAGACAGGTACAGTAGCTCTGTCTGAAATAAGTATTTAATGATGATCAGATAAGGATTGTCTTTGCCGTCACATAGCACACACAGCCTCGTCCCTGCCTCCATCCAGCATACATTGTTTCCCAGCAAAAGAAAAGAGAAGAAAACTACAACAGTCGTGATCCTTTGATTGGAGTGGCAGGTTGGAATTAGCAGCCTAGGCATGCACAGTGAATACCACGCATGTGGAGAGGTGGGGGAGCTGTGAAAGGAGAGGGGAGGAGCGCTGTGGGAGCGGGCTGACGAGGTGGGTTAGGGTGTTAGAAGCTATGTAGAGGGTGGGGTGGTGACCAGGGGTGTTGGTGGCAGGGGGGCTTCTGTTGGGCTGGACCAGAGTCTCAGGGCTTAGTGCCCTCCTACAGGGTTGACGGACAGTGGGGAAGACCCGCCTCTTTCGCAGAGAGAGACAGTTACAGACAGAATGCTGCGGGCTGCATGGAAATACTGTAGATGGAGATACAGAGATTGGATTTCTGTGGAATCATGAAATGCCGTTTGAAGATGTCCAATATTGATATCCTGATATCACTTCACACTATCCTCCACTTGTTGAATTCCTGCTGGTAGTTGGGCAGCTCTGAGGGCAAACTTCATATACTGACAACTCTGAAGCCAGTGAACATACTTTATCTTCCAGCATGGAATGCTGTAAACGCACCCATCTGGCATTGTGTTTTGATCAAGCAGCAACCCCACCACCGGTGCTGGGAAATGAAGCCAATGCGGAAGAGCTAAAAACTGTAATTCCTCTAGTGGCCAAAATGAGTCAAGCTCCATGGGTTCCCATATTAAACTTGGGCCCAACTTAGCAGCAGAAATAAACATACAGCCTGGTTCAGACAATGGTTTTGGTCTCAATAGCAAATTTCCCCGTTCATGACAATTGTGACGGGGGAGAACTCACCCATTCAAATAATATTAAGGCTTTAAGTTATGCCTAATTAACAGCGTGACTGCTTGATTGACAGGTAGGTGCCGTTACAGATGGCTTGTTTACCCAGGCGTCATTTGGCCCGCCTCAGGTCTGCCAATGATCCACGTCTTTGCTGTGCAGTGGATACAATATGGTGGCGGCGTTAATGGTGCATAACAGTGCTTTGGAAACCTATGGGTGATGTCACTTAGGGTCTGTCCATTCTTTATACTGTCATTGGTTTTGACGTGCTGTTGAAGTCAAGTGAGGTCCTATAAACAATGAGAAAGTGCACATATGTAGAAGGTTAGGGTGGCTGGAAGCTCCAAACAAACAGAGGGCTGTTTGTGTCCTATGAAACCAAAAGTCAACACTGACTTCTTTTACTTGCGTACAGTCATGGACGAAAGTATTGACACCCCTGGAATTTTTCCAGAAAATGCACCATTTCTTGATAGTCTACAGATTTCATGATTCCTTGCACACAGTCAATGCACCCAGTGCCAGAGGCAGCAAAACAACCCCAAAACAGATGACGACGTACGGTTCGAGCTGACACCATTGCACCCCGAGTCTGCAGGACAGCCTGAATTTATGTGGAAGTTGACTAAGATTGTCTATCCACCATTCAAACTATCCTGCGTTCATTGATTCTCCATGCTTGGTGGGGCACACAGGCACACAACACAAAGGTTGGGTCAACCTTTATACACACTCTAACTGGCTCCCGGTTTGATTTCTATATTGCCAGCACCTGTTCCTTGCCACAGGTGAGTTTAAACAAACATCACATGCTTGAAATTAAATTAGTTACCCACAGTCTTAATAGGGTGCCAATGATTTTGTCCAGTCCATTTTGAGTTTTGTGTAAAATAACGTCTTCTGCTTTTTTGCTGTTACTGTTTTCTGGGAATATTCCAGGGTGCCAATACATTCATCCAAAACTGTATGTAATATTACTTACATTTTACCCAGTAAGTATTTGTGCCTAAACCTAACCAAACTGTGACAGTTTAAGCTTTATTTTAAAAGCCTTAACTGGACATTACATAATAATTGTTGTTAACTTGACGGCAGAGACCTGAAAGTGCAAAACTGATGCAGGAGGGTTAACTACAGCATCCTAGGTAAAGCTGTTTTTGGTGAGCTGGAGGTGAGAACGTGTTGGATGAAACATCAGCCCCATGTTTTGGCAAGTCTAAAGGACTGGTCTAAAACTAGACATGCTATGTGAAATGCTCAAAGGAGACTGAAGCGACACAAGTGACACAAAAATGAAAATACATACAAAGAAGAAAGAAACGAGAGTTTGAACAAAAACCAACAGAACATCTCTTGGTTCTCCACTATAAAAATAAACACCTCGCTCGGATACAAACATTTTAATTCAAAGATATTTTTAGGCATAAGGTGTCAGAATAAGATCAGATTGATTTCCCAGTAGGTTTTCATTCAGTCAGTCATTTACTGTCTGCAGATACACCAGATGTCAATGTGTACGGGTAAGATTGCAGAGATTGTTTCTGGGGCTGTATGTATGTATGTTCAAACCAGAAACCACATTATGTTGACCCCAGGGTTAACTCCATGCCTGCAAACCACAGTGAAGGGAAGGAAGCTATTAGCTCCAGCTGTGGTGAAGCATAGGTCAGGAATGCTGTCAGAATGTGATGTGAGTCAGTACCTTCATTTAACCACAAGACAACTACTGTCCTGTTGTCACATCAGATCTTTTCTTTGCTCAGTCGTCCTCATCATGTGTGAAAACTGCCAAGTTCATGACACAACCTAATCAGAATGTTAAATAGTTAACAGCTAATGATTGTTATAATTATTCCTCTGCCTTTGGGTGATCTCTGAATCGTTGCGCAGAAAGAGGACCATTAGCTCCCCATCTTTTACAGTGGAACTGTTAGGAAGGGATCTTTTCATGGCCCGGATGGATGGATGGGATTTATCTGTGAAGAGTTTCAATATCAATCTCAAACTCAATGTCAACCTTCAAGAAACGTGGATAAGAAGTTTTTAAAGTCACCTCAGAAAAATGGAAGTAACAACTTTAAACGATCTCGTACATCTGATATGATCAAAGATCAAAGAATGAAGCTGCTAATGAATGGAACTCGTGGTAACTTGTTTTTAAAAACAGCCATTGTAGTTTCTCCTTCACGGTTAGAAGAGAGAGAGAGGGAGAGAGAGAGAGAGAGAGAGAGAGAGAGAGAGAGAGAGAGAGAGAGAGAGAGAGAGAGAGATGGACCAATGACTTAAAATGAGACCAGGGATTTTGCAGAAATCATCACCATGCCACTGGGGCGCCTACCTATAAAAATGTGTTATTTTCTAGATAAATGCAGGAACCACAACCTTAACTTTGTGCTCTTCTGTAGTCATTATCATGGAACTGTCATTTCCTGAGCATAATATTGATAAACGATAAATTCAGATCAGATTCAGCCAGCTGGACATCGGTTTTCTAAAGGTTGTCCAGACAGCACCCAACTGAGGGATGCTGTTGACATCAACACGCGGGGGTGAGGAGTGGGATGTGTTTGGGGTGGGGGGGGGTGGGTTAAAGGAGTAGCAGGATAGGATGGGGAGGGGAGGGGGCTTAATGAGCCTGACAGGCAGCTGTCAGGCCCATTAAGCAGCGCGGCCCACTGGCAGGCCCCCAGTAATTAGTGTTGGGTAAACTCATTTATGGTCCAAATGGGTCGGGCAGGGCCAGGACCAGTATGCATGGTGGGTGACCTCTGACCCCACTGACACAGGATACAATAGGGTTACGGTCACACTCACTATCTGGACCCTATTACTCTCCATTACTCACATTACTCACCCCTCACTGGGCCAGGGTGCTGGCAGAGGCAGGGCAGGAGACAGCGGCCATACAATGAAAGAACGCCTCCCTCCTTGTCCCCCCTAGCTCTCTCACCCCTTCTGAAGCACCAACCAGACCTGATCTAGGGTCAGAGCTTGCACTGATATTATAGCTGCTAAGGTCAGAGCCTCTCTCGCCTAATGTGGGGTAAGTGTCCCCCCAAACACACACATATGCACACACACAGACAGTCATATCTCTGACCAAACTGAGCCAGCCTCCTCTGCCCAGTCTGTGCTTCCCCTCTCACTCCTCCTCTCATCATTAGCAGCACGCTGGGCCTCTGCTGCCGTTTGGGTAACCTCATCAGCTGGTTGTATTATCTAAGGGCCTGTGTGACAGGGTCACACAAACTACCCGAGTGGGAACACAGCCACACACACACACACACACACAGGCACAGGCACAAATGAGTGTTATGAGGAAACACATCTACACATGCGTACAAACACACATTCATACAGAATGAAGCATAGACATGGGCAGTAGTAACACACAGACAACACAACACAACACAACACAACACAACACAACACAACACAACACAACACAACACAACACAACACAACACAACACAACACAACATAACATAACACAACACAACACAGTGTGAGAGCCCCTGCTGGGGGTTGAGTCCAACAGTACCAACATTGTTAGCTCCAAATCAACAGGCTGACCGCACAGGGAGAACCACACTTTCCCAAGACCACCACCACCACCTCACTGCTGCTGTCCACACTGTTACCATTGTCTGATCCCAGCTCAGGACGCACTCACCACATTGTCTACAGGAGTTTAAGCTAACATTACTCTGACTTATTGGGTGATGTTTCAGTACAGAAATGATACACAGCATTCTACATTACTGGGCCTCTATCTGAATCGAAAATTCCTGTCCAGCCCCTTTTCACTCTGCTCCAATTGCAGTGGAGCAAGTGTGGTACCCAGTTCCCTGTTGTGTGCTAGGCTTAGGTTAAGCGATTAAACCTGCATACATAGATAGACAGATAGATAGATAGATGGATAGATAGATAGAGAATATTTCCCTGATATTAATAATTAATATTAAACACCAACTGCTGATTAAAAAAAGCAGAACAATGTGTGCAATATTTACCCATCAGAAAAATTTCTGACAAATAACTTACTCATTCATTTTAAAAAAAAGGGGTCTGGGTCTGCTTATTGTTTTTGTTTGTCTAAGATGGCGTCTTCATTTTGATTGAGTTTCACACTCCTTCAAAAAAGAGATGCAAGATGAAAAAAATTTGTATGAGAAAAGCAGCAAATCATTGACATTGGACAATTGAAACAAATGTTTGCTTAATGATAAATGACATTGAATTAATTGCCAACTCATGATGAACTAATTGTGTCATTATGATAAAAAAGAAATAATAAGAAATGATTTCTGTGAGCTGTTCTCTGATGATGAATTTCAGGTTGAGCCCGTATGCCTGTATGTGTGCTTGTACTCCTAATCACATCTTACTTTAGGTATATGCCATATATTTACCAAATGTGAAGCTAAACAGCTCAAAGTATAAAACGGTGGGATTTCCATGCATATGACCTAGCTATGACAGCGCTTGTGACCCTGATTGACAAATGATTTGAATTCTTGCCTTTCATAATGGCCGACTTGACTTAGAATTAGGGAATTCCAAACAAGTCTTCTATTAAGAGGACATAATACAAACACAAAAAGTAAGTCAGTATTTATCTCAGCCTCTGCCCCTAGGACCAATTACACATGAATGCAAGAGAACAGCCCACATCCCTGCTCTGGGAATGTGAAGGCATTTGGCTCTGGACTCCAGGGGCGGTTTAGCTTTGCCCAGTCACCCACCACCCCCACCTCCCGAAAGAGGGTTGTTAATTTGTTGCGCTTGACCCCGGGCTTTGTGCCTGACGTGTATCTAGTTTGTAAAAAGTGCTTTTATCTGCTTTCTAAATATGTCTGAGCTCAAAGGGTTATGATGCTTTTATATTGGTCAGAGAGGAAGACAATGGTCAAAGGGTGCAAGTGGTGACCCCTGCTGACATACACACACAGACACGCACACACACACACTCCCTTGCTCCTTGCGAGGGCCTGTGCCTTTTTTTCCCTTTTTTTTTTTACACACTGATATGCATGGGCAAACATATGCATGCACATAAACATGCACTTTCTCTCTCACAAATTCACACTGTTATGCATGGACACACACACACAAACACACACACACACACACACACACATGCCCAGACCCTGTTGTCCCATCCCCACCCCCCTGTGGTCCTTTTGGCTTCTGTTTGTGTCTCCTGTGTGTAGGGTCACCAGGACATTCCTCAGTCGGCCTCTTGGCTCTGTTCAACCAGCTGGAACAGACCAGGACCCAACACAACCGTCCACACGGGACACACACAGCAGACACAACAATGTGCTAATGTTTTAACTGTATAACTGTTATGAACAATCAGAAACTAAGTTATTTGCTATTTGCGCTCACTCTTATTCACTGTCTTTCTCTCTTGACCACAGCTGTCTCTCTCTCTCTATTTTAAACAAACCAAAGGAAACTTTGGGGCCCACCATCGGATGTGCAAGCTCAACAAGTTCAACCTGACTCAGGAGCTGCTGATCCAGTTACAACAGACCCAATGAATGTTTAGGCCCTATACATGTCCAGAGTCAGGAAACATCACTGCACATCCATCACACCCTGACCACAAACTGTTCCAACTTCTCCCCTCTGGTAGGTGCTACAGCGCATGGTATGACAGAACAGCCAGACACAAGAAGAGTTTCTACCCACATTCCATCACTCTGATATGACTTTACTCATATGATGTCAATAATCCCGAAATAACACCAAAACATCCACTTATCTGCAAATTATAAGTCATATATTTACAGTTTAAACATGTACATGTACGCATGTATTCAGATATCTGTAATGTGGCTTTGTCAGGTTAATACACAATAAAAGGGATAAATGTGCATTGCATTGTGGAAAACCAAAATATAATCATGTATATTAAACCATTTATGTTAAAAATGGCTTTCCACAGCTATTACACTTCTAAAGATATATGTATCTCTCTATTCTATTCTATTCTATTGATTCTGTTTACCCCCCATCCACCACCACCAAAAAAAACAACAACACAAAAACTACTTTTAAAGAAGAAAAGAAACCTTGCTTCACTTCAGCTGTATATATTTTTCCAATTCTCTACATAAATACAAAGTTAATCTTATGGCCTTAACTATATGATGCTTTGACTGATTGATGGATTAATGTATACTAATTGATGGATACTTGAAATGACCTAAGACCTTCATCAGGAGGTAACACACTTCACTGCACTGAGCTACATCCCCATGAAGACCAGAACACAGCATGTTTTGGACTTTCTTCTTTCAATGAATGGATCCTTTAGAAAGATTTGATTGGAAAAAAAATCAAACAGTCACAATCCACAATAATTTGGTGACATTTTTGGTGCGAGTCAGTGAAAGGGGGTCTCTGTGACGAGCGTTTGTATGGTAACGGTCAGCGAGGAGCGCGACTGACAAGTTTTAAATTGGGAACCACTAGAAGCAGAGCTTCAGTGATCACAGAGCTTTGTCCTGCTCAAGATGTGGTGGGAGTGACGCTCATTAGGATAATGTGCTGTATGAATAACACTGCCGCCAGTACACATCATACACTCCCACGCTGTTGGGGCTCCGTGGTGCCTGGATCAATACACATGTCTACACACTGGAGTCAACACTTTGACTCCAGTGATTTTTGTTCATAATTCAAAATGCAAAACGTGGTTCAACAAAATATACATACATAAATTCTATAGGAAAGGTAACCAATCAAACCTGCTGCTTTCACCTTCATTTGGACCTGAATACCTAAAATATGTTTAAACCTGTAGTCACTGCTTTGCTTTGTTCCTTACCAAGAAACCTTAGACAAAAATGTAGTGCGGAAACAAGTGATTACACAATTGTCCAAAAATTAATTTAGAAGATAATTCAATAATCATACATACCATTTTATAAAAACAACTCCAGCTTCACTTTTGTGAGAAAGAATTGTAAAATGAATATCCTTGGCTTCATGATTGCTAAATACATGACTTTGGGCTCTGTGAAATTAAATGAAGTAAAATGTGATAATTACACAATTAAACACATTACTTGAACCTCTCCTGTTTTATATATGAATTTTCATACTTTTATCATTTGTTTAAAACATTTATTATGAAACAAATACAAATTATTGATTATTATTGTAAAAATATGATATATTTTCGTGATCAGAGCTTTAATTTTTCTTTCAAATATGTTCTTTCTCAGTTTATCTTTCCATTATTTTCACAATTAAGCAATTAACCACAAGTCCAAAAAATGTCATATCATGCAGTATAATTTTGTCAGATGTCTTGTATTCTGAACAAGCACTCAAAAGCAAAAGATTTTCCATTTGCAGTGATATAGAAACCCACAGCAAAAGATCACATTTTAAAAAGCAAGGTACATGTTTAGATTTTTACTTGATGTTGCCAATTTTCAGTTGAATGACTGAATTATGAATCAATTAATTGTTTCTGCCTTAATGGTTATATTGATTTAAACCATAATGCCCAACCCTACCTAAAAATCAATCTGAAAAAAGACTTGTCATCAAGACTGGTTGATAATGATAAGTTTGTTACAAATCTATAAAAATCTATATCTATAAATCGATCTACAAAATTGTAATAAAGCGATTAGAGTAAAAATAAGCAGTCATACAGAACATTATAATACAGACTTTAACAAAACACTTATATTTGCCCTCTGTTCTTCTTCTTTACTTGGTTATGGAAGTACTGTATGTTATCTGTATATTTCATCTTATCGTATTCTGCAATATTAGTTGTTTGGAACATCTGGAAACAGACTTGGACAGTTGTTTGTCTACGTCTGTACCATGTTCAACATAGAGCAGAGTGAATTTTGCAAAGTGAATACATGAAAACACTCTTCCCTTGTAAACCTGAGACCTGAGAACACCTGTATGAGGCCAGCATATAATGAGAGGTCTTTATGTGTGTGTGTGTGTGTGTGTGTGTGTATGTGTGCGTGCTGGAAGTTTCTCTCAGTGTGTGTTTATGTGTGTAGTAAGTGTGGGGCGTCTGCAAGGTGTGTCTCTCTTCAAGAGAATGTCTGCCTGTAATGCGTGTCTGCATGAAGCTATCTGTGTGTGTGTGTGTGTAAGGAATGTAGTAAGGTGTGTGTGAGTGTGTGTGTGTAATGAGGGGGTTCAGAGGGAGCTGTGATTATTCTCGCCTCCTGCGGTGTGGGTCCTCTGGCTCTGTGGGCCCCAGGGAAAGCGCCCTGTATTTAGCGTGTGGGAACGCACATTCTGCCCCCTTATTGCTGCATTGTTGCAGCCTCGCTCTTTTCTTCTCTTTTTTTAACTAATTGAATTCTTGACTCCTGAGCCACAGGGACGGCTCGGGAGAGACCAAAGAGAAAGACATGAATTTCAGGCTTTTTCTTGCGGTTGAGTGGGGCAGAGCAGTGGGGGTGAAATTGGAGTGTGTGAGGTTGGGTGGTGGTGGTGGGGGTGCAGTCAGAGAGGGACGGCTCTGCCTGGCTGGGTGGCTGCTGTGGCGTCACCCTGTACTTTGATACTGGAGGTCAAAGGTTGTCCTCCCCCGGCGGTGGTGAGAAAGTGGCGAATTGGGGACGGTTTATCCAACAATAAATTTCTCCTTTTAGAAACTTTCAAAAGCGCTTTTGGCCCCTGCAACATCTTTGTAGTTGTGCTTGAGGAATTCTAGACAAAACAATTCAAACCCCCTCCCAGTTCTCACCTCTCTTCAGGGTAGCTTCTCCCTTCACTGGCTTCTGCCAGCCCCCCTTCTCTACACTAGTGGTCAGTGTAGCATACCCCCTATGTAAAACCATACCCCAGCTCCAAGTCAGGATACCCACCTAGTCTGGTAGGAAATTGGCACAGGGTAGTGTGCAGACATTACTGGCTGTGTGCTGCTTGGCACAAGTGACCATCAAAGCCAAATTAACAGGCAAATCTATGCTTTCTTATTGTGAGAAGGATTTCAATGTTTCCTTTTATGATGTGTTCCTTTAATAGGTCACACACCTGACATCATCTATCCGTTGAGTGCTGGCTTCTTGAAAGATAGTTGAAATTTTGGAATCTCCAGCCACAAAAACTTGATTCAGGTCAGTCAGGAGACTGCTGGTTTTGAATGGTCTTCCATGCTTTTAAGTTGGAGAATGTCCTCATTACAAATAGATGTTATTTTGTATGAAGGCTTTGAAAAAAAAAGGATTAAGGACTAAACTATGTTTTACTATAAAGTCACATCTTAGGTGTGCATATACTTTTGTTTTAGAAATACAAGTTCAAGAACTACATAATATAGATTGCAAAAAAGTTGGAACTGGGGTGACAAAAGACTGAAAAATATAGAATAGTAAAAAAAACTATTGCAAAGAAAATTTCCATCCATTTGAATGATATGGTTTTTATAAATGAACTAATAAACTTAATGTAAAGCAAGTAATAAGATGTAATATGTAATAGTACCAATAAACTCAAAATGACTGCATTCGTTTACGCTGTTGGGTATGAGCAAACCAATTGGTTTTATTAATATCGAATATTGTGTAGTGGAAGCACATTAACTTAAGTTTATTAGCTAATTTATTCTAAATCTATGTGATTCAAATGGATGTAAATTTTCTATGCAATTGAAATGCATAAGTCCTGCATTTTGGCCTAAGAATTCTTTTAGGTGTACATTACATTTCACAGGTCAACAGCTTCATTGGTAAGAGGTGATAGCGTCTGATTTAGGGGCATCCACAAGCAAGACATGGTGAGGTTCACCACTCACAAAATGTATGTAAGGAGAAAAAAACAATGTTGAATGTACGTAACCTTTAACCCCTCAGGCAACTGCACTGAAAACCAACATGAATGTATAAAAGATATTACTACATGGGTTCAGGAACACTTTAAAAAACTTAACTTAAACTTAAACATAGTTCGTGGCTGCATCTACAAATGAACTTCAGACTCTACCATGCAAAGAGAGCGATCGATATTAACAACATCCAGAAATATCTGCGACTTCTCGGGATCGAATTTTAGCATTGCAACTTTTTTGGACTTGCTTTGGTAATTAACCCCCATAAATAATTACCTAAAGGAAACAGTGTTTACAGTTGATCCAAATGATATTAGAATAATCTAATGAGCAACTACAAATGATGGATTGTAAGTACGTACATTTTACTAGAGTATTGTACAATTTTTACACTTTTTAATAGATGAATATATTTTATAGGACATATCTGACAGGTGTAGGCCAGTTGCAATTTACTGTACTGTACACACAAAAGCCACACACACACTTAACTCATTTACACACACACAGTGATGGCAGAAGCTACTATACAAGGTGCCAACTGCTCAACAGGAGTGCTACAGTGCTTCCTGTCCAAAGCTCTCACTCACAATGATACTGAGCTCTAACTGGTACTCAGAAATAAACCTGCACCCAAATGATTACAAACCTGGATACTATTATGATCATATAGACAATGATATAAATAACAAGGTTTCTATGTGTTCCAATTATACGCCATATCCTGCAAATGACAAACTCCAAAGTATCAAAACTGGACCACTAATGTTCATGAAAGCATAATCAGTCCTTGCTGTGTGCGCATAAAGGACGTTTTGTTATTTCACATGTGTGCATGTGTATTTCAACTGTATTTGCAAAATTCATGTCCTCCACTATGATACCAGCCAACAACAACATGGAAACTCTAATGATCTGGAAGAAAAAGCTAATTAGAGGTATCCCAATTCAAACCTTAACCTTATGTCCACAGAAGATAACTATGAGCTGGACAAGCACAGCCTTGTCCAAGAAACCCTGTCAGCCATGACTCAATGTGAGAGCTGACCTGCTGCTACACATCTGCAGCCACCCAGCCCACACTTCAGCCTGTTGGGTCTTGTTTAAATGAGAGCAGGGTCTGCAGGAAACACCTCAGTCAACTATTAGCTAACCACCTGCCCCACTTCCTATTACCTACACCCATTCACACCAGGTATACAGCATGAGGGAGAAAGAAGAGAGAGAGGGAGTGAGCGACAGGGAGGGGAGAAAGAGAGGAAAAGGGATTCAATGTATCATGAATTAATGTATCAAGAATTAGGGAGGTGTAGGGGTATGGGGATTAGAATAGAATAGAATAACTTTATTGTCATTATGCAATGCATAACAAAATTTAAGTTTCCCTCCTCTGTGGCTCTTCCTGAGGTTTCTTCCACATTTTTTCCCTGTTAAAGGGTTTTTTTGTGGGCAAGTTTTTCCTCACTGGAACCGAGGGTCTAAGGACAGAGGGTGTCACTCCCTGTACAGATTGTAAAGCCCTCTGAGGCAAAATGTGTTTTGTGACTTTGGGCTATACAAATAAAATTTGATTTGATTTGATTTGATTTAGTGGAGAACCCAGCCAGCTGCTCACCACAGTCCTTCAGCACATGCCCCGGAACTGCACTGGGCCCTGCAGCTTTCCTTGGTTTGACCGCCCTCTGTGTGCACCTCACACTCCTCAGTGAGGGTGTGGCTGCTGAGGGCTGGTCGACAGGATGCAGTTTGCTCTGGTGGATCCACCTTGAAACAGGCAAAGAATGGTGTATGGACCAAAAGCAGGGAGATGTGGTAGTACCTTAGCCCTGAACGCCAGAGTCCCTGGAAGATGGCCAAACCTGGACTTGAGTCATGGACTGGTAAGAAATAGAGAGGTTAGTGCTCCCACTAGCTTGAGTGACTGAGTGACTTCAGCTTCCAACTGGCCAAGAGAAGACAATTGGTTCTGGGGGAGGGCTCCTTGACAGTGTGGGACAATAGAAACTAGACAGTAGAGAGGAAGATGACATGGATTGAGCTGTGGAAATGTGAAGCCCACATGGGCACAATGATCAAGTCCCGAAAGGTCTCTACGGAAAGCATCAACACTTGAGTTGAGTGGAGCTAGCAATAAACCATCCTTGCCAGAACTGGGTACAGCTATGATGCGCATTGCTGACCTCTTTGCAAGGGACTACTTTTGACTAGATATTGTATCCAAATTGTGTCCGAATCATCAAGACAAGTCATCAAGCTCACAGACCAGGAAGATCAGTTAGATAAGGCCTTTGAGGGGAAGCTCACCAACCACAAGGGGCTGGTTCACCAACCACAATGAAGCTTCAACCAGAAACTGAAGGACTACATTTATGTCAATTGTTGTGTCATTCATCATTTACATTTCTTTCTTAGACACTTACTGACCAATACAGAGCATGTTCAACCCTTTCTTTTGTCTTCTGCACTGGAACTAATTATTTCAGTTATTCAGTTATTTGGTTATTTCTATATTGGTAAACAGAAAACTATTTATTTTTATTAGCGTGGTAATAATAGAGTGAGAAAAAACAATAGATCAAAATTAGAAATTCAATATTATGGCAATTTTTGAATCAACTCAACATTGTGGTAGAGGGAACAACTGAAAACAATGCTCAGTAGACATTTTCTCAAATAGCGACAAAACAAAAGAAACACAGAAACACTGTGAGAAAACTATTTTACCCCTGCAACCTCCTGTAGTGACTTGTAATATTTAATTTACCCTGTCCAATATGAGCTCGTCAGAGACTGTGAGCAGCCAATATGGTGTGGAAAAAGGAATATGAGTGAAAAAAGCAATCTGAACGAAGGGGAAAAAAAGTCAAGGTCCATGGTCACTGATTGGATCAATATCTTTTCCGAGGAGGCAGGGAACGAGGATGGGGGCGGCCGTCCTCCACTAGCCTTGGCATTTCACTGCAACCACAATACTAACAGACCTTGAGAGTGGAACAACAAAAAACACGGGGATGGAAACAGAGGAGAGGTGGGTTGGACAGTGTTAAATCAATGGATTATCAGTTGATTCTTCTTCTGGACAACATACTGTATGTAAACATCTTCATCCAAGGTCTGCAGCATACACTGGATGCACTTTCCAAAAAGAAGCATTCAGAATACATAGCAGAGATGATCCAGGGAGGGATGTAATGCCGCTTTTCTTAAAAGTTGACGCATTTTGAAACTGGGAATTAAACAACAAGTAGTTCCGACCAAGCAATCTGATTGGTCACCTAGACATTTAGAATGTGAAGAAATACACTACTAGTCAACTTTCATAAGTAATACATCTGAATTCACATCTTTCTTAAATAAATATTCTATATAATAGCCTTGTTAATACATGTGTGTACCTCATTAATACAGGTGTGTCCAGCACGTCAGAAAGCAAAGAGTTTAGTGAAAATGTTGTTTTTGACTTGACAACGTTGTGGAGTTATTGGAAACGTCTGGATCACATTCTCCATCAAATACAGAGCTATTAGCTTAAAAATAATTATCAACTTCACAGACTTAGGAGCTAAATCTGTTCATGGAAAAAGTATCTTCCTAGCCTAGATATCTAGATATGTCACTAAGAGTCAAATAGCAAAGCCATTTTGTCTTTTTGTGTGTTGTATTTATTCAGTTTGGAAAACATCACAATTTCTAGAAGGCTTTGATGGGAAGTCTCTGTTGCTAGGTCATTACTAAGGCTCAGACTACTTACTGGAGGAGTAAAATGGGTTCCGTTACATGTAGGGGTCTACTGCCACGAATTTCCGTTTTTCGCATGTCCCCCAACTTTGGGAAGTGGAATACTGAATGACTGGAATTAACTTGGAACTAACTAAGCTTTGGTTTGTTCTACATTACCAAATCCTTACTAATGGGCTGACTATTACTTTGTTTTAATTATTGGTTTTATCTAATTAGAGATTCGCTTTGTAGGACTTAAGTTCACATACAATGCTATACATTGCTTGATTAAAGATGCACTTGGAAGCCTGCACTGACTCCTACAAATAAAAAATAAATAAATAAATAAATCAGATCTTTCTAAGTGATCAAATGACAGTTACATTTCTAACACAAGCTGCTCTCTCTCTCTCTCTCTGTCTCTCTCTCTCTCTCTCTCTCTCTCTGCCCTTCTGTTCTGCAGTGGAAGGCATGCTGTGAAGGCAGCCACCATTCACCTCATTCACTCGGAACTAACCTTTAAGCATCTTACAAAATCTGTCAGAGTGGCACATGGCACAAACAAATGCCAGTAACTGTTAAAGAGGGTGAATTACGATGCCTGTCTTGAGTCATACATCTGGGAAGAAAATCAACCTTCTGACTGGAATCAACTCAGGCGGCTGAAAACCAGGGTTCAATCAGTTTAAGAATTACCATTATAAGCTGAGGTGGGTTGCTGTGGGTGTGTCTATACCTGCTGAATGCAACCGCTGTGAAACAATCAGGAAATACATTTCTTTTTCTGATTAACAGCATTATCGAGTGTCTCTGTCCTTCCCATTCTGCGGCCTGTAAGCCTGTTCCTTCACTATGCAGCTTTGGGTTCCAGGTTGGGGGAAGTGCATTATGCTTTACAGCACTGAGTTACAGACCACCAACTATGTCAGTGATTTTGGTGAAACTGGATCATATTTTATGGAAAACATGATTTGCAAGTCATAGTTTAAGGACAATTGAAGCTGGAATGTTATGCAAAACACAATCTGTGTCCAGTGCCAAGATTCAGGTGGAAATAACGGATGTGGATGTTGGAGTGTCCTGCATTCTCTGCCTAACTTTAATCAAAGTTTTAGTTACCAAACTCTAAAATAACAGTACAGTACTAGCCATGTGTCCATTATCTACATTGTGACTGGTAATAGGGACAGCATAATTCTACAGTCATGCATAATGCTACTTAAGGTCTGGCTTTGCATGATTTGATTTGTAATGCTGTAATGCAAGCTTGAAACTGTTTATCATCATGCAAGCATCATACTTCAAACTGTAGTTGCATGACACATGTCCTGTAACTTCAGTCTGAACTAACTGTGTGTGTTGTACTGTGGCTTGTGCACATGGATGTCAAAGATCAGGACCTTGCACATGTACACATTCACTTCGCAGCTCAGTGTTGACACTGATATGTGTATGAATTTCTCATAACATTTCAACACCATTCACAGGAAGTATGATATGTGTATTAATCAATTCTACAATAACTATGTAATTACTCTATCTGCATCATAATGTCATTAGGACAATGACCATCAGACACAGTGGAAAGGGGAAAGACTTAATTACCGTTGACAGCATTATCACCCCTGGCTATTTACTTTCTCTCAACTGTTTGATTTTGTATGGTTTGTTCTTTCATATTGTTTGTGACCTTTAGCTAGGTTTACAACTGGGGTAAAAAAATATCTATTTACCTTTCAGGACCCAGCTTGAGGGTTAGTTACTTGGTGTGTGGCGGAAAAGTGTGTTTAATAGGTTTATCAGTGAGTTGACACCTGGTTTCGAGGAGAGTTTTAATTAACCAGACTGTTGGTCAGTGAGAGGTAAGAAGAAGGTTTCCATTATGAGGGGGCGGCGGGCTGAGGCATGGTTTGCTATTTCAGCCAGCAAATTGGAGAATTAATGATGTGGATAATCTGCCTGTTCCTCTCAGATCTGAGAGACACTTGGAGGCTTGGATCAGACAGACAAGGCCACCATGCATGTATACTGATTTCTTATTTCCTTGTGTGAACAGTCACAGTTTTAGACTAAAAATTAGGAAATGTGATCTGCTCCTCACTTATTTATTTATAGGGCTTGAAGACCAAGCTATGACTGGACTACAGTTGGGTTTTAAGGAAAGAATTAGACATTAGACCAGGGCTGGTGATTGAAAGGGGAAAGACAAACCAAGACGTCTTGGTGAGTTTGATTATGTTTCTGTTATTTGAATGATGTCCATTTTACAACGAGTTAATTAAGCCCCAAAAAGTTCCATAAAAGACAAATTAATCTGTTCTAATACTTTCCAGATACACACTATTATGTATGTGAGGCTCTAAATTACACAGTTAGAAGGCTTTTGTGGATTCAGGTTTCTAGTACCTTGAAGATATTTTATGCAAGTGTGCATGGATAGTAATGTAGACCTGTCCAAAACAGAGTTATCCATAGCAGATAGCTGACAATGCTTAAGTGCAGCAGTGATACAGATTAGCATGACCCCTAGGTCAATAAGCACGGACTAATCTGGAGTGTGGAAGCTGACGAGATGCCAGTTCACACCCTGTGCACTGCTGAGATGCCCTTAAGCAAGGCACTGAACCTCTAACTGTTCAGGGTGCATGACAACATGACATCATATCTCCATACATTAAAGCATGGGTATAGCTGTGGTTTGTTTGTGTATGCTTATATGTCAGGCCTGTATCTGTATAACAATTGAGGTCAGGGGGAGCCAGGAGACGATACAGACACCCTGACGCAAAACATGTTGAACAAAGCGCTGCCTTTGTCTTTCAAACTGTTTTCTGGGAAGATTTCAAAACACTTTAACAGTATAAAGTAAAAGAGCAAATGACTTTGCCAGAAGGTCGCCTAAGATGTCATTTACTTTAGGAAAAACCTTGCAGTTAAAAAGGAAACAAAGTCAGTGTCCTGCGCTGCTAGCACAAAGTACTGTCCTTTGTTTTAATTAATCCTGAGGCTGTATAGAGAGCAGGCAATTATTTTATGAGATGGTGGAACCCCGGATCTGTGATGTTTCCACTCTGTAGCCAGATGGACAATCACCTGCCTCACTACTGCAGCAGCAGGTGATTAAGTCAGGATACTGTTACAGTGCTCTGCATCTGTCATCGATGCTGTGAGTGATTGTGTGTTATTAAGTGTCTGGGTGCAAACATGGCTGAGAAATCAAAGGCACTTCTAAATCACCACCACACAAAATTTGGTCCTGCTCTTGCTCATTGGAGAGGTTATATTGACACTGTGGTGGAAACCTGGAAATGTGTACTCTATTACTCTAACTTAAAACTGCTTTTAAGACTCAGAGTTACACAGGTACACAGGAAATAGAAAACCAAACCAGAAAAGTACAAAATATAGTTCTCAAAAAATGGATACCTGAATGCTAAATGAAGTGTGGAATCCAGGACAGTCACCACAGAAGTGATGAACTAACTCTAGTTATGCAGTGCCATAAAGAGCATGTAATGTGTTTGCAAGTCCAAGCTTACTCTGCTACACTACTTATATCGAGAAGAAATATTGCCATGCATTCAAGTTTTATTGTGTTCAATTAAATAGACATTTTTAATACCAAACTGAAATATAGGTAACAGTTATGTGATATGAAAGCCATAAATATACATATACGTTTTTGCAATCTGTTAAAGGGTCAGTTATCTGCCAGAATGGCTAATAAAGCCACCGCCTTACATAAAATAGACACACCTGCTAATGGTGGAGGATGTTAATTATGTATATTAACATTAACCTTCAAAGGAAAAAAGCACATGTACTATATTTCTCTGCCAAGCATACGGTGTTTAATGAGTGAGACTATTAGTCTCATGATACCAGACGATCAAAGATTGGAGTAACGCCGCTAACAATTCTGAGCACCTTACATTACTGGAAAAAATGCTCTCCTCTCATTCTCCTCCATAGTTACAAGTACACAACTTCTGCAGGACTGCCCAAATATGAAGGGCCATCCTGAAGACCCTCTCCTGGAAATCATTCTCACAATTTTAACAAGCTGGAAGATTGTCCTCTACTGAGTATTCAGAGACTGACTTATGACCTACTGTTTACGCCATCATCTAATTACTAGATTGTTTGAGATGAGATACATTAGGATCTGTCTGATTCAGCTTGCATTGTATGCAATTTATACAAGTAGAAGCAAACTCTACAGTCAGAATTCAACAGATGTGTTTTTGTCTATTTGTCCATGAATTTGTATTTCCTCTTACCTTAAACCCAAAACAAGAAACATTATTCAAAGGGGAAATAGACTTTGTTTGTTTAACCCGATAAGGCTTTTCCTGGGGAAAACCTATTTAACTTCCAATCATAGCCACATTAGTCTACATCTTTGTGACTCCTGTTAACCAAACCTGTGTGATTCTGAGCAAATGCTTACCTCAGTGTGGGACTAATAGCAACAGACCAGACTCTGTCATACATGGTAATTGTGTCTCTGGGGCAAGCGGAGGACAAAGTCCAAATCTAGATAAACAAAAGTGACCAGTAAGCATGACATCAGTGAGACATCAGTGAAACTTGAGTAATAATTATAAACACCATGGCACTGTGCATGAATCAAATTAAAGGGGTGTTCTGACCCGGGTTGTTTGATCTTTGGATCCACTGACGATGAGCCCGTCTTTAGAGTCCAGGCAGTTGACTTCCTGGTTATGACCTGATAACTCCATCAACACGTCAGTCTTCCTGCTGTGGACCAGGATCTTGCCATCACTGACACAAACAAAAAGGGAGTTATAATTATGATTAGCCTGATATCTTACACTTCTTACACATCTTACACACACAAAAAAATAGATTATCATCTTCCAGTATAGGCTGAAGCCTTTCTCTTCTGTCTTGTCAATTCCATGCACAGCAAAGATCAGTGTATGCTGTGTTACAATTTTCAAACACTTGCTATGATGGAAGATATTTAGAGTATGGGCAGCATATGAAAGCCTTTCCATTTGCTAAAATACTGTGACAGGTAGGTCAGAACAAAAAAAGTGCAGTGAGAATAATCTGACTCAATAGCCACCTAAGCCTATTTCACAGGTTTGAATCAAGTTTCATGGCCTTCATCATCACAAGCCATTCCCATTGTCACATGACAGACGAGGAACCAACTGGATGACCAAACTAAATTCATTTTACTGTTCTCACCGTTTCTGAGCTTAAAATCCATATAAAAAGCTCGTAGGTGGACCTTGATTTAAGATTTTTTGTTGCCACTGTTCCCACGCGACTGGTCACAACAGAGATCTTGAGATCATTTCTATCAAATTGATTAAGACACTTGTAGAATGACGGTCTTCACACGTCTTACCCAACAAACAGCTTGTCAGGACTGTTGGCAATGTGTCATTGCTGCCTTTAAAATTACCGTGCAAATGTGCTAATGAGCACCCTTGAGCAAACCCTTCCTAATGGTTTTGGTGAAGACTATAGAACATGTTCGTGTCCACTTCAGTTGTTTTGTTATGGCCGCCTTTAGTATCATGCCCCTGGTAAATCTTTGTTTGTAGTGTTTTTTTTATTATGCATATCCAGGTGTGTGGTTGGCGACCCCTGATTGGCCCCAACTAACGAGGAATGGCCACGTCCTTTCTTGGAAGCCCGGAGGATGGAGACTGTCCCCAGTCTCTAACTGCCTGCATCACCATTATTTAAACCATTTTAATCAGATGCCAGTCAGGGCAGCTTGTGATTATTGTGCTGAGCACACCTTGTTGATATCTGAAACTAGACTATGAATGTTAACTGTTGTACTCTGAGACTAGGCTTAGTCATCTTAAATTTCACTGATTTATACACACATTTAAATCACAAGATATTTCATATTTCAGATATTTCACGCACTAGTTCAGGGACGCTGTTTGATGTGTTCTTTGTTATTAGGAATTAGGTTAGGTTACTCCATTTGTTAAAATGAATCAGAATTTTATTAAATACATTTGTTATACCAAGAACACCTGCTTTTCTGTTACTTCCTTTTCTCCTTTGAGAGCTGGGTTGTAACATGTTTGAAGAAAGGTCCAATTAAAGGTGGGCTGTGACTATGGATACACTAGATGGAGTTTGAGTTTTTCCAAAGGGTCTGCTTTTTCTTCTAGTAGTTACTTGTGTAGGAGGGTGACCGGTTTGGCTTCGACCATGCTTTATTCATCTTACAAAGTAATGGACCAGGAACGTGCACTCACATCGAATTGACTGGCCAGCACGTCTTACCAGAAATGCTGCATTGCATGCTGCATCATTTGAGCCTGGCTCAACTTGCTTGCTTGCTTTGCTGAATGGCTACATGCTTCAAACAGGTTAATTTATGGTTTCACAGAGTGGACGCATGTAGCTGCTGGAGATACATTTTAGGCTAATAGTTGACATGTGCCTCTGCAAAAATGTAACTACATGTTGGGGCAACAGTGGCTACAGAGATACAGCTAAGGATCACACAAACTATGATTGGTTGATTTGATTTGTCCTACAAGTCTGTGATACCTATGGAGGTGGTTGGAATTGTAGGACTCCCTTATCTTCTCCTTTTCAGTAACACACATCCAACATCTGTTACTCTGATTGTTGCACAAATAGACAAACAAATTGAGCATTAACTAACCTTCCACCACTAATCAGGTGAGAATCCGTCAGTGCAAAGTGACAGACATCACCCTTATGGCCTGAGTAGATTTCAAATGGCTTACGCTGGAGCCTCCCGGAGTCTTGGGACAGATGGTATACTCCAATATCAGAAGCCTGAGACAGAAACAGTGCGTTTCCATCCAGCTGCAACCAGGGCAACAGTCTGAAAACAAGATATGTCATTTAAGAGAAATGTAAGTGATTTTAGAATAATGAGAATAAAGTCTTCGTGAATGAAATGTCACCATGATGAAGAATACATTACAGTTTGTTAAAAAATAGTTTAACATATGAAATGGCGCTTTGCTTAGTTCCTTCCTTCCTTCAACCTGCGCATCTCTTTGTGTTTGTCACGGCTCTAGAGCCGGGCCATGACACTCTCTTTAGAGATAGAGAAGATGGATGTCAATTTCATGTTTGTGTGTTAAGAAAGGAGTTAGAGTCAGGACATGCTTAGCCTAGCTTTACATAAAGACTGTAAGCAGGGGAAATGGCCTCAGAGGAATATTGTAAAAGCTCAACATACATTTTCACATTGTGTAAACTAAATGAAATCTACATTCTCATTGTATATATATCATTGTATATATATATATTCCATTTGTCATGTCTTACACTGCATATTACATTTAAACAGTCTATGGGCAAATGACTCACTTTGTTTTCCATTTTAGAGGAACAGCCCTTCTGCAGACCCCATCGTACCAGTTTTGAGCTATCTTCACTCTCTCTTTCAGTGGGATGTGACGGTATCTGCAATGACAGTCAACGTTAAAGTTTAGATTCACTGAGCATCAGGTGAGATTGATGTATTGGTGGAATACAAAAGACTCATAGCTCAAGTCATTTTGTCACCCTTGTGGTCATTGCAGGGTCAACAACTGCCATTACACTTCTACATCTGAAAGGCAACCAGAGTGAGCGGTGTGGGCCTGAGTCACTAGAGGAGCCAGAGCCTGAGGGAGGACACTGGGATGCCAGAGTAACTGTGTGAGTCAGACACACCTGCAGACAAACTAGAGGAATGATTCCTCTACACAGGTGATAATTCAAGTTTATATAAACTTTGATCTTCCATAGCTTTGGCTGATCCAAGCTCTCTGTCCAGGGAGGGTCCTCGGATGCATGTCTCTCTCTCCTCTTGTCTCCAAGCATCTTTCGACTGTTAGCTATCTAATGAAGGCATAAAATGCCCTGATGACACATCTGGTCCCGCTGGAAATGTTACTCTTTACTTAAGTTGTTTGGAGATCACAACCTGTGTGATTGTCCGACTGCTTCTTGTGTTTCTGGTCCCCTCTGGCTACTCTTAGCAATGTCACTGCATTCTCAGATCTCTGTATTTAACACTGTAGAATCCTTGTTATACCGGATACACTCTGATCAAGATACATCTATGAATATTAGATCCAGGTTATAATAAACCAGTGTTTCAAACTAAGATTAATCAGATCAACTCCTCAGTTCAACTCAGACTGTATTGGTTTGAGAATTTGAGCAGCCTAATAGAACTGACAGATCATCAAAGCAGATGAAATGTCATTTAAGGTGCAAAGACTACTTAGTCATAATCACTCTGATCAATGCAGTCTATAAAATAATGCTTGATCAAATTCAAATAAGTCATATTAACTGGTATAATAAGATGCCACTGCCTCGGACTGGAGTAGCTCTGCTGCCTGAAGACAAAGTTCAGGGAGGTAATGAAAGCTGTAGGCAGAGTTACAGGTGTACACTGTGCTGCTGTAGGTGGGTCTCGTCTCATACACCGTGACTGTACACAGGACTGGTCATTTACAACACACAGACATAATGTGGCTACAGAGAACGGTGTATAAACACACTGCGTCAGCAAACCTCATTAAATAACCTTTGTATATATACCACAGTCTATGTAAACAGAGTTCATGCTAACGCTAAGCTAAAAACAAATACCACTCTTCTTACTTGTCTGTCCCATTCCGAGTAATTCCAGTGTTTAGAAACTCTTTAGCAATCTTCCTCCACACGGCGTCACGGTTCACGAAGTGGTAAATAGTTTGACAGACTTGAGAGAGGCGACCGAGAGACTTGTAGTCCAAATAAGACAGGATGTGATAGAGAATGTCCTCTGGCAGCTGGGACAACATGATGACCGCTCTGACAGCACCGCTGCCCCCTCCTCGTCCACTCTGTGCCCGGGTGTCCGCCCTGTGTCGCCCCGCACACGAAAGTCCTTTGTAAATATGTGTGTTAAAGAAAGCAACGTTAAACAATCCTCCATGTTTCAGAGAGGAGCAAGACAGGACACACAGGAAGCCATGCCAGGAGAACACTGACGTCAGATGACGATGTTACGTACCTGGACGTGATGACGTATGGTGCTAGGTTCAGCAGCGCTAGGTTTTCACGTTGCTTCGAAATAACATAAAAAAGAGCTACAAGCTAAATAAATGGCAAACAATATAAAAGTTATCTAATAATATAACTGCATTCTGTACTTTGTGTTGTTATAGGAATGTATGTGAAATAAATGAGTTCATTAATTTGATTCATATTTTATTGTTATTTCAATATTACAGTTTGATTTAATAAACCCTTTTCACCGCAGTCATTTCGACGTGAAACAGTACGGTCAACTCAGGTGTTTCTAATTTCAGACTAATTAAGGTTCCATTCCATTTGCAGCAGAGCTTTTCCAGTGAACCAGCACCCTGACTAGTGGTGCTTAGTATCATTGGTAACACCAAGATGAGAGGAGACCTGAGAAAAAGGTCTGTTGAAACCTCCAATCTCTGATTTAAATGGATCTCAACTAATTGACACTTTAAAAATATAACAACAGAAAGGTTGTATTATTCTGAAGTTTGAATGGATCAAATGTAATGACTGAAATTTAATTGTATTAAATGAATGCATTGTTTTGTGCTGAAACAGGGTCGAACAGAGGTTGTGAACAAATCTTACTCTACAATATCATAGCAACACACACACACACACACACACACACACACACACACTGAGTTGCTGTCATTAGTTGACAGTAATATTAACTATTTATTTAACAGGATTCTATATGAATGTTAAAGTAAAAGCAATGAGTAAGAGTAGAGTTCACGAAAAATTTAAAAGTAGTAAAATAATTATGAACAAAGAAATATAAAACACAACAGGTTCAAAACCTGAAAAAAATGGCCCTGGTAAAAATTTAAAGCTGGACTTTGAAGAAAAATATCTCATTAAAAGCTTAGTTCAGAGGTGATTTATACAGATCTGGCTAGCATGACATGCTCAGGTAGGGTACAGTACAGTCAAAACCAGTATCATGCTGTCCATTCTTTATACTGTCATTGGTCACATCCCTTATTTTCTGTTGAATGTATGTATTGCATGTAATGTATTCCAGCCACCAGGACTCAACCAATGGTTTTGGTTGAATGAAAAGAAAACACTGTACCTTTTATCACTGTCATTTGTCTGCTGATGGAAAACAAGGTAATGACTAAAACAGCTGTGTTTGAGGAGGAGAAAGTAATAGAGTTATGATGTGACACCCACTATTCTAAGACACTTGATTTAGATAAGAATAGGAAAAGCAACACTATAGAATACCAAACCAACTATGAACTAATTCTACTACACTGTATTGTGTGTGTCAAAACATGAAAACAGCATGTTTGTTAAAACTAATCACGTCCTTTTTTATATATAAATGAAACTAGTTTAAACTAAACTAAAGCTTTATGTCTTCAATACAAACCAATAGGCCACAGGCCAAAGGGTAGAGATAATACTGAGACATGGATTAACATATTAGGTTTGGCCTTCATATGGGATTGTCAGGACAAAAAACATATGTCCTGACATCATCTCCAGAACTACTATTTAACACAGTGCAGTGGATACCATGAAGACAGGTAGAATGACCCCACTGGAAGACCTGGGAACAGAGGGAGACTGGAACAAGATGGCAGTTAGCCGTTAGCTATGATTTAAGGCCTGTTTTACCCAAGAGATGCTGATGGTGCAAGATTGCAGCAGGATTTCATTGTAGTCTTTAATGGTACTCTTTGGGTCAAACTGGCAGGAAGGGTTAACTCTAACCCTAAAAGGACACAGGTGCAGTTTTGGTCAACAGGCAAGTGCTGGGACAGCATGGCTTGTACTCCCTCAGATGTGTCACCCTGATGGCAAAGCACCATTTACCATCTGGGAGGACAAGAGCTGATATAAAGTGACACTTCAGAGTCTGGAAAACTTGCTCTGTTTGGCACGACTGAAAGAGGAGCTACAAGAGGTAAAGGGAATGTAGCTGGGCAGCAACTGTAGGTATGGACAAATTGTCTATAGAAATTAGCAAACCCCAGTCTTAACATAACATTTGTTAATGCAACACCTGACACATGCTGCACATATTCCTCTCTGTTCTGAGGGTCATGTCATCCAAATAGATAAATATTAATCTGGACAGCCAGTGCATTAGTTTAGCCAAGTGATACAACAAGATACTTGTAATGTATACTGGACATGTTAAATGCTATTCTTCCTCTCATCCATCTCCAGGATGATCCTAACCATGATAGATATTTGTGAGGTCAGGTTTAATGGAAAATAGTGGCTCCCTGAAGGAGCTTGAAAGAAGAAATAATGATCAGGAGCAGTAATGGTTATTGGTAACGGTGATGTCAATCCACTGAGGTCTGAAGTTAAAGCTGGCCCACAGCAGAAGAACCTTGGAAGACAGGGAATGGGTCTGAATATATTTTTCTGGATGTATGGCTTTGGTCGTTGGTGAGTCAGAAGATACACCTTACTGACCATCCACCGCACCGACATCCATGTAGCTTTCAACTGCTCAACACAACACAGTCTATGACAGTAGCTCCCTTTTTTCAACCATTTTCTTAGAGCCCCGCCCCTTCTTTATTATGCAGTGAACATGCTATTTCATTTTAGTCAACATGATGTGCAAATCTAATTTTGACAACCTTACAATAGAAAATGCACCTCCTGTGATCTATGGCGCCCCCCTGAGGTGGGTGGACCTGGGATGTGAGCTGGTGAACTGCTTAACCAATAGATTTGAGGAACTGTTCATTCTGACCAGATTCAATGGTTCAACACTCAGCAGTTGAAAACAATCCATTGTTTAGTTGGTAAGAAGTTCAAGGCAGAAACTGGCAAAAGATAATCAATCATAATCAACCAGTGAGGCTCAATCCAACACAATGATAATCAAACTTCAGAGTTTATGAGCAGTAGAACTTGGTAAAGGATATTTGTAATTTGTAATTGTTAACCAATGTAAAAATGTACCGACAAAGCCCTTGTAGTAATAACAATCGTACATTTTATTACAGAACACCAGCATAAAAGAAAGACTTAACACATCTGTTAGCAGGCTTCCAGTGTTGTAGCTGTAGCTTCATGAAACTGAAGCCAAAGAAATGTCCAATAATTTTATGTAATGAAAATTCAACACAGCACCAGCTCTCAGTGAACTGTCACACAAGAGGTCTGGACTAAAGTCAGTGGAATCATGTTTAATCTGAGCTACAACTCTGTCATGCATGGACTGCTGGATGAAAAATGCCCACTTCACATAAATAACTATTCCAACTGATAAATGTATGTTTAAAAGCATGGTAGTACCATGGTAATACAACAAAGAGATCTCTGGAGGAGAGGAACTTTAGATGAAACTCAGCATCTACACTTGCACATAGTGGACTTTTGCTATGAAAGAAACTTAGGAGGAATTCAAAAATTAGTATTGCAAGAATGGTGAACAGGTGTGCTGACTGACTACAAACCGAACTGCATGAATGTAAAATCAAAGTAGAGGTTCACGACTAGCAAAACTGGAGAAATAGAAAAAAATATCCTAAATGATATACAGAGGTAGATATTGTGACATAGATAAGTTTATTTTTAGAATTATGGATTTTTTTTGGAACCATCAAGGAACCATAAAGGGGGGGGGGGGGGGGGGGGGGGGGGGGGGGGGCAACCATGGCTTATATGTAAGTTTTCAATATGTTTTTTTGCTTCAAAGTAAAAAAGAGACTTCTTCTAGGAGAATTTTAACCCACAAACAGTTCAGTTGAGCCCTCAGCAGGATATTCAGTCATCATTTTAATGTGTCATCATTCTATAATGCATCTGAAAAGAAGTCATTTCACCCAAATCAGCAATAAGATTGTTTGTTTTAAAAGCACATAAAAAAATAAATCCCTTGTTAGCCTTTTCCAGGGCTTTGAACTGCCCATGTACAACTTACTTATTCATCAGCTGAGTGAACTTAGCAATAGATTAGTCTGAAAGCTCCAGAGAAGCTGTTGGGGGGTACCTATACATTTACAAAGTTCTCTATTTAGATTCAGTTTCTGTAATTAGTTGTTTCACTAAATTTCAGTATAATGTTTTCCAGTGTGATAAACCAATAAACCATTTTAGTGCACAATAACACTAGCTTGGTCTGATCATATTGTGATTTTTACAGATGATGCAAGTCAAGGTAAGACGACTTCATTTATAACATCATTCATCCGGGGCAATTCATATGCTATGATTACTTTTTTATTTTCTTTTTTCTTTGTTCAGCTGTAGATAATTCTTCCACATTCATTGATCTTGTGAATTCATTTATTCATTGAACCTACAGGACTATAGTCATGTGGTGACACTGTTATGTAGAGTTGTATGTCATCTGCATAAGAATGGTAGAAGGTATAACATTACCATTAACCATAATCAGTGTAATGAGGAGGATGTACAACTCTGATTCTAAAATCAAAATTGTGATGTTTAAAATATAAATATGTACAAAATACAGTGATTTGCCAATTGGTTTTAATTTGACTGAATACGGTAGAAGGACACTTTATATTTAATGTCAATTTTAGAAGAAAGAAAGACTAAAGACAATTTTTTTTATTTTGAAGTTGTAGCTTTTATTTTGGTAACTCCTTTAGATTCTAATTTCTGATCAGCAGTAATAGTCCTTGGTTTTATTTTCGGAAGACGCAATAATACTCATCTGTCCATCTTTTATTCTTGTGGCATTATATACATATACACACATACACACATATATAGTTTGTGAACCTGGGGAATTAACATGTTGTAAATTTTATATCTGTTTATTATAAGCTTGAAGTTACAAAGGAAGATGGTTATCTGCATGGATTAACATAGCTGGATACAGCAAGAGGAATCAGTCTTATTGTAGAGAAGTTGCCTTTTTACTTACAGGAAAGTTGGATGACATTTGGATCAAAGTATAAGGAAGACCGCAACATACCTTTCCCACCATTCTCTGTCTTCTCTCAGTTCATAGGGAGAGAGGCCAAGACAAAGAACAATCTGAGCTTCAATGTCTCTGTTTCCATGGTGACTGCTATCAAAAAGGAAAGGATGGAAAACCTGAGCTACAAAAATCAAGTTTAAGTAGACAAACCTAATGTATATAAGGAAGCAATGCTGCTTGGTGACAGGAAGAAATTCCTTCAAAACAAAGGCATATCTTTCCGGTGCTGTGCTTCTAATACAGTGTAATCATGTGCCCAACAGCGGAACAGGAGCAGAAATCCCTACTCTAGAAGGACCATACCACCACAGCCACATGTGAGCTATAGCTGATGAAATACCTGCTCTAGATACATATGCAGACATTTTGCTCCTGTTAGGACAAGACATTCTCCAGGTCCACAAAGTCCAAAAGCAGAATAATAGACCACACAATGCTGTGTTTGCCTAGAAGCATGACCTTGGGTGGATCATTGTTGGTGACATGTCTGTCTAAGTGGAGGCCACCTCAATGGAGAGAACACTTTTAAAACATGCTTTATGGAAAATGGCTGTCCTATGTGTCCTTTTGACCTTGTCAATATTAAGACTTCAGTCAGGGTTTCAAGCAGATCAGCCTTGGTCATTTACTCCAGTGCAACAGGAGAACCATCTTGGAGGGGCAAACAGCTTGCACCTTCTATTGATGACCTGTCCTTCTTGCTGGGTGCACCTTTGCCATTTTGCAACCCAAAGAAACTGCTTCCAATTTATAGGCAGCATGGTCAGCAACAATTTATGTAATTGCAACATACGTTTCAGATGAGATCCAGCATGAAAGAGGATTTTGTATTTCATGCAAGGAATCCTGGACAACCAGAATGCTGAACTTGCACCAACACTAGAAGAAGGAGAGGAAAGCTGGTACCTTTCCATTTTGCAGACATTAAATAAATGTTCTACTGCTTTCTTGTTCAGCACTTCTTGTGGTTCATGCACAACAAACTTGAAAATGATGTGGTGGAATACTGCACAAGAGATCATGTGTTGTGCAGCACCAATGGTGGGAACCTATGAATTAAGGACAGCAACACAAGAGGGAGAAAAAGACTTTGGCAGTGTCGAAGGGTTCTATTTCTAATGTCCTTGATGGTTCCAAAAAAATCCAGGTTTAGTTGGAAAAATGTATGTTTCTATTTTATTGTCCCACCTCACTAGGTGCAAGCAGTGCCAATATTTACAAAAAACAAAAAAAATTCATCCACTATATGTGGATGGTGCTCTGGTCGTCTTTCCCTACAGAGGCCAAGGCATTTCATGTTTTGAAGAGAGCTCAGAACTTGCTGGATTGTTACAACATCAAACTTCAGAAGATCAAGGCAGAGGCCATAAATGCCTTCCCAACAGAGAATCAAGCCAAGGGCATCGAAATTCTGGATATTGCTGTTAAAGATTTACCTGTTCAGTGCAGTCTTGGAATAGCTTGGAATATGATGTGGGACACATTCACCTTTAGCATTCCCAGAGTCCCAGAAACCCTTCACATGCAGGACTCACCACAAGAGCTTAATGAGCTGAATATCCCTCACACCTATGCTTCCTTTTCACTGACGAGGGCCAAAAACACTGTGCATGAGCAGCTACAGAAATTACTGAGCAGTCAGAGAGGAAATAGGCCAAAAACTGGACAAGATAACGTTCTTTACTGACAGTTAGCTTACATAAACAACACATTTTCATGTATGTTAATTATCGTGTACAAATAATCATGCAGTCAAGTCATCCAAGTCAATGAACATATGTTCCAACCAATAACAAACCAGCTGATCATGTAACAAGGTCCGTGCTTGCAAGCCTGCTGCACAACACCAGTTGGCTGACTGGATCCAAAGTTCTTGAGAACTTTCTTGAGAACCTGAGAGTTCATCAGACATCACCTGCTTTTAGTTGGTTGATCCAGATTCAGACACAGAGCTTCTTCCTGAGATCACAGGTTTCTTGAACAAAGTCTCAGGAGCACCCACTTCACCAAAGGCACTGTGTGTGCAAGTGGCTTATGGATAGTAGGAGCCAAGCGAGGCATTAACATCTTATCTTATCTACAAGTGTGAGATATGTGTGGAGCAGCAACAGATGGTGAACCTACCACCAGAGCATCTACAGCAAGACCCTCCATTTACCTAAGTAGGGCTGGACATCTTTGGACTTTGGGAGGTTGTGACAGGTGGTGGCAGTGCCAACAGCAAGGGATGGATGGTATTTTTCACATGCATGTCCACAAGAGCTGCACACATGGAAGTGATAGAGTTTGTGAGTGATTCAAGTTGCATAAATTCCCCCCACAGGTCTTTCTCTATCAGGGGACCTGCGAAATAGCTTCGGCCCGATCACAGTATAAGCTTTGTTGGTGCTAACACATGTTTGAAGCCTGCTGCACATAACAGTGAAGACAGTGTGGAGAACTATCTTCCCACTCAAAGGTGCACATGGGTTTTTAACCCCCCTCATGAATCCAACATGGGAGGAGGTTGGGAATGCATGATTGGAACAGCATATTCGTATCCTCAACTCCATGTTGCTCCAAGTTGGAAGGTCAAAGATGACCCATGAGCTCCTGTGCACGTTAATGGCTGGTTACAGCCGTAATTAACTTCAGGCTGTTAATACCAGTCTCTTCAGACCCTGAAGCACCACTGATATGCACCCCATCTATGCTTCTTATGCAGAAGATTGGTACTTCGCCTGTTCGCCAAATATCAAAGAAAGGGATGTGGTGCTAGAAGCTAGAAGAAATGAATGGTCAATGGGAAGAATTGTAAAGGCTTTTCAAAGCAGTGATGGACTGGACAGGAAGATGGAAGACGATCTCCCACAAGACCTCTATGACCTACTTGAGACTTAGCTCTGAGGTGGTTCTCTCTATTTCACTGGAGATTCAGAGGCACTGTAGGTGAAAGTATATGTGGGCAGTGTGATGTGACTAGAGTAAGAGGTGTTAAAAGAAATTTGACTTTATTTTGGTAACTCTGTCGAACTGGTAAATTTTATTGTTTTGTCTTTTTTTAACATACACTCATTTGTTGTTGAATGGTCTAAAAACACCTGTTCATGTAAACATGGTCATTAGAAACAGGTGATATCATGATGTCTCACTCTAGATTCACATCACTTCTCCCCCACAGATGATGGCTACTAAGTTCACTGTCATGTTTTATTGCATTTTTCGTTTTAAAAGGAGGAATATGTACGCACTTTTAAAAAGAGGTCTAATGTAGATTGCAATGGAATGAATGTGTAAACCAGCCCAGCCCTGTGGCCTGTTTAGCCGCTAAAACTGCCAAGGTTGTGTCACGGTCAAATGACTACCAAAAGTTGATTGACCTTATAACATTTTGTGAGGCGCTTAACCGTTTAGCATCAGTAGCATCAATTTGTGCTCATTCACATCATGAGGGTCCTCAAGTCTTCAGTTACGAGTGGCAGCCCTGCAGCTCTTTGATCAGCTAAGCACAACCGCACATAATTGAAATATGCAGATCGTTTTTCTTTCTTTTTTTCTTTCTTTTTAAAAGACATGTCTGCTTGTTGAAAGCTGTGCTTCTCTGCAAGGCCATGTCCCAAACACCGGGCCGTCGAAAAAAATCATTTATGGTTGGCTTTCCAGCTGAACTGTCATGGCTAAAAGGAAATGAAGAGGTTGGGAGGAGGGATAAGGGGAGTAGAGGGGATGTTTGGTGGTTGAGGTGGGGGTGTTTCAAGGGGGCTATGAAGCGAGGGGATGGGGTGGGGTGGTGTGGGGATTCTTTCCTTTTGATCTTTTTAGGGCAGCAAAGAGGGAGGGGGGCTCTGCCTGAGCTGGCAAACACATTTAGCTGGTAATTGTTCAGATCAGACTGACAATCAGTCTTGGAAATGCATGGACAAACAAAAGTTTACAGCTCCAATTGGAAAAGTCAACAGGTCTCGCATAAGGCCCGTACATAAACAATGAAACTGTCGAGCTGGAACTTCACTTTGATCAGTTGTTTGCGTTTCAATTATCCAGCCTGGTTGGACTGGTGGCTTTTGTTAATACTGCTGAATGGGGCTTGGATTTAATGGGCTGCCTGTCATTTTTGATAGAGAATCCATCCACCTTACTGCGTCTGCACTCAATCCATCTGAACATCCTCAGACAGTCAGCTCAGTTTGGCAGTACAGTACAGTATAAAATCAGTGCTGGTAGTCACTAATCAGAGTTCTGTCTAATTTCTGAAGGAAAACAGTGTTAAGTTCTATTCTATTCTAACAGTTACATATAGACCGACACAATAATAAATGATTTGTACACTGGATTTGTTCTTTTCAATTTGCATTTCTACTGTTTGTAAAATGTTTCAAATTATTTATATTGACATCAAGTAATTGTAGTTCATTAAGCTAGAGGAACCATATATGACAAGTTACTGCATGGTTCCCTACAACTGTCTCTTTAAAACACTAAAGGGCTGGATATGGATGGTCAATACAGGCCGAAATGTTTCTGAATTATTCAGAAGTGTAGCGAGGATTTCCAGGAGTCCTAAATTCCCCAGTGGAATTACAGCCCCCTAAGAAAAGCTTGTAAGTTTATCTCTCCCATGCTCTAATTGTTCTTTCCAAGCCTTTTCTTCACTGCAAGAAGAGAAATATCAAAAAATGTTAACTAAATGCTAATTGTGAGGCTATATGATAATGCTGATGTATGAATGATAATTTTTTTATGATCAAGTGATTTATTTGAGAATTTTTGATTTTGTTTTTATTTGAGAGGGTGTGAATTAAAGGCAGAACAAATGAACGATGATAGAGGTTCAGAAAGAACAAAAAGAATAAAAAGTTGAACAATAGAAAATACAATAAAAAGGAAATTCCTCTATATTTATTTGATATTCATTTTAGGTCCACAAGTCAATCATATTTTGGAAAAATTTAAACAAAAATTAAGCCACACATTTGATTAATGAAATTCACCAAAATTCAAAGTGACATGCATCTGACTTACACATGGCAGTGACCAGTCCTCTGTCTATCAGGTGATGTTCTGTCTGCTGTGTGAAAAGTAAAATGTGAATATATGACATTTAAATTTCAATGTTAAGTATGCAGTAGTGATCCAATTTATCATTTACGTGGTTCAGTTTCTTTTAAATTAAAATGATCACAGCCTCCCTCTGCTTCCATAGTTCTCCAAACAGTCCCTCTGAAGTGAATGAGTATTTATCTGTTCTTGCCCTGACACCAGTTTGGACTCTTCATTATCTGTAAATGTCACATTCACTCCTATTTTCTGATGCACTTGTTACATGTTTATAGATTTGTTTAATTAAAGACAATAATATCTCAACTCATGACAGAGTCTGAGCATACCTAGTCATTTATCATTAGTCATTTAAGAGGCAACATTAAGTCGAAATGCTTAACATTTGGATGGATTTCCATACCTGATGAACAAGCAAATTATATTCTTGACAAATGTCCTCAGAGAAGTTCACATTACTGAATGACTCTCCCAGAATTACAGCTCGTAGAAGTCAGCCCAAGGGTCAACAAGGGCTGTTTGCTCCCTGGGAAAATGAATGTTTCAGCAACATATACAAGTGGCTGGAGGTTGTAAGTGCTTTTTGATGGGGGCAACTTCTGTGTCGGCTTGTGGCATTCGAAGCTGCTTAGGGAGGCAGGGTCGCGTTCTCCGGTCACCCCTGCTATTCTACGGCCTCCACAGGGGGGGTCAAGGCACGGTTTAAATTGCTCCCTAAGCAAATGAAGAAGGTATCTCTGTTTGTTTATCCGGGGTTAAGGATGATGGTCGAGGCTCAATAAAACGGATGAAAGCGTTACCCCCGTTTTTCTGCACTGGAATTGCTCCGCATTTGCATGGCAGCATTGGCGACACAAAAGGTGTGATTTTTCCCACAAGCCAGTTCTTCTCTGAGGTTCAGTCTGACTTTACAGGCACTAGATGGGTGGGGGCTGTAGTGTAGAAGGCAGTCTAGGGCCCTAATTTAATCAATTTACACAAAGTCTACTGATCTTCCAGAGGGTCCGCAAGTCCTGGATTTAAGAAGCAAAACCATAAACCAATTTAGTCACCTGAAAAACCACATCCTCTCTTTAAAAATATCAAACTGCATGTCATCAGTATTTTTCTATTAGTATCAGCTTACTTCATTAAGTTATCATAAAGCACTGCCCTCAATGGATTGATCTGGTGTCTGCGAGCTTACATGGGAAGTCCCAAAGGAAAGATCCCTCTGTTAATCCAATGTGGAAGGAGTTAAGCAGATTAATGTCAAGTGTTGTCAAGACCATTAGTTCAGTGCTTTGGGTTAGACAGCCTCTCATAGGTCAGGATTAACTAGTGAAGGAAGTCGTCCATTTTTCTGTTGCATCTTCTCAGCAGGGCTACAAAATGTTTTCATCGCTGCAAAAGGTTTATGGAACTAAGATAAGGTTAACATATGAGCTAAAGATCTGTATGATCTGATGATCATTTCATCTGTTGGAAGACAGAACAGTGATGAGACAGTCAGTCAAAGCGTGGGTTAGACTAAGCCTATCCCAAAGAATACCATGTTATTTCTCAGAAACCAAGGTGTTTTATTTTTTTTACTTTTTAAAAATCTTTATTAGCTTTTCTTTTCTTTTTTTAGAACATATTACAAAAAGAAAGCAAAAAAATAACACACATGAAATTATTTTAGTTTGACAACATATTTTTTTCCTCTTGTTGTATGTGATGTACGTATGAACAAATTGCTGCATTTACAAAAGAAGAGAAGAATCTGAAGGACAGAATGAATCTACATGGGTTATCAGCTGAGATGTGCTGTGATGAATAATGATTAGTTCATTCATTCATTCATCAGACCACAAGATACATTTTTTTAATCAACATAAATACATGCTCCTTTTTTTCAGACGAACCAATGAATTCATTTATCACGAAGGTATTCATAAGATGAATTGGCAATGAAATCTCTACGTAGCTCTACGTAGTGTACATGCTCCATCTGTCTGTGTTATTCAAGAGTTCTTTGTTAAATGAGAATTGTTCCTTGTTTTGTGTTTCCTGTTTTAATTTGTAATACTCTTTCTCCTCGTGTCTGTAACTTCACTTCACAGCCCTGATTACTTTCACCTGTTCTTTATCAGTGTTCACCTGTGTCTGTCTTTGTCTCAGGTGTTCCTGTTTGGGGGTTTTGCCTCGTTTTCATGAACCGTGAAACTTTTTTGGACTGTAGATTTTCTACCTGCTCCCTTTCTGATTTGTTTGCCTGGCTGGACTGCAAACCTGCCGGTTTTAAACTCATCCTGCTTGACTGTAAGCTTGTGTTGTTTCACTTCTGCATTATTCACATCCCACGACTGTTGGTGTGTTCAGACTAGACCTATGTAAAGTCTACAAATAAAGAAAAATCCACATTCACAGAGTGTATGACTCCACTACATGAATGTACAAACATGGGTACGTTTAAAAAACAAGTTTTATAAAACTCCACACACAGGGTCAAAACATATTTGTAGGATGTTCCACCTATGACCGCTTAACATTTACATAAAGAACTTCCAGTTTTGCACAATGGAGATATAACTACACCTGGAAACGCTGGAGGACTATTGTAAATTGTTAATCTGATGGTAGAAAAAGCTGCAGTCTTCTATTTAGTGAAGCAGAAATGACAGAGATCAGAGAGGTGTCCTGTCACACACCTAAAATTGCCATGATTAGTAACTATGATTGTGTGATGTGTGTATGTGATATGTGCATATGAATGCAGAATCTGTAGGCATGGGACCAAGATTTTGGCATCGGACGTGTTGTAGTTTCTGTTTGAGTTGTGGAACCTGTTAATGTTCAAGCTTTTTTAAAAACTATTTTTTTTAATAATGTTAATCTCTGGCAGTAGAGTTGGCTACTTGATTTACTGATATACTAACTAATCAAGGGCTTCCTGTGGACACATAGTAATCATTTCTGAACACACACAAACTGACAAACAATGTATAATTACATTATTATTCTTAAATTCTTAAAATCTGTAAACCTTCATTGTAGTTGTGCTGAATTCAGTTCCCTACAGTACAAACTGGCCTTCTCAGTTTGAAAACTTCTACACTGAGCTAAAGTGACTTAAACTGAGCTGATAGTTTTTAATTAATTGTGGGAATATGTTAATGCAACTGATATCATAAGTTGCCAGTCCCAGGCTACTTAGAACTCTTGTTTGCAACAAATGTCCTCTTGAAGGAAATTTATGGCCAACTTTCAATCAGCAGTGCTGTGACTATTTGCTTTCCTGCTGGCAAACAAACACACAAACTAACGCAGAGAAACTGACTCACTCATACACAAGTCAAACATACAGTACATGGTTACAGGGCACAGGCCCCTCACATCAAGGTAAAGTAGAATAATGTTGTTTGATCAGTCACAAAATCAATCCAAATGCATCATATCATCATTTCAGAGATGGATGATGCTCTCTGGATCAATAAGAAGCCAATACAACCTGCTGGGATTGTCCAATCAGATTAAAGGGTGGGGTGTTAAAAGGCGGGAGATGAAAGAATAACAGTGGAGATACTGAGAGTTACAGAACCTGAAGGAAGCTAAAGCCCAAAAACAAACACAGCGGTATCATCCCCACAACTGCAAAGCGCTCTGACACTGACATGCTGCTATCTGCTAAAAAGGAAGGAGGAGGGAGGGATCTTCATGACTTCAAATGACCTTGTTATCCCAGTTGGGATCAGACTAAGAATACCCTCCCTGTTAGTTTTCCCTGGTCAGGTTTCATGTGGGGAGAAACCAAAGGCCACAGCGTTTCCTTTCTGTTCAGTTCAGAAGTGCTTGTAGAAGGTTAATACCAACATGAGAAAAGAAGCACACGTTCACCTCTCAACAATGTCCTACAGAAAACGAGACAAAACTCAGAAAGATTCTGTCAATAAAGCAAATAAACAGATGGCAGGTGAAATAAAATGAGTCAGATTCAGATTCTAACTGTTGAGAGTCCTGGATCTGGGGAGAATGGTTGGCGATGTGAAGAAGCCGACAAAATGCAACAAATTACTGATTGATTTGGCATGGAGGCTCCAAGCGTTTCCCTGAATTAGCCATTAGTCATAGGGAGGTGCTTGAGGTAGCTGGTGTGCACAGAGAACAGGGTTTCATGTCCTGGCTTCCTTGTTTGGATGAGTTGAAGTTAGATTAAATGTCTTTCACTGATCACTCTGTTAATTGTGTTAATAAGGGGATTAAGTCCACCAGCTCTTGCACACTGATCCAGAACAACAGGGCTGTATTTTAAAAATGTTCTTTAAACCTGAACAAATCAAACTAAACTATCTGCGTGGTAACGACTGGAGGGAAGAGAGAACACATGTTGTAATCTGCTGCAGCCAACCTTAAATTAAAGGTTTTCCAGGCGAACAAGCAGATGAGCAAGTGCTGGTCTGCAATCTAATCGCAGGAAGTGCTTCAGCAAACCTTGAGTGTTAACCGCACTTTCTGGTCTTGGGTCTGTTTGGCTTCTGTTTCCAGCTTTGGTCTAGTTGTTGTTGGTCTGTCCAAGTTGTTTTTTTGTTTTTTTACTTCTTCCGGTTCAGATACACGCCAAACAGGACAAATGTTTTGGATCTGTGAAGATCTCTAATTACCAGCATGTACCACTAGTGCTCCTGTCTTCTACTGTAGCTTCTGGAGACAGGAAGACAGTGATGGATAGCTGACCACATACAGCTAACTAACAAACAAACTGACATTATGTAAACACAAAATAAATGAACTGTGGTGTAGATTGCATTGGTGTCAGATTTGCAGAGGTTGCCTACATACTAACAGTCGAGGCTAACGTAGTTAGCATTTCAGATGACACTGCTAGTGGCTTGTAGACAGATATCATGACTTCACATTGAGGAATAAAAATGATATTAACTTGAGGTAGTATATACCTGCACTTGCAAATATAAAGGGGTTAATCGTATCCAGTGTACTCAGATTACTCTTTTGTTGTAAAGAGTAACACAACACTTAGTTTTGTAATTCAAGTTATAGTTAATGCATTTCCCTGTTCCCTTCCACAAAAAACAAAAAATGAATGTATTCCCTGGTGTGTTATGAGTGCTCTTTAATTCCAAAAAATGACATACTGTATCAACGCTGCACCTGCATTTAATCGTCTAGATTTATTTCTAATCAAACAAGATGGTGTGATGGTGTGTGAGAGTTGCAGATTATGGGCACATAACGTGTAATGTATAACCACAACATACATTTATAACAGATCTTAACAGATAATGCCTCTTCCAATTCACATGCCAATGATGTAAGATGTAAAATATTGTTGCTTGAGTCAGTTTTCAGTGCACCATTCAGAGCTATTCAACATTTTGGGATGTTTGTTTTCTGTCCACAAGAGTGAGATGATAGTTTGTGTTTTTTTGGAGATGTATGGGGTACTTCAGTGTCTACCTACAGGAGACAGTGCTCAGAAGTAGAGTAAACTACTGCTTTGTAGAAAAAGATACTTTAGCCACATGAAAAAGGCCAATCTAAAAAATCCATATCTGTTCAACTGAACGCTATATTTCTGCCTTCCCGTCAGAGGCTGTAATATGCTCTCTTGGGTTTAGATGTAGAGTTCTACGGCTGAGACAATGTAGCACCAAGGGAGAGGGCTGCTTCTTGAAAATGGGAATGGCTCACTGAACGCTGAACCTCGTACAACCCCACTTCAAATAAACATACTATGTGTTTAAGGACAGAGCTGGAGTTAGGATGTAGCTAGCGTTACTTAAGGCAAAGACTGGAAGCAGCCGCCTGGCTCTGTCCAAAGTATAAATATCTACCCAATGACACTTCAAAAGATCACCACTTATCATGTTGTGTCTCATTTGTACTAAAAAGAAATATCAAATCAACAGTTTGTGGTGTAAAGGTGGGCTCACTCGTACCGGAGGAACAAAACATAGATGTGTTGTGTTTTTTGGTTTGGTCCAAGCCTTTCTCCAGTATGACTGACTCCACCTTTACACACTATTTCTTGTCCAACGGCAAGTGGGTGCAACTGCCTGACAGGTTTGATACCATCGTGCCTGTACAGAGACCAAAAACTATGCTCAACACTCACAACTAGCAACTTGTGCTATAGCTGGAGCTGCATGTAGGTGCTGTGTGGATACACATTTTTCAAGAAATGGTATAGTAATTAGAAATATATACTTTCCGATAACTTTACAGTGACTGTGAATTTCATTTTTAGGTTTTAGCCACAAACCACAAAACAACTGGATCAGCAAGCTTGCTGCACACAAATGAATAAATCTGTCCGCATTTTTAGAGTGTGCACAGATGTGTACAGATATTTGATGATTGATGCCTTCATCATCTGTGCACACAAAAAGATCGCTCCAAAGCAAGCATGTACCAAACAAGAGTTTAATATCAGTATTTAATGTACATTTATTACACATTTTAAATAAATATTCCATCCTTAAAATTATTTTACACATCCTCAAATAAAAATATATTTATATATGTATAAAAACAGACATTCAGGGGGCAACAAGAACACAAGAGGGTGAAGGGGTAGTAGGCGTGTCGAGGGGGTTCCTTACACACTTCAATGCATTTTGTACAAATCAACATTACAGTCAGAACAGGAAACCTGTGATTATCAAATGTAGCTGCCACATTGTTCCATCAGAGTTATTAAAGCTCCGTTTGCTTGAACTGTGTGAGAAAAGATACAGAATGATCCCAGACAGGACGCAGCATCGAGCAAATAAAAGCCGAACCGCCGCAGTGTTACCACCACACGCTTATGCAACGTTTACTGCGCTCTCCAACGCAGTGTGTGACAGTTTGTGTCTCTGAACGCAGCGTTCCCTGGCAGTGCGGTCAATCAGGGCCCTTCAAGTCTCCTTGAGCAGCAGGCGAGAGTCCAAAAAAAAAAAAGACTCCACTGGTCAAAATGAAAGAAAAACAAAAACACTCTACTAAGAAGTCCCCGATAAGTCAGACAATGAGTTATGTGCATCTAAAAACAAACTTTTCTTTTTGTTTTGTTTTTTTACAGAGATCAATACTAAGTCTGGAGTACAAAAATAGATTTCTCATATTTTTTGTCTATTTTTTTTTACTTTGAGAAAAATAGAAATCAAACTACACATTAAGATATAGTAATGCTCAGTATAAAAATGTCTCTAGAGGTTTTTTTTTTTTTTGGAGAGAGGACTGTTTTGGCTGCTGGTAATTCAGTCAGTCTGTCAGTTTCTCCTCTTTCCCTCTGTCTTTTCTATCTTCCTCCCCCTCCTCAGCGCTCTGACGAGTATCTCGTACGTTTAGTCCTTTGATTGAAAGGGTAGTGGATAAAGTCGAAAGGACGGTGGTTGCTCGAGTGGGCGGGCTGCTGCCCCTTCGGCAGCCTCTTCATGAAATGGACTTCGCGCTGGTGCTGGCGCGTCCGTGAGCCTTTTCGTGGCCGCCCGCGGCGGGTGAAGGCCATGTACCAGCTCTCGTAGCGGGCGTTCCTCAGCGCTGTGTAGTTGTTCTCCAGAACAATCTCAGTGAAGATACAGTCACGGCCTTGTCCATTTTTCTGCAAAGACACACAAAGAAAAACAGTTAGTGGGAACGTTCAGAGAAGACTCCACGATGAAGATTTACAGATGGGAAATATCAGATGTATAAAGGTTTCCCTGTGCAGCCTGCCCCCTGCATGCGCACACACTCACACACACACAGCCCTCCCCTCATACATGCAGCATATGCTACAGTCATTACAGATCAGAGAGAGGGGGATGACAGTAAGCGATTACTCTTCTCCCCCTTCAGAAAACATCCAGCAGCCCTTGTGGTGTCAGTAGCTGCAGGACAGATCCTCCAGCCATAAAGCCTTAATCAGCCCCCCAAGTGTCACTTTCACTCCTGGTTTGATCTCCTGTTGCATTTGTGGCTAAATTTAACTAACCAGGTCTGCTCGAATTGAATAACAATCAATAGATCCTTAAATATGTCACCAGTCCCCTGCAACAACAGTCAGCGGCCTGATCGCTCAGGGATGAGACGGTAAATAAGAGGTTGGGGAGTGTGACCTCCAGTTGGTGAAAACAAGTGAAAAGGATTCTACGGTTTCCATCAGTGATAGAACGTACAGTAAGGTCAGCTGACAGTATTAACTGGACTTGGACACACAGTGCTGGCCTACTGTAACAAGCTCCCACCTTTTTGGACAAAATAGTGTGTTTAAAAATAGTCATGATACACCCATGTGCACACGCATACATCCAAAAGACACACACTCGGTTCATTCTTTCCCTCTTCAGCACACACACACACACACACACACACACACACACTGGGGCTGGGGCAGGCTGTGACTGGGCCGGTAGCTAGGGGCAGATGGTGTTCGAGGCAGGGTGCTGGGTGGGTGGAGGGGAGGTTGTGTGGGGGTTCTGCAGAGAGGCTGGCAACTCTGTTTATTAGCCGTCGCAGTAAGAGAGGGGCACTGAGATGGAAACACACACCTACACACTCATATAACAGCAACAGCAGCATAACTAAAGCCTGACCTGGAGCCTTCTGTCATAGAGATGCAGAAGTGCAGTAAAGCTGAGATACAAATCAAGCTAACGATGACCACTGTTCATTAACCTCTAACACTCATACTGATCATATAAGCACAAAGGAAAACACCTTACATTATCTAGCATGGAAAACACACACAAACACACCCTGAAGGTTAAGCTAGTGCTAAAAAATACAGCACTCTCGGCTGCTGCTGACATCTAAAGAAAGCCAAAGCTGCCAGTAAATTTTTGTGTCAACAAACTCATATTTTGTGTCAACATAAAAGACCCAAAACCAAGAATGTGTCAGTCCAGCTCTCGATATGTTCTGACTTCTCTGCTCTGTCTGTGCAATTTCCCGCTGAAGATGTAAACCTTTAAAAACAGCTCACAAAGATGTTCGGCAAACATGAGGAAGAGGTGCATTTGTTGGGAACTATTTTCAGTGGTGGACTAATACACATTTGGTAAGAGCAATGAGCTCTGTCAGGGTTTGGCTGCACTCACTGTGTGTTTTATTTAAAATCTTTTTAAGGAGCAGTGTGTAGGATTTAACAGCATCACCCTTGTATTCCTAGCATGAAGGAGATTATCTAGAGCTAGGGTTTAGTTTGTCCATTCTGGGCTACTGTAGAAACGTATACTGTAGACGCTATAAATATAAACGTCTCATTCTAAGGTCGCAAAAACATAACACTTATTATTTTCAGGTGGTTAAACACTGACACACTGGACCTTTAAAGGGAATTGTAGACTTTGAGAAAATCTAGATTATTAACAACCTTATTTATGGAAATGTCATAAGGCCGATAACTAACTACTGGAACTATATTTTAAGTGGGGAATAATGTATTTATTCAGTGTGCAGTGAGGCTCCAACCTAACTCTAACCTCAGCTACAAAGAGGTTGCCACCTTTTGCCTCTGCTTGTGGCTGGCTGAAGTCAGTTTTTTCCTCACCTTGCCGATGAGCTTGCCCCTCTTGTTCATGCAGATGTAGAAGCCCGTCTCAGCTCCCTTGATGCGCACACGGCTCCCAAACGTGTCCGTCTCCACGATGAGTTTAGCTAAAGAAATCAAACAAAATAAATATTTCTGTTAGCTGAGAGAAGGACAAACGTGGTGGCAAAGGTTCAGGGGATTTTTAAAATGTGCCTGGCTGTCCTGAATGAATGACTTAACAGTGCACATAAGTGCAGTGCACATAAAAGCATCGACAACACACGCAGAAATGCTCGAGTGTGTTTCCAAGCATGCATAGTCTCTCTCCACACACACACACACACACACACACACGCACCAAAACCTGTGGGACCATTCCTGGGGATTTATGCAAGCTGAAATTCTTGCAAAATGATAAAACCACGTGTCTCCTGATTCTTTGAAAGCTAAAGAGGCGATCCTGGCAGGCCCATCAAGAATTCCTTTTCAAATAAATCTGCGTTGACCTCACACATAAAGCTCCACATTTATCTCTATATCCTGAGAAGTACTGAAAGAAACAGGAAATATAGACAGCTCGCAGAGCATGACTTTACGGAGCTTTGTGCATTTTTTACATTGCTTTTCAACAATGTCATTATGATTTCACGTTCGCAGAATGACAGATAGAATACATTTCCAGGTCAGATGATGTGTTTGTGCTGCAGTGTTTCACATTCTTCTGAATATCGATCCAGAAGAGTGAAAACCAACAGCAGACAGCCTTTAATAAATTCCATCTGAATCCACGTTGGCTCATAAAACCTGTTCCATGGCGTCGCACACAGCGTTACTGGAGTCACTGAGGATGGTCAGGGCCTTTTCCACCCACCCACTGACTACCCACGACACATCTGAGAGTTGTAGCTGTGGTCAGAAGCAGCAGTTACAGCTGAGCTGAATGGTCAGACACGACACACACACGCACACACACACAAACTTTCATACATTTCATACAAAATGACTTCAGGTGACCCGAGTAGCTCACACACTCTCTTTAAGGCAGCACACACATACACAACATCCTGCTCCCCGTACAGACACAGCAGATACACTCTAATCAGAAGGAATTTGAGTGTGTTCTTCGTGCAACTCAATTTAGTGTAAATACAAGAAAAAAAAACTGAAGGCCCGACTGGCTGCAAAGCTCCATGAGTGTGTTCTGAGGCTGGATGGAGAAGGGTTGAACGTGGGGGTGGTGGAGGGGGGGATTGGGGGGAGAAGGCACTATGCAGGAAATGTTCGGGAGGTAGAAGTAAGATGACTTCTAATGGCTCTTCCAGACCTACGGGATCTCTGGAGGATCACCTCCAGCACCATCTACAATCCACCGGACAGTTTCTGAGAGCTCTGAGCCTCTTCCCCTCCAGCAGTACAAGACTGGGATCACAAAGATCGACCACCTACACCAGTGCAGTGGTTTGATTAAGGCATAAAGGCTTCAGGGAAATGCTGCTGAGAGGGAGGGAGGCGAGGGATGAGGCACGTTTGTCTGGAAAGATTTTTACCATTTTGACATAAGACAGAAAATCTCTGAATGAATGAATGAGTGGGACAAATCCTGCAAATATGCTGATTTGCATTCAAAAAACCCATTCTCTTGTTGTATTTGATTTTCTTTAAGAAAGAACAAAAAAGATTAAAATGATATAGAAAATATGAGCTTCACTCAACACATTAGAAATTTGGCTTTGAGCCATGTTAGAAAAAAATCCGGGAATAATTTGGATAAAAAAAGCAAAAAAGAAATTTAGATGTAAAAATATTTGTTGTTAGGTGAATTATAATAAAGATAGAAGAATAATACATTGTAGAATTATTCAAAATATTAAAATATGTGTCATATTTTTGTGGGGTGATAAAACTGGATCGTTTTTGTTTTGCCCTTTTTTTTTTTTTTTTTTTTTTAATAAATGCTTTGCGAAATTTAACAAACTGGGACACCCGGAATTTCCGCTCTCTGACCGGACCGTGAAGTGCACAAAGTAAAGTGGTGTACAAAGAAAATGTGTGAAATAAATCCAGATGATTTATAATAATTAATTTGAACGAAATTTTAAGCAAACAAATGACGATGGACTAGATCTGCAAAATAAATCAAACTGATGTTCTTTCATTTGAAGACTCTCGGTGTCAAACAGAGTTCGTGTCTTTGCTTCTCTTACCGTGCACATCTCCATCGTCGGCCATGGCGTTGATCTTCTTGTTGGGCAGGACCTGCACATGTTTGCCGCTGGTCCGGCTGTACAGCTGGTAGATCCGGATCAACCTGCGGCTCACGCGGTCCGTCACTTTGCTCTGCTCGCTTACATGCTGCGTGAAATTAGGCGGGGACTGATTGGTTACCTGTCAGAAATTAGATGTCACCACAGTCATCAGTACGTGTACATTTGTCTACATTTGATAGAATTTCTTTTTATTTTGTTTTGTCTTTTTTTTCTTTTAAGTACAGAAGTGCCGGGCTGAGCGTGGAGCCAGCTGCGTGTCCTCTGGTTACTGCAGGAAACGATTTAAACACAGAGGGGAAACAGATCCTAACGCAACAACAGCCTGTTGTTGTTTTTTTCCCAAAGACAAGTGTAACAAGTTCCAGGAGAGCTGCTGCCAAATTAAATTAACAGCTTCCAAAAAAGACGCACGGTGTGATTACAGGTTGTGCGTACAGGAGAATGTGCGCCACAGAGCGCGCACAGAAAAAACACTTTCCGGACGAGTTTAAACGTTCATCTCCCTCTGCACCGCGTGAACTAACAGAAACTTTTTATTTTTATTCCTCCTTCACTTCGATCTCCCTATCCGCCGCGCTCCGCTGTGATGGAATGACTACTGCTGATGGAAACATTGGCCCTGGTTACTTGGTACCCCACGACATTTTTCACAAGACTCGCAAGCATTTCCCTCTGCCCCGATGCCCCGTCTGTGCCCGCGCGTCCTGTGCCAGGGCCGGTATGTTCATCAGCAACCTGCCAGCAGGCCGCGCGCCCCGCTGCCCGCCGCGCCGTGGGAGCCATCCGATATTGTTGTATCACATAATGTTATGATGATCCCTCACCTTTCCTCCTGTTACTGCGCCGTGCATCACACGCGCCGACTGCCATATGTTTAAGAGATTTCATATTTGGAAGCTAATCCTGATTTTAACGCCCCAACATAAAAAAATAAAATAAAATTCTAATGATAAAATAAAAAAAATACATATGATGAAAATAGAAAGGTGACATACCTGAGCATAGTAGCAGAATGCAAATAAGTGTAGAAACCTGTGAAGGAGAAGGAGAACATGCGTTAGGTCGCTGCGGAGCTGCGTGAAGGAGCATTACCAGTGCGTGAAGAGTGAAGTGACGGAACTCACAGATAGCTGAGTCTGGATGGGATGGGTCGCATGATGGATGGAGGTGAAAAGCTCTTCCACTTTGATTCTGATCAGATCTGCAGAGTCCAAAGATGCTCTCAGTCAAACAATCAGGTCCAAAGATTTTCAGCTGAAATCCACACAGACAGGTCAGAGGTGCTGACAGGGAGGCTCACGCGCGCACGGCGGACACATTCTTGATCAAATCCATCAGTGACGAGCTCCGCTCCACTCAAACGTCTGAATATGTGTGGTTACTGAGAGTTTCTCATCCAAACACAGGCTGTGTGTGTCTGTCAGAAGGCTGCGCAGAGTCTAAGTGCACTTGCAGGAGCGAAGCTGTGCGTTAAGTTTTGGAAAAGAGCGCTGCGGGATTTTCTTCTCCTCTTGCTTTATTGTTAAGTTGAGCCGTTGCTGTCAGGCTGTTCCTCCTGCTTTGTAATCCCTGCGGTACTCCTTCAGGTGAGTGTGTGTGCGTGAGGCTCGGGCTCCTCAGTGCTCTCGCAGTGACTCGATGCTGCTGCCGCTGCGCTCGGTTGTTGCACGACTGCAGACAGGACGCTCCTTCTCTCCTCTCTCTGTTCCCATCACACACACACCACTCCCGTGTCAAAGCCACTCGCTCGGCGCTCACACACCCCCGGTTAAAAATGGCAGGCTGATCTGCTAAGAACAAGCCCCCTTTTTCTGCAGAACAAAAGCGGACAGCCCCAGCCCCACTCTCCACCCCTCCCTCCCTCCCACCCCCCCGATTTAAAACATCTCTTTACCTGAGGAGCGGTCCACACTGTTTGGCAGGGGGGGAGAACGAGGCGAGGAGGAGCCTGGACTGGCCTGCGCGCTCTGCCACCACAAGACTGTGAAACCAACACATAAAAGACTAAAATACAAAATAATCACCTCTCTTCACGATGACAGCATCAGCTGCTTGATATGAACCTCCTGCTCATCCCTCCCCTTCTTTCTCCTGTCCGTCCAGACTCTGCTCTTCCAGTTTTGGGGAAGCTGGAGCTGCCAGAGATTTGTGTATTGACAGAGCAAAGTGTGAGACATATTAAAAGGATTACAGGCGATTAGTGTTTTGAAAACAGCCCCTCCCTTCTTCTTCTTCTTCTTCTTCTTCTTCTTCTTCTTCTTCTTCTTCTTCTTCTTCTTCTTCTTCTTCTTCTTCTTCTCTTCTCCTCTCAAACAGGCCTTAGACTCAGAGCTGCTGCAGATGAGGATGAGGCAGACATTCACACATTAAAAAGGCCCATTTAGTTTTTTGACATAAGAGATGCGCCACATTAATTACCCACAAACTATGCCCTTTTATTGCAGAATGGCCCGTGAACGCGCCCATTATCAGTTAGACTTTTTTTTTTTTTGATTGATTTGACCATTCATTAGTCTGCCCAGTATCGGCCACATGAGAAACACAGAAACTCAGCAGCAGTTTGATTAATAAACATCACTGAAGGTGTTAGTTAATTAGCCGGAGAGGCTGGAGAACAATTGAGAACATCAGCCGGCTTTGTGTGGAGTCATTCTGCAGAGTTAAGACCACTAATCAAGGATTTTATTAAAGAGGTTATGCAGAGTGAAGGGAAGAGTTATAAATAAATAATGCTCCTATGAGTTTTGATGCGCCACAGCCTTCACCTTCTAACCCGCATCCTCTGCATCACAGATGCACAGGTTTCACTGTCAGCCTGTCATGCGCTGTGGAGCCAGCAGTGGGCGCTCCAGTGGAGATGATTAGGTGTAATGTGACAGTATTACAGACAGTGTGGAGCTCTGAATCACTTCATCTGTTATCTGCTCCACGACAGGCTTCATGTTGTCACATGGTTTGTTTTTTCTCTTTCCTTCCCTCCCACCCATTAGCATCAGTGTGTGTGTGTGTGTGTGTGTGTGTGTGTGTGTGTGTGTGTGTGTGTGTGTGTGTGTGTGTGTGTGTAAATACAAGTTAAACATGTAGTAAATCATGGGAGACATGAAGTGAGTCAGTGTGTGTGTGCGTGATGATGTGATGATGAGTGTTTAAAAAACTGTAATGAAAGCTATTGGAGTATGTGTCATTATGTGTGTGTGTGTGTGTGTGTGTGTGTGTGTGTGTGTGTGTGTGTGTGTGTGTGTGTGTGTGATGAGCGGCAGGTAGCTGCCACTCCGTACCCTGGCTCAGGGCCTGGCTGCCCTCCCCTTAACCCCAGGAGCCCTGCATCCATCAGCAGCCCTGCAGGGGGCAAACACCCTTCCCCCTCCGCTACTCCACTCCCTCTCTCTCTTTGCTGTCCCTCCACTCATGTGCAGAGCTCCACCAGTGTAAGGTTATTAAAAACATATTTTACACAGAAGACTCAAATTAAATAATATTCATGCTAAAATAATAATTAATAAATAATTAAACTGGTTTCGGACAGGTCACCTATGACTGTAAACATCAGTCCTGTTTCCAGAGGTACATCATACATGACAGCACTGACAATAACTGTGATATTAAAAAAATGAAATACTCAATAATAATAATAATACTCAAATAATAATATAATTTAAATAATCCAGCACCTCATGAATTCTTTCTGTTTCCATCTGTTCTCTCTTTGTGTTTCACGCTCAGTGTAAATGTCCTTTTCATTCTCTTTCGTACAGTTCTGGTTACAGACTCTCAGAAAAGAGACAAGTTAAATATGAATGTCTCTAGCTATTCTGATAATATCAATATTGTGAATCCTTTTCTTAATAACTATTGTGACAGCTGCAGTGGTAATGCTGGACTGACTGATGGCAAAACACTGAAGTGAAATGAATTTCAACTGCTGGCCGCTCTAAATAAAGAAAACGCCGCAGTACAGCAGAGGTGAGAGGCTCTCACAGAGAATCACTGTCACTGAAAACTGTTCTGCTTGGAACTGTTTCTTCAGTAGAACATCATTCCATTTGTTCACACTGAAGTTACACATCGTCCTGCTTCTGTTAAACATCATCCTCCTTTCTCCCTCTCTAACGTCCCATTCTTGAATTGACTATCTTGGTTACACCTCTCTCTCCCTCGATTGTCCCTGCCCTGCATTCCAACATGCCACCATCTGCCACCTCCCCTCCTCCTTCTGCTCTCCGTCCTCCCTCCATCATTTCTCTCTCTTTCGCCTTCACCTCTCTGAGCTGAGGTGGGCTGTAGTTTAAAGGTCTCAAAGCATTTAGCTTGTATGACTTGTCATGTGACCTTGTCTGAAGTCTGAAGTTGCTACCTGTTCTCATTGGCCATGCTGGAAAACGTTCACAGAGCACACGTTCACAGAGCCTCCTTCATGGCTGCATCACACCTTTCTCCAACAACTCTGTGTCTTTACAGCAACACACCTTCAGACAGTCAGAGGTCAAAAGAACATGACAGTGGCACAGACAGCTGACAGCAGACACATGCTTCCATGTAGTACATGTATTATGTAGCAGTAGTCGGTGTGCACTGTGTACTTCCTGGTGTAGTGTGATAACTTCGGCACTTGCACTGCAACAGGAATTATCATCACAACGTTTTACCACTCGTTCTTCTGCCTAAATATCAATGTATAACTTACATTAGCATACTGCTGTTATGGAGTCAAAATAGCAAGTTTAAGTATGGAAGCATGAGAACTGTGAATCAGTCCAGCTGTATGACGTTGATCATTCCTCCTGTCTTTTGGTTATCACCCAGGCTAAGCAGGATCAGCATGGCTGGCAATGTAACTCCATCCTTTCATGCAACATGACTGCATGGTGCACATGTGATCTGCACTGTTTTTACATTTGATCTGTTCATCTTGATGCCCGTATAACACGCTGGATACGTCATACAGACAGAAGCAGGTTGATGATGAAATGCGATAAATGTCTTGCTTTAGTTACTATAGTTACGGGGACGCTCTCTGCTCTGTTACACTGAAACGTTCTCATGATTCTCACCCACCTCTTACATCCAGCACCCACACAGACTTCATCTTCACAGTCAGGTTACAATGGTGCTGTTTTATCTCAGTGATGGACATGTCTGAACATATGGAGCTGCCAGTGTTCAGTCAGTTAGATTAATCGCTCCCTCCCTGCAACTAGTTCATTGGATGGCTCCAGTACATGTCAGTATGTGTACTCACAATACATTTGAATAAAGAACAATGTTGATTTAATGTCTCCAGTACAATACAGCACTGACTTGTCTGTTATTATAGAGAATCTGTCTTTGGACAGAAAAGAGGAGAACGAGGTGGTGTCTGCAGCTCACTTTGAAACAAAGAAGGTGGCTCTGGTTGACTCCTGGTGAAACCTTCTTTGCATTTTTCCTGCAATTTTTGTATTACCCATTTATTGAACGCTTCTTTTTAGGCCCATACATTTAATACAACTGAGAGACCTAGACCACAAGGATAATTGGATAATGGATAGTTAATTAATGACTTCCCAAACATTCCCCTCTCAGCCAGTGGTGTTCCAATCTCTGTAATTTCTGTCAGAGCTGAGTCAGGAGTCTCCAGAGGCCGTCAACTATTGATACATCTAGATGAGAGAGAGAGAGAGAGAGAGAGAAGAGAGAGAGAGAGAGAGAGAGAGAGAGAGAGAGAGAGAGAGAGAGAGAGAGAGAGAGAGGCTGGCATCTGTGAACTTCCAGACATTTCCAACCTCAAACCCAGGGTGTCTTTGATTGCCCTGCTGGGTTTCACCAAATATGGTCAATGCGCACACACTGACCAAACATGTGCTAGTAATACCCATTCCATATGACCACTTAAACCCAGTAGAGGCTTCAGCAGCGCTCTATGTTTCTCTATGTTAGCCTCTGCAGACCTCCATCTATTCAACACTGTCGACACTGTCTACAGGAGATGATTCTGCAGAGATTCAGCTGCTTCTGTGAAGTGCTGATCTGTGGTAGGAAAGATGCAGGGTGTTTGTTTAATTGAATCAAATTGCTCTGGATGCAAGAATTACCTGCACACAGGACACCCGTGATTGCATTAAGTCTTCATCATGGAGCCAAAGATCACACACCCGATAATTATTATAAATCCAGCTCCTCCAAATCAGAATGAGCTGGATATATTGTTTTGGCTCAATGGCTTCTCTTGAATGAGCGCTTATGATCTGCCACACGGTTGTTACGTTTTTACAATGTGTTTTATTGGCTGGTGCTACAAACAGCAAAATAAGGAAATACAGGTAGGGGGCTGCAGACGCCTCCACACACTTTAAGTGGGTCATAATTAATTAAGATTCATTTTGTATGAGTCTGTACATTGTGTTTTCAGAAAAATTCCACTTATTCTGCCTTCATATTGAAGAAAAGATTCAGGTCACATTAGGGTCAGGGGAACCCTCATGGTGCAAAGTGCACAGAAGAAGAATGTGCGAGTGCGATATCTCTGGTCCTGCTGCATCGAGTTTGAAATGTTTTAACCGTCCACAGTACGTCAGAGTTTAGTTCACCCAAAAAGTCCTTCAGGACAGGCAGTACATTGATAGATCACTGTGCCTTTCTGTGTGTCTAATTTGTGCTCATTCTTTGATCACTGACAGGATAATAGTACAGAGGCAAACTAAGCAAAGACGCTAATAAACAACTGATTTGGGTACCAGCACAGTGACTCTCACACAATGACTCTCTGACACACACAGTTTTCCAATTACACACCCAGACCTGTACGCTGGCCTCAAATGGAAACTGTCCTTTGACACACACACACACCACGCAACACAACACAGAGTTTTAACAGAGCCAGAGTTGGACTGTGACTCTGACCTGGTAGCACCAGGTCATGTTGCAGAGGTCAGTTACAGAGAGCCTCACATGTGTTTCATGACTTGAGCTGATGACCTCAGTGTGTGTAGTCCATGTTTCTGCTTCACGGACACACACAACGATACACAAACACATGAACAGACCATAACAGGGCAGACTGACAAGGTCGGTATTTTTGTAATTTAGCGCTCCAGTTTCAAGAGCACAAGTATTACTTAATAGTCCAGCTGAGTCCAGTTACATTGCCCATTTGCCCAGCTCAACACCAGTACTTCTCTGCTTTTCCCTGTGGTGGAGAGGAAGCTCTGAGCTCACAGTGCAGGCAGCCGGCTAACATTAGCTAACAGCAGCTACAGTTGGCAGCAGTTTACTTCACTGTCCATCAGGAAACTCTGTAAATCACAGAGAGTTGTGGCAGAGCAGCCAGGACATCAAAGGAAACACCAGAAAACATTTTTTCCATAAAATATGATCCAGTTTCACCAAAATCAACCAATAGTTGGTGGTGTGTGACTTAGTGCTATGAAGCGTTAGATAATTCCCACAGGTGATCACATCTCTGATTGCAAGTCAGTGTAGCATGAGCATGATTTATAAAAAAAAGTTATTTTTAATGGTACAAAGTTACACCATGGAGCTTTAAGATCGAGCTCCTTGGCCTGTTAGTAGTTGTGGAGAATGATTCAGGTTGAAGCTGGATTCACTTTGTTCCTTACAGCACTGTTCACTTTGTGGGGTTAACTTGAGATGAGTGACAGAGATAAATTTCAAATGAAATGATTGTATCTCCCTTTAGTGCGTATCTAAAGAAAAATTTTAGATTTGGATTTGATGGCTGACTGTCTGCATTCGTCCCAATCCTGACTAATAACCACACAAATGTTACATTACTGTAATCACATTACAGTTTGGTTGCAGCTTCTTGTTTAATTTTCAGTGGCATTGTAAATGATTTGGTCTATAAATCAATTTCTTTTCAATTTCCATCCAAAGACCACTAATGTTAGCTCATGTTCCTGGCGCAGAATGGCAGAGAAAGATATTAGTGCAACAGGTCACGTAGATGGAAGAACTTTTGGAGAAGAGATATTTCGGGTAATGGAGAATTGTTTTTCCAGTGAGGGGGCCAGGAAGGAGATGCATATCAGCCTCTCTCTCTAATGGTGATTCACAGTGTCAGCAGTAGGTGGTGGGAGCGTAGCCATTGCAAGTGTGTGGATGGAGCTGCCTATTTACTCTGGGTGAGGGTCTCATTTTACCCAGATGCAAGAGTTTGATAGTATGTTTCGATTATTTTTTTGGTCTGAGTATACTGTGATGAGATGGAAGATTAGCAAAGGCACTGCAGTAACATCTGAATCCCAGGACATAAGCACACAGGGACTGTTTGCAGATGCTCAGAGGTACACATAACTCCAACTACACTTCAACCCTACAACCCTCCATTCCTCACAGTCCACTCACTGTGGCATCAGGACAGTGCTGCTTATCAAAGGTGAAATAAGAAAGAAAAGAATATTTATGCTCACTACCTCAATATCTCTCCATTGTGTCAAAGTGGGCGTCAATGTTTATAACTTTGATAAGAGGATGAAATGGAATCATCATGAAAAACAAAAAAAGAAGTAAACAGGAGCGCTGTTAGCTCACCTGGTCGAGTGTGCACCACATATACAAAGGCTCAGTCCTTGCCGTGTCAGCGCTGGGTTCTTTTCTGACCTGTGGTCCTTTGCTGCATGTCATCCCCACCTGTCACTCTTCAGATATCTCTATTAAATACAAGTTAACTGTGGCCACTGCAGTCAGCTAAACTCCTTCTCTCCAAGTTTGATGCCAGTGAGGTTTTTGTGCTTCTTTGATGCATCACTCTCTGTCTGTCTGTTTGGCTAATATTTGTAATGGGACACTGGGAGGGGAAAGAGGGGGAATGACATGCATCAAATGGCCACAGGTTGGCTTCAAACCCTGGGCCGCTGTGGCTCTGTGCATGGGGCATCTCATGGTCTGTCTGTGGGCTGTGCTCTCTTCATCATGTGCAAACATGTTTATGAGCCTGTGCAAGAAATGAAACTCTTTCCATCAGCAGCAGCAGCAACCTCTGTGTGGATCGGTCAAGACAATGTGTGGGCATGATGACACTCCTCACATCATTTTAGATGTAGAGTATCTGAACATATCTGGGCAATTCAAATGCACATCTCTCAATACTCAGTAATAACTAACATGTTTTCAGCCAAGTTATAGTATAAATCATGTTTTCTATTTGAAAATGTGAATATATAATAGTTTGTGGACTGGACTAATGACCTAGTGAACTTACACAAATGTCTTTGATGAGTGTTTTAGTGTTCAGAGCAGAGTAATGTCTCACCTTGTCTCTCACCTTGTCTCACCTTTATTTACAGTTTGTCAAATGATATCAATCATGTTGTTCTTTTATTCTTTATTCTTTTATTATACTGTCCGTCTCACTGCAAGGCATGGTGACACTGGTTGCAGTGCAGCGCCCAAACCTACTCTGCTATGGTCCAGCCAAAAGAACACACTCTTAACTTGTTTTTTGCCATGTTTTATCCATGCGCCCCTCCCACTTAGTACTGCCTCTGGATCTGCTTCAGGCTGCCATGTTCTCTGCCTTCACTTTAGTCCTCTGGATGTTGCTGGGCTGCTTTTTACATCCTCCAGACACACACACACACACAGTTACAAACACACATATGCACAGAGGTGAGGCAGTAAAAATACCTGGCAACCTGCCGCTGCTGAGAATTAGCTGAGCTGAGAGGACGTCTGAGAACGCTGCAGCGACCAGACTGTGGGCACATGCACACATGCAGCCATGGTCACACACTTACTTGAATGTCTCACACACACACACACACATAGTACACATTCACGGGAATGAATGAACATGCATATTCAAAGACACTCAAAAACGTAAACACACACAGTCACACATAAAAGGACAAAAACACAATTTGTACACACAAGAAATAATCAACCTTTGCATCTGCTCACATATATTCAATTAAAGCACACAGACACAGAACTAAAGAAGACTATAGAACTAAAAAACACACTCAAACACACACTTGTGCAGGCGTGGGCATGGTGGTGAGGTAGACGAGTCTAAACCAGCGTGGGAAACTGTTCCCACAGTTGGCGAGTAGAGCAGTGTGGGTTTAAGGCGGAAGGTGCTTGGTTCACACTGATGGACTCATGGTGTGAGGTGAGTGAGTGTGAGTGTGTGTGTGTGTGTGTGTGTGTGTGTGTATGTGTGTGTGTGTCTGAGGTAGGGTCTATCTGACTGATTTGAAACCCAACTGGTCCTAAATTTTCCCACCATAGTTCTGCACGTATGTGTGTGTAGTGTGTTGTAGCGTTGTGTGATGTGTTGTCTCTGATGAACACACACCTCTGTAGTCAATATGACTCAGTGAGTCTTGGTGAACTGGACTCTGATAATTGGGCTGCAGCTCAACACTTCACTGCCCGTCCTCTGTGTATGAAATCAGGTTAGAGTGTGTCCAGGAAAGAGCGCACCTATTGGCCATCGAGCATCATAACACCTGTGTGCGTGTGACATCACTGACAGATGCATTGTGGACTTGGACACATGCTGTAAGATTAAGCGGTTAAAATATTCTATGTATTGTATTGTATTCTATGGGGGGTGCCATCCACCGAATACTGGAAGTAATGTGCTGACTACTGGAAACAACCTTACTTTAAACAACACAAACTTTAAAGAACTAACCAATGAACCAGGCATTGACCAAAGTGATACACAGCCTCATGCCATTTAATGCATGTAACACACCGAACATGACTTAAGGGGAGGGAATATGATAAAACTGCTTTTCTGCATATGCATTCATAGAAGGCATATGTCGCACATTGTGGATTCACTACATGATAGCATGGCATTACATTTCCATATTTGCTGTGCTCTCTTTCGGATAGTTTAGCTTTAATTTGTCCCGGGCCTGCAGCTTTCTGCCTCTATGCAAGTGTAACCTAATATGGCAGCATGTCATGACAATGACATTAGTGAGCACACAGGAGAACATCAGGTGACTGCAGTCTTCACATTCCTGAGAGGACGACCACCAAATGGGCCCAATGCTGAGTGGAGCAGCATGTGTGACATCTCTGACAGACGCACTACACACACATACACCCACACTACACACACATGCAAATGGTCCCAAGATCTGGGATTTCTTGTGAAGTACTGAATGATTTTAGTGCTCCTTAAAATCCTTAAATGAAGCAAACAAATCATCCATGCTGGTTCATTACTTGAAATGTATCATATTAAAGAATTACAAGCATAAATGTTTGGAAATTGTTTTATTTGTAATAAACAAATACAAAATTCTTCAATAAAAAATATGAAACGTGTTGAAAGTAGTTCTTTTTGGAACAAAGCAGTGACTGCGGGCCACTTCAACTTCTGCTCCAGTACATCTGTCGGAACAAGACAAATGTGAAGAGTTCCATAGTGATGAGAAAGTGAAAAATGTGACTCACTGCAGCCTTTTGGTGTTTACACTGATCATAAAACAGCTGATCGGTGTGACTTATTAGTGCTTATGTAGAAATGCAATGAGACAGAAAGTGAGAGCAGAACACAGAGGCAGGTTAGGGTTAAATGGATCAAGAGACTGAGAGGGTGGGAGAGACCAGGCAGAGAGCGCGAGGGGAAATAGATTGAAAAAGCAGAGAGTAATACGGGGTCTTGCTGGAATTTTTCGAAAAGGAAAAAAGAAAAAAAACGGGCTGGTGGAAAAGGGAGACACGGCATCGTGTTCAGAGCTGTTGTGTTTCTGTCGGTCCCCCTCTTCAAAGGGACGCTGGCCCTGATGGCTTTACCATACGCTGCTCTGGGGGTTAGGGCTGGAGCACGACACTGCACAGTACCTGCAGGACTGGGGCTGCAGGGAGCAGGGCTTGTGACAGCCTGGTTGGGGCTTAAGCAGCCAGCTTCAGCGTGGCACTCCAGGTGAACCTGCAGACGTACAGCATGCTGACGGACTGTCTGCTGATGACAGAGAGACTGCAAGTTTACTGAGAGAGTGTGCATTTGAAGGGAGTGGAGTGTAGAGGTGACAAGGTGTGACACAATGGCTTTTGAACATGTGCAGCCAGAGGGCTTTATGAGGACTTCACAGCTCTGACTGTCCCTGGAGGAATTGCATGCAATGGAACTTAAGATACCATTTATTTTGAATTATTGCTGTTATGCAGCTAAATTTGTCCTTCCGTGATCCAAAACCTCTCACTTCTGTGTCAGGAAACATAAACTGTAATAACACAACATTGCAGCTATTGTTACAGCACATTTTTCCATCCTTCACTAGAGGATAAAACCATTTTTGCACATACTTGTGAAAACAGCGTCTGAAGGGTTGTTTCCCACAGCGTCGTGAACAGTTACTGTGGTGCCATACTTAGTGAAGAGCATCATGCTGTATATATACTACAAACATTTGGGGCAAGATGCTTTCCCCTTCTCAACAAGTCTATAGCATTAGCTTAGCTTAGCTGTATTTAGACTCAATAAATGCTGAAGAAGCTAGTTAGCCTATTTAGCTAAGGCTTCCATTCCAGACGTCAACATGTCAACATGCAGATATGATATCAATGAGGAAAAGAAAAACATATTTTACCCTTCTAAACATCTGTATCAGTTTAAGTGCATGCTATATTTAGAATATTTTCACCGCTGTACTTCCATACAGACATTGCTTTATTTCCTGATGGGAACCAAAACTGTTATCTACACTTCAAAGCTACCAGACCAGACTGCTTTGACAGAACCATCAATTTATGTCACATTAAACTGGATGAAATGAGGACTGCTGATTGTTGAACGGTGGAAAGACAAACCAAGAGGCTTTGGTGAGTATTATTTTGTCTCTCGTTTGAATGACGTCTGTTTTATATGACGAGTTAAGAGATAGAGAGATAAGATATTCTGATCTGAGTTCAGTAAGAGAGAGAAACCTGATTGTATTTTTCTGTTTAACAAAGCTCAAAGCTGCTGCTGGAAATGAACTGACATACCAAACTGTTGTTTATCATATCAAAAGCACCCAGTCACAAAGAACTTCTGCACCAATCAAATCAGAGCACAGTCCAATACCAAACATGCATTCAGCAAAAATGAGACACGGCATTGTGTCGCATAAGTTAGACTGTAGGTAACGTTAGAGAGGCCGAGAACAGCTTACTAATGAATTAAACTTTGGGTTGGTGTTATTATGTTGTATATGGATGTGTATTCTTTCATACATAAATAATTTTTAGTTTAACGTTATTTAAATATTTGAATTGTATTTGAACATTTTAATGAAAACATTTCAATAAATATTGAATATTTCCTCTGTACCTACTATGTGAATAAAAATGACCAAGGGATGAAGGATGATGATGATAATGATCATTTTCCTCTCATCTTAGATGCCCTATTTGGTCACCGGCCCGTATTTAGGCAGCACTGGAGCCGTGAATGCTCCGTGGTGGGACTGGGATGCCTGAGGGGTGTGAGAGGTTCGCACGGGGAAGGAGGGATACAGTTTAGTGGGGGAAGACAAGGCTGTCAATCGGGTGCATTATCTCCGCTCCACCCTGTCGATGAGCCTGTCACCCCTGGGTGGCGACAGAGAAGGTCGCTCATATCTGAGAAAGGCTGATAACCCAGAGGACCCGCAGTGCAGAGACCCTCGCTGTTTAGCTCCAAGGACTGACAGCAAATTCACTCTTCCACACACACCTTCTCATCTTTCTCTCTTTTTTCAGTGTGGGGGAGCTCAAACCCAATGAAAGTCCATACCTGACTATATATTTACATATGTGTATATATCTCATGTCTTGAAGGCGTGATCACTGTCATGCTTAAACTCTCAAGCTCTCTGTGCTTTCACACACAGATGTGATTTGTGTGGGTTTATGGCAACTACAGTACGATGGTTAAGGTAGGTGGAAAGGAGGTGTAGTGCTAACGTTGGTCCACATACAGCTTTTGGACACTCTCAAAATATAGATGGTTTGGTTGAATTATGATAAATTGCGTAGACCTTTGGAGCTCCCCCATCATAATCGTGACATTATCCATGTTGAGTGACTCATGGATGACTTCATGAGTAGATATCTGGGTACAACATGAAATGTGGAAACTAACTAACCGTTTTTGCCACTTTAGTCCAGACTGAAATATCTCAACAAGTCCTGAATGATGGCCATGAAATCTTCCACAGACATTCCTGGTGATGAGACGTCGAATCCTATTGACTTCCTCTGACTTTTCCTTCTTTCTAGCACTGCCAACAGTTAGAAGTTTGAACTTATCCTGTGAAGTATCTCAACACTCACTTTTGGAGAGATTTCTGTGTAATTTGGTATGCATATTCACGTCCTCCTTAGGATGAATTGTTCCAGGTTGATTTTCTCTGTGCTGCTGAGAGCTGCATCAATTCTGGTAAAATCACAAGCATTGTCTTGAACATCCACGCTCAGCTCCAGGGCACACGTGTCCACACATCTCAGCTGTTTAGATAAGATGAGACTGATCATGATAATCATAGCAGGTCAACAAGAAGATTTGGAATCTAATTTAAAATGAGTAAGTGGGGCTGCGTTTGTCTTCACCCAGCCTCTTTGTTCTAATTTGGACAGTGAACTCTGTTCACCTTCCCAGAATATACTGTAGGACCCTCTGCATGTGTTTGTGCTTATCAGCAGACTGAAATAGCTCCCAGGAGCAACAAGGAGCTCAGTCTGACACCTGGCCAGTCTGAGCTCAGAGCCTGATGTGCTGGACCAGTTGGAATCACCAACCTCTAATATGAGTAACATTTGATCTCATTTGAATGCAGAAATGCTATATTTTAATGGACAGGTTTAGTGTCCTGCGATCTAAATGCTGTCTTTGGACTACTTGAAACATGTTTTGAAGACAATGATCCCATAGCACCTGTGAGTGCTCATCATTGTAAACTCATTCCTGTGATTCAAAACATGGAAAATATGCTCAAACAAGACAACATCAACAGCAGGACAACAGGAATGTTCACTGAAGACTGAGCAAGAACTGACGGGGTTGTAGTGACCCATCCCCTCATGTAGCTGTACTATTAACAGTTTTAGTGTTGGTTTCAGTTCAGTTTCAGACTTGGTTTAAAAACCTACAAATAATGATAAATGTATTTTATATTAAAGAGGAAGTTATGCTTTAAAAAAAATGAAAACAACTTGTGATTGTAAATTTCTTTCTGTTTTTGAGATTGAAGAATTGTTTGGTCATTAAGTAGAATGTTCTTTTGAGTTCTCAGAGAACTACAGCAACAGGCAAGAATTCTACCAGTCTAGAGTGTTACCAAGCAGTAACCTCTGTGGCTGGGAAATGAAGTCAATACGTAAGTGCCAAAAACTGTAATTCCTCAAACATCCACTTGAGGCTGGCTCCAAAAGTGAGTCAGTCTCCATAAGTCCCCATGTTCAAATGTCCGGCTTCACAGCAGAAATAAACATGTTTACAGCCTGGTACAAAAAACAGTTTTGGTCTCTATAGCTAATTTCCCCGTTCATGACAACTGTACTGAGGGTGAATTTATATACAACTCACCTGTTCACATGATAAAGTTATGCAGAATTAATGGCTTGTTAGAGTTAGTGTGACTTGCCTCAGGTCCGCCGATGAGCCATATCTTTGACAAATTTTAGATTAGTTGGGAGCCAGAACAGGCAAAACTGCTAACAAGGCAGCAGCCAGGGCTGCATATTTTGAGCTTCAAAGTGATGCTTTGGAAACCTGTGGGTGACATCATGCATATGTGATTTCTACTGTCATTGGAGTTAACGCAATGCAAACATTTGTGGCTTTAATAAAAAGGGTTGTTATATAAATACCAACAATAATGGCGGGGACATCCAGTGTACACATGTTTTTTGTGTGTATGATAAAGTGAAACATTACTACATACAATACTGATGTTCATGGCTTCATGTTGTTGGTATCATCCCCTGTTCACAAAGCTGTGGCACAGACTGAAGCAGAGGTACAAGGCTTGCTCAAGGGTCGGTAAGCTAAATGTTTTGGCTGTTCTCTCAGTGTGTGTGTTGGGGGTGGGAGCGGGCTGTACCAGTTGATACATGTGATGTGAGACGAGCTGGCTCTCTGACAGGAGCTGTCACTGGAACAGCAGGGGGGTCCTTATCAATCAACCCCCCCCCAGCTGCCAATCAAATCCCCTCACTGCGGCAACAAGGGCCCCTGTTATCTACACATCTGTCAGCTCTCTCTCTCTGAGTTTGGAAAGTCTGAAAGGAACGAAACAACCCGACTGGAGAATGATGCATGTAATAAAGATGACTCAGAGCAGGATGACAGTAAAATGGGTAGAAACAAAATGTGCAATAACAAATGTGCACTTCACTTATCAAATCTGTTGAGAGACTCCTGAGATACCCAGCATGAAGAATGACAAATGAGGGAATTAATCAACAACACGGCTTGGTCCATGATATATTATTTTACAGTAACTGATAATCCCAACAAAGATTTTCCAGTTTCATACTTTGATTTATCATACTAACCGTATCAGAGCTGATATTCAAATCCTAGTGAGCTGACAAAGACCATGAGATGCAGCTAAAAGCCCTAAAACAGCTAGTACATGGAGGACTTCCTGTGAAGGTCTGATGTTGTCACTCGATGCGGCGTGTCATAGCAGTGCAATTAAAGGCGGACTTGCAGGAAGCTAAAAATGGAAGTGACCAAAATGACGTGCTTACAGTGCTTTGGTCAAGCTCGTAGGCCAAATACATCCGCCGTCACCTGCTGTTCGGTCAGCGGTGTCACAGGACATTTATCTGTGTGTGTCTGGTTTAGAGAAGGTGGAATGTCACAAAAACATTTCCTCTGTCTGAGGTGGAAACATGGGTGACAAAAGACTTTGCAAATAAATTATGAGGCTCTTCCACACTGCCAATAATACATCATGAGGAAGTTGCAATAAGTGATATTAAAGGATGTGGTTAAATATCAAGTCTAAACGTCATGATCACACCCTGATGGCATGATGGAAGGAAAGTTAAAAAGATACAGCAATATGGTTTCCTGTTTCTCCTTGCCTCTTTTTTCTCATTCTTCTCTGTCATCAACACACACACACACATACACACACACACACACACACACACACACACACACACACACACACACACACACACACACTCTGCACTATAGTCACAGAGGGAGAAAGGCAACCTGTGGGCTTTGTTTAACAGTAGCAGAATGAATATGTAAAGAAGAGCTCATAAATAGAGAGCTGAAAGACACCCAGCTGAGGCTGCTCTGGGCCGGCCTCCAGCAACACACACACACACACACACACACACACACACACATAAACACACACACAGGCACACACACACACACACACACACACACACACACACACACACACACACACACACACACACACACAGGTCCTTTCAGGCAAAGACAAGCAGCACTCAATCAAAGGTCTGTAAGGGAAATAGTTGTTAACAGATCAATCACCTGTAGGATGAGACCAACAGAGGAACAATCCATCTATCGCTGAAGCTATATGCTAATGAGAGGAGTCACTGCATCACTGCTAACACACACGTCAGCTGCTCGCATGCTGTTTTGTGAGAAAAATTTGTTTTGGAAAATTATTATAAGATAATGAGCATGAATCAGTTTTTAATACTGACAGCCGTTTGTTACATTTGGATCTCAGTTGTTTAGTAAAACACTCTGACAGAAATAGAATGGAGCTCAGTACAAATAGACCGCTCTCTACACAGGATGACACAGAAGTCTACAAACTCAGCTGCTTCGGGGTCTTCGTGCAAGTTACTGTCCGGTATAATCACATGTTGCATCCATCAGTGTGACATCACCTAGTGTAAACTATGACATTCTCCCATCTAATATTTCTGTGACTGTGACGTGACCACCTCTCATATTAGTGACCGTGTTGCCTTCATGTGAAATTGTTCCTTCTATTTTCTGTCACTGCTAGCTTTTCACTCTTCTGTATTTTTGTGAATGAAACCAGCAGGTTGTCAATCAAATCTCACAGACACACGTCTCCTTATGAGCAGGAGACACTCATCAGGCTGAAACAAGCCATTTACAACAACTGTGACATGTTGACAACCGAACCATGTCTGTGAGTTCATGCTGAGCAAAGCCATGACATGTGGCTGAAGGTCCATAAGAAGTCCTGTAAGCAGATGTTGAGTTATAGGAAACAACAACGTTGCTCAGGAGGAAGCATGGCTCCATGTGTGCTTACACACAGTGGATTGTGAATAAGTGTAAGAGTGTGAATGTCAGAGAGAGAGAATGGAATAGCGGTGTGTGTGGTGTGTGTGTGTGTGCACAAATGAGAGTGAAAGGGAGGAGCGAGGCAGGGCATAGCAAACATAGCTGAAATAGCTGATGTTGACTTGTTTGTGTGGAGTCGGAAGCACTGCACTGCACTGTGTGTGTGTGTGTGTGTGGTCATCTGTTTGTGTTGAGGTACAGTCCCTCAGTGCTATTTGTCTCCAGTCTGTGGAGCCCTGCCCAAGCAAAGTGAACTTTCCTTCTTCTGTCCAGGTTGACTCCATCCCTCCATCTCCTCCTCTGTGCTCTGTCTTTCATCTCTTTCCGAGCATTGCATCTCCTCTTCCTCCTTCTCCTCCACAGTCTACTTCTATATGTTCTATATTTAGAGGATTAAACACTTTAGTTTTAAGTCTTATTCATATTTCTCTTTAAAGTATCAATCAGAATGTTCATATTGAGCAATAAAGACATCAGCATTGACTATGAGTGTGAGTATGGGACCGTCTGTGGACACAGGATGTGATGAAGGCCTACACCATGACCACTGACTCTGAAGATTATTGTAATGTGGATGAGGATTTCCTACTCAAGAACTTTTCAGCTATAGTTAGAAGAGACTGTTACTGTCAAAGACTGTACTTCCTTTAAGCCTCACACGATACAAGATTTAAATGAATGCTGCTCAAAATCAATAAATTAAAGGTAAAGAAGCTGAAGAATAATCTCTGAATTTACACATCACAACTCAAATTTACACCAATCCAATCACACCACTTAGTTTTCAGCAATAATCTTTAGAATAATTCAGGAGTAAACAGAAACCCGTCACAGACTGTGTTGGATTTAGAAAATATTATAACAACAGAAACCTTAAAGAATATAACATATCCCACACAATATTTTTCTCTCTATCTCATCATTTATACTCTCCTGCTCTCATTCTCTTCCTATCCTATCCAGCTGCCACCAGTTATTATTGTGGCCTGCTAGCCACTGTTGACGCTGCAATCTTCATAGCTGTGGTGTCCCGCACATTAAGCGAGGGCTGTGCTGTGATTTGGACAAATTGCGATGAGATGTCTTCGCTTCTCAAGGGTGAAAAACACTGGTTGGGACACATGGAGCTGGATCAGGAAAAAAGAATGTGGACTAGAAAGGAAAGGGAAATATTCTTTGTCAGTGGAAGATGGAGAATGTGATGTCTTAAAATTAAATATAAGTTCTTGTGGTTGTTGTAGAGAGACATAAGTCATGCAAATAAGGTAAACATAACCGTTCTTACTGAATGATCTGACTGCATGTGCGAATGCTCTCATGCTGCCATTTAATGGGAGCTAATGAAACATTTTGAAATGTTTTAAAAAGTGCACCTGTGTGTTCTTTCACCTCAGTTACAGATTACACATATTTCTTCAAGCTAAACATGCTGAATCTGACACCTAACACAATTCTAACCTGCAAATTAGCTACTTGTAACAGCAAAAAAAAACAGTCAAAAAGTGTCACTAAAAGCACTTCAACTTCAGCACTTTGACGAGAAAAAAAAATGTACGCCAGCTTCCTAGTTGTAATTGTGTTGGAAATGTGTACACCTTCTATCAGCTACAACATCTCAAAACGGCGAGGGGACAAAATGAGCTAAATAAAATCCCATATGAACAGTCATATGGCTGATTCAGCCAATCAAAATGAGCTACTGATTGTATCTGACTTGTTAACAAACTGCCACACATGTAGAAGAAAAGAGCGATCAAGCTCCCTCCTCCTTCCTTCTTCTGTCACCATAGCTTATGCTGCATTAGCAGCGCTTGTCTTTATAAAATTACTGTGCTCCTTTTAGGCCCCGCACTGAGCTCTACAATCTATTGAGACATGTATATTACCCAATCTGCTCGAGTATTTTACAGTGACACCAAACATGTTACGATTGATCTGAAGATGCATTTGTGTGTATTGATGAAATATCTGCATGTCTGCTCTCAGCATCTCTTTGGTTTTGTTTATTACTGACAAGACACACAAGTCTTTAACAGAGACTACGTATCAGTTGTGAATACACAAGACGTCTGCAGACACATACTGACTCAACCAGTTTGCTGGATGATCCCACTGAAGTTATTTCACTTTTCATGGATTAGAATGTTAGGGCACAAATCAGTTTGGGAAAAATATGCCTCTGTTATATTTTGCAGTTTGTGTGTTGTGTCACTTGGCTATACTTTATAATACGATACTAACATTGATACTGGAAAGGTGTCCAAAGCTAGGGCCAGATCTGATGTCCTTTGCACCGTATCCCTCCAAACTGTCTTCTGAAAGCTCGGCCTAACGTTTGCTTTCCACATCTGACGTTACACACATTTCACAGGCTACATTTTTGGATGGGACCTCATACAGAGGCAACAAATGTGTTCAGCAAAGGTCTGAGACAGACTCCAGGGTTAAAAGTTGACCTAGGTCAACCTTGCATATCAGAGCTGTCTCTTCCGGGCCAGGTCCAGAATGTGGCCGCTGCTCAAATCACAGGTTACAGATGGTCAGTTTGTGCTGGGCTCTACGTGGACCGAGTTCCACCCAGCAAGGATGGAAAACACCTCTGACCACAGCTCCTGTGGCCAAGCACAGTCAAACCTAGGCGTTATCACCTTGGCTGCGCTCTCCTACAGACCAAATGTCACTGTGAGAGATCAATTAATGTGCAAGCTGTGTGAGTTAGTCTGTGATTCCTGTAAATTGGAACTCTTGTTTGGAAACTTGTGATGTGATGCACTCTAATGATTGTTTGATAGTCGGTGTGTCTCAGCAGTTAAGCTGCCATTAAGTAGAGCAGAAAATTGATTTGGTGCATCCACTTCCAACTTGATTGGACTGCATTTATTTCAGTTAGTGGTATTCAATTACCCAGTATGACCTGCATCCTGGCTCACAGTACAACAGCGCTCTGTGGCTGTAATACATTCTGGTTTACTGAGACTGTCAGTGGAGAAAATTGATACCTATCTCTGCCTGGAGAGTATAGAGGTGGATTCCTGACATCACTTCCTCTCTAGCTGCTGTTTTACTAGCTTGTGTAATTAAATTCAGTGTCCCTGAGGGCTTCATCTGTCGTCCTTCTGAAAAAAGGAAACATGTTTCTGAAGATAAAGGAATGTCTGCAACAGAGAATTCTCTAAAATTTGAATCCTTGCAATTGTATTAAGAAATGTTTGCATACAATCCCCATGAAGATTCACTTTTGCAGTTCATGTGTTATATGTCATTGTACTTTTTTCTTCCTAATGCCAATATTCACCCATGCTTTCTCCTAATGTTCTCTTCTCCAGGGCTTTTGAGAAACAATGTCTGTTTATATCTACTATTCCTGTGTAGACAAATGGACCACACCGCACACTGTGGAGTCTTGTTATATTCCAAGGCTGGACATTTGGTGATGTGTGTGGTTAAAACTGACATTGTAATTTTGAAAGAGGTTTTCTCAGTATTGGAACAGAGATTTCAGTTTCACAGACTCTGCAGTAAGGAGGTCAAACATCACAGTGGTCCTGGATCTTTGAGCCACATGAGCTGGAGCTGATTTTAAATGTGACTTGTGTGTATAAGTGTTTCATTCAGTGTGACATTTAACACACATATTGGTCCTAACTACCCAGAAACCACCCAACCATCCATCACTACCCATCTAAACATCAAAGCCCAGTTAGAACTTAGTCCATTCTGGACAATTCAACAGACAGTTCAACCATGTACTTCTGGTAATGTAACCACTATTAACACCCCATCAAATAGCTATTGAGCTTTCCAAAACCCAAAGAGCTGATTGTATTTTTACACCCTGGCTCAAGTCACAGCTCAGCCAATCATAGTAGCTTCTATTGTTGTGTTTTGTGTATTAGTAACCATAAAGAGCCTTCATAGGGCCCAATAGACCCACTGTGGGATCCCAGGGACCAAACACAGGGGCCACAACTAGGAAACTGTTGTATTGTTATTCGTAGAGGCAGACACTCTCTCTTTTGAGTGCTGTTGGGGGATCCACTATTACAGGTAGTTGCGAACTGTTGCTACTTGTCGAGATGAGGGTCCAGTACACAATGACCCGCTGCAGGGTACAATGACTTCAAATAGGTTTCAAGGTAAACTGCTTCTGCACAACAGAGGGGCTTGGGCCCATCAAGTCACAGACACTGAGGGCCACCTTGCGTATTGAGCCGCGTATTGGTGATTTGTGGTTTTCGGGGTTTGGAGAGTCGTAAATGAACAGAGTCATAACATGTCTGTGTCATGTTTGCCAGTGAAAGGACGGTGAATGGAGGAGGGCTGGGGTGATGTTGTTGTGAACCAGCAGAGCAATAATGTTGTGATCAAACAGAGGGAAGCTACACAGGAGCCCGGGACAGTCTGGACAGACTCACAGTCTGAGTGAACTTTAAGGGTAACCTGTTATTACCACATGTGTCTTTCTTCCACCTGCTGTTTTGTTCCAGTCCTGTAACATGGAGCAGCAGGTTAGTTCGTCACATTGAATGCACCACTACTGTCCCCTAGTGGCAGTTTCTGTTAAGTGCAGTCCAGGAAAGATTAACTTAAAAAACTCTGTCACTGTTACCAGTATCATCACATCACTATATGTACATACAGAATTGCATATATATCTCTACAGTATATTGCAAAGAGGTGTGTGTTTATTAGTATCGCTAGTGGTAGTGTTTGATGAAGATATATCATACACATGCAGTATTCATTGTTGATGTGAGTCTGCACAAGAACACAAATATAGCATCTCACCTTATTTATTCTTAAATTATTAAGACCTGTTTTGAGCATGTGATACTTTTATCCAGAACTGCCACAAGCACTGTACCTTTTGGTATGTACACAGGAAGTCCATCTATCAAATCAGCAGAATGAACATTTTGGCCTTTTATTCTGTGAGGTATTTATTATTAAGCTCTGTGTAAAATGATGTATAGGATTTTATTTTTGCTTCATTACATACTCTGTCTGTGCCTTGTTTTTTGACCCATCTGGATCTTCAAATCATCTCATATTCTGTGGGGAAACATCTGGTGAATGACAAATGAACGCACAATGCAAATGGTGTTGTGCAGACTGATTCAGTCATCCTCATATGTGTCACAAACATTTATGGAGATAAAACTTAAATGTGCATGTGTGTGTCCCAACAGCCTGGATGGGTTAAATGTGGAGAAATAATGTCTAAATTTAAATAAATAAATCAAAATTTAAATGATTATTCATGAAATGACTTTCACTGCTGTTTTAAGTTAACAATGTGCTGCACCACATGCACATCTGTATAGTTAGGGCACTATTACTTGGTTAATCATTAACCTTTGACCCTGACAATAGCTTCACATTTCCACTTACACAACACACACACTGCTCATCCACATCAAAGCCAACAGGTGGAAAAACGCCCTAACACATACACATTGAGCAATGAAAGGCTGCAATCAACATGTGACTGCCTTTAATGATGTGGGAGAATAAACATGTGAGTAGTGGAGCAGTCAGCAGAAACCAGCTCAGCTCTGGAAACAGCTCAGATGCTTATTGGCCCTCCATGTTAGAATTCAAGGATCTGTGGCCATGTCTGCAGCCCCGGGGCAAGGCAGTTGTGATTAACATTTAAAACAGGCCCAGGACACCCCCCACCCGCCTACCCCTGCCCCACCCTCCACCACAGCTCTGGAAGACTGATATATATTGGGATATCAGCCAGTCCACCTCTGATATGATGACGTGATAATGGTAGGATCTCTGACCAGCAGGGGTGGAGGTCTGGGAAGTGGGTAGGACGCAAGAGTTGTGGAAGAGCAGACGCAGTACAAAAGTGCACAACAATGCAATACAATTAAGGATCATGTCATCGTAGCTTATGGTTAGCATTATTGTACCTTGGAATTGATCCACATGGTTAGTTTTTAGAATTTTCTTGCCTCAGTTTGAAACATCTGAAGAGACAGATTTATTCTTGTCCTGTAAATTCTCTCCTTTTTTCTTCGTTGCTACCTCTGTTAATGTCCTCCTTGGTTTCTTTGTCATTAGCTATGTCCATAGAAGCTGCCGAGCTCAGTTAGATTAGGCTCATCCAGCTCTAGTTCTGGCAGCTCTGTTCACCAGCAGCACTCCCCTTTGCCCTGGGCCTGAAAACCTCCTCTTCTTGGTGGTCCAAAACTGCTGTTGACTATCAAACTGAGCTAACATGAGCTAACAGCAGCTACGGTTGGCAGCAGTTTACTTCACTGTCCATCAGGAAACTCTGTAAATCACATCCGTTGAGACAGAGCAGCCGGAGGACATCAAAGGGAAAACCAGAAAACATTTTCTCCATAAAATATGATCCAGTTTCACCAAAATCAGTCAAATAGTTAGTGGTGTGTGACTTAGTGCTGCGTTACTTACTTCTCATGACCCGGAGCCCAAAGTTACACAGTGTGAGAACAGACGTACGAATGAGAGACACACCGTTCACCTGATCACAGGACAGTGTAGACACAATGTTGTTTTAATGACAGCAGCTCTGCTGTGCTTTCAGCCAACATTTAAAATGAACAATCACAGAGAAAGTTAGAGGTGATCAAATGTGGAGTCATTTTTTGAGGCCTGGTAAACCAGGTAAAACTCCTTTCACATGACTAACAAGTCTGAAAAATATAGATATAGATATATAGATAACTAAATTTCTTCTTTTTCTTCCCTTGTTAATTATTCTTAGATTTATTTTATGCGACAGATGCATTCAAATATTCACTTTTTTAATGAAACTGATTCTAAATTCCTTAACTTTGAAAACCATTTTGGGCATAAAATGATCAAGTGATAGTTAAACTATGAGTTAACTGCCGCTTCCCTGAATAAAGATGAGCTCCCTCTCAGTGAATCACCAGTCTGTGCGTTGGTGTATTTATGTGAAGGCTAAAACGTATGCATGGCCATAGAACTGCTTGTGTGGCGACAAGGCACTAAAGCATAAACAATAGGCTGGCCCAGTCGTAAGACACCCTCAACACTTACAGCCTGTAGCAGTGACGTGCCATATTCACCATCTATTTGCCAGGGCATTTACACACCCACCATCAAAAGCTCTGTGAGACAGGGGAGGGAGGGGAGGAGAGAGATGGAGGGCAGAGAAAAAGTGACACATAAAGAGTGGGGGTGAGCCAAACTATGTTATTAGAGAGTGAAGGTGGAAATCTAGAAAACAGAAGAGAGACTCTGTCTTTGTTTCAGAGATGCAATGCAGTCTGTCCTCTGGTAAAAGAAAATGTGATGTATGCTAGCTGCACCAGCCTCCATACTGGTCAGCATTCAGTACAGTTCTACATTGATAATACTAATACTTATACAGAGTGCTTTACATGACACTCAAATACTCTAAAAACAACAAAATGAAAATGAATTTTGAATCTAGATAGGTCGATTTGTTTGTGAGAAGAGTTCCAGAGGAAGGAGGCAGCTACGGAGAAGGCTCTGTCACCCCAGATCCAGTGTTTGGTCGTTAGAGGTGGAGACGGGGCGTTATAGAGGGACTTTTGAGTTAGAAGAGGCCTCTGTCAACTCTGCACAGCATTTTGACATCCAAAAACAGACCCTTAAAAACAATGTCCGGACCAGCCTCACTTTTTAGTAACTGCCATCACTCGTTTTAAATATTGACATATGTTACTTATTTTGTCAGGTAACTTTACCATCATAACATGACTTGATTGACATCTCATTGAAGCAGCATTGTTGTTCAGCTAGCTGTTTATGAGACACTACAGTTGTATGACAACAGAAACAGAAACACAGTGAGTTGCATTTAGACACATGAAGGTGAAGATCGTGGAGCTCCAGAAAGCTGTGCCAGTTATGAATGTGTATGAATGATGAGCTCCTCAAACTGATGAGCAGTTGGCACCTCGCATGGCAGTTAAATGCCATCAGTTTGAGGTTACAGCTGCGTACATTTTGTGCATTATTTTCATCCTAATAATGCATATAAAAAGAACTACGGCTTGGCTTCCGGGTGAAAGCCCCAGCGGAAAATGTCCCGCATGCGCAGAATGTAAAATCCGCTTCAGATCCGATTGCTGTATACATGGTGTTAAATATCCAACTATGAATCTAGGTGTTCTTATCCGATTTTGAGATGTCCGATGTGGTCCGAAATAGATCCAAAGTAGATTGGACTAAGGTGTTTACAAGCACTTTAAAAAGTCCGAACTAAGTCTAATACAATCAGAAATTTGAATTTCTTGCTGCATGTAAACGTACTGATTGTCTATAGCACTATTTGAGGCTTTTAAGCTAAAGGCTCACATCTAGACAGCACAAAAGTTTAAGAGATTCTAGTTATTGCTGCAGAAAATGTTTCCTTTATGATCATGAAAAGTAATGTGAATCTTTCCTCTGCTGCCCACCCAACCTACCTAATATCTGATCAATGCTTGTTGTGTTGACATCCATTAAACACCAGATGTTTCCACTTATGCAATATTAGTACTGATAGGTAGTACTGAGATTTAAAGTTTCAAATACTGAACTAGAGATGCTTACACACAACTTTATCTGATGTTGGATTGTCACTATTTCAATTCAGTTTTATTTATCAGATTAATAGTTCCACTATGAGCAAGGTGGTAAGGAAAAACTCCCAAGCCACTCTTCTCCTCACTGACTCAGTATGTCTGCTTGAGAATTCTGCTGCACAGCGGTCTCACGTGACATAACAGAGTGCTGCATGACCAGGCACCTGCATACATGGCTAAATGACTTAAGCCACACTCGCCAGATCACCCTCTCAGATCAAATATGTTAAAAAGATGGTTTGGTAACCTGTATGTACCAGGTCTAACACTTTGTCTGTGAAACACACTAACACACTACAGTCACTTCAACCTTCAGTCACACCAAACTGTTTCTTCATTTCATCTCTTAGATATTATTATTTGATAATATGATTTGAATAGGATTGCAAAGGGTTGGTAAATGCCCAGTAAATTTATAGAAACTTTCCACAGGAAGATAAACTGGGGATTTTATAAATATTCCAAATTGGAAAACTTTCTATGAGACTTATGGGAATGTATGGGAATTAACTGGAAATTTGGGGTAATTAAAACAAACTGTCATATGCAAACATAAACATAAAATGATTTTGTTTGTTTATTTATTAATTTAAATAATGGTCTGCGGCTGTTAGACAGGTGCTGATGCTGCAAACAGCTTTTACATCATATTCTTCATTTGTGTTTGCCCTTTTCAACCACTTGCTGTTGTCCATGTTGTCTAATCTTACATTGCTAGTTGTGATATTTGTATATTTCAGTTTTTTCTGTGCTGCACTCCTTTTTCCACATTACCCCCCCTCGCTCTCTGGTTTAATTACAGCAGCTGTGAGTCCATCCATCTAGTTTTATTACTCAGTGACATTGTCGCCACTCTATCTGTCACCGGCCTTGTTCCATGATAACAGACATTTGTCACTGTCCTGTGCCTCCCTGCTGTAATGCCATCAGCACCAGTGACAGCCACTTGGCAAGGGACACTGACACACACACACACACACACACACACACACACACACACACACACACACACACACACTCACACACTCTCACACACGCACACACACACACACAGGCTTGTATGACCAGAGGGGAACACACTGCAATAAAGATCACCAGAATGCTTATTAGGGACAGAGGCACTGCCATTAATTACAATTCAGTTGTGTGTGAGGTGATGTGTTTGTGTGTGTGCGTGTGTGTGTTTGTGTGTGTGTGTGTGTGTGTGTGTGTGAGAGAGAGAGAGAGAGAGAGAGAGAGAGAGAGAGAGAGAGAGAGAGAGAGAGAGAGAGAGAGAGGAGGCAACATGATTGATGGAATATACTATTCTGAATTCTGCACACATTCTAACTTCATTAGACAAATCATATGAGGAAAACATCTTGAGCACTGAAGGGCTCGTTCACATGAAACCAGGTATTAGACGTGTCCCACAACAGACAGAGGAAACACACAGTTGTTGTGGGAACGGCTGTGTTAGAATGCTCTGTGTAGCTGCCAAAGCATGATGCAGTTTGACCTGAGAGTGACTGTGAAACTGTAATGACATGGTGTGAGGTTAAATATATCTGCTGATATCTGTTTAAAACTATCCAGTTTGTATCAACTGCATGACAACCGTTGCCAGGTGAAGACTGCGAGCCTGTAAAGGTGGCCTTTCACCATGGATGTATTTTTAGAACTGGATATTGGACCCAAAGATGGCACCTATTCAGTCCAATGAGAATTGCTCAGTCAGTCAGTGTCCTAACTGACTCGGACTGACTGACTTTTGCAATTGAAGGTCAACAGCTTTATGGATTGCTGGGTTAAATCTAAGTGAAGTTGAGCAGCAGGTCTTACAGTACATTGTGAAGAGACTGTAGCCTGTGTTCTCACCTTACTGATGAACATGTAAGCAGTTGCTCTTCTTCAGCTGTGACTCAGGAGGTAGAGCAGGCCGTCGACTCCTCCAGTTTGTATGTCAAAGTGTCCTTCAGCAAGACACTAAACCCCCAAAATGCTGCATCATCATCAGTGTGTGTTAATGGTTGAATGCGAGTAAATGTGAATGTAGTGTAAAAGTGCCTTTGTAAGTCCCTTGTAGAAGTCGATGCAATAACTTTATTCACTCCTCTCTGCCCGTTTGTTAAACTGTAATACTGTATGGTGTGGTATGGTATGCTGTAAGTGTGTCTCAGTTAGACTGGGAGAATAAGATACTTCCTGTTTTGACCACTAAGGGTCAGAAGTGAGTCAAGTTTGTTAGGGACGGCGTGTGCGTGTGTGTATTCTCACACATACAACATAAGCCCACACATGCATACATGCGCGCACAAACTGTGTGCATAAGATAAAACCTCAGGTTAGCTGCTGGTAGTACCAACCTGTAGAAAACACACTTCACACCAAATTGTCATGTAAATATGTTGTTTGTCAAATGTATTTCTGAATGGAGGCTCTGCAGCTCTGCAGCTCAGAGTTTCCTCATTGCTGTTCAGTGTTAATCAGAGCTGGTTATGACACTGATTTAGACTGCTGCTGGAGGGATGAACGACATTTGTGTCTTTATAACACAGAACACAAAACACGGTATTACAATCTTCATGTAATTCCTGCTGTTTGTACAAAACACATTTTAGCACACTTTACTGCACACCACAGATCATACAGAGAACTCTGACACACTCTCATATTAACAAGTAATAGAACTACAATAAAAAAGATGACATAGTCAAAACATGCATAAATATTGTCACTTCATAGATCATTTCCTTTATTGCAATATACAAAAGATTAAAAAATGTATTTCAAAAGGTTAATTTCAGTCACACATACTGCACACACCCACATTATTTCCCACAAACTGCTGTGACAATGTCCACAATCTCTGATAAGTTTGTCCAGTCTGTAGCCTGACATATATGAATTGTTTATTGGTTTGTGCGTTTTCACACTGATACTCATGCAAACTCATAAACAACTGAAGCACTTCTGGCATTCATTCAATAGATACAGCTATGTGGTGGCTATTATAACATTTTTTTTTTATTAAAGTGGCATAATTGACCTAAATTTTCCTTAAATGGCTCAAACAGACAGAAACATTAAATTAATACGTTCAAATACCAGAACTGTACTCAGCAAAGATTTGAACCTGAGTGTGATCCAAGTGAGTCCAGGTGAGGTGTGTTTGGTTAATATGTACAGATTAACAGAGTGGAATGGAGCAGAGGACGCGATGAATGGTTTCATAGTCCCTGTGAGAATCTGGAGGTCAGTTAAGGTACAGAGGAAGAGCTGTCAAACTCCAGAGAAGTATGTTCAACACCACCGTAACCATTCATCTTCTTCAACTTCAGCTGGTCGTGGATAAGGCCCTGGGTCTCTAAGACAGCTTCCTTCTTAGAGAACATTCGGCTGATCTCCATGAAGGTCTTGTTTTTGGTCTCTGGGATCACAACGTGGACATATATGGCCACAGACACACAGATGGTGGCAAACACCAAGTAGCAGTAAGACCCCGCTGACTTCTGATGGTTGCACGTGGCAGATAGATGGAGCATCATTGGGAGGATTTAAAGAAGAGGATAGAAAGGTTAGAGACTGAGAGCCATGTTTGTCCTCTAGAATGCACATCAGACTGTGAAAGGTCATGAAACAAGTGATCTATGAAGTGTCAGTTCAAAAGTCAGAGACAATCAACATCCAAGTTATGACTCAATCATAATACAAATAAAGGGAACTTGGGATCATATTATGGTTAACAGGACAGCGGGTCTTTGTTTTTGTATTAGTGTGACATTATCAATGGATTTGTTTGTATTTTTAACCCTCATATGACAAACATAATTCCCATCTTCCCCACATGATGTGAATGCAGCATTTTCACACTGTAACTGGGCATGCTCCATTTGATCTGATACTGATCTAGATACTCATTTCAAATGGCCTTTGGTCATCTTCTGACTAGCATCACGCAAGATGAACATGGCACAGATTCCGCTTTTGCTTCCACTGTTCTATTCTAAACACGCTGATCAGGATTGGTCAAACAGAAGTGACAGTGTTACAGACCACCACTCCACTACTGCATCTGTACACTGTAAAAAATGTCTATAGATTTTACAGTGAAAAACCGCCGAACCATGACAGTAAAAGACCGTACTATATTTACCTTAAAATGCCATATAAATACAGTAAAACATATTTCATGGCATATTATACGGCCTTTTACTGTCATGTTTTGACAGTTTTGCACCGTAAAATCTACAGACAGACAGATTTTAAAACACAGAATAACACCTACCAGTAACACCAACTTAAATGTGAAATCAACAGTACTAACATCCTTCTACTATAATATTAGAAAAAGTTATACCAGACTTATTATGGTAAAATTCTGGCAACCACAGCTGCCAGTTTTTACTGTAAAAACAATATTTTATTTATTTTTAACCATGTGCCAACGAAGACGACCAGTATAAGAGAGAAAGCGGGGCATCACTGTATATCCCTGACTGGATCTGCATGTCACGCTGCTCTCTCACAAAAAAAATGAAAAGGGTGGACACAAAAACCTTGTGAGAATGAGGCTTGGAGGAAGACATTTCCTGCAGTACAAAGGGACTGTGTGGTCTGGGAGAAAATGGAACTGGGGTGGACATTTTTTAACATTCTCTTGTTGCCATTTACACTGTAAGTGTTTGTGAGCAGCATATTCTTTAGCCTTTGCGCAGGTTTGTGACTGCAAAATTAACAGACCCTAGATGTGTCTTACTGTCAGATAAATGAAGCAAATGAGACGTATGAAAGAGAATTTAAACTGGCTGTTTGTATTATCATTTCCTCCTCCTTTAATCCTGAGCATCCCCAGTGTAGTGTGCCAGTATTTATGGACAGAGAGAAGCTGCCGAAGGACAGGGCAGCATAGTTTTTACCTGTAAGAAGGGGAAGACGAAGCCCACAGTGAAGTTGGACAGCCAGTTGAGTGATCCTCCTACGATGTAGGCCGCTGGGCGGTGGGACTGTTTGAAGAGCTCTGCTGTGATCAGGAAGGGAACCCCCGCTGTAGAGGACCAAAACAAAAGATATGAAAGTTCATTAAAAGGGGCATGGCAGTGAGTTAGTCTTTCACTTCCATTAGGTGAGAAACAGATTACACAAGAACTGTCAGAATCTGCCGAGGCTAAGAAATCCTGACTTTGACTTGTATCTTGACTCTACATCTGTCACTATGCAACGTGACATTGTTCAAAATCAACACATCCCACATGTAAAGTAGGCTTTTAGCTTATGTGACAATTAATGTGACAATTAAACTGATGAGCAAACTGAGCTTGATGTGTAAAACTGTTGGACTTTAGAGCATGAATGAATGAATGAACCAAACAACTATTTTCATAAATAGTCTTAATTTTAAGCAAAAAGGTAACACATTTTTAAAAATGGCTTTAGAGATCTGAGCTCTGGAGTTTTCTTCATATAGAAAAACAGGATGTTCAGGATGTTAACTTGGGATCTGGGAGATGGTGTTTTTGATTAACTGAGAAAATAATCATTAGTTTTTCCATGTAAAACCAGAAAGTCTTTTAAAGAACCTTGTAAGAACCTTTTTTTTTTTTTGAGTGTGGTAACTGCTGGTGTCACATTACATAGAATTCACTAACTGCCCTCATCAATGATTTAAAACTATGGACTCTTGAATGAAATATTATCTTAAGTCACTCCAGTTCTTGTACCTGAGCCACATGAAGGTAAAACTTTTCATTCTTTAGAATGAAGCAGTGCATTTTGTTTTCAAAAGAGCAGATGAGTCTCCTAACAAGAAATGTTAGGGCAAGCATGCAAGATTTTTTTGTTTTTTTGTAGCAAAAAATACTATTTAAATACTATTTACGATCATGATTTGATTATTAACGTTCATTCATCATCTTTCACAGGAATGAGGACTATAAAAGGCTAATTAGAGATAAAGAGAATGTGGTGAGAGCCAGGCCAGCATGTGGATGGGAGAGTCATATATCAAAAGAATGCATACTAATATTTTATTATTATAGTCTTTCATTAAAACTGCATTATTTGTCTCACTTACAGGCGGGCATAGAACATGAGTTTGTCATAGCATGCATAATTGCACAGAGAAAAATAAATAGACATATTTATCACTGGATGAGAACAGTTAGCTAAAACATAGAACAACGTGACTTGACAGATTTTGTATAAATATAGAGCTCAGTAGTTTCAGTTAAAATACATAATGAATGATCAGACCCCTCCAGAAGCATATTCAGGTATGACCTCTAGAGGGAGCTATTAAATAACACAAATCAACTTGAACCTCTGCAGACAAACCAAGTGAAGTAGCGGTTACCACCTGGGGTCAAACCGAAAGTGATTTTAAATCCTGCAGTGCTTAAGAAATAAAATCATCCCCTCTCATGTGCAAATAGAATTAAAGACATCTATCTATACCACAATACAATGGAGAATCATTGGAATAATAATCTTTACAGATATAGCACATTTATTTCCCAGCACTTTTTATTTCCATCTGACACACTGACATGAAGGGAGAGATTAACACAGATCACAGACTAACAGGGGTGGGGATCAGTTTGATGACAGGGGATGCAGTACTGAGGTGGTCTTCTGTAAAACCTTTCTTATAAAATGGTCAACTTTGACTGAAGTATGAAAAATGTCTTATTTGTACTCTGCTCTGAGAGCAAAGTGAATATCTTTGGGTTTTCAGTCATGGACAAAACTAAAGAACTTGAGCTATGGGGAATTGTGTTGATCGTTTACCAGTTTTAACATTTCATGGACCAATGAATTCATTGATTGAACTGAAAAAATAATCAACAGATCAATTAGATAATGGAAATTATCTGCATTTGTATGAGTATAGGGACTTGAAACTAGCTGATGGTGTGTTCTGTGCTTCTCTTCTATTTTAGTGTGTTAAAGCAGGTAGTTCTACCATCAGTTGTGTACCGCACAGCTTGAATGACGTCTTCATCATCACACCAGGTAAGACCTTTAATACAGAGTACAGATTAACTTGCCTGGGCCGATACAGAAGCCAGCGATGATGCCGACCACACAGCAGACACTGATGTAGCGCATGAACGACAAGTGAGTCTGCAGGGAGAAGAAACAGGACAACATGACCATATTTAGTCATTTCCTTGAATGTGAGACTGGACTCCTTCCTTTTCCGTGATGCTTCACACTTCAGCCTGCTGCTACATGGCTCTACATGGAATTCACTGTTCTAAAGGGCAGAACAGGAATACAGTGCGTTCTGCCAACTGACACAGCTGCTTGTCCACACTTATTCCCCTGCTGAAAAGCTGAGAGTCTTTCCACTTCCTATTGTTTTCTAGGAAGTGAAGACAAAATATTAGTGGTTCAGAGAAAGTTCTGTGTTTTCAGTACATTAATGAGTGTGTACAGTAGAGCTGGTAACATCAGTGAAAGTTTGGGCAGTTCATTTTTAAGTGTGGTAAAGTCATAAATGAAACAACAGCATGCACCACACACACACACACACGCACCTGTAATATTAGTGCTAATGTGATTCCAGCACTGCAGACGCCCATCATACCAAATCCCCCGATCATGAGTGGCCTCCTGCCCAGCTTCTCTATGGTGAAACACTACAGAAGGAGACACAGGGCTCATGTCAGAGACTGTTTGGGAACACAAACTCATTTGCTTGCCTTCTGAGAGTGAGATTAGAAGACTGATATCAAATAATATTACTATTACTATTATTATACTAATACTGTTCTCTAAAGCTAAGAGCCAGGGTTTGATCGAGGTTCCCAAGTCTCTGTACATAATATTATAAAGAGTACAGTCTAGACATCATCTCTATGGAAAGAGTCATGATTTAGCACATTATAAATGAAATTATAATGTTAATCTATAAATAAAAAAAATGTCATATCTTATTTGTTATTTCAAAAGCACAGTTTTACCACAGTTACTAATAGTTTAAAGAAAAGTTGGAAAGTTCAGAGAGTGAGAGAGTGTTAACCAAGTCAAGTTTACCCCAATGAGTCCAGCGATGATCTCTATAATTCCTGTTCCTGCTGTGGTGTATGGGATCTCTGGTGTTGGGATGTCTGCATTCTGAAAGATGTCATTGGTGTAAAACCAGATCTGTTGTGGAAAAATAAGTATGAGAAGATCAGTGAGGTAAAAATTCATTTTCTCAGTCTTCAGAATTCAACGATGTCAGCCTTAGAAGTTTAAATGGGAATACATCAGCTCATAGTACAGCCAGGAGCAGATGATGCACATGGTGTCTCTACACATGTGGGCAAGTCACAGTTTTCAATGCATCTGCATTAGAAAGTATGCAGAATAAATATCACCATCATACTCCATGTGCACATCAGCACAGAGGTTATTTTGCGGTCTGGTAAATACTGGTAGCACAGAACTGATCTGCTGTGCATAACTGTCTGGACAATGATGTCATTAGTCTCGTTAGAGACTGTGGATAGGATTGACGCCTGCTTCCTTCAGGTAGCTGTAAAGAGTGTAAAGAACTGTTGTGGATTAAGAATCACTCTTTATTCATTCTGACTGTTACAGATGCTGGAATTGGAATAAAAGGCTTTTTTTTTGGTAAGTGTTATGGTGATAAAAATTTAAATTTAATAACAATAAACAGGTATATGAAATATGCATTCACACTTCCTGCAAATTGTAATTCACACAAGTACAGTGAAGTCATCACAACATTTCTATGTCTTGCTTGTCTTTTGCCATGTTACGTTGGCTAAAACAGCACACTGCCCAGATTATTCTGTGTGGAACTGAACAAAACCACGCCACACAGCTGCAGTTACCCACAGCTAGCTAAGCTAGTAACAAGTCACCTGTGAGCAGTTTGGCTCCGAAGCAAAGGTAAAACATTTCTCCCTGTAATGTGACATATGCCTCGAGTAGGGAAAACAGTGGTGTAAAAATCTAAATGAGCAGGCAGACATTTAGGGCTGGCGGGCTGCACAGGTGGCCCAACATTGCCACAGAGAGACAGCAGACATTTGCTCACATTCAATTCAATTTGAGGCTTTAGGGGGAGCAGGACAGGAGGTGTAATAACTGGAGGCAGCAGACGGTGATGGTTAGAGGACCAGGTAGAGAAGTACACTAACACACACTGGTATTAACACATACACACACACACACACACACACACATGCACATGCGCACACAATCCTGTGGTGCATCAGGACGTGTGCCAAGTGTTGCCAACTGTCACCTGCACTTAAGACTAACTGTCACCTCAAGCATCTGCCACATCACAGTCACAATCATCATCACATCAGTGTGCTCAACAGCATAATCACAATTATTGTTTGTCATCATCACCTTCATCAGTGTCATCACTGTTAATATCGCCCTTGCCATAATCATCATCATTATCAACACCAGGGATAATCGTCAGCATCATCGTCAGATATAACCGGCTCAGTCACTGCCATCGTCAACATCTTCCTCATTATCAGCATCAATGTTGTTGTTATTGCACAGTAATGAACTAGGTCATCACATCACAAGCTCTGTCATCTCTGTCACCAATCCATCTTACATAACAACTTATCATTATCATCCTCATCCTGGAGCCAATCCCAGCTGACAATGACTGCGCCTACGGTAAATGGACTGTATTTATATAGTTTTCAGACCACTCAAAGCTATTTTTCACTACATATCACATGCACTGATGGCATTGGCTGCCATGCAAGGTGCCAACTGCTCATCAGTTTGAGGAGCAACCATTCATACACATTCACACACTGATGGCACAGCCTTCAGGAGCAATCTGGGGTTCAGAATCTTGCCCACTTTGACATGTAGACTGGAGGATCGAACTTCCGATATTCTGATTAGTAGACGACCCGCTCTACCTCTGAGCCCCTACGGGTGATTTAGAATCACCACTTAACCCACAGTATGTCTGCATGTCTTTGGACTGTGAACCTGTGCAGACACAAGGAAGCTGAGCAGTTCAAACCAGGAACCTTCTTGCTGTCGTGATCATCATGGACTGTATTTATATAACACCTTTCTAGTCTACCGACCACTCAAAGTGCTTTACAGTATGCATTTCAATCACCCATTCACACACATTCATACACTGACCACCAGCAGTAATATGACCATCATCCTCTTCATCCTCATCCAGTGTTGCTGTCAGTATGTGCATGTTTCAGCATTGTTCCACTTTGTTTAGGTAGAGCTAATTAGCAGCTAAAAATACAGCCTAGAGAAGGGTGTGCTAATGAGTTCAGCTCCAATGCTTACAGTGTGCACTTTCTGGCCCAGGCGCCCCGGTAATCATTTGAATAATTAATGAATCTCCAGGGCAATATTCAGGAGGAGAATTTGGCTAATCGTATCGGCAGAAAAATGATGACATCAGCTTTTGGCTTTATTCATGAGACCACGCGAGGCGTATAAAACAATGAGGGATCATTTAGGCACATTTTCATCTCAGTGTCTTTGTCTAATAAGATAGATCAATCAGATGAGGGAGCTGCAGAAACGGGGGAACAGTTGTGGTGGATATGAAGGGTCTTGGTGAGGGGGATAAAGTCTAAGTGAAAAGAGTCAGAACAGACCAAAACCATCTCATGCTGTTTCATCAGGAGTTTGTGCCAGTTTGTCCTGCTCACCACTGTAGCCTAAAGACTCCATTTACCAGACACCATTTGGCAGCCAACAGCTGATGGTAAGCAAGCACAAAGAGACAGAACGTTTGGTGAATACCATTCTGAAGCAAACACCTGCTCATACTCGAAATCCCCCGTGGCCAATAACAGTACTTTAAACAACTGGGATATAATACTAGGCCATGTTATCAACGTTCAAGATTAATTTATTTATCATTCAACAACACAGGCTTGTACAACAAATTGAATGCTGCTATCTCTTCTTGCTACACAGAAAACACATGGACAAACAACTGATATTTATGGACTGGGGATGATGAACTGAGTAGTCTCATAGCTGTACTCTTGTGATACGGTAGAAGACACTTCTACTGTAGATCACTTGCCAGACAGTAATCTATAAGCAGATATATGCTTATGAATGCAGAATCTGTAGGTGAGTATTGTTGATCACTGATCAAAGGAAGTCTTGGCTTGGATATCTGCTGTGTACACCTGAAGCCAGTGATACGCTGTGGATCATGTGTGGTATGGTGTGAACAGAAAGGAGCTGAGCACTCAGCCTTGGGGGATTCCGGTGTTGAGACTAGGAAGTATGACCAGCAGTCCGAACTATGTGGTCTGTTTGTGAAGACAGTTCATCGTGTGGTACTGAAGCCCTGAGTGCCCAGTTATTGACATGTTGACATCTTTTGAAGACACAGCCTGGGATATTATCAGGCCCAGCAGCTTTACTCATATTCACAGCAGGTTTCTGCTCTGGATACTGACTGTAGACTGTCTTCAGGCAGTGGTCAACTTGACAGACTGGTTTTTGTTCAGGAGATCAAAGTGAGCAAAAAATGTACTAGGCTCATTAGGCAACGTGTCCTCACACATGATGGGCTGAGGCTGTTGTAGCCTGCGAAGATCTGGATTCTTTGTTTTCTCATATGACTGCTGATGACCTCATGCAGTTCCTGTAGGGCATCTGTTTTTTTGAATTTCTACAACTTATGGATAAATATAAACAGCAGCAACAATAACACTAACAGATAATATGGTTACATTAAATATTAAATAATTAAACATTAGCATCTTAATGTTAAAACTCAACTTTAGGAAATGGAGTACATTGTCCATCCACTTTTAGGCACCAAGAGTCATTGATCTCAATACTGAGTTGAGAACAGTTTACTGTAGTGTCGTGTTGTGATGGTATGGAAATGCAGTCTGCTGTCTCTGTAAAGATGTAGGCTGTTGTTGTTGTTGTTGATTTCCTGTTGTTGAGTTAGGCTTATTTCAGCTAAATTAAAGAAAAAATGCTGTTTGTTCTAGACTTGATAAATGCACATTTTGCTTCTTTACTATAATTCATCAGGTCTAGCCTGCAAGTTAACCAGTTGCAATTTCTCTTCTTCTAGTGATGTGTCTGGGTGTTTATGACAGAAATTGGTGATTATCGTCAGTACTTTTCCATTTCAGAGCTTTTGGATTTTGCCTTTACGCCACAAAAACCTCTTAAAAATGACCAACCTCAAACTTTTAAGGTTCCCAATTGATTCCATCTTGTTTTTCTTGTCTAGCTTTGGACCAAAGAAATGAAATCACACCTGTGACGAAGGAGGATTCATTTATCTTAATGTATATAGCCGTATGATCTATAAGAGGAATGGACCATGTGTCTATATTGTTATTGTTCTTCTTTTGTGCACTCTCTTTGGTACATGTACGTGTAAATAATCTTTTTTAAAGAAATAAATAAAGAGAGAAATTAAAAAGTGTTATTTCCACCATTTTGTTTTTTCCTAAAATATTAGAAGTATTAGAAGGATGCTGGGTAATGGAGTAGTCTTTATGGTAGGGGAGTTAGGACTAACCTTTGGAGATTTTACAAAGACCTGTGAGTTGCAAAAGAACGGCTTTGTTCCTCCTCTGGCATATATGTGGTTTGAGCAGTGGAGCTGAGTGAGCAGGGCAGTAGGCTAGTACTGTAGGTCTATTGTTAAAAAGTGAGTCACACTGTTGGTCACGTAGTTCCCAAAACACGCTGTCACTTTTCTGGCATCTGTTTGGCCTGCTGTAATGAAATGACCTGCTAGTCATACAGTGAGGTGACACAGTTTAGTGAAACATTTTTATGGATCAAATGATGATGATGAAAAAACCGGTTGTTGTGACAAACGAACAGGTAATTATGTCCAACTCTGCACTTCCTCTCAGCTCCACAGAGCTTTTTAGACTCATTGTTTTTTGTTTTTTTCTCGTGTACAAATTTCATCTGCAAACAAGAAGCTGTTTCCAGTGCGAAAGCTACGCCACACAGCAGACAAACAGCAGCCATGGTAAGCATCTACAGTGTCAGATAGTTTCCTCGGGAGTTTGTAGATACCAAACCAGAGAGTGAATATTGGACACACACATCTAAATGAATGCTAATGTTGCTTTGTGTATGCTGGACATGTAAACACACAACTGCCTGCTAACAGTAGCCTTGTTTCTCTTAGCTTGCAAGTGGCCAAAACTCGATTGATACAGATTAGTGTCATTATTATTTAACAATATTTCATTCATTCATTGCATTTGCTAATTCTATTTGTCTCAATGCATTTCAGCCTCAGGGACCCTGGAAGTGAAACAATGATTAACTCATGACTCCCATGCTAGATGTGTGAGCTTGGTGATTTCCCTCTTGGAGAAACAAAATGGACTTACTAAATAGACTAAATATTAATGATAATATCAAAAAGACATGCCAACCCTCCACACACGACTTTTTTCTTTCTTTCATTATTAAAAAGAGTCCTTACAGCATCGATGCCAGACAACTGCATGCCGATGTTGATGACCACAACACTGAGGACCTGCCAACGGACTGTGTCGTCCAGCAGCAAGTTCCACACTGACACCGTCGCCACTGACGATAGGGAGCGCTGCTCCTCCTGCATCTCTTCAATCTCAGCCTGGATGTTACACTTGGCTCTGTACCACTTCAGGGCTGAGAGATGGGACAGGAAGCAGCATGGTTGTAGCACATCATAGAAAGATACAACAGCACATCTAGTGTGTGTCTGGAAGTTCTCCCCTGATAATGGTTTGCCCTGTTTAAGTATCAGTAAGTCATAAAGTCTGTCCACCAGTCATGAGCACCTTTAATTTGTGGTGTGCCACAAAGATTCATTCTTGGTTCCATAATGTTGTTTATGTACATGCATTAATAGAAATACCACCTGCTAAGGTAGATAACTGCCAAACATCTCAACTCATATTGCTGTCAAACTGCCAAAATGGTATAAAGCTCCCCCTTGTTGATATGCAGCAACACTGACCTGTGATGGTGGCGTGGACATTGTGCTTTTCAATCAGCAGGTACCTGGGGCTCTCTGGGAACCATGGCAACAGCATCAACTGGATAAAGGTGGGTACCACCACCACCGAAAGAAAGAGGGGCCAGTGCTCCTCCTGTAATGGTTACAATCATGGTTACAATGGTTACAATGTCATGTATTGTGTTTTTTGGTTCATAACATATTCATTTTACACTACAATGGTTGTCCATAGGACAACATTATTGATTAGAAGTTTGGGCCATAAAATGTCAGAAAATGGTAAAAATTGTATTTATTGTTGTTTCCCAAAGCCCAAGGTGATGTTACATAGAGAACTCAGGAAAACTGAAAAAAAATCACATATGAGTCACTAATTTCTCTAACCATTGCAGCTCTAGATGATCATGAATCTGAATAAATTCTAATGAAGGGTGTTCACTTCAGGACACCCCTGGTCAAACTCACTATAACATATCTCACCAAGATATGGTTTGTCAGGCAGTGTAACGCTAAACACACTAATGTCTGCTCAGAAAAGAAAAGAAAGCTCAGAATTGTTCTTCAGTCACTTGGCATTTAAATGACAACATTTTGACGTATAAAATGCACAGATTGCAATAGAGTTTTGAGATTGACTTTGATATAGAAGGGAAGAACTTGTAAGTTAATTCAGAGCCAAGCTTTTGCTCCACACCATAAACCACATGGTCACATGACGTTTAACTGTAATCCCCTGCACACAATGGGTGTTCTTAGACAGCAGTGTTTACTACCTTTCCTAGAAGCTCATGTAGGCCGAGGATTTGGGCAGTGAAGACTCCAGTGCCAATAAAGATACTCGGCACGAGACCCAGGAAACCCCGCAGGTTCTTCGGCGCTATCTCACCCAGGTACATTGGTACGACGCTTAAAGAGATGCCTGCAGTGAAAAAATATCCATGTAGAATCCACGTAGCAGTGATTGGAGTGAGTGAACACTGATGTACTTTGATTACTACTACTACTACTACAGTAGTGTAGTAGTGTCCATCATATGACATAACACGCACAGACAGAAGTACAAGTCTGCTCCCATTCAATCAGTCCAACACTGATGTTTAGTGATCAGGTCTGGTTCTAGTTCATGCCAAAGGTGTTGGGTAAGATTGAGGTCAGGTCTGTGCAGGCCAGTCAAGTTCTTACAGCAAAGTGAGAAATCATTGATTTATTTAAACAGGAATCAGCCTCCGCTGAGATGGAACAGAGTGTCTGCATACATCTCTCTCACTGTGCACTGGATGGAGAGGGGTGTGTGTGTGTACCTGAGTGGATTCCTGTGATGAAGCGGCCGATGATAACCATCTCAGGCGAATTACAAATCCTGCTAAAGCCCATGAGTGAGCCAGCAATAAAAACCAGCACTGTTGTGTTTATCACTGTGCCTTTTCTGAAAGACACACACACACACAAGTAGTAGACATTAGGAATATACATTAAATCATATGATCCAGAGGTTTATGAAACAGTAAGGACATCAGCAGGACATGGTCGATAGCAGTAACCCCCTCCCCTGATATACACACAGTCATAATGATAGACATGTGTGCCTGTATAAGTCCTGATTAACCATAAAATGTTAACACAGCTCACAAGGTTGGTCATAAGCTGTGATTAACCATAAAACACTGCTATGTGAGGAAACTGATCAGCCTGTAAATGGGATTATAAATTGCTCGCTTTTCATTTGCATTTAAATGTCCACTAAAATTGTGTGAAATGGTGGAGATGAATGGAGCTTCCAGCTGATCTGCACTGGATATAAAAGAACTTTCCTCTGCACTTTGAGGACTTGCACACTTCTGAAGGGCAGAGGGGATGAGACGAAGCTGGTGCATTCTGAAGGACGACAGAGCACCAGGGGAAGGTGGTGGTGGGGGGGGGGGGGGATCAGCAGCTCTGAATACAGAGGACAGAGGCATGATTGATAGAAGGCCCTGATCCAGTGCCTTTTGTGCCAATATAAGTGTGTGTGTGTGTGTGTGGTGCGTGTGTGTTTCTGTCTCTTATGTGCCTTATTTTTACTCATGTGATATGCCATCTATCTGACTTCTGCATATTACACACTGCATACTGCACCATGTTTATCAGTGTAATTCTCATAATTTGGAGTATTGTATGTTCTTTGGTGTGACTGTGTGTTACTGGTGTGTGTGTGTGTGTGTGTGTGTGTGTGTGTGTGTGTGTGTGTATGTGTGTGTGTTCAGGTGTTCATGTTGGTGGCAGCACCAGATGCTGCTGAGTGTCTCTCAGGCTCGCATTGCCAACTGGCCACTATCCACTCTCATGGTTGGATGGTCTGGGGGGGCGGGGATATTGGGTAAGGTGTCAGGACAGAGCAAAGCCAACTTCCAAATACAGCTCAGAGGGCTGCTGAGGAGAAATAGTCCCTGCTTGATGTCAAACTGTATTTGGCCTCATGAACAACAAATACAGAGAAAAAACTGATTCAGATACTTCAAGAATGATGTTGGATGGATTTAGGTCTTATTGTAAGTGTACCGTGAAGTTACAATGTAGCAAGCAGTTTGGTGCTGCTGAAAACGTGGTACCAAACCTGAATGTTGAAACAGCGCAGCATTTAGGTGAAATGTAGATCTATACTTTAGGTTCTACATAATTTCCCTACACAATACTACACTGAGGACACCAACCTAAAAGTTACTGTTTTCAGGGCACTGGCTTACACCGTTATGGTTCAGGTAGGTTTGACGATTAAAACTGAAATTATACTTGACTGAATGATTGACTGTAGACTGTACATGCCAACTGGAGGTGTGAATGTGTCCAGCTATGCTGATCCCAGTGCAGTATTAAAACATGGTTGGTGTGTGGCTGCATGTCTGTTTTTATTGATTTTATCCAAGTTTGGGGAAAATGGTTCACAGTTACAGGATAGCAACATAAACTGTTCTGGAACCTTGAATCCTCTCCTGAATAACGCGTGAAAACAAATGTCTCACCTGCCGAAGCGAGTGACCAGCATGCCCACGATGAGGGAGCCCAGCAGACCTCCGATAGCGAAAACAGACACAGTGAGAGAGTACATGAGGGTCAGGGTCTCCCCACTGAGTCCTGTTCCATTTCGACTCACTACTGTCTTGTTGTAGAAGTCCTTTATGTACTGAGGAGTGAAGGGGGAGTAGAAACAGGATGTAGGAAAGGTCAGAAGAAGACGTTATGGAAACGTCTTAAACACTGAAAAATACATGATGTATGAATAAAAGATAATTCATGAAGATGTAGATTTTTAATTCCTTCACTTGCTTTCTTTTTTTTATCCATTTAGCTTGCAGCCATCTTTCGTTCGATTCAGAGACAACAGTTAGAAGAAGTTAAGGGTTTAGCTCGAAGAAGCTAAACATCAGATAGTGTAGTGATATTTACTAAGTTACTCATTCTTTCTGATAAAGACAATGAAAAGTAATGTTACATCTAGGGCACTTTACCACTTTACTATCCAACCTGCTGCACACCATCCAGAGCATTTATTGGTCCTTTGCACATCAGAGCAGTGTTTCCCCTATATTCAGTCAGCAGCGGTGCAAATTTCACAAGATCATTAATATCAAGAATATCAAGAGAAGAGAGGAGCAGAGAGAGGAGCGAGGAAAGGAGCAGGGAAAGATGCAAGGAGAGGAGCGAGGAGCAGGATCTAGAGACTTCTCCACACTGAATAGATCATTTTAATAAAATTCATTATTAATTGATTTCTTGCTTCCTGTAAAACTGACCTAAGACTGACCTAAGAACAGACTATAGGGAGAGCAGCAATGGCCGCCCCACTACAGAAGAGCTCTGTAGCTTTATACCAAAAGCTCATGAAAATCACATTCTCACAAGCTGGAAGCAGGCTGTGTCATTATGTCTTCTGACTTGTAAATAAATAAAAGCTCTGAGTAAGTTTCTAGTTAGTTAAATATTTTCTACAGAGAAACATCAAAAGCTGTAAATTGAGACAAATTACAAACATGTTATGCTGTCTATAATGATTCCACTGTCATTTAATCTGAAACTATTCTCACATCAATACGGGTCATCGTCGCATTCGGACACGGACACGGCAGCACCGCTGCTGAAAAAATTCCAGGGGAAACACTGCAGAACATTCTGGTTGTTGTTGACCTTTGCAGTAAAAGGGAATACCACAGGACTTTTTCTCTTTCGCAAACAAATTTGCTGTGCTATATATAAAAATCTAGGTTTTTCTACTACATAGACAGCAGAGTTTGATGGAAAGGCCATCCTTCCAGAGGTGAAATTCCATTTGAACTGTTATACTGTATATCAGATGCTGTACTGGACCAATAAAGAACATTTGGTTTATCCCACCTGTTAGAGTCAGTCAGTGTGTCATGTGGCCGAGATATCTCAGTCACGAGACAGCGACACACTCTTTTCTTCCCTCTCTTTTTTACTCTGACATTTTCAGCCCCCACTCTAATGAAATCTCCAAGTCTTTCTACCTCAGCCCATTAATCAGTTTACCATGTGATGGCACGAGTTGTTGGACCAGCATCAATTTCCCCAACTGCGGGAGGAAGACCGGCAGACAAATGCAAAAGACTCAGATCTCAGGAGGGGCTCTACAGTAAAGCATCACCAGGCATATTTTAGCTGCAAACTCAACAGCTCTTGAATTTTTTGTGGGATTGTAGTGACGTCAGCCTTTCAGTAATAGTAGGAGCAAAGAGCGATACAGAACTAAAATATATTTTGGATTTCTGTCTCCAAAATAAGAAAAGGAGTTGTCAAAATATGTCTTATCATTGCTCGAACATTATAGAGAGCCAACCTGAAATTCTAGATTACGTTCTAAAGCTAAGACATTAACATTTATAACCACAATGAAAGTCTGAAGTGAAGATCCAGCCTCAGAATAGTATGTCATGTGGTTCACTCTATATGTATGTTTATGTATGCAGAAAATATTTTTTTTCTAAACAACCAAACACAGTTAATGTTTAAAATATATCTCTATATATATATATATTTTTAAATTATATTCAAAGTAGTTGTAGGAGTCCATAGGGGATTTGCCTGTGACTTGGCCTGTAATTTTATTCTCATGTCCTTTCACACGGGACAGGATTCTAAGTAGTTTGAACAGCTAGTTTAATGTTAAATAAAACTGTAACTCTAATGATGATGTATGTATGTCCTGATGATGATGATGTCCTGTATGCCCAAGGAGTGGAGGAGGTTCACGTGTTTCAGTAGGACCACTGCAGCTGGGAAACTTTGCTGCTCACTTTCTCCATCTCAGCCGTCAAGGCATGAGGCGATCCAGAATGCGGTGAGATCCCTGCTTGGAACAGCACCAAGGGCAAGTCTTAGATTGACCATTGGCATCAGCCATGGTGCAGCAACTTGAAGACTTGTGCACAGTATTTCATGTCACTGCAACAGTGAAAGTGTTTGAATATAGATGATAGAGGCTAAAGTGGATGATCATCACTAGAAGATGATAATAATGGAACTGTGCTGTGCTGCCCATTGATCAAACACTTTATTTAGAGTATGAACCAGGTGTGCACAGGGCTTCTCTACATCACAGGCTGACAGAACGAGCTGCCTTAGCAGCTATCTTATAGCTTATATATCTTCACATTCCTTTACAAATGTAATTAATAAAATAATAAAAATTAATGAAAGTCACTTGACACAGGGAATCTGGAGCTTTGGAGGCCCTTGGGGGGGGTCTAATGTCCCTGGACAGATGCCCACTTTTCCCAGCTGATAATCCCTAGTGTGTGTATGTGTCTTACCACAGCAGGAGAGTTGACCACAGCCAGATTGTAGCCATAAAGCATGGAGCTCCCGAAGGAGGTAAGGAATGCCACCGCCAACAAAGAGCCAGTCAGCTGCTGCAGACAGAGGGAGAAGGAGGTATGTTAGGAAGTTCAGAAAACTGAATGGGATGTGATTCCTTGTTGTAATAAAACAAATGAGACCATGGTAAAGACTGTAAGTGATGCTTCTTCAAAACAACACACATTTTATCCTCTTAAATAAATATAATAGCTTTCCAGAAAGTGAATTGGAATTTATATGTATTTCACCATGTACTGTCCTCACAAGTCCTTGAAACAGCGATGATTTGTTATAACCAATAATTTCAGTACATAATACATTTGATTGATTATATCCAGCTCCATAAATGAGTCAAGTAGAAAACAAGCTACATTTTATCATTCATTTATTGATTGATTTATAGGTTTGTAATTACTGACAGTGAAGCAATATTTCAGAGATATGTTTCCCAACAGTCGGTGTTGAAGTCTAAAGTCATGTTTGCATTGGCTGATTGGCTGACTGACATCAGTTTTTAGTGATAAGCTTCACAATAATTAGCTCATTCATGGCTGTATGACTAGCAACGAGTAATCATTGATTGATTATATTGTTTAATCCAAGTGGCGTATGAGGGCTATCAAGCTTGTACAAGCTCGCACTTTAGTTCACATAAAAAAAGTGACAAAAAACTGTTTCCTACTTTCCTACTTTAACTTCTCCACATCATAGATTCTAAAACAAGGCTCCATGACCACAGATTCCTCATGTTAAACTTGGGGTGGCGGCCTCTGCCTCTGCCATCTCTACCACCAATCCAAGAATAGTTATTACAGTTACATAATAATCAGCATCTCAGTACCTCAGTACAGTTGTCATGAGCAGGGAAATTAGCTATAGCTACATTTTTTGTACCAAATCAATCAAACACAGTCTCCAAGATTCCGACATCAGGAAGGGGTTTTCTGACGGAACAAGCAGCACACAATGACACCATGAACCTTAGATTTTCACAGTAATTCTCAGTGCTACTTTTCAGTGTTTCAGTCATGTTTGTTTGTAGACACCTTTTGAGAGAAATGGCAGTTCATCTTAAACAGTGGAGGTCTTCATTTGAAATGAGACTGTTAATTTGCTTGTCCAAAATGTCTTGTTGGCATTGTTCACATTCCTCACTGCAACCGAACCAAAGGGCATGGCTGGCTGCCAAGAGAGAAACCTTTTCCCCACAGTGTGACCAGTGTCTGGTAATGAAAGAACTACCCAGCTAAACTTTAAAATGTCAAGGTATGAACTGTGAGGGAAAACACTGCATTGGGAAAGATATGAGGAGAATAGTAAAATATAAAACCAAGAGGCAGATGACATGAAGCCAAAGTGACTAAAAAGAAATATTTTCATGGGTGGCAGGTACTTGCGTTGATTACATGGGAACTTATGAGACTTTCTCTATTACACACAAACATTCTATTTAATATACACTTCTCTTCAGAGGTGTAAGTTAACCACAGTGATCAAGTGCTTTAGCAGCACAAAGCGCTTCACAGTTTATTTCTTCTTTGTCCATTCACACACACACACATAGTCACACAAATGGTAGTGGGCTATCATGCAAGGTGCTGGTCTGACCATTGGGAGCAATTTGGAGTTCAGTGTCTTGCTCAAGGACACTTGGACATGTGGACAGGAGGATCTGGGGCAGGTCATCACCCTGTGATTACACCTGCTCTACCTCTTTTTGGTTGCCTAAACTTAACCACTCTTTAATTACGATCCACACGTATTCTAGAATATGGGAATTTAAAAAAATGTTTCCATTAAATGTGGTCGAGGACATTGTTATGGACATTGTATTATATGGACATTGTTGTTTGTCATGACGTGTTCCAAATTGTGTCACTGTGGTTTGGTACAAAAACGACTTGGTTACAGTATTGAGCTAAGTGTGGGTTAAACAATTATGGAGATATTATGGTTTCAATATATGGAGGGAGGTAGCTATGCATATTTATAGCACAATGTGTAATTCCAATACTTTGTACTGAACTGTCAGAATTTGGGCCTGAACCAACAACATACAACATACCCATATCCACTGATTTACATCTGAAAAAATGGTTTGGGAGTTTAGTTACACTGTCAGTGTAACTTTAGTGTGCTACTGTAGCATGCTGACATTATCAAATTAGTAATAAACAGAAAATTAGTTTTGAAGGGAAACACATTTTTACAAAACATCCTCTGGGGACCATGAACATAGTACCTATAGGTCAGTAGGTAATCATCTGGGAACCATGAGCATCTAAACAAAATTCCACCCCAATGTATCTGATGGTTGGCTGATCAAGACATTTTGTCATGGACCACCCCGGCCAAAAGTTTCTAAAGAAATGCCACTAGAACGGCTGAAACAAGAACTGAACAGTCAAAATCACTGCTTGTCAAACATTGTTTGGGAATGTTACATCAAGACACAACAGGCTCTACGTCTGTGTCTGAAAATCTAACAAACAAAAATAATATACAGTTTCTGATGTCAGTAAATCAATGAAACACTTGTGTCATTTTGACCTCCTTCCTGTCATACTGACATTGTTAAACTACTTATTCAATCAGTCTGGTGCTTGGACCTACAGTCTTTACTTATTCACACTGGCAGTCGCCATCTTATCCAATATGCCTTCTTAAAACTAGTATCCATGAGGATCTTTGCCATGCTACTTTATGTCACATCTTTCATGACAAAGTGCTGTGAACATTCACATGGATTACTTTACAGTCTGCACAGTTTTAGCTTAATTTGACAGGGTTATTTGCCGCATAGACAACAATATGAATGATGACATTTATCTGGAGAGAAAAAATAAAATAGGTTATCAACGGGGAGAGAGGATGATCAGTGCCTCAACACACAAAGTCAAAAAATAAGTTAAAATATTATCTTGCCTGTGATCTTAAATTCATAGACATAAGTTATTATTATGTATACTCTGGGTGATGTTTCTGTAGACACACTCAAGAATGGTCAAGCAGCCTGATCTCAACTACTCAATCCACCCCTCAACACTGATCCACAAATGAACCAGTCCAACTTTGATTATGAATGAGTCATTGTTTTGGTTATTTAACATGATCATATTATTGAAATATGAATTGTGTCAGTGCTGACAAAAGATTCAAGATAGCTATGATCTAATGCAGCAAAAACAAGCTGCTGAAATACTGAAAATTGACTGAATGACTACTACGGAATTACTACTGAATTAAATCAGGCCTAAATCAAGCGGTGATTCATATGGTGACTTCACTGAAGTTAGTTTCTCAGGCTGTAGTCTATTCTGTCTGTATATTATTCACTTTGGTGTACTCAAAATATCACTCAATCAAATATCAATATTCACATAAAAAAACATTAAAGAATGCTTCCTCTTATTAAAGATTTTAGAGTCAATAATGCAGCTACTGTTCTATTTCATCCCTAGCACCAGGCTACACTTTTAAAAGTTGGTAAATAGCTGCTGGGACTAAAATAATAGAGGATCAGTCAGCTAACAGTCCCAGCTCTGGATCTAAACCCATTGATGCAGCCATTCTGAACTTACCGATGTGATTTTCCCAGACGATGGAATTAATACTTCCTCAGCCATTTAAGATCTCTGTGACCCAGTCCCAAACAGCAAACAGAAGCAGGGTTTCTCTCTAAACTGCAGAGGATCGCATGCCTGTAGTAGCAGGCGTGGCCACAGGATCCAGGTTAAAGTGGTTGAGGCAGTTCATGTGCGGCAGGGCCTCTCCTCCACCGAGCAGCAGCCAGAGGCCCCGATAACAAGCACACACAGTGTCATCACATGACGGAGAGCAGCGTGATGGACTGAGAGAAAAGCCTGCTGGAAGCAATTAACTCTAAGTGAATTTACAAAGAAAGACACAGAGGAGAGGAGAGGAGAGGAGAGAAAGAGACAAGAGGAAATAAAACTTGGAATCGAGAGGAGAGAATAAGGAATGTGGAGAGAGGAGAAGAGATGAGACTAGGATGAGAAGAGAGAAGGAGAGCATAGGAATATGAGCAAATAAGAGAGTGTAGATAACAACAGAGAGAAGTAAGGTGAGGATGACAAGATGGGAGAGGCAAAAAAATACGAAGGAAATATGGTCCTGGGAAAGGAAATGAGTGGGGAAAAGGAAATGGGATTAGAGAATTAGAGAAGTGGAGAACAGGAGGAGGTAAGAGGTTTATGCAATATGCAAATGAATGGGAAAAAAATTATTTCTACTCAAGCTAAACCGTTCCAAACCACAGTTATGGTCTTTTAACTAAACATAGAATTCCAGTACTTCCACAATCAAACACAGTGATCATGTGCTAATAATTCAGTTAGTTAACAGAAGAAAGGCCGTGTTCACTGCGAGTGATCACTGGGTAACAATCACCTGCACAACATTCCACATTTCTAAATCCTATGACTTTACCCCCACTGCTGGAGCATGAAAGGTTGTTTTGTTGAGAAAATCCTGCCCTTTGGAACATTCCCCCTGTCAGCCTAATTTATCACACTATTCTCAATTATTACCAAGTTCCAAATTTGTAAATTCTGTAAAGTCTGTCCTGAGACCTGCAATACTGTATGTCACGAGCAGATACGAGCACTGTCAGTCTATTAGATTAGATTCTTATTTTATCATGTGACATGTGGGTTCATCTCAGTGAACAGAATGCTGTGAGATCTACAGGAAAACCAGAAACATTTCCTAATATCTTAAATAAACATCCTAATGTTCATCTATTACATTTTTTGGGGAATTGCAGTTGCTGCCTGCTGCCTTTCTATGACGTGCTTCTTTCTTTAACCACACAGATTTTGTTGGGGTTCCTGTTAGGAACTGAAAGAACAGTCACCACCAGTCACCCATGTGGTTAGGCAGTAATTAAAGGGTTAGGTCAGGTTTTCTTTGAAGTGGTGCTCCATGAGCTACTTGTATCGGTATACCCACAGTATACAGCAGGTGACAAATGACAAGGCACAACACAGAGAGTGTGCCAGATTTCGATATGTATGTACTGCTACATATGGATTTATAGATTATGACTATAGAAGGTATATACAGTAGAGAGGATGATACTGAATTAAATTGAATAGAGATAAAAGGTGCAATGTGCACATTGTTTAATGTTTGCAGTTATATATTAAAATTATGTTTTTTATGTTTTACATTGACTGTTGTCTAGCGGTCTGATTGCCTGTGGAGATGTTGACTAATTCTTTATTTTTTATTCAATCAAAAATCATGTGTGCATCAACTAAATGTAGCTGATGTCTGATAACACTTTGCGTGTACCACATCCTGGGTTTACGTGACTGGATGTCCTTTATTCATTCCAATTGTCCCGCCTTCCCATGAGTTGAGCTCTAGGTGAGAGGAGAATTCTACTACAATCTACTACAATTCAGTAGTAGACAGACTGAATTGAAAGCTGCGCGGCTTTCATTAAGTTAACTCAAGCAAACTATGGCCGGCCATCATACCCACAAGAATGTCTGTCCTGCTGATAATGTTTGAAAACTACTGTGACACAGGAGTGTTAACAACTGACAGTGATGACAACTTATTGTACCAACACCCACACTTTGATTGACAGGTGACCTCTGGAAAGTGAAGAAGAGATTACAGTGATGAGCAACCACAAAAATGACAAAATGAGAAACACCTATACACACATCAAGCACTGTATTGAACACATTGTATTGAAGGACAGGCAGGAAAAAATGTAGATTTCAAATTTTTCCAAATGTTTTTTCTGTTGTGGCTCTAAGGATCATGAACTTGTATGCATGTATGTCAAGGTGAGCCTCCAACAGCTTTCCATATATTTTTTTATATTTTTATATCCACGAATGCAGCTGTGTGGGGTGGTGCTTAGCTCAGTCAGTAGAGCGGCCGTCCCATATGCGAAGGCTCGCTGCGGCTGGCCCAGGTTCTGACCTGTGGGCGCTTCCTGCATGTCATTCCCCATCTCTCTCTCTCCCCACGTTTCCTGTCACTCTTCAGCTGTCTCTTTCAAAAATAAATAAATAAAAGCTTGAATGTAGCTGTGTGGATCAGCCATGTTGAGAAACTGCAGAGGGATCTACACTGACGCAGATCAATGCACCAACACGTGTGCGGTTTTGTTTAGATAAAAGTAATGATAAAATGTTTCTTGTCTAAGTTTGTAGACTGCAGTTTCCATGACTACAGCTGGACACTCCAGATGTTGATAGTTAATTTTTTTTTGTGGTTAATATTATCTAACACCTGAAACAGCGACTTGGACAGAAGTCACACATAAGTCGTACACACAGTGACTTGAGACTTATCCTCAGAGGACTTGACACTCTTAGTGCTTTTACAGTACATATCTCATGCACCCATTCACACACACATTCATACACTGATGGCATTGGACGCCATGCAAGGTGCCATCGGTTTTTGGGATCTAACCATTCATACACATTCACACCATGACTATAATATCCCTGCCACAATCCACTCGCTAAGATTAAACTCAGAAAGATGTTAACCTTAATGAATAATATTACAAGCTGCAGGCAGGTTACAGGTTGACTGTTGACCACGTAACATTACAGATTTGTTCTGTATGGCTCACCATTAGGCTGGGACTTAGAGGTGAGAGGGATGTGTTCATTCACAGCAGATCATAAAGTGTCATTAGTTGGAGACTTGTTAGAGAGAGAGAGGGTGTGTGATAATAAGGTTGGCTGTGTCTGAAAACCATGTCAGAGTTATTATTGTTAGGCTATTATTATTGTTATTATTGTTGTTAGCCATTTTTTTTTAAAAATGGCTCCAACACAGTTCAATAAACTCTATCATAATATTTAGATGAGCGTGTCTGTGCATGCTTTTGAAAACATGTCGACACCTCCACACCTTAACCTCAGATGGCTGAGAGAAAAGGAACAAAGGATTAGCCAAATCAGGCTGGGTAACATTAGTCTGTTTTATCCAGCGCATACTGTCAGTGTGTTCTATTCATGTTACAGGAGAAACCTGGCCACCCTATGACATCCTATGATACCTATGTTACCCTACAAAACACATACCTCAAAGTACAGAATAATAAGTCTCATAATATATAAGCCTCACAAAGTATATGCTTTTTCCATCTCCCTTTATATGAGGCATTTTGTTAATATAAATATGTGTTGACAATAACATTTTAATTCAGTTCTTTGATTTATATGTGATGTTTCTATAACTGCATTACACAGGTATCATAGTATGACCATTACAGGTGAGTAGTCATAATCCTATTATTTCAATCTCAAACTATATACTGTATAAATACATTTTTAAAGTCACGCTTCCCTTTCCTGTTCTCCTCCGGTCTGGTTTAGTTAATTTAACTCTTATAGTTATCCCAATATCTATTCTGATACTTGTTCTGTGTGTATTAGCCGATACAGAGTACTGATCCAACACCATATGTATGTTATAAAAAAATATCATGCTACGCCTGCATAACTGTGATATGATTATCATTGTGGTGAGGCCTGGCTCAGGTTAAACCCTTTGTAAAACATGAATAAATATGTGTTGTGGCTGTCTCAACACCACAGACATCTTGTCGTGTCAAATATTCTATTCTATTATAACTAATCATATAAATGATCATATTTTGGTGTGCATGCTGGCTAACGATAAGCTCTACGATAAATCTTAAATGGAACTGAGCCCTCATTTATGTGTTTAGTTAAACTTTTCCTACTATGAGGAGTGCTTATTTCTGTCCTGATTTCTATTAAGATGTTCAAGACGTTATTCATATATAATATATATATTCGACTGAATCTGAACTTGTTCTCACACATATGTACCACCATGATCCTGCTGTAGTTCCTGCTGGCTCAGCGTCACACAGTCATTGCTGGTGTTCCTAAAAATACTGAATGTGTAGTTATCATGAGTAATGATATGAAATGTGTTGTTGTCCAGTGTATGCCTTACTTCATTGAGCCAGTGCAGTGGATGGAACAAGCTTTACTTGGAGTGATGGATGGACAGCTAACACACCCTAACCCTAAGAACAAAACACCAACCAGACCTGATTAGTTCCACACGAGTATGAATGTTAGTTAAGATCGTCTTCCCATGACTGCTGATGCTGCTTTCCCTCTGTGTGTGTGTGTGTGTGTGTGTGTGTGTGTAGCTGCTGTGTCCTAAGTGTAGCTTGAAGCTGGGCTCATTCAGCTGGTGTGGTGATCAATGTTTGTGTGGTCGCTGGGTCACTCACGCTGCCAGCTGCAACAGTGGACGAGATCCAACAAATGAACATCCAGAAATAACAGACACACACACACGCACACACACACAAACACACTGTATGACAACTGTAAGTGTGCTAAGATTGAATCAGGGAGGCCCCCTGGTGGTCATGTTATTGACCTGTGTGACAAAGCAGCTGGATGACCTCTGTGAAATAGAAGAGCTTAATAAAGACAACTGGCCTGACTGAAGACCTGTGGGTATGCTGGCCCTGAGAATACAGCACACTGCAGCTGCAGCAGATTAAGAAAACATCATCACCAATTTGACAGCACATGCACAGCATTTAGAAATAATGCTGCAAAGTGAGAAACAAGTGTCCCAGCCATGTTCATCACTCTTTAGTGTCCCCTGAAAACAGGTTCCAGTGCCTGTCCTACTTTCAGCTCTTTTCTATTTGAACCTGTTTTCACAGTTTATGGATTTAATTGTTTTCTCACTTTTTTTAATATAGAATTTTTTAATGATGGTAGTAGTAGTAGTAGTAATGATGGTAGTTGTAGTAGTGGTAATGATGGTAGTTGTAGTAGTGGTATTGATGGTAGTAGTTGTGGCAGTAGTAGTAGTACTACTGTTCTCACAGTAGTAGTAAGCCCTCACCCTTCCCTAAACGTTCCCCATCCTCCGCCCTCAGCTCCGCTCTTCCATTGGCTGAAGCTCTCCCAGCGGGTCGCCAGGCGGTCGTTAGGGGGAGGGGTCAGCTGCCAGGAAGGAAATGGATGGCTCTCATTTGTTCTCATTATTATCGTAACAGCCATAATGCTCAGACAGACACACACGCCGCTTGCTGTCACCACCATGAAACGTTCCCATTAGTTATGCTGGGAGACAGCCTGTGTTTGTGTGTGTGTAAGCGTGTGTGTGTGTGTAAGCGTGTGTGTGTGTGAGTGTGAGTGTGTGTGTGTGTGTGTGTGTGTGTGTGTGTGTGTGTGTGTGTGTGTGTGTGTGTTTTAATCAGGAGGCTCCCAGGCCTCTCAGTGCAGTGATATAGCATCTCATTATTCGTGCAGTATGGAGAATGAGAGGGAAAGAGCATTCATCTATTTGTAGATGCTTCACATCTTCACTCACACTGAACAGGAGACTTGATGAATGCTGACACATGCTTTTAGTCAGCCTCAAAGCTCGGGGCTTGGTCAACTTGCTGAAATAGTTGCAGTAAGAGAGACATGCTCAGTAGTTAGACTGACACAATGAGGCACACAGGCCCTGTTACAGACAGATCCAGGTAAACTCTGATACAGGAGCTACTTTAAGGAGTTGCTTAAAATAATTAAAAAGACTAAAATTGAAAAAAAAAAAAAAAAGTTCTGCCCTATCTGAATAAACTTTAGTTTATTAAAAGTTGGGTTTTAACTCTACAGAGTGAGAAGAACAAATGGAGTGTGATCTGATCTGAACACACACACACACTTCAGGACATCAGGTGTACTGAGCGCCTTATCAAAATAAAAGGCTTCAACCTTGAGCTGTTTTTTTCTGTTTTCACTTTTTGATTGACAGCTCAGAGGGGTCAGTTCATTCTCTGTGTTTCTATCCGGGCTGTAAATGTCACACAGGCAGGAGGGGAAGGCCTGCAGGCCTTAATACACTCTAAGTTGTATGTGTTGTGTGTTATTGAGTGTGTGTCCCACACAGACTGTTATAATAGGGACATGTGGCTGGTCCTCACTGCTTTTAAAGACCGTCTTTAAAGGTTCAGACTTTGTTAGAATCATGGTTAGATTATGTTTAGAGTTGGGATTAGGCATTTAATTGTGACGGTTAAGGTTTGGTTAGGGGCCAAGGAATGTCAATGAGGGTCCTCTCAAGTACAAGAGTAAAGTTAAATGTGTGTATGTGTGTGTGTGTGTGTGTGTGTGTGTGTGTGTGTGTGTGTGTGTGTGTGTGTGTGTGTGTGTGTGTGTGTGTGTGTGTGTTTGTGTGTGTGTGTAGCCCCCAGGGCCTCAGAGAAGGCCGCTTTCTAAAATGGAAACACTGATTGCATTAGAGCACAGAGATCAAATGTGAGCACACAGTTCATACACACACAACACACACGCACATTATGAATCTAAAGAGTAAAACCCATCAATATTACCAATAATAAATTACCTTGCAGAGTTCTGGTATACAGCACATTTTCTAATGTCATAGATTCAAACAAACTCTGACCTGCCCTTTTACTCTACCACGACAATATCATGAAAAATATAATAAGTCATTTCTTTTATCAGATAACCAAAATGAAATGATGTGTCAGACCAGGCCAGGACCAGGCTCGACTGGTACTTTTATATTTCATCCCATAATTGAACCAAGATGTAGAGCAGCATTCACAAATGTTCTTCATGTATTGTCTTTCCTTAAATTAAACTCAAACTTTATTAAATAAACAGTAACAGCAGTTGTCTAGTGTTGACTGTTGCTACTAACCTGTGGTCTATGAGTGGACTGATTAACAACTATTAGGCTGAAAGTATACAGTCAGGTTTTCATCCAAATAGAACACACATTTAAACTGAATTTCCTGAAAATTGACAAAAGACACTGAATGAATGTGTGTTTCCTCCACTACTTTTTAAAAGGAGACAAACAGCTGGGGGAGCTTGTTCTCCAATAAACCTGCAAATGGCTGTTGTTGAATGTAGTATAGTGTTCTTACTGTGCATAAAAACAGGTGTCTGGAAAGACTTCATAACCCTGATGCTGTTGGTACGACTTGGTACGACTTGTAAAACTGTAAAGAGTCTTCCTGCGGGTCATTAAGGCTGCATGAATCATCTTTTTTTTTTGCCATGTGGGGGCAGAACACAACAAGCTGCCCATCGAACACACACATGACATGCAGTGTAACAGCTTTATGGAGTTTTCACCAGTGTGTTAGCAAACACTTTCCTGTTTATGTATCCAGCACACAAAGTGCACTGATTGGTTCTGTTTATGGTCTCTACCAATCCCTGAGGGCTGTTTAGATGTTATATGCTCCACTATGTTCACCAGCTAACCACTAGCTGTTTGTAGTGTAGTGTGGTGTACGTTTTTTTAATCTGAAAAACTTAAAAATCATGATCATGATTGTGATGATCATGAAATCATGATCGAAAGATTCAGCATTGTGTAACACCACCAGGTCTATCCTGTACATCTCTGAGAATATTTTACACAGGCCAGATTCATAGAAGTACTTTTATCATAGGCTTAAGTAAAAGTGTGTGTCAACAAAACAAGTAGATGGAAAAGAGTTTTACATAAACAGTTCAAGCATTTAGGGTCTCTGAAAGAAAAGCAGTCTTCTACTCATCAGGATCACAAACAAAAACACATCAAACTAAAACATAAAGCATAAAAAAAGAAACAACTATTCAACCAGCTCTCTTCTCCCCTGTTGTTCCCTGTTGGTGGAACGTTCTACCAGTTCCTACCAGATCAGGAGCGTCCCTCTCTACCTTTAAAAGCCTCCTGAAGACCTCCAGCTCTTCAGAGAGGACCTCCTCTACAACACTACCAACAACTGGACATGCTAAATCTGTCCTTTAATAACTGTCACAGCACTTACTGCTGCACTAACACTTTCTTGTCGCACCTTGTACCTTAATTGTTCACTTCTCTGTAAATCGCTCTCGATAAAAGCATCAGCTAAATAACTAAATGTAAATAAAACATTTTTATGCCTGATTTAAATCTAATAGATCCATCTTTAAATCTAATACATTCATAGATAAAGAATGCCACATTGTGTGGTCTTGTTCCAAATTTACATCCAATAGTGCCCGACCTTTGAATCATGACAATATCATCCACGTCCCAAACCTGTGAATAGTCTGGTGATATTTAGTCCAAACAAATCCACACATCTCACTGCAAGATACTAAACCCTGTTAGTAACAGATTGGTACTTGGAGACAGAAGACAGAACAATAGAAAACACACACACAATGTTCAAAAAACACCAGACTATTCATGACGGGCAAATTATAATAATAATAGTTTTAAGACTTTTTTATGCATAATTATTTTCAAAACTGTTACTTTCATTTAATTGGCTTGTTGGGTATTATTGATTTACCATTGTTTTATTTATTTATTTACTTATTTACAACATTGCACGCCCTCCCAACATCAAGACTGGTGGATTTCATGCATGACAACAATAACATGACAAAAAAGAGTGAGACTGTATCTTATTCAGTGTTTTGGTTAGCTTTGCACAGACAGGTGGAGTATTTTATACTTGCAGAACATTTCAATGAACTTTTTCTTTTTAATTTCTACGTTCTCCTACTTTCACCAAATCTGCACAAATATTTGTACTTCTACTTCAGTAAAGAACAGGTGTAGTTTTTCCACCTCTGCTTTAGTATTTAGCATTAGTCATTCAGTGGATTTACTTTCAGTATTTACATTATGTAGTTTTTATTGCTAGTGGTCACCCAAGACACAGCAGCAACCGAGTACCACTAATATGATAGAATGAGGCTGACGTTCATCTTTTGTATTGTACAAATAAATCAAGATTCATCAGTTTATTGACAATTAATCAAAGAGTATTCTATGTCAACATGCCAAACTACAAGGAGAGAAGTGTTATTAATAACAAGTACAGTTGTGTGATTATGGCGATTATGATGTGTGTGCCGTGGATTTCTGCCAGCCCATTCACATAACTCTGACCAACACACACACACACACACACACACACACACACACACACACACACACACACACACACACACACACACACTCCATTCAGTCAGATCATATGAAAACATCTGACAGAGAGTATGCTCCAGGGATGTGGTCATACTCCCTGCTGTAGTATTCACAGATATTGCCGAGTGCACACAAGGTCATGTGTGTTAAGAGGTGGTAATAGAGGTTTATTTAAGCCTGTACCAATTAACATCAGGATGATGAATGAAGTGGCTTGGAGTGTGTGTGTTTGTCTGTCTTTGTGTGTGTGTGTGTGTGTGTGTGTGTGTGTGTGTGTGTGTGTGTGTGTTGACAGACTCAGCTGCTCATCAGGAACAAGGCTGGTCAAATGCTGGGTCCTCCCACCATTAATGATATAATCTGCACACACACACACACACACACAGAGCGTGCACACACACATTGAAACTGTCAAGCTGTGATCAGTCAAAGCTGGTCCAGACAAAAGAATCACATGTTCCGGACAATAAACTGCTGCATTTGCATAGAAACTGAGTGTAGGGGCTGACAGAGGACGGCTGCCTGCACTGATCTATTAAGGGGGCTATAGACACTGATTCTACCCCCCAGTGCACAATCTCTGTCTGTCTCTCTCTCTCACACACACACACACACAGAATGTGGAGAACTCTCCCAGTGCTGGTTAATAGAAGCATCCAATTTATAACAACCTGGATTATTTTTTTAAGTTTTTAATAGTAGATATAAACAGAAATGGATCATTGAAGTGATTTTTATATTTTGTTCAAGAATAGTGTGGTAGGGCTGGTGGTAGCAAGCGCAAAATATGTTTTGAGCTTATGTCTGGATATTTGTTTGTTTGATAGATTGGCTATTTTAATTAGAACATGTTTATCTTTTATTTCTTGTCTTTAGTCCTGTCTAGTCTAGATGCAGAGAACATGAATGGATGGTGTCTGCATGTATGGTTCCCACAGTGAAGCATGGACAGCTGTGGCTCATGGGTCAGGTTGTGAACTAACCAGATGATTGGTGGTCCATCCACTGGCTCTTTCAGTCTTCATGTTGAAGTGTCCTTGAGAAAGGTACTGAACCCCAAATAGCTGATGGCTATTTGTGTGTGAATGTGTAAATGGTTAGCTCCTAAAACTGATGAGCAGATGCTGATGAGTATCACTGTATGAATGTGTGTGTGACTGAAATATGTAGTGAAAAAACACTGAGCAAGTGTCCAAACTATTGACCACTGTATATAAATCAAACTCACATTGTGTGTGTTGAGTAGGTGCGGTGCACCTGCAGGTGAGTCTGTAAGAAAGACATTACAAAAGGCATCAAATGAACATGAGTCAATGAGTCAAACAGCAACAAACAAGGACAACAATGTATATTTAAGCAATTAATGAAACCATGGGAGTACTAAATACATCATGTGTCAAGAAAAGAAGAAGAAAATGACAATTTACTGAAACAAATGTCACAAATGGTACTGAATATGTGGGTTTCTCATACCAAAAAGTTTGACAACATACGAATAGTAAATGTATATGTATAAATATACCTAATACAAACATTGGCTAAAATCTATTTTACTGTGTGTATGTGTGTGCCTGCAACCTGCCAGGTCCCAGTGGTGGGAGCAAGCTGCCGCTGTAATCCAATTACAGGAGTATAAGCGATTTGTTAGACACTTCTCATAATGTAGCAGTTTCCCAATAAGCTGTGGCTGTAATAACTGCAGTGGGCTGGGGCATAAATCTGACAGGTTTGCTGGAACTTGTGTGTGTGTACTTTACACTCTGCAGCTTCTGGCAGACTCATCTTCTCAATCACAGACAGTGGTCTGGTAACATCCCTGTCACTATGACAGTTCATCAGTGTTATATTTTCATACTGTTTCATTTCAATTGCATTATATTGGTGTAACTTTACCGATATTGGAAAATGATGAATTAGGTTGTACACTCTATAGACGATCTAGAATCTGTTTTAAATGTTGAATATGTTGCTATTGTAGCTGGGATAGGCTCCAGCCCCACCGTGACCCTGTTAAGGATAAGTGGTTACAGAAAATGGATGGATGGATGTTGCTATTTTGTATTGGCCTTGTTTTCTGGGAGATATGTCTGTTATCCAGTTATCTTTAACTCACGTTTCTAGTATCAAGCTGATTCACTTTTAAACAGGGTACATCGCCTAGGTAACAGATGGTATATGGCTTCACAGGATCACTACTGCTGACCAATCAGTTCACTGGAAATAGACACCTTAATTTCTATACGTGGAGACGTGGAAAACAGAACTGACTTTACAGTAAAGCAGAGATGTGGACGCAAGTCATCTCAAGTCACTTATCTGATCCTGAAACTTGACATGACAGAAAATTGAATGTGTGACTTGAACTGATTATGGCTTTAATTACTTGTCTGTGTTCTTTTTCAGTTTAAATATAAAATATTACAAATGTTGAAATGCAAGTTTCTGTGTAATATTACCTGGTGTACAAGTATACATTGGGAACGCATGATGGTCTACATCAGGGGTGCCCACACTTACACACCTCATGAGCTACTTTCAAATGACCGAGTCAAAGTGATCCACACATGTGGAGGTCTCAAGTAAGTCTCAAGTCTTAACCTTCAAGTCACAAGTAAGTCCCAAGTATTTTTTTCTTGGGCAAGTCAAGTCAAGTCAAGTCACCTTTCACTGCAATTTGTTGTAATTTTAACTGCAGAATCTGATCTTAATAAAGTGAAAGGCAACATATAAGTAACTGTAAGTAAACATCACTGGCAAATGTGCCCAACCTGTTAAAAATATGTGTAAATAATATAAACATTTGTTCACAAAACAGTGATAACGTATTATTTATTGATTGATTGTACATCAAAAGACAACTTCGTTTCACGTTTAACATTCATGTTTCAGCAGCAGTAACAGCTAAAGTCTAAAGTTCAATCTCTCTCTCTCACACACACACACACACACAGTATATCCACAAGTAACTGTCCTTTTACAAAGTAACAAATAACAGCTAAAACAAATAACTTAATATTAAACTTTGTTACATATCTCTGTCTCTCTCTCCATCTCCCTCTCGCATAAGAATTTCACAACGATAAACTGAAACCCTGCGCAGCGGCTAACTCCCTCTGCCGCTCGCTCTCGTAGCTTTACATTAGCTAACAACAAAAGAGTTTAGCTGCTAGTTGTTTGAGTTTAAATTGAATACGTTCCTCGTTGAAGGTGTCTTTAAATTCAAATTAGAAGTCCAGTTGCCTACAACTAAACTATTTAAATAACATGACCTGGGTGAATGAGAATATTCACAGACATTAGCTAACAACCAACTCACCGGATAATATTAACACAGTGACAAAAACTTACTGGGCAGAATGGCTTTTCAAATGCCGGATGAAATTTGATGTGGTGGTATGGCTATTTGAATATTTTGTGGTGCAAGTCTTGCACTGCGCTGTTCGGCGTTTCCCTTCTTGGCAGTAGTCCTTGAAGCCGAATGTAACTACTCTTGGCGTTGACATCTTGATGTAAGTTGCGACGCATACTGTAGCCCAGTGGGCGTGGCTGATTGACAGGGCAGTGACAACGTTATTCTCAGCCCGCATCCCGCACTGTAATCATCAACGTTATTTAAAATTAAATAAATCGATTTTATATTCACATTTCATAACACTCAAGTCATTCAAGTCATCGTGTCTCAAGTCAAGTCAAGTCCCGAGTCTTAAACGTCCAAGTCTAAGTCAAGTCTCAAGTCATAAAAACAGCGACTCGAGTCGACTCGAGTCCAAGTCACTAAGTCTAAAGTCCCCATGTCTGGCGTACGTACCCGCCAATTTTCAAATTACCAAGACAAAATAACAGTTACGGCATTTGACGTCGGTGTGGCGGCGGGCGCGCGATGGACGGCCCACCATACTGGCAGCAGCGGCTGCGGCGGTGGGCGTGCACGAGCGCGTGCGCGGGGTGGACGGCTCTGCGATCGACCGGATCATGTCTGGCGATCGACCGGTCGATCGCGATCGACGTATTGGGCACCCCTGGTCTACATGGATCATCATGTCTGTGCCAAGAGTCAAAATTTCATATGCGAAGGAAAAAGGCACCTACTGAATGAAAGACCTGCTCATCAAAGATTTCTGACTTGACTTGCCTTAGCTAAAGACTCAATGGACTTGATCTGGTGTTAATGTGAGTGTGACTGGTTGTTGCCCAGTGATGAACTGGTGACTTGTCCAGGGTGTACCCCACTTTTCGCCCAATGTCAGATCCCCACAACCATGATGAGAATGAGCTGAGGCAGCATTTTCTTACTTTTTACTCTTTAGATGTATAATTTAGCTGGAGCTCATCACCACATCTTCACTTCTATCCATAAATATTCCCAGCAAAGATCCAACTCCAGAGCACTGTCTGTTGTTCCTCACCTCGTAGTGTAGCTTTACGAAAGGATTCAGCCCATCCTGCTGTAGTCATCCAAGTTAATCATCTTCAACTAAATGGAACTTAGCAACACTGCACACACTGCCTCCCAAATCATCTGCCTTTCCACACCCAATATCTCAAAATTGAAAACTGGATCTACCGTACGCCTATAGCAAATGACACTGATCACTGCCTCAGTCAACACTTCTCACTGCATGAGAGAAGGGAGGAGGGCGGCACAAAGGACAGCTGTAGTAGCTAGTGTAGCCTGGAGCCTCCAACCTCAAGCAGAGAAGAAGTGTGCTACAGAGGTCTGGGCTTCACCTATGCTATCAAGACAAAGTGAAATAAACGTTCATATAATGTCTATGTTAGACCCCTGTAACGATTTTTTGGATCATCTATAGTGAACTCTAGCCTGAGAAATCCCATACTGCCTTGCACGATCGTTCCGATCCGAAAAACAGCATGGAAACCCAGGCCAAAATGCTCGCCCGAGGTAGGGAGCCAATCAGAGAGCGGGGAGGGGGGAAAGACGATGACGTGTACTACTCGACAAACAAAAGCTTGTAGTTTGTTTGAGACTGTTTATGGTCAAAAACATATCTGTTGAATGTCCAAATACGGAGGGTCCACCTTCTGTCATATTTATCTTACACAAACAACAGTAATGTGTCAGGTATGAGACTGACGGTGTCAGGTACGAGACTGACCTCGGGTACAACTGACTTAATTGGCTATAGGCTACGTCTACGCCAAATGATAGACATTCGTAATGCCCAAAAAACGGACATGGGCAGTCGTTAACCACACCTCCCCTATGAGAAATTGAATAGGTGGTTCCCAGACTATATCTCAGTCTGTCTTTGTTTTAATGAGTAATAGTCTGTTGAGACACAGAGTAACAAATGTCCCCATGGACAATAAATAGATTTAAATACATTTCCCATACTGACTGCATGGTGAAAATTCAAATCAATAAAAAGGTCATAATTGTGAAACTTACTTTATCTTTAAGGATATGACCACTTCATGTCCACTCTATATCTGTTGATTTGTAACTGTGTCACATGGACGTGCTGAGTTAAATGAGCCAGTAGATAGCCAGTTTGTGACACTTATATCACTTATATCTGACTCAGCAAAGCAAAATAAAGCAAAGTAACCCAACGAGAGCCAGACTGGGCTGAAGTTGCTTCATGACACAGGCCCCTGTTACTGCTGACATTCTTGTTCATGTCATGGTAGTGCAGTAAATCTTTGTTTCAGAGAGGAAAACTGGCAAAACTTATGCGGATGTTTCCATGATTTGAAAAATGGCAGATGAGGCCGAAACAAATTCAAACATTATTGTATCTGTTTGAAGCCATCTATGTAAGCCTTGCGTGCTGCAGTAGATACTGAAGGCCAGTGTACTGCCCTAGGCTGGAGGCTGTTGTAATGAACAGAGAGCAGCCCGCAGTACTACCAGTAGAGAGAGGATTGTCGTCCATATGGGAGCAGCAGTCAAGGGTGGAGGAGAGCAGGATGGGGTTAATGAGGAGATGGTTGGTGGGAGGTTGGGTGACGGTGCACAGACCCTCACGTGAGTACACACATACTACTTTGTATCCTGATGTGACTAAAAGTCAATACGCAGTGTTGGAGGGCTGCTACAGGTTCAGATGGGAGTTGTTAAGAGTTGGATAGACCTGATGGTTGATGCAGAGCCACGGGCTGCAAAACACACATGGACACATTGCTCTAGAGGAATGCAATGAAATAGCATGTTGAGCAGTGTCTCAATATGGTGGTTCATATTGTTATTACAGCTCCATTCTCTATTCTCCACTAAAAAGCCCAACTTCACAGCAAAAATATCATGACAACTGTACTGAATTTTAATTGAACTTGTCGGTAGCTTTACCTGAGCAACCAGGCTTCATTCAGCCCATGGAGTAGTGGGGAACCGGTGGAGGCAGGACTGCCAAGATGGTGATGACCAGAGTCACCACACTGAGTGGCTCTTCAGAAACCTGTTGGTAACATCATGGATAGTACCTCTATGCTTTATACAGTCTGTGATACATCACAACACATCAACTGGCAAAACATGCGGTAGCTTTTACTGTGAATTTGTCATGGGAAACACAATGCACATGCACCATGGTTAACGCAGACACCAATCCTTCATCAGAAATGCCTGAAATAACATTATTTGTCATCATATTTCATCAGTAGATCATTTAAATCTTTGTAGTGAACGATGGTCGTAGATGAAGAGCTATAGATGACAGGCTGTGCACCTCCAACTCCTCAGCAACATAACCAGCTCCTTTTACTGTGTCCTGCTGTGTGGAAAACTACTGGCTGTGTGTGCAGAATGAAATCATATGGAGGTTGTAATTATTATTGACTGACTTCTTTATTAAAGCAACCCGAGTTTCTGTGGCTGGGCTGTCAAAAAAATAAATAAACCAGCTGCTCTTCTGCTGGACTTCTGACAAAATGGCTGCTCAAAGTTTGCTTCAGTGTTGAACTTGTTGACACCAGAAGTAAAGACAAGTCAAATCACTAACATCACTAATGACTATTGTCTCAAGGATTATAGATTAGTAGCTGTATCTGTTGCATATAGCATCAGCACCACACATGCAGAGCCACATACACATGTACAAGTTAGATGATGTACAAGTGGCTGAAGGTGCCAGTTTCTCTTGGGGAAGGGTCCTTGAGGCTGATTAAATTTAGTGGTGAGGTTTAGTACTCAAAAAAGATTAAGAACCACAGATATCATGATTGTGCACTGAAGCATTTAGTAGTAAAACTACCTCACAGTCTAGATGTATTCAATTTAAACCATACTGATGCAACAGTAACACTGTTTTTAGCAGCTATGTAACTTTCTAAGACACAATGCATACTCTCTCATCACAAGTCATTCCATCATTTACAATTTTCAGCTTGATACTAAAACAACCTGATAAACATATTTAATGATAGAATGATGGAAAATGTGGCCTTGAAGAGCCTCCTCTCTTCCATTTTTACATGTTATCCAGGGAGCAGCACTTATGAGAGGAAATACTGACCATAAAGAAAGGGTTAGGCCATATCCCCAAACACTCATCCTGCGATATTGACCACCTGTTGTGACTGGATGAATATGATGTTAATCGCCTTTGATGTGCTGTGCTTTTGTGGGATTCATGCTGCAGTCACATAGGGATAACTGTCAAAATGCAATTGTTAAAACTAACCTTTTTTTTTCACACACACCTTTGAGTGATCCTGCTTTGACTCTACACTTATCCCAGCTGACTTTGAGCTAGAGGAGGTACACTCTGGAGAAATCACCAGTTCTTCACAGGGCACATAGAAACAGACAACCATTCACAATCACATCTACAGGCAGTTTAGAGTCCAAACCAAGCATAACAGTGATAAAGGCAATTAGCCTAGACAAGGAGTCAATCTTTTTCAGCCCAGGATCCCTTGGACAAGAGACAAGCAGAACAGGGACCCCCACATGTAGTTTCTCGATTATCTGCATTCTCACAGTCACCATTATTTTGGTGAAAACTGTCAATTATTATAACAATAATTTGCGACCCCCCCCCTCCAGTATGGTCTGCAGAGGTACAGACCCCCGGTTAAAGACACCTGGCCTAGACCAAACAAAGTATGTATCCGGATCCAACATCACTATCATCACTAACATCACTACCTCTTGAAACTTGTAAAAATGGCAACAAGCATGGATGAAACTAATGTCCTATAACGGAGAGGTTTTTGTCAGTTCACTTACAGAAAATATTAACTTTAAATCTCTCAGTGATACTATAATTAACCATAACTGCTGCAACGCAGTTTTGATCCGTTCTCCTCCCGACTTCATATTCCACCAGCAGCTTTTCATAAGTGGACCATTTTACCTGCCAGAGGTAAACTTGCTGAGATGTCTGCACAGGGTGCTTTATTTTGAAAATTAACAAGATTCTCTTTGCTGGTTTTTGACTGACTTCTGTCCAGCTCAACTTGCTCTGTGCTGCTTGACACACCCTCAAACAGAACACACATCATAGACATGTCAGGTAGAATTTAGGGTTAACAAATTGTAACGCTGAAAGGAGGAACTTAAACAAGAGAGCATGGCTAATAGGCTGGTTGAGATATAGCTACAACCGTTGGCAGCATATATACATGTATATAAGTATAGAAGTTGTGATTCACTAAAATAAGATTCATTCTCTATAATGTTAAAGAAAACAAGAGACGTTGTATTGAATGGAGTTATAACTTTGAATAAACTAAGTGGACCAAGAGGCTCACAAGACATAAGATGTGCTGACAAATGGCAGTCCAAAGTACTTTATCATCATATCTAAATCATCAGCCAGTTTTTACACAGCTTCTACATGCATATTTAACAGAATGAGGGCTAGAGATTATCTAATAGGATCAGATGTGGCCTGTCCAAAACCCACAAGAAGGTGATTTATCAATGTATTCATCAAGCACTGTGCATCGATGGGTTCATTACCATCAAATTAGTGGTAGGAATCACAGCGAAGCCTTGAAATGATGTGGAAAGACAGCACGGATGAGATTAATGATAAATACATTATCCATGTGCTAGGATAGCGTCAGGGTGATTGATGGTGTTGGCATTAGCCACATGCTAGCATGTAACATTGCGAGGATGATATATAGACACCTTAGTTGTGTTGTGTTAGCAACCTTAGCATAAAAGTGATCTTAAATAAGTAATCACACTTACGAAATAGGAAGCAGTTTATCTTTTGAATAGGAAAAGTTTGTTCAAATGTGAGAAATTCAAATAAAATATACCTGATCTTTCTAGAAACACACAAAATAGAAAAGGATCAATCCCAACATGATAAGAGCTGTAAAGCTACATTCAGATTTCAGCTCTACCTTTAACTGTGCTGCTGCTTGGAGAAAATGGAGGGTAAAGTGGGGACAAAGCTAGTTTTTCACAGTCCAGAGGGTTTCACTGCCATGGCAGCTCATTGCTGTCATGGGGGAGAGAAGAATGAAACGTTAACAAAGGCTCTCTGCCTCATGTAGTGAGAGGAGCTGCCCCGGGCCTCGTACATCTGCCACCAAGATGGATCCAGTGAAAGCAAGGAGAAGGAGGGGTGGAACGCCAACAGTGACAGAACAGAGAGAGAAGAGTCACGGATGTACGCGGATGGAGATGAAGGGGATTGTTGTCTTTGGATGGAGAACAGAAAACATTAAGACATACAGACTACTGCTATGTTTACCAGGGCATTTACAAGCAACCGCCAGTTGTGCACTATAGATTTTTGTAAAACTACTTTTCAAGTTAGTCCCAGCAGTTCGATGTTACTGGGCATTGCACCAGAAACACTTTGGCTGCAGGCGGCCTCTTTAACCAACTGTCCAACACCGTCCATACTCCACTGTGGAATTAAATCTGAAATCTCTCATTTCTGTAAGAAACCAGATGAATGGATGGAACAACAATATCGTCTATTGTAGTATTGTAGTAATCATTAATCTTATCACCCAATATGTTTAAAAGTATCAAAATCAATTTTGATATTTGACAGGACAACAATATAACAATATAATATTCATAATGCCGCTTCCTAATGTGTTATTTGTATGGGTAATATATATTTTAGGGGGGAAAATCTGCATGTGTAAGGAGGTAAAAAGGAGGCAATGACAAGTCATGGTTAAAGGAACCAACTTTGAATGTGAGTTAGAGATCAGCAATAATCTCTCTACTTTACTGAAATTGCTGACTCATCCATCCTCCCTACAGGGTTTTGTGGATCTATAATGTCATGCTTCTCCAGACTTTTGGATCCAACAGAAACAGTCATAACTGATGTCCATTAAACTTAAACTTGAGATGATATATCTCATGTTTAACTTGAACTCATCTAGAGAATGTATATTATATTCAAATGAAAACCAATCCATTCAGTTCTAGAGGCTATCAGTTGCCATCCTTTGTAGCCACCACAACTGGGCTCAACAACGTCCATGGATATAACAACAGAGGCAGTGAGACCCAACAGGACCTTGATGGAGAAAGCTAAAAAGAGCTGCTAGACAAGAGTAAATCTGGGACTGACCAGCATCTATCTTCTGTTAAAATACATAATTTTATAATCAATATTAATATTCTGCACACAACAAGCAAACAAGAAAATAGATTTAGGGGTTAATTTAGAAGATGTACACACACAGAAATGCACATATCTTTCTTTTTTTGTGTTTCTCAGGACTGTCTGCCAGACAGCTTCAATGATGTCTGTGATTACAAGACCATTAGTGAGACAGGTGATCTTGTGAAATTGAGGGCCAGTCTTGGCAAGGATGGCCTTGTCAACAGAGGACGAAAAAAACTATGGCTGAACTCTCACCCAGTCACGTAGAGGGAGAGGCAAACAGATCCAGGAAAAGGCCAGAAAGTTATTTTAAGTAAGACACTGCACTGAACAGTCCTGTTTTAATAGGTCAGGTGATGTTTCAGGATATATACATCATCCGTTTGGTGGAGGAAATGTAGATAATTGTAAATTCAGTTCCATTTCAGTTTTGGACTGTCTTTAGCCCAGTTTCTCATTCATCAAAATTCTCCCTCTTCTCTCTTCAAGAGACGCTGATTGTGCAGTGCAACAGTGAGTGCAGGGACCAATGCACCAAAAAACATCAACATCCAACAACATCATCCGGTTGGTGGCCATCTGCTTCCCCTTGATGGAAAGACACACACACACACCAACCTAAAGCACAGTAGGAGATGTGTTTTATGGATGTTTTGGGCATCATTAGATAAAACTCATTTCATTATCAGTAATATGTCATCATGGTCCTGTGACAAAACCTGCACCACTGGCCCAGATAAGTGGGACTATTCAATGCCAATTTTGTCCTTTCTGCTTTGACACTGATGAACTCTGTGGCACATGGATGCACCGCAACACAGCCACCGTGCAATGCCCAGAGTAGAGTGTGTCTATTATAATCAGCTACCTCTGCTACATGCACCTGCATGGCTCATCTCTATTTTTGGTCCATGGTCCAAAATATACAGCCCTCCAGCAGGTAAAAACAGCAGAGAACTGTGTAAGAAACGAGTGGAGTCTGTTCAGAAATGCTTCAAATAAATACCTCATTGTCCAAGACACAATGTGATGCAACACAACAATCTCATTGCTGTCTTTGCATTACAAATCAATGTGTAGTTGATTTGATTAATAGTAGTTGTAAGTCCACTTAATTATTCAGTACCAGTCAATATAGCCTAGACTTCTAAACTTGTAAACACACAGTGAAGCTGGCCGTCTTTGTCGCAGGTGAAAGACCACGTGTTTTCTGTGTTCCGTGTTGTAGCCTCTACATTTGGGGCACACACATAGAAGATGAATGATTATGGAGTCACAGAACCAGTGGACCAGCTTTACTGACAATGAATGAATTGAGTGTTTGTCTTGGAGACCTGATGAATACCTAGTTGGGATCAGATTTTGTCTAGTATTTAATCAGAAAAACTAGACAAGACCTGCTCTTTCTGTCGATGAAGAAACCAATACTTTAGCCCTCGAGTCAGGACTCGAGATGTTTTTCTACAGTCCCTTTGGTGTTTCAGACTTGGATGTTGCTTTCATCAAATATTGGTCATTGATGTCCAGCAATACCCGTTTGTTTTCTTCCTCCTTCAAAATAGTGATCTGTGTGAACAACTGCCTTTCGTTTGTTACATCATTTATTTTTATTTCAGCTGCTCACACATCAGACAGTGCTTCGATGTGGATGTTTAGTTACTCTATAATAAAGACTCAGTGAAATGAAAATGTGAAGTTGCGATTCAGTTTTGAGTGCAACATGATCATTTTAAAACAGAAGATGAAAAATGGTAAATGGACTTTTCTTATAGCTCTTTTCTAGTCTTCTGACCACTCAAACGCTTTTACGGGACATATCTCATATCGCAATTTGGGGTTCAGTATCTTGCCCAGTGACATTTCATCATGCAGACTGGAGGAGCCGGGAATCAAACAGCCATCATCTGATTAGTGGACGACCCGCTCTGCCTCCGAGCCGCAGCCTTAACTTACTGTCTGTCTAATATCACCAAAATTATAAACAGATAAGTGGCCTTGAAGAGGATTCTTTTTGTCAGTCTTGGTCTTGACCCTGCGGCTCTCATTCGGGCTTGATCTTTACTTGGAAGCAAACCTCTGTGGTGGTCTTGACAACACTGCTGGCAGAAACTAAACAGAACTCAAACGGAAATTGAAATAACTCCTCTGATGTTATCTCTCTTTTGATGACATAAGGAGGTAAAGATTTCATGGATGTGTAAATTCAGTGATATTAACTTAAGTGAGCCTTATGTAGAAGAAGTTTTCAAGCCAGAAACAGATGCTTTGTTCCAAAGTAGTAAAGTTTGGTGTTGCTGCAAATAGCGTGCACAGTAATTATAGTTGAGGTTCTCGTGAAATCACAAGAGCAGCGGGTGGGTGATAGCCTCTCTGCCTTCATCTCTTTCTATTTCCCAGCCAGCGCTGACATACCTCACCACACAGGCACACAGGCGAGAAATTAAGAGCAAGTAGACGCTGATAGCTCTCACTAATGTTACAGGCCAAGAGGTTACAACACACACGCATACCCTCTGCGCATACTATTAGTACATTGTTGCAACAATGAAGTAAACATGGATTTAAGAGTTCTTTTGGGTGCTTTATTCTTCATAAATCTCAATGTGTCACATGACACACTGCCAACTGACCACAGTAGCAGCACTGTGTGCTTACACAGGAAGAAGTGGAGGGGACGACCAGTTAGCAGATAGGATGTCATCGGCGTAATGGTCACTCGATGTGGCACTCTGTCTCTGGCCCATTGGCTTCTGTGGTCAGATTCAATTTCAGCCAGTATGACTGTGGGCTGCTCTGCCATTAGCTGACAGCTACGTCTCGCCGTTGCAGACTTTGGGGGTCTGGCCAAATTTTAAGGCCAATTGACTTTTAATATGAATCACGCCGGGATGCCAAGGACTCATCCCATCGCTGGAAATTAACACCCTGGAGCACACACACTCTTACAAATGGGCACATGTGATGCACATACACACAGGCATACTGACTCACAAACAGTTATTAATGGCTTGACTGAGTACTGTGATTGTTTTCCCTGCAACTAGACAAGCATCATGTGGAGCAGCCTATGACACTTGTGGTGTGGTGTACAGTAAAGTCAGGCCTCTCCATTTAAGGCCGTCAGCCCTGCACACTGCATGGCTCTAGCCTCTGGCTTCACCCTCCTGCTCTTTTCCTTTTAATGGCCTCCCTGCCAATTCCTCCTCATCAGCATTATTAACCTTTTGTTCCTCCATTTTGGTTCCATCTCTTCTTCATCTCATGTTCTTTCATTTTGCTTTCCCTTGTTTAATCTCTGACTGACTCACACAGGGTATTCTTTAACTCATCTGTTTACAGAGTGGAGAGAAGCTAGTCTGAAAATGTATTTTAAAAGAAAGAAAGAAAAAATAGAGGGTAGCACTTCAGCACCTCCCATCTCAGTTCAAGATTGTGTATATACAGCAGGTTGTCCAAGCTCACATGACAATAATGCCGAGTGGTTACAATATGAGCTGTGATCTTTCTTATATTTTTATTCTTGCTAGTAACTATGAACCACTGACCTCATGTTACAGTGGTATGAACCTACTTTCTTTTACTTGATTTGATTACAATAAACTGATCAGAAAATTCCAGCAATTACTACATAATCAACATGCTTTTCTGGATCAGAGCAGAACGGATGTTTATTCCTAAAGAAGCTCCCCCAATCTGCTGAGGCCGGGGTCAGATAGCAGCAGCTCTGTCTGTTGACTGAGGACAGACTGAATGCTACAGTATCAAAGAGAACAAGGTTGTTTCTTACAATCATGCTTTTATAGCAGGTACTTTTGTTGTCTTAAACTGACCACAGACGGGCATCTGAATGGGTCCTGGAGAAGTCATGAGCTTTGTACACCTGTCATTACCTCCATCTGATTGCTGTGAGGATTAATACATTTAAATGATACAGCAAAATTAGTTGTTATTGTTGTCTGAAAAAAAACCTACAAAGTATAAATCCCCGCTAACCCTAACCCCTAACCCTAACCCAAAACATTATTCTAAATATGTAATGTACCAAATAAGAGCTAGAGGCATGTCTCTAATGTTGTGCCTTGTGGTATGGAGGATGGGATGGATGTATGTATAGTTAGCCCAGGTTACATTTGAAAGACAAAAAAAAAGCATTTTTTAAAGTGTGTCTATAATATGACACAATGATGAAACTTGTTTCCATGACTTCACTACTGTCCTGTTAACTCATAAAAAGCACATCTGGTCTGACACGTGCGGTCTCTAGACAAGTGCTCCACATAAAAACAGTGATGAGTCAAAAAGAAAGGTCCATTTTATTCAGTCCACTTTATCTGATAACCTGATAATGTTCTGAGATCATCCCCACGTTTGCATGTTCGATGAAGAGATAAAATGCCTTGAACATATTATCACGTTCATTTCAGCACATGCATAATTGCAATATTTTTTCCTCTTTAACACTGTTCAATAGGACAAAGACACATTTTGCTTTCAGTCTGATACTAACTAATAGCAAAGACAGAATCATCAGGGGCAGTTTTTATTGCTTCACTAATGTGCTGTCAAGGAAGTTGAAACAATGTTCATGTTGACAGGTAGCATGTATCTGATCTAATGTGATCACATTGTGTCTCGTCCTCGCTGCCTCATATCTCATTTCTTTTTAGAGGGCAAGGTAATGCACGTAAACTCGAAGCGGACTTCAAAAACAACACTTTCACTTCCTTCCCAGTGGCGACCTCAGAGCATTTCACATCATTTTAATCATCTTGTTTGTGACCGGCTTTTTAAATGTGATTGTGTTTGTTTTGAACATCAGGCCTATTAATGCAAGCATTGCAAAAGACGTACTGATACTTAAGATGTCCATCTGTCAGTGTCTCTATCACTAACTCAGTCACTGTCACTATCTTTTTGTCTCTTTTATACTCACACAGACTTTTATTCCTGCTCACACACACACACACACACACACACACACACACACACACACACACACACACACACACACACAGTGGATTTTGTTAGCAGATGATGAGGCAGAGAGGGATTCCCATTCTCCTAATGAGGGAGAAAATAGTGCCCTGTGGACACAGACACACACACACACACACACACACACACATCTCTTATAAGACAGTAGCAGAGTTCACCTCTAGTTCACTTTAATATAACGTGTGTAAATGTGTGTGTGAATCGGTGTGTGTGTGAGTGCAGCGGGAATAATCTCAGCAGGGTATTTATGAGTCTTCTATCACGCTCTCTGTTGAAGGTGCTCTCCATTCAGAGCATTTCCAGTGAACAGTGCTGACTGCAAGCGGAAAAAGCTAAATGTCACCTGTGGAGCTCAGCTCGTGATTTAAGGCTGAACGTTTGTGCTGGCGAGAGAATTATTGCTCAATCCCCTTATAATCCATGCATGGGCTGATATCAGATACCCCTCTGAGGGCGCTTTCATCTAAGGGCTTGTATAGAGTCATGAGTACATGCTGAACATGGTTCTGGTCATCAGTCTTGTTGGAACATTAGTACCAGCCTGTATCCATAAAAGACCCAACTGGTGAGTTAGTCTGTGGGTCTGTGGGCTTACTTTCAGTGAGTAAGCCCAAACATATTGCTGCTAACTTCTTTCAAAGTGATCACTGCTGCAGTTTGCAGTAAAATCTACTCTACTCTTCATTTCAAATGAGAAAAAGATGAGATGAAAAGATTCAAAACGTTGTGCCTTCAGCAGATGAGGATGATTTTGGCGAGGGGGCTTTAATATTTAATTCAAGTATACCTGACTTCAAAGTGATTTTCTTTCTTAGAGAAGCATAGTGTTTTGTGGCATCTAGTGATGTACTTGCTTGAAACGTGAAAGGCCTCTTCTAGAGCCAGTGTTTAATTACTGAAGAAACATGGTGGTTCCACATGGTGGCCTTCATGGAAGAGGACCTGCAGCATCTGGAGATACAAAAGTCTGATTCTAAGGTTACAAAACGCACACACACTGGACCTTTAAACTGAAAACTGAATAGACAAGCTGAGGAATCTGTCCTCGGACTGCCTGTACACTATTGACTGAACACCTGGAAACAAATTTAGACTCATATATTTGCAAACTCTCACACACATACATAGACACACACACACACACACGCTCGCTCACACACAGTAATTAGGTTTGATGTGTATTTGGCACTGTAGTGTATTGGTCGTACTTACTCAGCAATCCTGGGCACCTGCATGGCCTCAGTGGAATGTAAGAGTTTGGAGCTCGTCTTTCTATCACACTGGTCCAGTGAAGACTTGGGACACAGTCATTGGTCTCTGTGTCACAATGAGGTCTTGAGTCTTAGGTTTATTGGAAATAACAAAGTAATTGAATCAAATGAATGAACATAAACGTATAGATTATTGTTTTATTCCTCATAATTGGAATACAATCATAATATATATTTTTTTTCATGATCTGTTTCCATGTGTGCTCTAATCCCATCTAAGGCTCTGCGTTAAAGATTCACATTCCAGTTTTATTTGTCACCATTTGCACCTGTTTAAATACAGCATCAGGCTGTGGATCCATATCTGCATCAGAGCCATGATTATTACACACATGTTTAAATGTGTTTACATGTGTGTGAACTGGCTCTTGGTGACTTGGTAGCATCTAATCGCTCTCAGTGCCCATTCATTTAAAGTCAGGCATTAATAGAGCTCATTTCATCACTCATCCCTTACAGTGTTTCACCCCCCCATCATGTTCGTTACTGACATGTGAACTACATATCTTGGCACTGAGACTTGCGTGTCCTCCGTGTGTGGCCTTCTCCTGATTTCCTCACGTTCCCATGTTGCCATTAAGAGGCCGAGCCGTGGGGGAATGGTCACTGTGGATGGCGCTGGAATCTCCAGCCAACAACTTTTAAGCCCAGCTCGTAAAATGGAGTGGCAGCAGAGATATGTTTGGACGTGATTGAGGCCAGACAAATGTTCCCGAACCAAATGGCCTGAGGTTAATGTGTTGACAAAGCAGTTGGCTCATTTTGACTTCCAGCCTTTGTGACACAAGCGATTGAGAGAAGCATCCTTTGTTACGTGTTGAAAGAAGCTCGAGTCAAATGCTGTTGGTTAATTGACTTTAATGATGTGTTCTTGATGACAGCAGTTGCACAGTAGTAAATGAACTTGTTAGACATGTTGAAAGAGTTGTCATTGAGCTCTGACCTACAGTAAGAGATCATGACACCACCGTTAATGCAAAGAAAACATGAATTCATTTACTATTTATTGCAAACCTACAAAAATGATAACACTGAGCAAACATGGGCTGGCTAAGACTCACACAAAATATACGTTGTCCATTCGTCTGACTCTCTCAGACCTTTTCCTTGCGTGTGCAGTAAAAATGTTTTTTTCCGACCTCTCTTGGCCGTTAAGTACTAAGCTGAACCATCGATGCCAAAATCCTGCACCTGTTCCAGGGACACAAGATGGGATAAACTTTCCCTGCTTGCAGCAGTTCGAGCTCACCAGAAGCATGGATCACTGTAGCTATTGTAACGTGACAGTATCTGCGTGGTATGTACAAAGGGTTAACGCTGGGCCAGGTGTGAGATTATGTTTGAGTCCAAATGTCAACTCCTGAAATTCGCAATTGCTTATGAAGAAAACAGAGAAACTCTGAGAGGAGGCTGATGAAGACAAATATAAGAAAAGAGGACAGAAGTCAGTTTTACAAAGACTGGCTCCATGTACTGTTTAGACTTTGCTGATGGTGTGAAACAAGATGGGGAGATTGACTAAGCCTGTCCAAAACTGCTGCCAGAGGCATAACATTTTGCATCACTGCAATTTTGTTATTTAGCAGGGTATTTATTAAGACCCAGCTGCAATTCACCTGATCTGCATAAAGCTCAGCATGTATCACGTGTGTGAGGGAATGGAAAACAAATGAAAGTGCTTTGTGCTGCTGAGCTGTAAATATTGGCTGAAGAGAAGACAACTGTGGAACTGCGAGTGTATATTCATCTCCCAAGAGGAAGACTGTATGTGAGGAAACAGGAGTGAAATGCTCTGACTTCATCAGTTCAGGTCAGAGTGGGAGACATATAAAGAAGATGATTTATTTCTGATAATGTATTTAGTAATGTTGGTTTCCTTAATAGTATCACTCTGAGCTGCTGTTGCTGTGACTCGTTATAGGTGTTGGGAAGAGAGCTCTGCTCAGCTAACTTTGTAGCATGTTTTCTGGACTGAAAACTGGTGAAAAACTTTTTGAACAACTAACTCCACATTTCAGGAATGTATCATTCAGATTTTTTGCAAGGTTTTTCAGCAACTATTTTACAACATATTTAATGTATTTTGAAAGAAATCTCAGAATTGTCTTTACACTGACTTTAACAGTCAGTATTAGATGGTATTTAGGAAATACTGACCCATGACCTTTAAGATAGCCACACTAATGTTTGGTGAAATAATGCTGAAAGAAAAATTCACAACTTTATGTGCAAAGTGCTTTAAATTGTAACTATGAAAAACTTTTTGCTGCTTCAGTTTATTCTATAAAATAATGGGATATTAGAAATGTTTTTTTAATTCAATATTAAAAGTACATTTAATCCTTCGATCTGTCCACAGTTCAGAGTCTGCACTGTTGCTGTGAGGTAATCATAGTAGTGATGTGTGATCGTGAACGATGGGATCAAAGAGCCGGCTCTTTTAAGTAAACGATGAGAGTCGGCTCCTGACCGCCAGCCGTTAAGTACTCTAATGAAATGAAAACAATTATCTACAGCAATTTATTGATATTAGAAAATGTCATTGTTTACTTTTGAACACTTAAGTACCAAGGATGTATTGAATAATTGAAGTGGTATGTGTACACATACAAATCATAAGTCAGCAGTGCTAAATTTTGCTGAATTATTAAAGGTGTAAGTGGTAAAATTAAGAGCCGTTGGGGAGTTGAAAGAGTCGGCTCTTCTTCCCAAGCTCAGTCTCAGTTTTGAGATTGGTCTCAAGCCCACTTTTTGAGTTTTTCTTCCTTCTTCAAATGCAACCAATGACATGGCTTCTTACTAATTTGACATTTTTGTTATTCTTAACAGCCTTCAACTATCCCTCTCACCCTCGCAAGAAAGTGAAAGACTGAGAAGAAGCTGTGACTGTCTGCAAGGTGTCAGCAAAATCCTCTGTAATGTAGTCCTGAATGGCTCAGATAATAATATACAAAGTTCATTTGCAAAACAGCATCCAGAGAGATTATAGCTATACATTATTTGGTCTTGATCTGCACTTGGTCTCCTTAGTCCTGACCTCTCAAAGTGTTGGTCTTGTCTCGGTCCCAATACACTCCAGTCTTGGTCACGACTTGGTCTCAGTTCAGGCAGTCTTGACTGCAACACTGATTAATGTAGAGGTCAGTTCAGAAGCCACATGGGGGTTGTGTGTGTGTGTGTGTGTGTGCGTGCGTACGTGCACTGTATAAAACTGTCTGGCTGCGGAGTTCAGATCAGATATCCATCTGTATGTTTGATCTGCTGTAACCTGACCTATGATATGGCCATGTGTGTGTGTGTGTGTGTGTGTGTGTGTGAGAGAGAGACTTCAGACTATGTGGTGTCTCATTTTCATCCTCAGGCTTCACTTTCTATGCAGAAACAGCTGTTGATATCAACAAACAGAAACATGTCCGTAATCTGGCACTGACCTTTAAAAGAGAACAGAGAGAGGAACGATGAATGGCAAAGTGAAAAATGAAGAGAAGAGCTTGAGAGGTGTGTGAGTAGAAAAACATCCTGAGCAGCTTTATGATGATGATGGTTTACAGCAGGGATCCCCAAACTATGGCCCCCAGGCCACATTCGGCCTGCCGAAACAATTGGAGTGGCCCACTTAATGATCCAAAACATGGCCTATTTTTTAAAACTGCATTTTCCTATTATAAAATATCTGCATTTAATGATTAAGGTTGGCATTCTAATTAAAATGTACCTTATTTACAAACTATTTACAGTAGTAGCTAATTTTCACCTCCATCTCCTCCTCCCAATGGTATATTCTGACGTGATTTTGCTCAGGATCAAGCGTCAAGTGTTTGTTATAGACTGACCACTGCCTCCCATCACCGAAAGGAAAGGTGTGGCCCCTACTGAAAAAAGTATGGGGACCCCTGGTTTACAGGATAGTGTTGGTTATTAGGAGCTGAGCATAGAAAACAACATGCAAATATAGAAAACCCAACACCTAAACACACCATCAACTAGGGTAAGGACAGATTCACTCTTGTATTATATGCCTGTATGTTATAAGTGTAATTGCCTATTAACATAATAACATGTAATGTAAGTATTGGTGCTAGCAGAGTCTGCCATTCCTGCACGAAATTGTGCAAGTCATACTCAGTGAGTCTGTCCAGCTCAAAGCAGCCAGTGCAGAACAAACTGTCAAACTACACAGAGCTGATACAATGTTTTCAGGAAGATATTTCAGTGACTGTTTAGCTGTAATATGAGAATGTTTATTACTAGCTAGGTTATTTTTTTCCTTCATGAACAGCTCCTAGCTCAGCCCAACTCGCAGCTCATCACCCAGCAGCTTCACGCTCTTGTCCATAGTCTGGCATGGCCAAGATGGCAACAACTTATGCCTCTTTGCTACATCACACACCTGAAAGACAAGTTGCATTGTGGCTAATATATGGGCCTCAGTTTGAATAAGCAAGAAGGGAATAAAAATGATGACTGATGTCTGTTTGGAGCATCATGACTCAGACCATTGTAGCTGACAGTAAGTCATGTTTGGTACCTCCAGATGCTCTTCCCAGTAGAGGAACTGTTTACGTATATAAAGTTGGATACAAGTATGACACTGGATCAAGTTTCCTGAACTTAAACACTTGATCTGGCCTTCATTCTTCCAGTTCATCCAAAATACACACACAAAGACACACACGGTGGACAGGCCTCCCACAGACTTTGGAGGTCACATTACAAGCCACTGAGCTGACTGTTAAATTATAGACTATAGTTACATACGAGCTAGTTTATCAGTGGATCTGTAGACTGTGCACAGGAAACTAGGCAGACAGCAACGAGGAGGCAGTTTGTCTGTGTGTGTGTGTGTGTGTGTTTATGAGGTCATGGTGTTACATTTATCCTTTTTTTTTACTACATCGCAGCTTTCAACAAACAGCTCAGCTCAGAGGGGTGATGATTGAGAGCTGTATAACAGAATCAGAGTATGTCTATAACATATCATCACATCATCACCAGTTCTAAGTGGACATCATTATACTGTATTCTTCATCAAGGCAAACAAGCTTGTAATGCTTAAAACTATGCTTCACCCTCACAGTGTGCAGTGGTGTGCAAAGATCTTTGCTAAGATGACATTCCTGTACACTGCAAATGTCAACAGCTTAACATATTCCTCTTTCTATGTTTTCATATTTCAAAATTTAAAAAACAGAAAGGTTCAAAACTGTTTATAAGTTTGGAATCTAATCAAAAAGAATTTGAAAGATTCAGAAGATTCAAGATAATTTGTCTTTTTTCCAACATGCACACCAGTTTTTGGACCAGTTTTTAGACCATCATTTCCAAGATTTCAAACATGGAAACAAACTAATACACCAGAGAAGACAGGAGGAGAGTGACACATTTGACACACTGTAATAGAGTGCTGCCATTGTGAAGAAGGAAAACTTGAACAGAATGTTTGCTTGTGCACATGTAATAGCATTTTAAGTACTCAATGTAGTAAACGTTCTCTCTATGGCCACTCCGGGGCTCTGCACTATAGAACCCAGGAGTGTGGGCAAAAATGAGGCTAGGAATCCCTGAGCTGAGAACAGCAGAAAAACTGCCCAGCCCACCAGCTTTACTTCCCCAAGTGTGTGTGTCTGTTTGTGTGTGTGTGTGTGTGTGTGCGTGTGTGTGTGTGTGTGTGTGTGTGTGTGTGTGTGTGTGTGTGTGTGTGTGTGTGTGTATGTGTGTGTGTGTGTGTGTGTATGTGTGTGTGTGAGTGTTTCGGCTAGTTTAGCGAGTGAAAAGCCATAAAAACAGAATTGGCCTCTGTGTAATGCAGATCTGACCCCCTCAGGTGTGTGTATGTGTGTGTGTTTGAATATACCAGTCTGGGGTTCTGCTCATCACAGAAACCCTGTGTGTGTGTGTTCAACATCAAGGTGCTATTATCAGTTTCAATCATTTTTATACGTACATATGAAATGATTACTTGTAGGTTGATTAATTAACACATCATTTACCACATTTTAGCATCTTTCAGCTCATTGTTTTGGTTTCATGGATTGCAGCATCAGCATCGTTTCTAGCCAAAAACAACTTCCGGTTACAGTCACTGTTTTTGGTTTCTGTTCTCTAGAACAAATATAATTACATATAACTTATAATTACTCTATTATTTTATAACTATTTTAACTACATATTTTTTTTCTTTTGACGACATTAAGTCAGGGTTAGAGCAACACAGTCTGGAGGAAGAATCTATATAACATTTATATAATATTTTCAGGCTTTGTCACACTGACAGTACAGTTATTATATTATTTAAACTGAAGATTTCCTTCTGTTAATATTCCTGAATGTCTATATATATATATATGCACAAACACTGCACCAACAATTGTTCTTCAAATATAGGATGGAAAATCTTTCATTCTTCTTATTCATGTCTATGTAAAGCCGTTTGAGTATTGATTACATATCCTAAATATCAAACAATAAATAATCTTTTTTTTTACTGAGAATTAATTTTGTCACTGTCTGTAGCCGAGGCTCAGCCTGGCTACTGTAGTTTACCGTCTGTCATAGTGATAGTTGTTGGAAAGCTGAACATGTCGTGAGGAGTATAAAGTTTGACAAACACTCGTCTGATTTATTCATTTATGATGAATAGAAACGTTGATTTTTCCCTTCTGCTGTTTTTGGTGTAGTTAGATTTAGACAAAATAAAATCATTTTTAAAGGGACAAAGATGGGACAAACATCATAAATAATTCTTTTATAATAATCATTTGTAATTGCCAAAATAAAATTTATAAACAAACTGAATAAAAACATTAGTTACATTCACTTTGGTTTTTGTGTGCAATGAGCAATACATTAAATCTCCCTGAATGCACTAATTTGATTGCCACTGTTGTCCACCAATCAGATGATCAGGGTTCAATCCCCAGCTCCTCCAGTCTGCAACTTGAAATGTCCTGAACCCCAAATAGCTGCTGAAGGCTGTAGTGTAAAAGCACCTTGAGTGGTTCGAAGACTAGAAAAATACAGTCCATTTACTGTTTACCATATTTTTAGTTGCACCTGTTCTCATCTAAGTTCCGTTCAGGGTCTGACTAGCATCGTATTCGTATTTTCATGCAGATTTATTGGCACATGGTGTCCTCTCATAGTAAGAA